>OX638070.1:6650528-7850528 GCA_951804385.1 Trifolium dubium | reverse complement strand
AATCTTTAGCTTTTTTCTTTTATCAAAGGTTATGCTAACGTATATTTTATAATACACAACTTTATCAAAGGGTTAATGAATTTAAAAATGATTAATTTATATTGTAATTTTAATATTTTAACTTTTACAAAGTTAAATATACAACGTAACTTTTAAAATAAAGTACTATTCTTAAAGTACATATTAACATGTAATTTATAATATGCGAAAGGATTTTATATAGTCTATGATACAAGTTTTAGGATTATATGGTTATGGTATGAATTTTGCAAAATTTACTTGTTCCTCAGTTGTATTTCATTCAAGTATAATTATCTTACATATATTAAAAGCATATTTAACCTTTTCGATTAAAAAAACATAGATTATTCATATGCTATTGTGATTCATCAGAATTAACGAATTATGAATTTTTAACGAATATACAAACTTTCAGCCCAATTGTAAATTTTGTAAAATTCATATAATCTTAAAATTTGTATCCTTATGCACCGCAGACTCGTAGAGAGTAGAAACTAGAGCTGTTAAAAATGGGCTGGGCCGATCCACTAGTTCATTGAATTGGACGGGCTAGGGCTTCAAAATAGTTGGCCCAAAAGCAATTGGGCTTTTCTGGCCCAAGCCCATTTGACCCTTTTGAGGATTGGGCTAGACTGGGCTTCGGGTCGGCCCATTATCCAAGTTTTCATATCGTTTTTGTAAAAAAATTATCATTTAATTAAAAAATTATTTTAAAAAACATAATTTAACGTGTAAGTTCAATAAAAATGATTATAATTACTTAAAACTTTAGTAATTTATATTTGCATACAGTTATATCTCAATAAAATTAATAATGATGAAGAACTAATATATCAAATTCTTTTAAAAAATAACGAATAAACTGAAGAAAAAAAAATATAAATTGGATCGAAGCGGCCCTTAAGTCCATTGGTTCGGGCAGGACTTTTATAGCCGAGTCAGGCTCACGAAATCATGGTCTAACTAAAATTAGGTTAAACTAATCTAACCTATCAATAATGCAAAATCTCGCGGGCCAAATTGAGCTAAGTTAGGACGGCCCATTTGACAGCTTTTAGTAGAAAAACCTTTATTATTGTTAATGTTAACATTCTCTTTTCTTAAATTGAGCACAAACATAAGCAGGACATTATTAAAGTAAATTACAGTCATAATATTATGATAATTTCACTGCTCCCTATGTAAATGTCTCAAACAATCTTTAATTTTTCACTTTTTGTTTAAGCGTTCACTGCCCATCACCCATTTACCTTGTGTTTGGGTAATCCCTCGTAACGGTCGATTCATTTTTGGGTCCACTTTTCCTACTCATCTTCATCTAACTTTACAACACAACACCTTTTTTATTTCACCTTTTTATCCTCACTTTTTTGGTAACAATTCAGTACTTCTCAGTGTACCTAATTACCATGGACCATAGAAAGTTACACCCTTGATGAATTTTGTTAGGTCAAATCTTGATCATGATGATATCTGACTTTGATGCATGTGAGGTGCAATGTGACTTATCATGAATCTTAATCATTGGATTATGGTGTGTTTTGTGAGACAAAATCTGAGGTAGTGATTGTTTATGATGATATCCACCTCAGACTATAAGAGGTTTTATTGGGTCCCACCATTAATGATATCTATGGTGGAAAATGAAGGAGTGGATTGGATCAAATCAAACCATACTTGATTATAATTTGGATGGTTGCATAACTTGCATTGCATATTTTGGAAAAACTAGTTCTTGATCATTACTTGTTGACCAAAAGCTACCCCACATAATTTTGCTACACTTTAGCTATCATGCTTGTTTCTGAATCTCATTTTATTCCCGTTGGTTTGAGATTTGAAATTATTTACATTCGACTATTGATTTGAGATTTATAATAATTTAGATGACCTTATTAACTTTATAATAATTGTCAGTTGATTTATAAAAGTTTAGTAAGTTATTGATTCTACACACTTGCAATTCAAAACTTTATATTTCTCAAATTCTCAAGAGCCTCAAGTTATGAAAACCCCTTCAAAAATATGTTTTTGAATCTTCAATTTGTGTGCGTGACCAATCCCAAAACTCTCAAATTGTACAAACATCTACAATTTGAATCTTGTGACAAATGTGAAAGTTGAATAAGCCTAGATTTAATATTACGGTGGATGTATCAGAATTGCGGTATCGTAATTCTGACACACCCACTATAATACTATCAAACATGCACTAAATTTGATTGGGAAATGTAAGAAACTAAGAATAAACATCTAAATTTTAGAATTTAAGGATATAGAAGTGTTAATCGAAAACATGTATGTTTGTAACGTATAAGTTTTTTAAATATACTCGATGAACAATTACTACTAGAATTCAAGTACACCTTTATCAAATGAAAAAAAGATTTCAAGTACACTTGATTTTATCTTTGACCCAGTAAACAAGTTCTAGCTTTGAGGCCACTATATTACGGTAAAGGACCACCAACTACAATGATTTTGCATCCCATATATATGTAAAAGAAAGTAAGAAACTACTATACAAGACCTTATCACATGATTTTGAAAAGGATTAGTAGTGAGGACCATAATTGTCCTATAAAACAACAAATAATTATGAGGGTCTTTTTATAGATGATTTTGGTTGCATGCTCACAAGATCCACATCGCATTAATGCACCAAATCATTACTTCCGCAGAAAGAGAGCCATTCAGAAATATTTATTGGGAAATTTTTATACTAAGTAGGAGTATATGTTTTTTAAGAAGGTAAAATGAAATATTTTATTGGAAAAATGTGCAGCATAAGGAATGCCAAAGATCAGGAAGAAAAACGCCTAATTAGATTGTCAGTAGTTAGTAACTAGTTACGAAGAAGACGTCAAGCAAAGAGACTGACTTTAGAAAATTGCTCAATCGTCCGCCCAAATTTCTTCCCCCCCCCCCCCCCTAACTACCTCTTTTACCCTTATAAATAAAAATTCGTGATGTATTTCCCGAACTCCAGTTCGAGTTGTACGTCCCGAAATTATTCAACTTTGCCCCCCCATGCCTGCACTTCGTGACGTATAACCTGAACTGGAGTTCGGGAAATACATAACGAAGTGACCAATTTTTTCCTGCCCCCCCTTGCTCATTTCGTGAGCTATTCCCCGAAATGCAGTTCGGGAAATAGATCACGAAATACTCTGGTGAAAAATGAGCTATGAAACCGTTTTATACAAAATAAGTTGATTTTATACAAAATGAGTTATGAACAAAATTAACCTAAGATTTTTTCTCATCCCACCCCCAAAAACTCTCTTTCCCCCCCCTAAAAAAAAGTTTTTACCCTCATACAAAAACCATTTTTTGGGGGGGAAAGAGAGTTTTTGGGGGTGGGATGAGAAAAAATCTTAGGTTAATTTGGTTCATAATTCATTTTGTATAAAATCAACCTATTTTGCATAAAACGGTTTCATAACTCAGTTCGGGTTTTAGATACCGAACAGGGCTTCGTGACATATCTCACGAAGTAAGTCTTATGGGGGGCGTCAGGGGTGAGTTCGTGACGTATACCCCGAACTCTAGTTCGGTGTATAGGTCACGAACCATAGCACGCGCACGGGGGTGCAACGCCCATGGTTCGGGGCGTATGTCCCGAACTGCTTTCTTTGCCCAATTTCAAGGGCATTTTGGAGTTTTAGAGAAGTGAGGGGAGGGGGGGCGAAAGAGAAATTTTCCTGACTTTAAGAAGAATCTCCTTGTTTCAAATTATTTTTGTTTGATTAACTATCTCGATGTTGTCTGACGATGTAATGAAATCATAAGCACTTGTAACATTATAATTGTTGGAAGCGTGAAGATGTCACATCCACCTGTCAAGAATATTAGGCTATAAAAAAATATTAGTTAAAACCTCACAACACTCTTGGACATGCACCTCCTCCCTAGCTAACAATATACACCTCCACTTCCAAGCCTCACCATCCACCCTCCACCCTAACGAGTACATTTCAGCCATCGTTGCCAATTTATTTTTCGCTAGATCAAACGTACGACTACAACTATACTTCAAAACTAAACCGTCAATCCAAGGGTCCCACCAAAACAAACTTTGAGTACCATCGCCTAACTTCCTCCTTACATTATCGTCAAACCTCCAATCTACTCCCACTTTAACTCCTCTTTGGATATTTATTATTTATCAAACTATTCCACCAGACTGAGTTAAAACGCCTCCCTCAGCTATACAACCTCCTACCTCCTCATATATCGCCGCTAAGACTCTATACCACAAACTCTGATCCTCAACTCTCATCTTCCAACACCAATTGGCAAGTGACGTCAAGTTAAATTCTCTTATCCTCCGCACCCTCAACCCCTCATTCTCCTTTTTAGAACAAATAGTGTCCCAATTAATCCAAGCAATTTTCCTAATTTCCTCACTCCCCCCCTCCCCCCAAAAGAAACGATTAAAAATAGATTCAATGGAAGAAATGATACATGTGGGAGCTTTAAAGAAGGAAAAAAAATATGCTGAGAGAGAGGATAAGACAGACTTCAAAAGAACCAAACGACCACCCAAAAAAAGATTTCTACTCTTCCAATCCGATAGTTTACACTTAATACGCTCAATCAAGGGACGTCAAAAATTCAATTTTCGAGAATCGCCTCAAGTACGTCACCCCAATAGTAGAAGAAAAAAAGATTGATCCTTTTACAGTTTAAAACAGAGACAGACTCAACTAACCAAGAATGATGAATATTAACACCAACTAACATGCTCTTAAGAAAACACGTTTGGTTGATGGAACATGGCAATGGAGTAGAACGAATTAGAATTCTCTTTAATTTATCTTTAAAGATAAAATAAAAATTGTTCAGAAGTCTTAGGTTAACTGACAGAAAATGCAGAAATTATTAGGCTGAACGTCTATAATTGGGGTTTGATCTCCGATTCCTCCCCTTTGTATGTGTGAATTTATGATGATTTTGTCATCTTATCTATGTACCAAAAAAATATAAAATAAAAAATAGTAAATTTTATCATCAAGTAAATCTCACCATTATTAAGTATTTTTTAAATGATTTAAATTTGTTTGTATTATTATCTCTTCAAAAAAAATTCTCCATTTACTTTTAGAAATAGAGAGGACTCTATAAAAAAATTATGAATAAATTTATAAAATTTGTATTCATTAGAGTTTGTTTTTCATGACTTGTGTGCCATACAATACTTAACCAGCTGTTTTATGTTATACATGCCCTAAAATAAACAATGGTGTAGAAGAAGAAAAATGCGTAGTTGATATTAGGATACAATGATAAAATAAATAAGGCAAAAGGGCAATATCTTAAAGTATAAAGTAGGAAAATAATTTATACAATTTTTTGAACATAGTAATTTATATTTTTAAAATAGTCAAACAATGTATAATTTTTATATTTTTTGTTAGAAATAAACTACTAAACTAAAGAATAGAGATATAAAGGAGATGAGAACTTTGGATTTAACTATTCATTTGGATATCTTTACACCTTAACAAGAGCTCTTTATATAATATACAAGTAAAGAAGTGAAAGATCAAGAGTAATAAATATTCAATCACTAGTGGGATTGTAGTGGAAATGAAAGAGGTAAGATCACAAACATCCACTAATATATAATATTATTCATAACACTTTTTATATATTTCGGGGTTGTGGTCAACCAAAAATTTCTCCACTCTATTTCATAACATACAATTTATTTAAACATAGTTTCTTAGATTTTTTTTTGTATTAACCCAGTTTTATGGGGAAGAGCTCAAGTAATACCGAAGTTGACACAAAATAAATAAAGTTTAATTAAGAATTGTTACACCAAAAAATTAAATATGAGTTCTACAAAAATCTGTCTTTTGGTATTGTGTGGTTGTAGACAAGTTTAATCTTTTTTCTATAGAAAGATAAAATTATTCAAAAAAATTAAATTAATTCAAAGTTTTATTCCTCGTGAAGGAAAAAAAAACATAGTAAAAATGTATTTTCTTTGAAGTTCACTAAGTATATATTTGATAAAACTTAAAAATAACAGTTTAAAACTACAGTGAAATATAATTTTCAACTAATAGAGTTGAATAAACGCATATCTTCCTCCGCACCATTGCAGAAACAAACATCCTATAATTGTAATATTTTTTTAGGAGAGGCATGGGCGCATTTTGTTTGGGCATGAAGATATGGTTATGCAAATAAACTAGCTATTTACATTAACAACTACATTAAACTAATATTAGTGGATTAAGGATAAATAAGTAGATTATTTGGGTTGTGTTATGGGCAATACATGTTGGTTATACCATGAAATAAAATAATGTAGTATGTGATATATAGGACAAAGGCAAAGCATGTTTGAGAGCGATTATACATAGGTATAGTAGTGATAGTGTAGTGGGAATTCCTAAGCAAAGAATCAAGGGAAAGTGGGTTGTGGTGGGTTCTACCTATTATAACACATCCCAATCCCAATAATATTGTACTACTACAACATTTTGCACTGCTCTATTGCATTGTTGCAGTCTATGATTCCACCCATTTCAATGTTGGGTGATATAGTATTGGGGTCTCCTATGTCATAGGAGAGGGATATAGTGGGCATTATGCTATGTGTGTTAGTGTGTGTGGACTTTGGTATCTATCTGTGCGGTCGAAAAATGGTATAGTTATGTAGTTAGTAAATTTTAAACAGTTTGATTTTGATCTGACGATTATATCAAGTAAAAATAAAAAAATTGTCTCAAAAATTGAACTGTTTAATTTTAATCAGACGATTTAGAATCGCTGAAATATTGCATGTCATCCGACTGCATATAATTCAATTTGGTGGACTTGTGGATCATCCACTCAAGCTTTAAACATTCATTCATATAAAATAATATTAATGAATTTTACCTATGAACTTCTAACATTTTATTTTGATGTGAGACAAAGGCAGAGTTTCTTTTTTTGGCAAAGCAAACCTATTCATTTCTTCCTTTTGGGTGACAATTATGATTAAGGCTAAGAGTTTAGGATGAAGGGAAAGATTTTGGAGAAAAATAAAATAACAGTCTCTCAATTAAAGATTTTAAAATAATTGACGGATAATTCATAGGGTAGAACATAAAACTAGAGAACAATGATAAAAGAGACGGAAAATTAGAAACAGAATATGTTATAATAATGGGTACATTATAAATATGTGTACACAAAAAATTATAAATATTTTTGGTCGAGACTGGGGTATTTATCGCCGAACGTGGTGACTATTCCTTCGCTAGATTGGAGGCACTTCGAAGAGTAGGATAGCTGGCCAAAAAACAAAAAATTATAAATATGAAAAAAGGATCTTATAATTAAGGGGGGAGAAAATATTATTTTAATGTCTTTTTGGTTTGTGTTGTGTTTGCTGCTAACGCACGCTTGTAACATGATGATGGGTTTTGATAGTTTAGTTTGTTTTTGCTTCTTACCATCTCACCTCTTTACTTAAGTTGGGTTATTAACAAGATTAGAGAAATGTTAAACAATATTCAGATCAATAAGAGATAACAGCGAGTATAGTTGAATGTAAGTTTGATTCTATTTAAATTTAAACCTGAAATATTGAATGTCATTCGAATTCAAATCTAGTTTACTTAAGTTTTCACATGTTGACTTGAGTTCGATAGAGCCCGCAGATTTGAATTTTCTTACCCTCCTTAAAATCATCAATGGTTAATAACAAATTTTGAATTTATATTTTCTTTTAAATGAATTGTATTTTGGTTCTTCAAGAGTTAAAAAATGAATTGTATATTAAAAAATGTACTCAAAAAATTCAAATATGTTATAATAAACATACAATGACAACTTAATTAATAATATGCAAGTATTTAGCTTAGGACATGAAGTTCGAACTCTAATTTTTTCACTTTAAATTCATCTTATTGATTTTGTATTTTGATTATATGCTATAAAGTTGTCACTATAAATTCATCTGCCTTGATATTTTTTGTACATGTCCGCTTTGAATTTTTTATTAATTATCCGTTAGTGAACAAAATTTTAGCCAATTTTCTCTATTTAAATTTTTTCTTTTGAAAAAGTCAAAGAAAATTATTTAAGTATTCTCTATTTAAATTATACAATACAGTAACATTTTTAAGTTTTTTTACTGTATCTATTTCTTTTATGTTGTGTGGCTCCATAATACATGCCTTTTCTATTGTTCCTAAAGAAAGTAAAATTTGTACATTAGGTTTCCAAATTTGAGCCAACTAAAATATATAGCTTAGATACTATTACTAGCTACCATTCATTCAAAAGAAAATTGGTCAGAACTCCCCAAATACAATGTGAATGTACTTTTTCACTTTAACTTTTTTCCTTTTATCATGTTTTATTATTATGTAAATCGTTATTTATATGTGTATTTTATTTACCAAAGCTAAAAGTGGGTTAAAGTCTTAAAGGACACTTTCGTTTATATATTAGAAAGAGAAAAATAATTGTTTTATACATCCACTTGTTGTATTCACACTTCATAATCTCTTTTAATCTCATTATATTATTTAATATCACTTTCAATAAATCGTCAAATTGATATTAATTCTTTAAATTACTCTCAAATAAAATTCTAATTCTACAAAGATTTTTAAAATATGTATGCTCCATTCCACTTTGAGTTATACGTGAGCCTTCATGGATTTATCTATGTTAAAAACTCTTCGTTTGATTGAAATGTGTGAATGTCGTATATAAATAACTTCGAATCCCAAGCAATATGAGACTTTTAGTTGTACCAGAACAGTTGCCTCTCAGTTGAGGCTAAGACCCGGATTAGAGGCATGTAGCGTATGCCCCATCCTTCTAGCGACAATGTTCTGTTCCACTATCAAGTATGTCACACCATATTCCGAGCTATTGAGAGCGAAACAATATAATTTCTGACTTTCTTAAACACTCAAATTAATACTTATCTTTATTTAATTACACACTATCAATTAAATCTTTATATTTTTACAGAATTAGAGTTTAGTAACACTTGTTTGTGACTTAAGTTAGGACATTAAGGTATTAGAAAAGTAGAATTCATACCAAAAAAATTAATCCTTATATTTTCCAACTTACATCAGTTTATATTTTTAACTTTATCCTTTTATTTTTAACTTAATCTCTATTATTTATTCTTTGAATGATTAATATGAATAAAATTTAATAGAATAAATAACATTTTTTAAATATTAGTAAAGTCAAGAACTTATTTAAAAATGTCTTATAAAGTTAGAGACATGTTGATAGTTACTCTATTACTTTTAGTTATTTTTTGAAAAACTAAACTTTTGAGTATTTCGAAAGCTCAAAATAACCAATAAAAATAGTTAAAAGTGATAAAGGAAATAATAAGATTTTTTGTCACATTATGAGAGAGGATAAGATGTGAAGTTAGCTAAAAAATCTATAAAGTAGAGGGGTTGTCTTATTGGGCCCCACAGTTGTCCCAAAGTACATGGGCTATTCTTTTCAAATGGGCCATACCTCTACAAAAAATGGGCTAAATTCGTACTTCCTAGAGCAAATGTTGGTGGGTTATCGTTATATTTTCAAATAGTTTTGGCTTTTCATACACACATCAAATCACATTTAAAAACAAAATTTGGTTAATCAAAGAAAAGGAGAATAAAAAATGTTAATATGAATGATATAAATATTTTACCGTATCATCAATAATGAATGATGCTAGAGGCTGCACAACTTTTTGGCTTGAGTGTGACAATTGTTTCTTTTGATTGAAACTTTTAAGGATGTGAATCTAATTTCTTAAAAATTTATGATCATCAAATGAAAATATTGGTTTTTATATCGTTAGAAAATTTTCAATTTTAGATTTTCTCATTTTTTTATTGAAGTTCTAGTACGGTGGGAGTTATATCTATATTCTTGCAGAGCATGAGTAAACTCTTTATCGATTACCAAGTTGTTTTAGAAATTTTTTGTATAGATATCATTGGTTAGCCTAGTATTTACCACTTTCGTTAATTTTGTTAAGGTGGATTTGGTTGATGTTCCCATCCTTTGTTTTCATTTTCATATTTGGATGCCGACATAATTGAAATGTCGATAAATTGCCATGGTGTCATAATTTATAATTTTGATTAATAACTTTTTTGGATGGTGTACTCCCTCCGGCCAAAATATAAGTAAATTTGACTTTTTTGGTGGCCGGAGGGAGTATTTGTTTTTGTATGAAGACAAGTTTAAGTGAGTCAAATTTTGGGACTCACCAAACTAAAGAGGTCTTCACGCCGAGAGTTGAAGTTATATCTATGTTCTTGCAGAGTACAAGTAAACTCTTTATCGATTAAACCAACCTTAATCGACATGATGATGCAATGTTAATCATTACAAAGTGAATTTCCCATAATTTTTGTTAATAATGATACTTTGGATTTAGTTTGGTTTAAAAAACAATCATGAAGAACATGAGTTAATGATTTATAAAAGTTAAAAGAAAAAGAGATTGTAACATCATTTTCTTTGAAAGTGCACCCAACTTTTGCAAGTAAGTGGTTTAGCTTCCTTTCATTTCCACTTTATACTATATACTTTTATTGGATCTGCAAAGTGAAAGCTGGATTCCATGGATATGTATCATGTATGTGAGAAAAGAGAGTATCAAATCCAATGCATGATTCTTTTTTCATTATTACTTTGACTGTATGTTTCCCATAGAAAGATTTTGAGTTGATTCAAGAATTTTTTGTATTTGTTTTGAACAATTTTTTGGTGTAGATCAATATGGTATCTTCATTGTTTATGGGACATGGTTATTCATAACATGTATTAATAGGGATTTTTTTTTATCTTCTATGCTAATTTTAGTTGTGTAGTTGAAATCTTCCCTTAAAAATAGAGATATGAAGAACATGTTCAGTTGATGGATTAATTAATCAGATTATGGCCATAACTCAGCTAACTAGCTAGTATTAGAATATTATTGAGCAAATGATAGTGCGGGAGTTCTGCAACCCTTTATAAAAGATGCGTAGAGTCATCTTATTGTGATATCTGAAAGGCCTCAACAACGCCAAATAGACACAACTCGTGGGTAAAGTAGTAAGCAATGTGGTTAATAGTTTTGACATTTTCAACACAATAAGAACATGTAGGAGAAGCATTAACACTTTGATGTTGCAAGAAAGACTTAGTTGGTAGAGAGTTACGACAAACTTGTCAAATAAAAAATTGAACACTTGCCGTAAGAGGTAGATTCCATGTTCAATTCCAGTGATCGTTAGAATCATAATCCAATGATGTGAACCAACTAAAAAATTGAAGACATGTCGAATTGAACTCAAACTAAGTATAGTTTGTGAACCAACTCGCTTTGCTTGACAGCAGTATTGAACTACTGCTATATATGCTGAATGTTTTAGTTATCATTTTTCTGGAATACTATTCTTCCTTTGGTTAAGATCTAAGAAGAACTCCATTGCTTAAAACACGGCAGGGCAATTTTTCTCGAAGGAGAGAACACCCTCTTTCCATCAAATACTCATTGGAAGCCTTCGCACATTACAGTCTCTAATGAGAACATTGGAATGCTCTGAAACAACATCGTCTAATACTCTAATGAACAACTTTAATGGGTTAGATGCAATGTATCGATTATAAAACATCAATATACAAACATGCTAGTTTCACGTCTCATTCAAACTCATCAATATGAAAGGAATGATCAAAGAGATTTCCATTCGAGTTTCACGGCAAGAAATTCCATGAACTCGTCATATTTGTTTCTACATAACTCAAGTTTCTTTTGACAGTAGCCAGAATCGACCCTAGTCTCTAAAAATAATACATAAAGAAAAGAAATTTTACAAGAAAAATTAATGAACATGGATTTATCCTTTCTCTCGATTACAATTACAATCATAACCAGATACTCTTATTTCTTACTAAGATCAATTCCAGCCTTTTTCGCAACTGCATCAAGTCCATTCTTTTCTATGGTCTTCAATGCCTTAGTTGACAAACGAAGCTTTACAAAGCGCTTCCCAGCTTCCCACCAAACTCTCTTGTATTGGAGGTTTACAAATTGCAGTTTCTTTGTCTTATGGTTTGAGAAAGATACTTTGTTGGCCCTGTTTGATTTCTTTCCAGTGAAGGGACACACTCTCTCTGAAATAATAAAACGAGAGTACTAGTAAGCTTAATCACCAACCACCTAGATAAATTGTTTTACAATAATAATCATGTTTTGCTGTAGGATGCATCAGACACTATCGATGAACCACCTAGATAAATTGTTTTACAATAATAATCATGATTTGCAGTAGGATGCATCAGACACTATCAATGATGTAGTTTGTCATCAACAAGCAATAAGATATAAACATTATTTTTGTTTCTCCGATTGAGAGCCAAAGACTAACTATTTAACAGGGTAACATCTTCTAACAAATGTCCTTCTAGACAAAAGTATCTTATATTGAACTTCTAACCACATGCTTAAAACAAATCATTTAAGGGATTGATAACTCCAAACATATGTTCTATACAAGCAAGTCATGTAACAAACACCTATCTACAATCTACCTACGTAAGAAACTCAGTTATCAGGTCAATTGTGCAAAACCATGTTATGCATATTCTCTTATTTACAAAAGAAAAATGATGAAAATAAAATATCCCTAATGTTGTTGTTTTCAATTTCTATAGAGATTTTTTTACACTTAACACATGATTCAACAAAGAAACTGCATCCTTTAATACACTGAAGAGTGAAACAAATATCACTTGATCACATTCTCATGTAATGCAACTACAAAACAAGGAATTCTTGCATAAAAACAATGTTAACATGAACAACTTATCAGAAACTCAATCATTGGTCATGATGCAAGTATTACTCCTACAAACCTCTCTCTCCATATATATGGCCTACTGATATAAAGAAACTAGTACTCCATCTGATTACTACTATAAACAAAAATTCACTTTTCAGATTCTTTGACTAATAATGGATGTATAAAGTGAGTCTATACTCTATATTATAAACCAGATACATTAATTATTCAATCAATATAAAAAAAATGAATTTTAGCTTATAATAATAACCAGAGAGAGTATGTAGCACCAACAACACTTGGGGCATGTCTATTGTCCGACTCTAACTCATGTCAGTGTCAGACACCGATACATATCACACTAATACGACATTTTTACACATGTAATTCCATTCAATTACGTGGTTATAATTTAATAACTTGTACTTGATGTAAGTGTGTCATTTTTAGTGTCATGTTTCTCGAATCCGTGTCATAATCGATACGCATTTCATAACATGTTCATAATCAGAGAAGTAATTATTGGATTGTTTTTAGAGTCCTATCCAATAACGGAGCATTGAAATGCAACAACGAAACAATAAAAATGACTTACTAGCAACAATTGGTTGAAATGGAGAAGTAACTACAGGTGTAGGCAAATTAACCGAAGTGTGGGTGGAGATTCTGAGACCACTTAGCTGAGAATTCAAGAACCCTAATTCTGAAATAAAAAAAACATGTTCAGCATAACATAACAAAGCAAGTTGAAAATTGAAAATGAGATTGAAAATAAGAAGTTAGTTAGTTAGTTAGTTACGGGATGAAGATGATGATGATGAAGAGAGTGAGGAGGGTTTGAGAGTGTTGTTGGTTGATGAGATTGTGCGCATAGAAGAAGAAGAAGCGAAGACGAAGGTGTTTCCGAGTGAACCCGCCATTGTGATTCTGCTATTCACTTCAAGCTGATTTTCTTCTTATCCAACCCAATCTTATTTTGCCTCTTCTATTTTGTCCACAATTTCAATTTTTTTTTTGAATTAAAGTATTTATATCATGAGAAATTATCAGCAGTTATAATAACTTATTTTAGAAAAAAATATTCCTTCCGTCTCAAAATAATTGAGAGAATGTATTTTTTTTAACAAGTAAAAAAAAATAGATTATATTAATACCAACATAAAATTCTTATAAAAAAAAAAGCAACAAAACTTAATTGATGCCCGTAAAAATTAAAGAGCTTGACCACCACATATGTGAATTTAAAGTAAGATTTACGATATTAGCTTTTAAACTTCGAAATGAGTGAAACTATATTGTCTCTAACATTTGATAAACTGTGTCTTCTTTAGTTTTGAAAAGGCTTAAACATCATTTTCGTCCTTGTATGTACGCAAAATTTTGGTTTTAGTATCTGTATCGATTTTTGTTCTAAATAAATCCTTGAATCAATCAATTTTTTTGATTTTAGTCCTTAAAGTGAAAATCCGCAGGAAAATCTGCAGGTTTCCTGTGAATTTTCCTGCGGATTTTCGTTTTAGGGACTAAAATCAAAAAAACTAGTTGATTCAGAGACTTGTTTAGAACAAAAATCGATACAAGGACTAAAACCAAAATTTTGCGTACATACAAGAACAAAAATGATGTTTAAGCCTTTTGAAAAATATGTTGTTTCGTTCATTTGAGATTAGTTGATACATTTATATACCAATTCGCTTCACAATAAGAATGACACACTTTTAACTTCTCGATTAAAATTAGACACAAATCTATTAAACTAGTCTCCAACCCCTCAATCTTCCTATGTCTCCGCTACTTAAAATATGAGCTACAACATGACAATCGACTTGTAACTCAAGCTTCTTATACTACTGCTCCTAACCTAGTCTCAAACTTTAAAACATTTAAATGAAATGACAAGAGTACCTTTTTAGTTTAATTAAGATCTTGAGTATTTTTTAGTTTGGACATGCAGCAACATTAATATCGGCTTTTGCACGCAGATGATATACGATTTATGCACACAAATTTCTTTTTTTTTGGCTTATAATGAATACGTAATTAATCGAATCCTAGAAATGAAATGACTGACATTAACCATTCCACGCCGCTCCTTAAATACGACGACTTTCTCCGTCGCTATTTGGCTTCCAAACACAAAAAATTTGGTTTATGTGCCTCATCCATCACCTTTTGCCTCAAAACATGCGTTTCCTTAGGCACTCTAGAATTCGGAAGAGGGGTTCACGTCGATTCCATCAAGCTAAATTTGAACTCTGATTGTTTTGTAGGTTCTTCTCTTATTAAATTATACTCACAATATGGAAAAATAAAAGATGCACATAAGGTGTTTGATGAAATTACTAACAAAGATATTGTTGCTTATACTTCAATTATCACTGCATATGCTCATTCTCGTGGTTCCTATGCTTATGGTGCTTTTAATATTGCTTCCACAATGCAGCAACATGGGTTGCTTCCAAATCGAGTTACGTTAGTGAGCTTGATGCATGCAGCGGTGAAATTGGGAGCGTTGCAAGAGGGTCGTGCGGTTCATGGTTATGCTGTTAGGAGAGGAATTGGTTTGTGTGATGATGTTTTTGAGACAACCCTTTTGGATATGTATCATAAATGTGGTGGTGTAGGGTTAGCTGCGTCGGTTTTTGCCAAGATGGATGCTCGAAAAAGAACAAATGTTGGTTCTTGGAATACGCTGATAGCTGCTTATCTTCATAATGGACAGGCTTTTGAAGCTTTTGAACTTTTTCGTCAAATGATGTGTAGAAATGTTTTGCCAGATTTGTTAACATTGGCCAATGCTATTTTTTCTTGTGCCAAATTGAATTATTTACGTCGAGGGTTGAGTATCCATGGGTACATGATCACGACGGGGGTAGAGCTTGATTTGGTGGCTTCTACTGCTTTGGTTGATCTATACTGTAAACTTGATGTAACCAAAGCTAGGAAACTGTTTGAAAGATTGGGGAATAAGGATGCTGTTGTATATAATGTTATGATGACTGGTTATCTTGAAAATGAGTTGCTTGTGGAGGCGGTAAATGTTTTTCGTGAAATGGTCAAGGTGAATGTTAATCCAAATGTGGCTTTGTTTCTTAATTTGATTTCTGCAGTATCAAAATCGAGAGATATTAAATTAGCCAGGTCTATCCATGGTTATGTATTGAAGCATATGCACTTATCGCATGTGGAAATTGCAAATCAAATTATTCATGCATATGCAAAACGTGGGTATGTCATGGATGCAAGGAAAATCTTCATTAGGATGAGAACAAGGGACTTGGTTTCATGGACTTCAATGATAACTGGTTATGTTCATAATGGTCAGATTGATGAAGCCATAAATTTGTTTCGTTTGCTGCAAAGAGAAAATCTAAATATTGACTCTGTTACTCTAATTGGTCTCCTTCAGGCATTGTCCCAGCTTGGATGTCTAAGTTTTGTTAAGGAAGTTCACTGTTTCAGTTACCGATGTTTCCATGGTAGAGAGTTGTCTGTAAATAATTCTCTTATTACTTTATATGCTAAGTTCGGAAAATTGTGTACATCTAGATACATATTTCAGCAAATGACAGAACGGTGTCTGACATCATGGAATGCAATGATAGGTGCATATGCAATGCATGGAAACTATTCAGAGGTTTTAGAACTCTTTGAACAAATGAAATTTGGAAAAATTACACCCGATGAAGTGACTTTTACATCAATACTCACTGTCTGCAGCCACTCAGGATTGGTAGAAGAGGGTCTACAAATTTTTGGTATAATGATGAAGGAATATGCAATAGTTCCAAGTGAAGTTCATTATAGTTGTATAGTAGATTTATTAAGCCGAGCTGGTCGACTTACCGAGGCATACAATCTGGTGAAAAGCATGCCGCCGATGCATAGTACTGCTGCATTGTCTTCTTTGCTTTCTGCTTGCAGACTATATGGGGATACTGAGATTGGGGAGGCTATAGGGAAATATATATTAAAATTGGAACCATTTAGTTCAGGTGCTTATGCTTTGGTATCAAATATATGTGCACAAGAGAGGAGATGGGATGAAGTAGCCCAAATAAGGGCCATGACGAAGAATACAGAACTGATTAGTACTCCAGGATATAGTGCATGTTTAGATTGACAACGGGTTTGGCGGAATCATGGTGAGCCAACATGATTTTGACAAACACTACACTTTAGAGCTTAAACAAAATGATGGTGTCGTCCAAACATGCACAGTGTGATACAACTAGACCAGCAGCATATGAGATGTGAATGAGCTCTTGACAAACTTATTACTATGTGCAATTCATTTTATTCATATTGTCAGATCTTCCAAAGAAATCGTTTTTGTAATGTCCACTTCTTCATAGAAGAATTTTGATATATGGCCAATGATATCAGTGGGTAGTAGTGATAATGGTATCAAAGTTAGTACAAGGATTATAATTGAATTCGTAGAAAATGGGCTATGGTTTTTGAAAGACTTCTCAAAGGTTCACTTTCACCCCAAGAGTATTTAAGTTGAGTGTAAATGGGAACCAAAGGTACATACTATTTCTTTTTTATAGTAGTTGGTTGATAAAAGTTTATTGACACATTCTATTGATTGACATTTTTATATTCTTTTGCCGCAGTAGTTAGTGGTCCAAGAATTAGTTTGCTTCTACGATCATGTGAAAGTGTTTCTTGCCTTGAAGTGTGTCAAAAACTGTGTTAAGTTTAACTTTGATAAATATAAAATGGCAATGACTAGATTGAACTCTTTATCATTTGTTAAAAGAGAGCAAGAAACTTTTATACCATGTCAAGTAATGAAGATTCGTTTAGATTTTTATATGTTAAGTAATCTGATTTCTTACACTTTTTTTCATGTTCATTTTAGCCCCATGTAATTATTCAAATTCTCTTGGTATGTTGTTTATGGCGATGTTATAATACATTCGACATGGCAGGAAAACCCTAAAACATACTCAAAGTTTATGTAAATGAGATTTTAGCAGCAGTTAGCATGTTAGATCAGCATGGAAATTGTGTTATTCAGGCTTATAACTTATTCCGACTACTTAACATTGGGCGTTTGTTGCATAATTATTAGTTTGTTAGTTACCAGTTAATTACCGTGAAAGTGGAAATACGTTTGTAAAGTATCCTGCATTTTGAGGGTTTGAATCATATTCTTCTTACATGTCCAATATTTGTGCAGCTTCCAAATTATATTGGTCAACTCTTAAGCTCAATTATGTTCTAATGTTATTATTCACTATGCATCTGCTTTCAGCTCCACGAGACAAATTCTGCCTCAGATAACGAAGAAGGGACGATTATTGATGTTCATTTTTTTTTCAGTTGCAAACTTGCAGTTAAGTTTACCAGACTAAATAAACTGAACAAAGTGACTCGGAGGCAATCAGCTGCAATTATTTGAAAGGTTAATTGAACAAAGTGACTGAGATCGTCAACTCTTTAAATGAATCTCAGTTATATCTCGAGGGATCAATCTCTATAATTGTACGCAAAGATACTGATTTACCCAAAACAATATATGTAAAATATATTTCATAAGGGAATAACTACTGTCATTACAATGCATCTATTATCATTCTTGTTCAATTTAATTTAATTGAATCCAAAACACAAAAGCATTAATTTTATAAATTATTAATTTAATTGAATCCAAAACACAAAAGCATTATAGATTTGAAAAAAAGAAAGTTAAACAGAAGGGAAATAAACACATAAGTAATGGATCTTTGCTAGTTAATATAAAACTCACCAGCTTTTCTTTTCATTATATGTATATATTACTTGAAAGCTTTAAAGATTTGTGAAAGGTCTTAGTTGTTATCTTCTTATCATATATAAAATAAAAAAAAGAGTAAAGAGTACCCAAAGAATAATAATGCACACAATGATGAGCCCAACCCTGTTAGTGATCACTGATTAGGTCTTTCCCAAGCCACTTTACATGTATAAAATAAACTCAAAATAACAAAAAAGGAAAAATTAATGAAGAAATTATACACCTAATTAACTAAGCCTAATCATGATCATCACAAAATTCTCATCATAAATGAAAAAATATATATAAACATGAAGGCTACATGGCTCTTAGAGTCCTTTGTCCATGCTGGTCACTTTCAGACAGTTAAAAATCTAAAACTCTTTAACTTTAGAAAAGCTAAAGAACACATGGAAAGCCGTTTGTGGTTGAGTTTGTAGTCCCAAAAGCTAAACAAGATGAAGTATAGGAACAATAATTATAATAAGTTGTTAATATACAATTCTCCTAGTTTTCTCTTTTGTGCCCACAAATATTGTTAGAAAAATGTTAAGCCTAACAAACAACCATCATATATGCCATAATTTAAGGATTGATGTACACGTCAGATTAAAGGCATGTTTGGTGTCTGAAACGTTTCAATATTTGACACCGAAACGACAAATGTAATTGCATTCAATTTCTTTCATTTTACAAAATATTATCAGTGTCGACATGTCAGTTTTAGTGTCATGTATGATATTTGTGTCTCTTCCATTTTAAATGAATTTAAATATGGTGAGACCTATGATGAGCAACTTAACAATTATAGACTCACCGAAAGTGAACATTATTTGGTCACATAATCCTCTTAGATTATTAAATAAACATTCATGGCCAAAGTTATTAACCACTGCATTCATATATTATAAATGTTCAATTACTTTTAGGATATGCTTATTAAGCAGACATATGACCCAAAATAAGGCTTATGCACTAATCAACATCATGTTATTGGCTGTTCAAATCAAGTATAAACACTCTGGCAATGTCACAGAAATCAAGCTGTCCTCAAATGTTTAAATCTAGGAGCATGTTCATATCATCATCAATAATCATGGTATGGTAATGGTATAGATTTCTTGTTCTTGTAGATTTTGAATTTTTAGCCCTTTCCTTTTCATATATCATGATCTATTAGAAGCAAATTAATTGTGTGTGAATTGTATCAATGTTGTCAAATAGCAGTTATAGCGGCCCTATAGCGTACTAGAATTTGAACAATCAAGTTTGTAGGAATTGTGTCAGTGTTGCCAAATAGTGGCTTTGGCGACGCTATAACACTATATTGTAGAAGAATTTGAACAAACTGTTATTTTCTGCTATTTGCGATTGACAACACTAAATTGTGTCATTGTTTCTTAACATTGTTTATATTGCAGGATTTGGAAGTTTGAGTATGGCCAAAGAAATGGGAAATACCAACACTTCAACTAACAAAGGTACATGTTCTAGTATTTAAATGATAAGGAAATTTTGTTGAAGTAATTATATTTTTAAAAAAAATTATTTGTCATTTCTTGTAGAGGAAGATAACATAATTGAAGCTGATAAAAATAATCTCCTAGAAGATACTAGTGAACATGCAAATGTTATATCACAAGAAGATAATGAGAATTTACCAAGATCTTTATCCAAAGATGTTATGGAAAATGCTTCAAACATTTCTAGTGATATAACAAATGAACTTGGAAAAGATGATTATGATGCAGATGATGATGTAAAAGAGAAAATTCAAACTATTTCAATAGTTGAAGCTAATGATGCTTATGAGAAAGCTTCATGGTTTGATTCTAACAACAGAAGAAGTATGCTAGAAAGTGATTATTCATTGGAAGAAGATATTCATGCAAGTGATTTAAATATGGAAAACCAAATGCATCGAAAAGTTGAAGAGGAAGATGATAAGGAGAATGGTACAGGATTGGCTTCTGACGATGTAACAGTCGAACTTGGAGGAGTTTCGATGCAAGAAGAACGTTGCGGAGATGATGTGAAAGAGAAAACTCAAATGATCTCAACAATTGAGGTTAAAGATGTTGACGAGAAATCAACAAGACTAACTTCAAACAATGTTGAAAGCAAGATTGGAAATGATTCATTGGAAGGTGAGGCTAATGAAAGTGACATAAATATGGAAAATCAAATACATCCGAAACTTGAAGAGGAAGGTGTTGAGGAGAAAGTTAAAACTGAACTTGGAAAAGTTTCGATGCAAGAAGAATGCCGCGGAGATGATGTGAAGGAGAAAACTCAAATGATTACAACAGATGAGGCCAATCATGTTGAAGAGAAAGATGAAGGACTTATTTCATGCAATGTAGAAAACAAGCTTGAAAATGATTCATTGGAAGGAGATGCTAATGATAGTGACATAGAAATGGAAAAGCAAGTGCATCCAAAACCTGAAGAAGATATTAAGGAGAAATCTACAACTGAACATAGAGAAGTTTTGGTGCAAGAAGAAAGTCGAGGCGATGATGTGAAAGAGAAAACTCCAATGATTCCAACTGATGAGGTCAAAGATGTTGAAGACAATGCTACTTCACACAACATACAAAGTATGCTTGAAAATGATTCGTCGGAAGGAGATACCAATGAAAGTGACATACCTATGAAGAATCAAATGCATCCAATTGATGAAGCAGAAGATGTTGAGGAGAAAGCTATAGAAATGGATTCTGACCATACAAGAAGTTCACTTGAAAATGATTTTTTGAATGGTAAAGATGATCAGGAAATAGCTGCAGGGAATGGCGAAACAAGTGAACTTGAAGATAAAAAAGATGAAAACACGATAATTCCTTTTACCAGTGGCATAGATGTTCAAGGTTTGTAACTTTACTATTAGTTCCTTTTGAGTTGTTTGCTTTAAGATTATTTATACATACCAATAAAGCCTATAAAATTTGTTACTTTTGATGGAATTATATATCTGTAATGCCCTTAACTATTTATTATCTCATTTCATCTATTTCTCGCCCTGCAATAAATAGTTAAGGGTATTATTGACAAAACAACAGTTAATGTTCGATTGAACTTTGAAAACGACAAATAAATAGCAACAATATGATAACTAATACTCCTTCTGTCCCAAAGTATAATGGAAAATTGGTTAAATAAAGTTGATGTATTAAGTCTAAATTTTAACCAAATACATTAACTTTCTTTGACCGATTTTCTCTTATATTTTGGGACGGAGGGAGTAGTAACTACGAAACACAGTCGAAAATTTATTTCTGACTTTGTTCTATAGGGGAGGAAATGACTGGAGTCATACAACCTGAAAAGTCTTCATATTCTGAATCAGTTGAAGTGGAAAACTTTGAACGCATGCCAGGTTTTTCATTTGAAGGAAGTGAAGAATGCGTGAAGCAAGAAGACTCGTGCTTAAGAAAAAGATATAATGATAACCTTAATGATGAGTCTTCAATCAAACAAGGTTAGGACACTTAATGTATTAATATTTCAATAGTCATATCCATATAAATACCGGAAAGAATTCAGATTAGTGACCTAGATTGTTTATATATAAGCGCTCATTTAAGTTGTTTATCCAAACATGACCTAGATAGAATTCAGATTAGTGACCTAGATTGTTTAACAAGATGAAAACTTAAACTTTCTTCATTGTCTTGGTTTAAATTCTATCAGATGAAGAGGGAACATCGGTTTTAACATTGAATGCTGTGAATACATCAAATGATTCAGAACTTCAAGATTCACCATGTATACATCATGAAGAGGCGGTCAAATTTCTCTCTGAAGATTCACTTCAAGGCAATGAATCACTCCTTAAAGATGTTTTTCCAAATGCTGATTCTGATTTTCAACAGATTAAGCATGAAGTTTCCGAAAAAGATATAGAGTATCAAGAAAAATTGTTATGTGAAAACAACTCAGATGGAAGAGATGGAAATGAGTTTGTGAATAATATGATAGATACTATCGATGATTCCATCGACTCTAACCATGAAGAAAATTGCAAGGTACTTAATGAAGAAAACGAGTTTAGCAGAAGTGGATCAACAAATGAGAATCCAAAGGATTGCAAGCAAGATCAATGCATAATGGAGGAACTTAAAGAGTATAACCTTGGCATGGTCAATACAAATGATATGACAATAGGGTCTAACGGCGATTGCAATGGTGAAACACGTACAATACTGATTGACATCAATGATCAAGTTGAAGAACCTAATCTCACTGAGAATGGATTTCTCTTTGATGCTTATGCCAAAGAAAATTCTATGGTTCCTGAAGTTGAAGGGTCAATTGTTTTTGAAGATACAAATGAAAAGGCTGAATCTTCCTATGTCATGATGACAAATATTGAAGAGACAAACATGTTAGAGCAATGCAATTCTGATATGATAATTATAAATCAGGAAGAATCTTTTTCTTTGGAGAATTCTTCTACGTTGTTTCATATCTATAACTATAATCATGGAAATGTAGAGGAGACCAAAAGCTTTATTGCCACAAGCATGCCTAATTCAGGTAGGTCGCAAACAAATAACAGCATATACTTTTGTGCCACAGTTGATTAGCGCTGTCCCGTTTACTTTCTACCCGACATTTTCAATTTTTACTTTGTATGTGGTGATGGCCGGTGTTGGGAGTTCCGGGGAGTGTCAAGAAACAACATGCTAAGTGACCTAGGACCACTAAGAGACGAGACACCACGTCTCTACACAGAACTTTAAGGCTTTCAGATGTGGTGTCTCATTCTCTTGGTGGTCCTGAAACATTAGCCCGTTCTTGCTCGTGACGCTCCCCTGAACTCTCTAATAAGTGAAATGATATTTGGTTATAAACTTATCTCTTTAATTGTGATTAAGTGAAAATACATTTTCTGAAACACTGAAAACAGTGTTATGAAAGTTTTAAAAACTATTCAATCTATTTTTAGAATTTATTTTCAAAAGCTTCAAATACTTTTGTGCCATAGTTGAAAATCTTGATTCTTCAAATTAACAATTTAATCTCTGGACTTTGTAGATGAAGAAGCAATTAAGAAGGAAAGTGAAGCTTATTCACAACAAGCAGAAGCAACTTCACTGGTGGAAGAGCTAAAAACTTCCATTGAATTAACTTCAAACATTGCTATATTTCCAAATGGTGGCCATGAAACAAGGGACAGTGTAACAAGGCTAAGTACTGAATCAAACTCTGATAATCCAAACATCACTTGTCAGATGCAAAAATCACCAAGCTTCAATCTCAACCTCCAAAGCAAAGAAAAGCAAGAAGAATCGGATCAAATTCCACTGCTTCATGAGTCTACAAATGATAGCTTGTCAAACAAGGCATTTCTAAATCTCAGCAACTCAATGCCTCATGATGAATATGATCACATTGAAGACAAAATAGTTACTATGGAACGAAGTTACTCTGAGGTATCAAAATCTTCATTCATTGGTTTTCTAAAAGAAGAAGAAGAAGCTCGTCTTCTAGTCATAGAACAGACACAAGATAACAATGCTGGCTCAAAGATGGAAGTAAAAGAAGTTCCCTCTTCTTCTACTTCACCTACAGGAAAAGATAAGCGCAATTTTCGATCTTTCTTCTTCACAAACTGCATGTGTTGTGCAACTCTGCCAAATTAATACCTTTTGAATTACACTTTTTTGTTTAGTGAGTTTATTTCTGATTTATATTTCTTGAAGTGAAGTTTTGATATGGAGAGAATATTGATTGTTTGGTATTTGTTCCGACTTTAAGTCAGCTACACTACTTTTTTGAGGTATTGTCCGTTTTTGGTGTTATCTGAGCCGTCATGGTTTTGTGAACTGAGAAGAGTGAGTGTTTATAAATTGTTCGATTTTCAAATATTTTGAGATTTTTTGTGTATAGGAAAAATATCATATGGTGAAGATTAACCAAGAGTGTGTAATGTAGCTGCTATTGAATTATGACCAATCCTCTTAAGTGATTATTTTGTGATGCAAGTTTAAGATGAAGTGGTTCCTTGTTAAGCTTTATTTTGTTTTGAGAGATATTTTAAATGTAAAGAGAGCAAGCAGTGGATTTAATGGAGCAACTTTTGTGCCAATGATTTTTTTCTTGAGAGAATGTATCAATGATTTTTTTTTGACAGATGAATGTATCAATGATTTTTTCTTCAGAGAATGTAACATTTGTTAATTTGTTTGTCTTACAATAATTTCTCCATAAATTAATTTTTAAGGGTCTAAACTTCTGCATATACCAATTTTTAAAATGTGAATTAAGCCTTCAAAGTTCAAAGTGCTTAAGATGACTTTGAACTCCTACATTATAAGGCTCTTTTAAAAATATTGTCTTAAATTAACTATTTATTACTCTCTCTTCTTGATTTAAACGCTAAAATCAAAAGTTAAGAATTTTTTAAGAAATAAAATCATGCTTAACCTTTATAATAATTGTCAATAAATAAGTGCCTGTATGTGTTAATTAAGAATACTAAAATGGAAGAAGAGAAATTGTAACTAAAAAATTCAAAACTTAAATTTGAGAAACAGAGTCAGAATTAACTGGCCTATGCTGTTAAAGTCACATGATAACACTAAAAACACATGAAAACATAATAGCAATATGTGCATGTGTCATGCTTGTCAACAAGACAGCTAATTGCAAGCTCTATATACTTCAACTTTATTTTTAATTTTAATTTTTTTATTATTAACTTTGGAGAAAGATTCCTAACATAAGGTTAATTAGTGTAACAACTATTATTAAGGGGACCCCTTGTTAATATCTTACATGTTAAGGATGGAAAATTTTAAGACTACTATTGCTTAGTCAAGAAAATGACAAAGTCACATACCATATATAATTTGTGGTGATATATCATGTGGTCAATTCTAACCATTGATTTTTTAGTCAAAGTCTAAGAAGATGAGCCAAAAGTGTTCCATTCAACATTAACATATCACCACATAAAGTTAGATGTTGAATTTCTTAAAATTGATTTTCATAATGTATATTTCTACATGTAGACTTTGTACCATTAAATTGGTGTAAATATAATTTGACTAATTTATTACTAGAATTTTTGCTTCATAGGCGTAGTCTCTCTAAGTCAATAATTTGAATTCTTTAGAATACAGAGTTATAAACAACATGATAATTCAACTATGTAAATTTATACACACTAGATGAGAATTCAAATTATTTTTGGGTTAATAGATATATACTCCCCTCTGTAATTACTAGTTGTTAATGCAGATAATGCAGCCTATGTATAAGGCTCTCTTGTTCTATTTACTATGAACAAAATTAACAAAACAAGTATTAAATTTAGTTGGTCTAGTCGTGATTGACGTTGAACTTTGTACAATTTGATCTCCCATAACTATGTTTGGGAGAAAATTAAAATCACTTGATAGCAGAACTCGCCTCGAACTCTGAATTACTAGGAACTCTAAAAAAATTAACAAAACAAGTAATGTGTTTTCTTTTTTCTTGTTGTTACATTCTTGTAGTTTAACTGTAAAGACATTTTATATGAAATTTTATACTTGAATTTAGATCATCATCACATTTCTTTCTATTCATGTGAGTATTTATTTGAGTATTTACAGCTGCTAATTAAGCTAATAGAAAACAAAAATGAATATGTTTTTAAAATTCTATCAACTAAACTAAGTTTATAGAATAGTTATTGGCCTCCAACAAATACTAAATTAAATTAACAATTAGCCTATAATATTGAACATTTAATGTTTATAAAAAAAATGATAATTGAGGGTTGGAATTGAACAAATCAAATAGTGTGGCTAAGATGTCACTCTAATGCTTTGGTCATTTCATATCATGGGCTACAACTACAAGTAGAACACAACAAAACAAACAATAAATAATAGAAACTTTATTATTTCTTGAAAGAGAATGAGATTAACAAATTTGAATAACAAATAAAATATATGTTAATTGTTGAGGGAATTTAATTATTTCATCCAATTGTCATCATCATCTTAACAAATTCATCATAGTTAACTTGACCATCACCATCCAAATCAGCTTCTTTAATCATCTGATCCACTTCTTCATCGGTTAATTTTTCACCCAAATTGATCATAACATGTCTCAACTGTAAAACACATAATAAATACACAATAATTTAATAATAGATTCACACACATGTGTATCTTTTTTGTGCATATTAATTGTATTTAGCTCTAATAGTAGCTAGAGTAATATCTCAAAATTAAGCAAGATTCTCTTTAGTACTCTAATGTCAAACCCTAATGCATGCATTTTCAAAATCATACAGCTATTATTCATGGATTGTGGAAAGGTACAAAGTACTGTCCTTAGTGAGATGTACATGTGAAATTAATGTGACCTTATACATGTATTATGTATATATTCAAATATAAATAAATTAATATTTTAAGTAGAATTTCTCATACTTTTATTTAAAGTAAAGAAATCAAACCGAACTAAACCGTCACAATAGTTTCGAAAAATTGAACCGAACCATAATAAACTTTACAAAATAATTGATATATACATTTTTCAACTTAATTGATTTTCTTTAACCAAATTGTACCAAAATGCTACTATTAATAGATAATTAGGATCGTTGAAAAAAAAATTCAATCCAATCCAAATCAAATCAAACCATACTAATAGTTCAAGAACTAATCAGAACTGATTCAATTTTGTTCTCAAACTATTAGTCGCAATTATTTATATTTACTTGCGGTTTAATTTGATTTAGCAGACTAAATTGATTTTTTATTTTTCCAACAACATCAACCTCTTTTTATTTGATGAGAACGACGTCAACTTTATAATATTAAAAATTTAAATCACTTTTCTTACGTAATCATACAACCACAAATATAACTGTGACCGCAATTCAAAACCATAACAATAACAAATAATAAACATACTAGATGAAAATAAAATTATATACCTCACTAGCAGAAATATAACCATTTTGATCTTTATCAAAAACCTTGAAAGCCTCTTTAAGATCTTCCTCTGCATCAGTTTCCTAAATGAGAAAATAAAAAAAGAGCAAAATTAGTTTATGAAAACTAAAAATGATTAGTTGAATGCTTTTGAATAAATTAAAGTGTTAGAATAATTAATTACCTTCATTTTCTTGGCCATTAAGTTCAAAAACTCAACAAATTCAATGGTTCCATTTCCATCTGCATCAACTTCGTTTATCATATCTTGAAGCTCTTCTTCTGTTGGATTCTGATCCAATGACCGAATTACAGTTGCAAGTTCTTCCACAGTAATGCAACCTATTCAATATTAATCAAAAATATTAACACACATTATTACTATAATATATAAATAACCAAAATTTTATCATGTGTTTATGTGATAACAATTTTATCATATAGTATAAGTTCAACAATTCTATTAGTTAAGGACTAATCTATATGGAGCGCCGAGATGAAATCTTGATCAGAACAATTTTTAGTCAGATTTTACTTAGCATTAGCTGAGCTCTGAATTAGTATGACTCAATTTTCTTAGAAACCATATGGTTAAGACATATAATAGCATAATGTAAGAACATTATATTTTTTTGTATATAATTGAAGCATAAAGTTATAATTCAAATGAAATATTGCGATACAAGATAAGAAACCCATTTGGTTAAAAAACAAATATATTGAAAAAATGATGAACTTTTCTTACCATCACCATCTTTGTCAAACAAGCAAAAGGCTTCTTTGATCTCAACAATTTGGTCTTCATTCAAAATTTCTGCCATTCAAAAGAAAATGAATACTAAGTAACCAAAAATGTTTGAAAAAGTTTAGAGAGAGAGAGAGATAGAGAGAAATGTGTTGAGTATAGCTCAATCTTAGCTGGCTTATATGTAGATTTGAGTGTGGGAAAAGTCTAGCAAGATTTCTTTCTTTTTGAATTGTAATTTAGTTAATTATTTAGTATATAAAAAAGAGTCAATGCACGCTTATATTATATGACTGCATTTTGTGGTGATAAAATTTTCTTTATATCTCAATTTCCAAGTACTAGTATAAGTTTTCTTTTCAATTTTATTGAAATTCATTTCAAATTAATACATATAATTTTTTTCTTTTTCAAATATATTATTTATTAACTTTTGTCTTAAAATATGATAAGTTTGAGTTAAATACATCCATATAAAAAAGTGTATTTTAAGAATTTGCTTATGCTAAATAAGCGAAGAAATCAACATTTTGGTCTCTAAAATTATAAAGTTCGATCAGTTTTTGTAAAATAAAAACCTAATCATCTTGAATTATTGAACAATTTCGGTCAATTTAGTTATTTTTCTCCAATTTTAGTGTTTTTTTATTGATTTTTAAAGATGTTTAGGAATTAGGACATGCATTTAGTTGATGAAATGACTTAATGATGTTCTTCAATCTTCATAGTTAAAGAACTAACTTTTTTTTGACTTATTAAAGAACTAACTTGATATATATTTCATGAATTTAAGAAACTAAATTGTCCAATTATAATCATTACAATTTTGATTACATATTCTTTTAATAAACATAATCATTAAATACTACACTTTTCTTATAATAAAGTGCAAAGTTAGTAGTTTATGGCATTATTATTCAAAAATAAAAGAATCAGATTGCAATCCTTTGATCTCTATCCAAGTTCTACATAGAGAGAAGGTGGGAGCATGTAGATTTAATTAAATTCTTTAATAATACTTGCACATATATAAATTTGAATTATATAATGGGGTGGAAAATTGTATAGCTGGAAGGTTTGATATTTAGGGGACAAAAGACATTAATAAGAAGGGTAAGAGGTAGTAAGAGGGAATGGACTATAGATTATGGGAGTATGTGTAATTCTAAAGTCCTCTCTCCATTTTAAATTGATTTAAAATTCAATGTTTCGTCGTACGTTAGTTGATTAAATGATGATTGACATTGAGAGAGAATTGAAATCACTTAATATCAGAACTCGTCTTAAACTCTAGACTACTAAAACCCTGTATCCTAAAAATTAAATTAGTCTCTACAGTTATGCGTAACGATATATTTTGTTTATTAAGAAATGAAGTCCTCTATATTGTTTTCAACAATTTCAATGAAATTCCACCAACCCAAAGACCACGCTTATTTGCCTCCAGGAGAAGAGATAAGAGCCAAAAGAAGGTATTATTAGGATTTAGAAAATGGAAAAAGTTAATTAGTGCACCCCATGCACTAGTTAAAGAATCTCAATATAGTATTATTGTATCGAAATTTGCGTAATCAATGTTTGTAAAAGTTAATAAATGTTGTTTTCAATGTAAAACTTACTTTTTTTATATTCTTAATTAGTGCATGGGGAGCACTGGTTAGCATGACCCTTAGAAAATTGATAGTATATTTTTTTCTATAAACATTGATAGATAGATCACTGTCAACGCGCTTCTAAAAATAGAACACGCCTTGTGTTGTACTTTCCAAGCAAAAAAATGTATATACAAACCATGAACGTGTGGAAGGAGTCAAGATATTAGAACTAGTAGAGCTTTAAACTTTTCTTCATTTAAGATTTAGAATTATCATCTTTATTATTATATTATAAAGAAATTGCTTGATTACTTACTCTTTACATTCTTGACCTATTTGGATATTTTTAAAGACATTAAAATAATTCCTGTTTTTGTAAGTCGATTACGACTCTATTAATATTTTAAATTAGTTTATGTCTTTCTTTATTGTTTTTCAATTTGGTTCTTCGGAGGGATTAAACTAATTTTTTTTTACAAAAAAAGATACCAAACTGAAAAGTATTTGACAAAAATATGGACTAATTTGAAATATTAGTTGAGTCCGCCAATCAGGAACCTTACTTGAGAGCGAGTTGCAAATACAGGGATCAATTTAGTTGTTTACTCTATTTCTAAATAAGTTTATAAGCTAATTTTCCACCATTGGTATGGTGGTGAAGGCTTACAATCTTAAAATGCAGTTCTCTCAAAGTTTTAGGTTTAAATTCCTTAGATACTTTTATTTTTGTTGGGTGGATCTGAAAAAACAAAACTCTGACTTTAAGTGGACCCCCCACTAGTCGGTTAGTGGGCTGGATATCAAATCATAATATAAAATTATAAATTTTCAACAGAAAGACTGTGTCAAAGAAAAACAATTGTTGCTTCGATTCATAATAGACTACATAGTAATTTGTCTGTGATTTCTACCTTTCTTGAAAGAAAGTAGTTGTTAATTTGAAAATGTAATGGACTAGTTCAAGTTCAAGAAAAACTAGAATCTCTGCAAGAATTCTTGAAGCGTCAATTTGAATATGTTTAGTAAATAAAAGCAATCTCTCTAAAATTTAAATTGACACAATATCATTGATATTTTGAAATACATTCTGCAACAAATTGAAGCATATCATTTGTAATATGTGTGTAATTTTGAAATTGTGCCAAACAGTTGTGTATATGTATGTACTTTTAAGTTTGGCTAGCTTCATATATCATTATTTCACATTGTTAATGTGTTCTTGATCACTATCTTGATACATATTGCAAAAGCCACTTTCTGCATAAATTGCAAGCATTAAGCATACATATTATATCATTATTGCACACTATTCATGCCTTACACTTTCCGAAGAGCTTGATATGATCATCATATACCCAGGATGCTATATCATGATTAAAGTTCATATAATGGTTTCGGCAAATTAAGGCTCTTGCCTTTCAGATGGTTTTTGAACTTCCCTAAGCTGAACAGAGTTTTCAAAGCAATGAAAGAAACCAAAATGAGGGAATCTCTCATACCAAGTATCTTGCGCTTCATGTGTGTCCCAGTGTTCCCCGCTACTGCTCTTTCCGTACTTGTGAACCCACCCAGAACCGTTGTGTTGCTCACCCCATGTCCGGTTCCAGCGCTCTCCATACTTACCTTCCCACCAGGTCTCTCCTTGCTTGATGCCGTGACCATTTGGGTCGAAATTTTCGTCCCATTTGTCGCCCCATTTCTCCCATCCACCGTCAGATGAACGTTCGGCCCATTTGTCGGTGTATTTTATGCTGCCGCCGTACCCGTCATATGTTTCACCCCACCTGGAAAAGGGCACAGCATACAAAGGTTAAAAATAAAGAGTAAGATGTAACTTCTTATTGCTTATGACATGTTAAGATAAACTAGTTTCATACACTCGCAGATTCTTCCAGGAAGCCATTTACATGAATCCATACCTCATAGAGTAGATATTATGTTATGTCTGAATAAGCATTCCCTTGATTTCATATGAATATAGTGCAGAACAGAATATTATTTTGGTTTGGCGGCATGAATAACACAAAATGAGTTCAAAATAATTCAGTTAATTTCACCATGATACATTCTTATGTCTTGTTCGCTCTAAGTTTATTCTATCACAAATGGGCATCAGGTGGGATAAACGCTTTCAAAGTTCTATTTTGCAAACAAAGGAATCTTAAACTTGCATAAGAAATTAAAGAGGAAAAGAGCTGAAATGCTAATCTAATTCTATACTATTGTTACCTTTCATGCCAGACATGAGCATGCCCTGCATCAAGAGGTGTGTTTGGGTCAATACTACACCACTTGTGTGCCCATTTCTCAGCTTGACCAGATGCATTGTATTTCTCGAACCATTTTTCCTGCCACTCATCACCATTACCATTACGTCCCCATTTGTCTGCAGTTTTCTCCATATGCATTAGCCCGTTTTCCTGCCAGTTAAAATAAACCTCAGTATGATTTTATTTAAGTATCCAATGTTTTGTAGGTTCATAAGATTCATGAATGCCGCTGAGACTAAAATTTGCAAAGGACGCTTACATTCTAATTTCTAACTAACTTATGAGTGAAGTTAAGAACGATTGTAGAAGAGCTTAAGAAACAAATGCACAGTAATACTGACTACAGTAAGCTAATCCGATTTCAGATGATTATATTTTTTGGCCGTAACCCTGTTATTTCAAGAGTTCGGCTGGGAAAAGTTTAGCCAAATATTGTTTCAGCCAAGGTTAGAATTCGAGTGTTCCTAATCGATTTGGTTTTTAGATAACTATGTACACTATAATACGAATTAAAATGTATCAAATAATGCTAACCTGACGCATGGATTCTCTCCAAAATTCACGCCAAACATTTCCATTTGCATCGCGTCCAGATTTCTCAGAACCAAGTTCTTTGTAGCCAAACTCATCAGAAGCCTCCCAAAACTTATCTTGCCACTCTAAAGCTTTGTCAGCACTAACACCTCTGATCAATGTCCTTCTACAAATGACACCATCAGGTCTTTGCTCAATTCCCGTCTCTCTCCACCATCTCGTTCCATCCACATTCACTCCAATAGGTGATGATTTAGTGTCCACATCAAGTGCGCGAACAACTTCCGCCGCATGATCGGAAGATAACGCGCCACGTTTCAGTTCCTCTTCCAACGAAGGAGACTCTACATTTGAAGCAGATGCTTCAACAACCTCCAACGATGACTGAAGTGGTGGAAGTGTAGGGAAATTTTTGCTTTGAGTAAGCAAACTCTCAAACGGAATCGAGAGAGATTGCGACAACCTTTCTTTCTCCAAAACAGGATTCAATAAATTTGGCTTTACCGAAGACTTCGTATCTAACTTCAACCCATTGGCATCATTTGAAGGAACATCACTATCCACCGGAGGTGTCCAGGACCAAAAATCAGGACCTGGGATACCATCTTTCTGTGTTCCTGAATTCGGCACGAAAAGAGTACCATTTTGTGTTCCAGACTCTTGCACAAAAATACTCTCATTCTTCTTTGCCGAATCAGATTCTATCAAATTATTGAAAATGAACAAAAGAACACATCAACAACAACCACTCCACGTACAAAATTCATTAATTTAGACGAGAAAAACTAAGAGCCTGATTAGTTTAAGGAAATGTTTTGCCTTAACATAAACTTTGTCTTCTTTCCATTTTTATTACAAAAATCTCAATTTCTTGCCTTCAAATGTTTTCAAATATTTATATAAAAAAAATAAATTAAAAACTACATTTTGATGCAAATAGTTAGCATTTTCATATTTTATTTTCACTTTTAATATGAAAATTAAAAATATAAAAAAATTGTGCTTATATATTCAATTTTTACTCTTAGTTATAAAAAATACATCTTTGATCATCCAGTTTCTATAAAAATGGCATTTTTATTTCTATAAAAAATAGCCCATTTGATTTTATATGAAATTAATTAAATTCACAAAAATTTCAGCCATAGCATTAGCATCTAATCTATCTCTAATTCTCTATCATCAAATCACTAATCACAGTCTCTACAATTAACTAATAAATTCAAAACCCTAGAAAAAAAAATCAGAACACAAATTCACATTCTAAATCAAAAAACCAAAACAAGCAATTCAGAAGAATCAAAAAGTACCATTTTGTTGCACACTATCAGAATCAGAACGAACGCTATTGCTATTACTATTAGCATCCTTAAGAAGTGCTCTAGCAGCAGCAATTGCAGCAGAAGCACGATCAATAACCTGCAATCTTTGAATCCTATCACGTTCTTCACTCGAAACGCTTAGAAGCTTCTGAAACTCTTGAGTTTTCTTGTCTAAATTTTCTTCAACATCGTTGTTGTTGTTGTCATTTGAAGTGGTGAGTTTGTTGAATTGGATTGTGTTTCTTTCTCGTTCTATGGCTTTTTTCCACATGTCGAGGTATGATGAACTTGCTCGGATTTTTAGTCTGACCCATTGTGGTGTGGTTCGTTGGTGGTGGAGGGGTTTGTATGGTGTGGTAATGGTGAATGGTTTGAGGTGGGTCGCCATTGTTGCATGAAATGGAGGTTGAAGAGTGTGTGAGAAGTGAAAGTACTGAAAAAGAAATGATTGAGAAGTGTGAATGAATGAATGAATGAATGATGGAAAAGTTGTGTTCAGTACTGTAGTAAGGACCGTTTTCTGTGATTGGTGTTTTAAAGTCCGCAGACAGAATATTACTCCTTCCTTATCATACTATAAGTCGTTTTGACCATATTACACAAATTAAGAAATATAATCATTGTTGTATGAAAAAGAAAAATTATGAGTTAGTTTACACAATTGTTCTTCATTAATGATATGGAAAAGATAAACTGTAAAAGTAAAAAGAAGAGAGAGTAATAAATAGTTAAGCGTATAATAAGAAAATTATCATTAAATGTTGCATTGATATTGTAAAACGACTTATATTTTGGTACAATTTTTTTTCCAAAACGACTTATATTTTGGTACGGAGGGAGTATATGACGGTACAAAGCAGCATCACATGACAAATATTTATAGTATTGAACAAATATTGTATTGAGTGATATTTGATAGAGAAAATGTTATTTTGATGATTTAGATAAGTTGTGCTGAAGACAAAAAGTTGTTTAGTTTTATTGTTCAAGAATATCTGATTTTGTCCCGTCACTTGACCTCAGTTTATTCAGTCTCAGTAACAGTTTTAAAATCAAATACAGTACAACAGAAGTTGTTCTTCCAGTCCCTTAATTTTAGCAGTTTATGCGTTTCTTCTCATTATGATAGAAAAGTAAAAATTGATAAGAATTCGACCGATAAAAAATGTCAAAATTAATAAGTTGGTCATTATAATCGAAGTTCATTCTCTCCAATACCTAATCCTTCCTTTCATGTACATGAGATTACGATGATTTTACTATTTCGTTTATGTGTAAAGAAAATAGAAAAAGAAAACAATATAGACTATTATACTAGGAATTTTTGTCTTTCAAATGTTGCTATGGAGGGTAAAAACAAACTTTGGCTACACTATGGAGGGTAAATTTTAACGTACACATATGGTGGATGGTGTAAAAAATTAAAATGTAACATATAGATTTTTTTTATAATAATAATATAGAATTATTGATAAATGATATTAAATTATTAGTGAATCTCATTTAATAAAATTTTTAATGTATGGAGTAAAAGGAATTGAGTGTTAGGTAGTAAATATTATTATTAAAAAATTATAATAAGTGACATTTATATGTATTAGTGCCAAGATCCTCTTATTTATAGTGTATGTTTGGTTCTATGGCGAGAAAAAAAATGATTTTGTAAAATTAGTTATGATAAAAATTAATTTGAAGATAAAATAATTTTTTATTTGGACTTTGAATATATTTATATAAAAGAGATTTGAATAAATAATTTAAATGTAAAAATCAATTTTAAAATTTGAATCAATTATACTTTAATGAAACTAAACATATAAAAAATGAATGGATTCTGTACATTTAAAATTAATTACCACTTCAAAAATAGAATCAATTTTGCATATAATATACTCATTTTGTTTTAAAATGAGTGTCAATTTAGCTAACAAAATTTGTTTTAAAATGAGTCGTATTTCAATTTTCAATGTAATATTTTCCAATTTTAAAATTTAATTATTATTTTATACATTATTTACAAGAAAACAATAATAAAATAGAGTTAATTAAGTAAACGTGTCATTACTTTTAACATTATAATTGCATTTTTAATATGTTTGAAAACACCAAAAACAACGTTCATTTTAAAACGGAAGAATAATATAATGCATGAAAATTGAAAAAAAAAATGTTTGTCGACAATCGACATGGTGAAAGGGAAATGGTTGGCAAGGTTATGAATGAGGACAAATGTGAATGGTTGTTTGATAAAGTACATTTTGAAAAAAAGTGACCAAACATTTTCTTTGAGTTGAAGGTAGGAATGGAAATATCAACGGGACTCACGTGACAAATGAAGATGGGCCGTGATCATTTTTTTTAAAAGAAAAAAATAGTGAAACCATTTATTTTATTGATTTTCAATTCCGATAAATTTATCAAACTTTAGTCAAAAATAATATCCCCTCTCTCAACTTTTCATTTTGAAAACTTCTCAAAATAATGTATAACTTATCTCTTAATGCAGAAGATGTTTCTTCCATGTCTCGAGTTGATTGTGTTCTATCATAGGCATTTTTTGTCTGGGGTCACTTCGTACACGTCATACTTTGATTATTCACACGAAACACATAGGTTTTGATAGTATTGAGAAGTGGAGTGGTGGGAGATCCTATTTCCTAAAGCATAATAAAGAAATGTCATATTTATATTCAAACTCTTAAAGCAAATACTATGAAAATAGATTAGCTCTTAAGGCTTACTCCAATATTGATGGCACTATTGAAAGATACAAGGCTCGTTTAATAGCTAATGATTATACACAAACTAAGACATTTATTATATGGATACATTCAGTCCAATTATAAAGATGACCACTATTAGCATGTTCTTAGCCATTGCAGCTTCTCAAATTTGGCCCTTATACCAACTTAATAATGTGAATACTGCTTTCCTTCATGGTGATTTAAATGAAGAAGTCTACATGCTTCTTCACCTAGATTGGATTTGCCTAGTTCTACTCTTGTCTGCAAATGTCAGAGATCTCTTTATGGTTCCAAACAAGCTAGTAGACAATGTATGGAACACTAAATTCACTGAAACTCTTACTTCTTCTGGTTTTATTCAATCTAAGTCTGATTATTCATTATTCACAAATTAAAACTATTCACAAATTAAAACAAGCTTCCACAGGTCTCATTGTCATTCTTGTATGTGTGAATGATCTTGTTTTGGCAGGGACTGATGATGGTGAGATTCAAAGGGTTAAAGCCTTACTGGATATAAAATTCAACATAAAAATTTAGACTCTCTTAAATATTTTCTAGATATTGAAGTTGCTAGAACACAAGTCGGTATCTATCTTTGCCAAAGAAAGTATGCTCTTGACTTAATTCAAGATGTTGGATTATTTGGTGCTAAACCTTGCAATATTACATCCATGTAGCCTCAATTATATTACAATGCATCAATCTTCAGTTACAATTGTCCATACACAAGAAGATCAACAATTGTTTTTTGTTTTTTCATTAGTAATCTCTTATCAGTTTGAAAAGTAAGAAGTAAAATGTTGTTAGAAGTCATTTTCAGAAGTTGAGTATAGAGTTTTAGCTCAAACTACTGTAAAGCACAATGGTTAAAGTTTTTGCTAACTGACTTTCAAATTCTACATGTTACACCTATAGTAATATTGTTAATGAATTTATTGTTACACCGTGTCTGAAAAAACACCTCAGATTTTTTCAAGCAACAAAGAGACAAGCATATTGTTTGTTTTCATTTTGGACTTACGTATATTGTTTTTTAACAAGGGATTTACGTATATTGTTATTTTCAATCAATTTTAAATTGTAGTAATACTATATAAGAATGATATGACTTCACATTTCCGTGAATTTATCTTAGTTGATTGAAATATTGTATATAATTTATAACTAATAAATTTAAATTTCACTACTTCCTATTATTCATCTTTACAAAATAAAATTCTAGTTACTTAAAAAAAGATGTAACTCATTTTAAAATAAATTCTCCAAGGCTTTAAACTATAGCAACTTTCCTACAAGGCTTATATACCATTAATCAATAGACACAACCGACTTGCAAATTGAAGATTCCATTTCAAAAGATAAAAAGACAAGCTGTAGAACACTAGAAAGGCCGACATAAATAAATAAATAAATAAATAAATAAATAAATAAATAAATAGATATAGGACAGTTGAAAAAAGTTGTGCTCAATTGAATTAAGAGCAACACATGAGTTTGGGAGTGTTATTTTATCTGGAAAAAGTTTGGGAGTGTTTTTCTCGCATCCTATATTCTTTTTTATTTCTACGAAGATGTCGATTTGTGTACCTCTATAAAATTTAGAAGTATATATCTTTAACTCTTACAAAAAGTTTTAAATGATATAATTTTTTATAAAAAATACCGTTGAATTGAAAGTTTATATCATATAGAATATTTGTGTAAATTTCAGATAAATCTAAAATCATTTGATATGTTATTGATACACATAAAAATTAAAGGTGTTTAAGAAATTACAGAAACTGTTAATTTTGATGCGTCTCAATAACATGTCAAATGATTTTAAATTTGTCTGAAATTTTACAAAAATGATCTGTATAATATAAACTTTTAATCCAACGATGTATTTTATAAAAATTTATATCGGTTAAAAAAATTTAAGTAGTTGAGGATAAATATACCCAAATCTTTAGGAGTAGACAAAAATTTGCCTTCTATGAATATTTGACTGGGGTTTTAAGATTCCAGAGTTTTTTATTTTTGACAAGTCGTATTACAGAGTTCTAATTTGCTGAAATGCAATTTATGTAGAATAGAGTCATCATTATTTTAGTGCATGCATTTGTAATCCAAAATTATAACGGTCGTTGGTCTGCTCTGATATTCAGTTGCGGAGTCAATGAAAATTTTTTGATTTGAATTTTCTTTTTTAGTTTTGCCCTAAATTAACTCTTAATTAATTTTTAAAACATCAAAAAATTATTTTGTTGTAAAAAATTTGAGTTTTGAACAAAAAAAACTTCAATTTTGCCCTAAATTAGTCACTAAAAATATCAATTTTACCTTAAAATACTAAAAAATTCCGACTGAGCCCGGGCTGCAGCCCGTATGGCAAATCCGCCTATGCTAATGTATAAGTTTGAAGTGTAAGAAATGTATGTATTCGATGTTCAAGTCAACTTAGTTGTATAAAATGAAAGTTTTCAAAAGTTAAAAATAAAATATCTGAACATATAAGTGAAGAGTGACATATACATATATAATCTCCAACACTAAACTAACATCGTTAATTAAAGAGTGAAGGTCGCATCCTCGTCAATCCTCGTCATTAAGAGTTGTTGGAATCTAAATTGATAAGTCATAATAATTAATAAATACTCATCATTCTAATATCACAGCTATTATAAAATCTACGATTATGTTAGGCACTTGAAAGAGAAGTTGACATAAACGGCATGAAATGAGACTTAAACAAGATTGAGCATAGTACTTTGTTTAGGTCCAGTCCATAAGAAGGGTATGTCTTTCCTACTGCATCACATCCATATCCATACATGAACCTATAGAAATAGTAATATTACCACGTGTAGAGCAAAGAGATGAAAAAACAATTTCATTACACGTTCGAGTGTGCAAAACCTTACAAGTGTTTTCATCATGCAACAAACCAATCCCTTTATATCCAAACCACACATCCCACAACAACTATAATAAATCACATTTCTAATTACCACCACTCATAACTTAATCACATTATTAATCACACAAAAGAGAAAAGAAAAAAAATCATGTCATCATCATCAATCTCATCACTAATCTCATCTTCACTCTTAAAGAAAACCACCACCATCACTAAACCTCTCTACACCACAAATATTAACTTCAAAAAACCTCTCTCTTTTCCCATAATCAACACCATCATCATCTCGGGTATTTTTTCAAATAGTAATATACCCGAATACCCGGGTAAAGGCCCACCCGAATTCCCCTTTCGACCCCAAACTGAACCACCTTCATTTCCTAAAGAGAATCCAACAATTCCAAGCCCTGAACCCGAAACAGAACCTGGTGTGCCACCCGAAATAGTAACCGATCCTTCTCGGTTCAACCCGTTTCCGGATCCGAATCCAAACCCGAAACCTGAAGGTCCGAAACCCCCGCTATCTCCACCGGGTCGAGATACGCCATTCCCAAAACCAGGTGTAGTACCGCCGCGACCACCTGAAGTTGTTCCTCCGTGTCCTCCTGGACCGGAGATTGTTCCGCCGCCGTCGACTCCACCGCCACCCACGGGACCAAGTATTCTATAGTTATAATTACATGTAAGAGCTAAATTTGGTAGATGCATGTTCTGTTATCTATGCACATAGAAATATATAGTTTTGAAAGTGAGTCTCAGTCGTGAGTTTAATTCAGTTGATATTGCATGGAATTTGCATATTAATTGGTCGTATAATCATATTATGTTCGATGCATACATGGATGTTCATATTTCCTCTAATGTTAAGGGTGTGTTTTATTTTTGTAACACTCTTTTATGAAACAATGGTTAGAATTTTGAATTATATAACTACTATGGTGCCTTAAAATATACTGTAGTAGTACATTTGAAGACTATTTAATTAGTGGATTTGGACTTTGTAAAATAAAAAATAAAAATTCCAACATAAAAAATAATATAACATTTATGGATTTATCAGCACAACAATTATATTATTTGAAAAATACAAGTGATTTTGAAATTTATTTGTGAAAGTAGATGCATGTAGTTTTGCTATCAGTCAAGGTGCCAACTTGTGTACCCCATAAAATTTGGGGGTATTTACCCTCATCTACTACAAAAAGTTTTGAGCGATAATTTTTTTATAAAATATACTGTTGGATTGAAAGTTTATATCATATAGATCATTTGTGTAAAATTTCAGACAAATCTAAAATCATTTGATATGTTATTGAGACACATAAAGATTAACAGTGTTTAAGAAATCACAAAAATTGTTAATTTTGATGTGTCTAAATAACATATTAAATGATTTTAGATTTGTGTAAAATTTTACACAAATGATCTATATGATATAAACTTTTAATCTAACAGTTTATTTTACAAAAATTTATATTAGTTTAAAAAAATTTAAATCGTTGGGGGTAAATACTCTCAAATTTTGTGGGTACACAAGAAAATACCATCCGTCAATGTAATCAATTTCTAACTAAAGATGATTTTTTTTCCCGACAGTAACTAAAGATGATGTTAATCCCTATAAAAAACAAATCTAAAAAATATTGGAAGTATAACAATTTAAAAAATTAAAAATTAGTTACACTATTACAAATTGTTTTGTCAGAGATACTAAGAGCAACTTAATTTGAGTTGCATTTCATCAAAGATATTAAAGAAGGATGTTGGTCTGGCTTGTCTATAAATCTCACACTCTTTGAAACTCAAGATTAATGTCAAGATTAATGATAGTTTATATATAACATATCATATAAGTTAATTTCAAGCAGACAATTACTTGGAGATGTGGATTTAAAGTCGGGTTGGAACATATTGTCATTTATCTCCCGTGTATAAATCTGAATTTTGTTCGGAACATGAAGATGAATCTTCACATTAAAAGTTTTAAAAATCACAAAATTTTCATATTTTTATTAAGAAGTAAATCAGCTTATCACCAAGAGGGTTTATCCTATTTTGAAGGATTAGGCAACGAGAGGGTTAAGAAAAATACCAGCTTATCACCCGGAGGTTTTATGCAACTTTGAAGGATAATTTACATCTATATTAACTTACAACATTAGAGAGCTTAAAGCATAGGTTTTTGTGGCCATATCATTAAACCGACCAACGAAGATTGAGATGAGATATGAACTTGTTGTCTTATATCCAAAAATTCATGCAAATTATAAAGGTTTTGTTGAAGGTTAATATCATTCTGAATAATAACTAATATTTTCTTTGTTGAAGGTTTTTCCAATGTAGTGTAGTATCAAAGCATGAGGTGTGGATAGGGAATGAAACAATGGTTAGGTCTGAAGTAGATAGGCCCAAATGTATACTTGATCTGGATTGTTGCTACCAAGAGCTAGCTAGCCCACAAATTATTTTCATAGAATGTTAAGAACACTATTGATTTAAATACACTTTTAGTTTTCCATTTTAAAAGAGTTTCTTTCCCAATTTTTATTATTGTTGGAAACTTGTTGATTTTAAAATAAATCTAAATAGATAATGCTAAAAAAAATTATGAATTAATAAATAAAAAACATAGATGTAAACAAAACATTAAGATTTGGTTTGGAATTCTCACATTTTTTTAGTTTTCTTGAGCATATTAATGGATAGAAAATAAAATATGGTTTGGAATTGTCACATTTTTTTAGTTTTTTTAGCCTAGTTCAATTGATAGAAACAATAAATGGTTTGGAATTTTTACATTTTTTAATTTTTTGAGCATAATATATACTTTTTGATGTACAAAATAAACAATAAGATATAGTTTGGAATTCGCAATTTTTTTTATTTTTTTTAGCATAGTTCAAAATTTATTAATTCACCTTACAAAGGAAAACTCTAACCACAAACTACAAAACAAAAATCCTTACATTTTTAACCACCACCACCTTCCTTTGATTGTTTGCTTTTCATGTTTGGCCCACCCAAAAGTTTAAAATGTAAAGTAAAAATAAGAAGAAGAGTAATAATAAGAGTGCAAGAAGACAAGGCAAGATGTGTAAGTAATGTATGACCTTAAATATGGGCAAGAGTTTTTTTGTGAACTGCCACACACACCAATTATAGTTTTATGTGTCATAGACAGTATTTCAAAAAGATTCTTTTATGCTGCATCAAATTCCATGAATTCTAGATGGAGCTTTTCATTATTCTTTTAATGTTAAATAAATAGGATGCAACTGCTCCTTTTTTCCCCTTGTTCTTTTCTCTTTAACCTTGAACTCAATCAAAGAATATAAACCTAGACATAATTTTGAAGAAAATGATGAAAGATATTTTATCGTTGCGATTTCTTTCAACAATAAAATATCTTTCATCTTACTTCTTTGATCACATTATTTTCATAACATATTTGAATTTAAGATCTGATTTTTCTTTATTTTGGAATGTAAAATGTTAGGATTATAAGTTTTAATTTTCTCTTTGACTGGACCAGTATTATGTTTATTTTCTGTGCACCACCTAACCAAAAAAATTATTCATTCATGATAAAAGGTGGAGTACTAACTTGACAGTAGCTAGTATGTGTATGTGACTAAAGTGGCTTTCAACTTAGTTACCACACATTGGCTCAAAAACAATGAAACTCCAACTCCATAATTCAATGGACCCACCACATAGTAAAGTAGTAGTAGTAACTGCTACCCTCTCCATTATTATATATAATAATTATAATATATATATATAGTGACTGACATTATAAGGTCCCCATTTTTACATATTTTGCAATTCTTTACAATATGAATATACAAATGTTTGATATAATAGATAAATATACATAAACATGTCTTAAATATAAAATGGTCGTCTAAGACCAATTTTGAGAGGACCAAAATGTATCACTTTCATTTTTATGAATTAAAACCAAAATTTTAAGATAATCAAAACATCTCGCATTGTGTTTATTTCTAAAATATCTTTAAGAATATCTATATCTATATTATCTACAAGACAAATTTTTTTTTTACCACGTATTCAGTTCATTGGACCAACTAATTCGATTTAAAATAAATTTTGACATCATATAATTTCAGTTTTTTCTCAAACGCAGTTTATTAAATGTCATTTGTTTTTATAAAATACATGGCGATATTTGATTGCATACAAATTAAATCATAATATATATTCATTGATCCAAATAATAATTTATAACTTCTTTCAAAAAGAAAAATAAAAATCATAACTTGTGGTCATTGTGCTAAAGTCATGGCATAAATTCAACCTGAAAAATTATTATTTTCCTTACAATTTCTTTTAAAATTCTTGGAGTTGATCTTGTGGTACAATCTCTTTTGTTGTTGTAAAAACTGACATCACACTATTAATGGGCCCATTATATAAACCCATTAGGTGGCCCACAAAGATCCATCATCACCACGAGTGTGGATAACATCATGACAACAGTAAATTGTGCCATAACTTGTTGTGAGCACAGTAACCAAAACCTAAAATCAAATCAAATAAAGTGAACAACTTTAACATGAACCCTAGTTTTAGGCTTTTTTTGACATAGAAAAACATGAAAACTAAAATGCCAAAAATGGTCTTGGTGACGATAAAGATGCCATAACTTGTATGGCTTTCATTTACACATCATGTCCTCATATATAGTCATAAGTCATTATTTCTCATTTTATTTTATATACTTCCTCAAAATTCTAATCTAAAATTAAGTTAAAAAATAAATAATTATATTTGAGAGTTGTATTGTCTAATATAAGTGAGTAAAAATTATATTTATATATAGTCACCAAATTTTGTTGCAATTGATACGGACAAATATAACCTATATAAATAATAATTGAAAGAATTCATAAATAATGAAGCAACCATTCATCATGGATCATGAATGAGGTGTACAATCGTTTTCTCATACATTTAAAAATAAATAAATAATGATTTTAGAGTTTAATTGTTGTACACTGACAGTGTAAATTTTTTTTACACATGCATCCAATTAAAACACAACAAAATGCCACTTTTATAAGTTAATTCCTAAAATATCTTCATAAATACTTACATAGCGTGATTTAATTGGATGCACGTGTAAAATAATTTTACATCGTCGGTGCATATAAATTAAATTTATGATTTTATTTGGTTAAGTAAACTAACCCAACGTCTTCGAAAAAACAATTAACTAACCCAAAGTTTGGGCCAAATGGCGTATAAATATGAAGATTAAACAAAACAAAAGTATCTGTCTTGTTCGGATAAGATTAATTAAGCAAGTTACAAGGATAGCTTTAGAACTATATATATTGTATGCCCTCCTTACCTATAGTTTATGTGCAACTGTGTAAGGCACCACAAAAAATACTTTGTGTTGATAAGAAAGTGCAATTAAGTATTTCAAAAATTCAAGTTCAACTGTTAAAAAATATTGAAATTGTTGTATCGGATATTTATGACGGAATTTGATCTTTGATTTTTTTTATTGTGTGTGTTGAATTTATTATTATCACAAAAATCACAATAATGTGTTAATTTTTTTCCTAACTGTTTGATTGAAAATAACATAAAGTTGATATATTTTAATATTGATGGATCCACATTAGAACTATGAGGATTTGCAGGATATGAATGGAGTAAAAAATTTCCCAAAGTGGATACAATGGATAGTATTTTAGATGATAGAGAAGAAAGTGATATACTACTCTCAGCCCAATTTCGTCTCGTTGACATCTCTAAATTTATGCTCTAACTTAGATTTATTAAAAAATAAACATATGCACATTAGCAGATTTAATATAAATTTACTAATATATATATATATATACATCCACTTGTAAGTTTAAATTATGGAGGTATAGCTAAAGTTTGTCACTATGTAACTAGCTTGTTTGCACTCACTAAAAAATTAAGTGTGTAAAGTTGTTAACCTCAAAAATTATTTATAAATGGAATCAAATAGAACGTACCTTGTAAATCAACCATATTATACCATTCTTTTAGATAATAAACCAAATATACCAAGACCTCACACCATCCTAATCTTCCTTACATCGTAAATAATTCAATGTACTTTGAATTTCAGGATACTTGGTTTAATTTTCACATAAGACAAAAATTTAAATAGAGAAGATTGTTAGGTAAAGCCCGATAATTGACTAATATAAGAGTGAGATATGAGCAGTTACTATTTATACCGTTATTAGTGATGATTAATTTCCATCAGAAAACTTGTGGGACACACAAAGTGGATTCTTCCCTTTTAACTAAATTTTCTGCTTACATATGAGCCAGAAATTAAATCTCTTGCTACATGTTTAAACGGATCAAAACCCTTACCACTTGAACCTCTAACTACATGATTAAACGGATCATAATAATTTATTTCCATTATTCAACTTAATTTTCTCTATAACTTAAGTGTCGAAGGTCCAATTTATGACCACTTTACTTAAAGTGTTTTAAAGCCAACATGTTTGTATGTTTAGAAGATGTTGCATTAATATGGTGCTCGAATTTTTGTACGAATTTTTTTATTTATGAAAATTGGCAACCAATTGATTAAACTAATGTTATGATTCATGTCTACTTTAATTTTCTTGATTACCATCCTTTTTATCCCGATGCAAACTGATGATAAACTTGACAAAGTTAGTGCCATTCTCAAGATCTCACCTAACATATTAGTGTGCCTTTTCTCAATTCTCATAAAAGTAAACCTAAAATTAAAGCACTTTAATTAACTTTAATTAAAAATAATAACCAGCCACTGTTCCAAATGATAACAACAGTATATAGGAAGTCACTAAAAAATATAAAGGGGAATTAAGTTTCAATAGAAATGACAAAAGTTTCTTGAATACAAAATAATACTCAAAAAATTAAAATTAAACTATCCTTAGTAGTTTAATTAGAATAAAGTGTTCATTACATATTTTCTAACACCAAAAACATTTAGAGAGTGGATGATCAAGTTTATTTATTCTTCATTTTTCAAAAAAGAAGGGTATCATCAAAAGAAGTTCATTAAAGAAGTCATCACTAGTCTTGCATTATGGAAAATTAAATCCAAGTTTTTAGTGCAATAAACTAGTATTCTATTAAACATGATTACACATTACTTATTGCCAACACTTTCTCTTTTTGGTAACATCATCATTGAAAGAGTATAAAATATGCTTATACTTAATTGGACAAATTAAACAAGTATTTTAGTTCCAAAGTTGATAAAGGACATTTGGAACTAGTTAGTATTTTCATTTATAGTAATTTTACGGGCTAAATCATTACTTAAATTGTATACAAGTAATTTTGCCCAAAATTTTAAATTTAATACTTAGTAAAATTATATGCAAAATAATTTGGAATTAACAGTATTCTATTTAAGTAGTGTTGGGCCATAATTGATTTCAAAGGAAAATAAACATTTTGATGAAGCAAAGAGTTGGAACATGACTAAGTGCAACCCCTTTTCTTTTTCTTTTCTACCAAATTTTTTTCTCTTAAACTTGATGTCCTTTTCTATTTAAGTTTCAGCACTTTTTTGTTCATGTTTGTATTTGTCTGCCTTTAAAGTCATATGATATTTCAATACTAAAATGCATTAATCTACTTTAATGACATTTTATTAATATAATATGCTAGAAAGAAAATTGAACAACCACAAAGTTTTATATCCCTCAACAAAAGAAACACCTCCTCGGATAACTTATTTGTTTAGAACGGATTGTTATATACTTATATATTTTAAAGTTATATTTACCTTTTTAAAATCTTAATTAAGGGATGTAAATCCAGATAAAATGGAAAAAGACAAGTGAAGCATAGTTCTATGCCAAATTAGGGCGTAACCAAATGAGTCAAAATAGTGTATCAAGCAATTGTATGAATGAAATTGAACACGAAGGAACTTAATCTATCTCAAATCTATTGAGGTTCATTATGGTCATCAAAGATTTTGACTTAATCAAAATGCAGTAGTTAACAATTAGATATTCTTATTGTGTTTCGTGTTTATAGTGTCACAAACTTTCTGCCACGATCACCCATGACGAAAAGTTTACACATTATCCACGCAAATAGCCAAATGAGGCAAACGTAACATTTGTTGACCAAGGCCTTCTAGTAAATAGGATTAACATTTGTCCATAAATACTAAAAATGTACGTAGTCAGATGTACTTGTACATAAACAATTAATCAATCAAGATATTTACACTATGAAATAATGTAAAATTTCTCCCTCAACATAATCGTTTAAAAAATAATTGAGAAACACTTTTGAGAGCTGACGAAAACTATCAGTCAAATCTACGACTAACTTCCGGCTTAACAAATAAAATGGAATTAACAATTGATGTTCTAATAAATTGGACTCCCACAGTCTTGAGATTGAAAATTTTAGATGGTGGAACACTATTCTCAACTTTTTTGCAAGACTTCTCCTACAAAAGAGATAGGTTGCATGTCCAATCTTCACAATGTTGTAATTTTATACTATTTTTTTGACAAATTGAGTGTAATAATGTTTACTCATCCCTTGAACAATATATCAAATGTGGAAAACTATAAAACAAATAATTGAAATAAATATAGAATAATTTCATATATTTTTTGTTGATAGGTAAGTAGCAATGCCCCTTATTATAGTTGCTTTGTAGATGGATATTGGTATCTAGTATCTTCTAGACAATGCCCCTTATTTTAGTTCCTTCAAATTTAAATGATTCTTTCTTTCTCTTTTTTAAAATTTAAAAAAAGAGAGAAATAAGGGATTTATATATAGAATGTGTCAAAAAAAAAAAGGGATTTATATATAGAAGAAATCTATGAAAATCAATTGCATGTATGTATCCTCTCTTTTTCTCTTTTTCTTCTTTTTGCCAAACCAAATACAACAGCCAAGTATTTTATGAAGGTAAATGAAATATCACTTTCATCTTTTATTTTATTTCCTTTTTCTTTCTTTCTTTTGATTTTTGGGCCAAAAGATTCCATTCTTTGTCCCCTATTTAGAATTCAGTTACTGTATACATGCCTTTATTTGCTTACACATTGAAATCATTATCCATTAACCATAGCGTGCGTTTGCACACACACGAGTTATGAATAAAAAGCATTATATTACATCAAATCAATATATATATATATATATATAGTACAATTTTATGAGTAATAACAATTTAATGTTATTCAAAATTTGTGAAAGTGGAAAGGATATATAAAAAGGTTAGATATATTTTTTGTCTCTGCAAAATTATGTAACTATAAGGCCGTAAAAAAATTGTAACTTAATTAAAAGAGTAATTTTTTTGGTCACATGACCATGAAAGAATAGAATATTTCTTCTAACTTTTGTAATTTAAACCATCAAAGTGTTCAATCTATATATATATTATTTGAGACTTTTTTCTCAAATGAATCTGTACACATGACATTCTCTCATTCATTCTTCTCCCATATTGTTTTATCATTTAATGCTTTTGTTTCAAAAAAAAAATCACAAATGCACTAACAAAAAACGTGATATTATTTGGCAAGTTGACCACCACTTTAATTCTATTTATGTAGATTCCATTGACATAATTTATGTTTTTTTGATTTTTAGTAAAAAAAAAATCGATTTTAATCTAAAACAAAAGACATAACAAATTTCTGTCATTTATGAGTAATAAAATTATTGTCAAAAAACGTATATACAAATAATTTTATAACTGACGTTTAAAAAAATTGATGAAAAAATTTGTCAAGTATAATTTAAAATCCTATATAAATATATAAAGAGACTAAACATTTAAAATCCTATTTAAATAAAAAAACATGTAAAAAAATTGTAAAACGAAATTTTTTTTTTTTTTTTTTTACAAATAGCATATTTTACTATTCACTTTATTTGATGTTTGTAATAAAAAAAAATCCTTAATTCCTTAATGCATTGCGGTTGATTTTTTTTAAAGGCATATAGGAGTATATAAGCAATTTTTTCTTTAATGTACAATTAAATCCATTAACAACAAATTTATTAATTCCCTTTTCAATATGATTTTTGTTTTACACTATCAATTATCTTCTTACTGTTTTTATTTATACGTCTAATTTCTACACGAGTTTTTTACAATGATAATCTATTCTATACCTATATAAAGAGGATTAGCGGGCCAAACGGGCACGTTTGTGTGATACCAACGTACCCGTTTGTGTGATACATATTTTTTATTATTTTATATTTAAATTTGATTTTTTTGTTGTTGATGATTTCTTCAAATTTGATTGTTATAAGAATAATTTGAAATTTGAAATTCAAATTTGGTTGTTATGAGAATAATTTGAAATTTGAAATTAAGGGTAAAATAGGAATAAAAATAGGCCATACCAAAATAGTGTATCCTCTTTATATCTCTACCTATATATAAAGAGGATACACTCCTCTTATGGTGTGGCCTATTTTCTTTCCAATATTACCCTTAAAAAATTGCATTTTTTCCTACTATTACCCCCTTCACTATTTCAAAAGAAATAAATCAGTTACTTCAAAAAAAAAAAGGAGCGGTTATAATAATAATTAAAAAAAATGCATGAATTGATAGATAGAAGCCGAGAGATGGGAGCAACAACAATGAGTAAGGAACTCTCTCTTCATTCTAAATTCAATGTCTCATTTCTTTTACTATCCATTCTTTGTTTATAACCACTACAACACAATTTAATAACATATGAAGAAAACATCCTCTTTCCATGTCTCTATTATATTTATTTGTTTCTGTTTGCATTCCATCATTATGATTTTTAAATTGGTTTTTAATTTGATTACATTTGTACTTATAAATTTACTATTCAAAATTGCTTAAATTTTAGATTGAAACACACAATAAAGATACATCGGATGCAAGGTAAGACACTATATTTTTTGAGTTTTGTTAATGTTAATTCTGCATTTATGCAAATTTAATTTACTTTGTCAAAATAAACTATAAAATTCGAAGTTATCTTCTCCTTTTGTTTAAATGTCATTGGTATATTAGATACTACGGACATGCTTCAAAGATGAAGATTGAATATCTATGTTAGATTTTTGTTTTCTTAATTTCTAATGTGACTTTGTTCATAGTGCAAATGTGAGACTTTGTTCATAGTGCACACTTAATTTGTTTTTGCATTTTAAAACCTTTGCAAATTTTGTTCAAATTCAGTGAAGATAGTTTCATAGATGAAATGTGTTAAATTTTCTTTGTTACCTTTATGTGGCTATGTTTATGGTACATATTGAAACAAGAAATCAAAAACTACTATATAAAAAGGAATAAGAAGAAGATAACTAAAACGGTGAGATATTTCATATTTTAAATTTTGAATTATCATTGGTATCATTTTTTTTATGTCATTTACGTATTTGAGTTCATATTTTACAAATGTTTTTAGGGTTACATAAATTTATCGAGGGGCACACAAAAAAGCAAAGTTTTTATTTCTTTGTTGTATAAATTTACTTCTGTTTTGCTATTTAATTTTCTTCTTCACATTTCAGGTTCAATTTCACAATAGTTGGAAAGAATAAAACGAAACATAGAAAATAAATGGATGATGGTATATCATTCAGATTTTCTAATAACAATCAAATGCACGTGACACACTATTAACTTGACGCCCTTACAACTATAATCAGATTACGCCCTATGACATTGACGGGAAAATCGTACGCATAATCAAAACTACCATAGGCAAAGAGGTACTGTTTTATACTGTTTCATTTTTTCAGTAATATATTTTTATAATATTGGATTATTCTTTTTATATATTTAGATTAGATAGATTGAATATAGTTGAAGAGTTACAATGTACATAGTTTTGATTCTAATTTTACCGTTAAAAACTACTTGACACTTACCACCACATTATTAGAGATGAAAAATTGAAATTGGAAGGACAAGTTAAAAAACATCAATACAATAGGGATATTTTGTCTGCATCTCCTATTTTGCTAATGTGTATTTACTTAATGGCTTCTTACATTTAATTCTAGGTCTCTATATGTCTTAAATTATTGTTTTCCAAAAGTGAACTATTCATGAAAAAAAAAATTATCAAAAAAGAAGTTTAAAATAATCTTCACGTAAATTAGTGAAATAGAAAATACATATCACACAGACGGCCACGGAAGGCCCGCTAGTAGGTATAGAATAGATACACTATTTTGGTATGGCATATTTTTATTCCTATTTTACCCTTAATTTCAAATTTCAAATTATTCTCATAACAACCAAATTTGAATTTCAAATTTCAAATTATTCTCATAACAATCAAATTTGAAGAAATCATCAACAAAAAAAAAATCAAATTTAAATATAAAATAATAAAAAATATGTATCACACAAACGGGTACGTTGATATCACACAAACGGGCACGGAACGTGCCCGTTTGGCCCGCTAGTAATTATATAATGATAATGATATACTGCTAATACTATACTAATAATACGAATTAGTAAACAAATTGAGTAATATAATGCATTAATGTTATTAATGCTGCAGATTCTAAATACGTAAACATAAATTGAAAGAAAGACTGTCACCGAAAAAATTGAAAGAAAAACGTATCAATATTTTTCTAAGAGGAAATTATCAAAAATTGATTCAATAATTTAAGAGCAATTAATTTTGGATACCAAAACAAAACAACTACAGTACAGAATTTGAAATTGAATCAAGTAATGATTTTTGTCTTTTTCCCAATATATTTGCTTGTGTTTATATACATGTAAAATGTCAATGGTTTTTTCTTCTCTCTTGATTTTTAATTATGTTTCTTTCTTTTGCAGAAGTGGTTGAACTCTTCTACCCCAACACGACTAAAGTGATGTTAGTATCGGCTATATATCACTATTTTTCTTTTCTATTAAAGAATTTTGTGTTTTGCATATGTACTTAATTTGTATGTATAATTGTGTTCTTATTTTTCATCTCTCTTAACACTTTTTTTCATATAGGTTGTGATTAAGCATATTTTTCAATCAGGAACCGTTCTCTCATTCTATCAAAATTGGACAAATATATATATATATATATAAGACCATATCATCATGTATTGGTGAGTATGAAATATGAATTTTAAATATAAAGATTAGATTTTGAGTATTTTATGTATAGAAGATTCTTTAATAATAATAAAAAAATGTATAGAATGTTCATACATATTTTTAACCAACTAGAATCGCATTTTCTATACCAAAAAAAAATGTCATTATCTATTGGTATATATACCAATACTTTGCGTTTAATTTCTTTCCCTGACTCATTATTTTATGATAGGTGTGTTATTGTGGTGCAGGTTGATTAACTATTATGAGATGGACTATGAATTTTAGATCATGTTATGGACTTTGTTTTTCACTTTTAATTTATATTTTTTTGTTTGCAAAAATAATTGGAACAAAAATTAGTCATGTAAGATGAATTTTTAAAAATTAGAATGTCACTATGCAACTAGAATGTCCTTGCCCATTCAATTTAATATATCTATTTTTTGCATTGTTTTTTATTTGTTATTTTATGCTTTACTAATTTTAGTTTTTGTACTTTTGATGCATTTTTTATGATGGTAGTGAAATAAAAATATTGTTCGAATGAAATGTTCTTGGTTGATATGTTTATTTACTACAACTACTCCTCTTCTTTTTTTATATACAATTTGGTTCAAATTTATTCTCAAAATGGTTAGATATTTATCAACGGCAAAAAAATATATGAAGATTATAGTACACATGTGTAGGAGTTTTTGCAAATTTAATCAAAAGTAGGTTTTTATTTTTATTTGTGTTTCTTTGGTTTCCATGACACCATGAGCTATATATCTCTTGGGATCTGCTTTCGATAAATAAAAGTTAACCGGCTTCCTTTTTATTTCCATTTTTTTGTTGATGAAGGGAAAATTTAATTTGATTGTGCAAAAGAATATGATGCCACAATTTTGGGGCATCCGGATTACTTATGTCTTCTGATTTGCATTAATGATAAACTAAATATATGAATCAATAGTTGACCGAAGTTGATTTGTCAATCCAATCCAACGAACATCGCAACAAAACGAGAAAGCAAATAAATACCACACGAAGACGGGAAATTAAAAAAACACCGCAAGAAGACGGGAATTCAAACAACATCGCAATGGGATGACAAAATATAAAAAACTAAACTACGTGAAAGTCACTTATTTAGGTTAAAGCAAATAGAAAAAGATGCAAAAGGGTGATTCCGAGTAAAAAAAGATCTAAAATCACCTCATTTTGATAAAAAAAGATGAAAAAAACTTAAAAAGAATAAGGAGTTTTTCTCCCTATTAAACTAAAGTCAACTATAAAGTATGTTTAAAAATCAATAAATCTACAAATGTTTTTTTCCCGTGCATGGCACGGACTCACAAACTAGTTTTTATAATTTAAGGGTCTAAAATAGAACAAAAATATTAATGGACCAATCTGTGTTGAGTTTGAAGAATAAGAATATCTCTTATCTATTAAAATGTAAGGGATTTGACAAAAAAGAATTTTTAAAATTTTTAAAAGTTTAACTATAGAATTTCCAATAAAATATTACGATATTAATTTTTCTTAACAATTATATATACTTATTACTAGCATTTACTAACAATGAAATTATCTAAGTGGTAAAGATTTTTGTCCGCTTAAGCATATGGTCAGAAATTTGATTCATGGCTCATATGTATGAAGAAAATTTGATTCATGGCTCATAGAAAAAGATGCAAAAGGGTGATTCCGAGTAAAAAAAGATCTAAAATCACCCCATTTTGATAAAAAAAGATGAAAAAAACTTAAAAAGAATAAGGAGTTTTTCTCCCTATTAAACTAAAGTCAACTATAAAGTATGTTTAAAAATCAATAAATCTACAAATGTTTTTTTCCCGTGCATGGCACGGACTCACAAACTAGTTTTTATAATTTAAGGGTCTAAAATAGAACAAAAATATTAATGGACCAATCTGTGTTGAGTTTGAAGAATAAGAATATCTCTTATCTATTAAAATGTAAGGGATTTGACAAAAAAGAATTTTTAAAATTTTTAAAAGTTTAACTATAGAATTTCCAATAAAATATTACGATATTAATTTTTCTTAACAATTATATATACTTATTACTAGCATTTACTAACAATGAAATTATCTAAGTGGTAAAGATTTTTGTCCGCTTAAGCATATGGTCAGAAATTTGATTCATGGCTCATATGTATGAAGAAAATTTGATTCATGGCTCATAGAAAAAGATGCAAAAGGGTGATTCCGAGTAAAAAAAGATCTAAAATCACCCCATTTTGATAAAAAAAGATGAAAAAAACTTAAAAAGAATAAGGAGTTTTTCTCCCTATTAAACTAAAGTCAACTATAAAGTATGTTTAAAAATCAATAAATCTACAAATGTTTTTTTCCCGTGCATGGCACGGACTCACAAACTAGTTTTTATAATTTAAGGGTCTAAAATAGAACAAAAATATTAATGGACCAATCTGTGTTGAGTTTGAAGAATAAGAATATCTCTTATCTATTAAAATGTAAGGGATTTGACAAAAAAGAATTTTTAAAATTTTTAAAAGTTTAACTATAGAATTTCCAATAAAATATTACGATATTAATTTTTCTTAACAATTATATATACTTATTACTAGCATTTACTAACAATGAAATTATCTAAGTGGTAAAGATTTTTGTCCGCTTAAGCATATGGTCAGAAATTTGATTCATGGCTCATATGTATGAAGAAAATTTGGTTAGGAGGAGAGAATTCACCTTATGTGTCTCACAGGTTTCCCGTCGAAGATTAGTCATTGCTAATGACGGTAAAAATTTTGTATCAATATTATGGTAAAAAAAATACTCATTATAGCATTTTAATTTCCAACCTAAAAATAGCATAAAAGGCCAAAATTATATTTAGCCAAAAAATAATTTTGAAATTTATTTGACATGTTGATTTTAACTTTTTCTTATGTCTCCTTTTAATTTAGACGACCTCTCTTGTGGCTGGAAAATTTGTACTCAAGATCGTACACAAAAATTATACTAACATTGATGATATGATGTCCATCCTGTAAATTAAATTAAATATGATGATAAATTGACCATACATTAGTCCGAAAAAAATAATTGACCATACATACTATTTTAGTGTTTCCGATCACTTCAATACTCTTCACTAGTACAACTATTATTGCTTTATTTTGATATGTTTAAGTACAATATTTTACTCAAAAAAAAAAAATATGTACAATATTGCACATATTAAAACAATTAAAGTTGATAACTTTTTAATTGAAAAAAATAATTATTTATTAAATGGATATATAAAATATACAAGTGCTAAAAGAAGGTTCAAGTTTTAGAATATACAAGTGGTTAAATATAAAAATTTAATTAATAGTCAGTGATGATCTATGTGAACATAATTCAGTTGGTAGGAATAACACATTTTAATTTATATACAAAGATAAAGTTTAAGCTCTGAATTTACTATTGTAAATTTCTAATCACTAAACTGTTTAACTAAAAAAAAATGGATAACAGGTGATTGAACATAGAAATCAACTTGACAATTAAATAAAGTCATGAGCATTTTTAAAATATATTATAAAATTCAAAAACGAATTGAAAATATCTACAGATCATTGATCATTCAAAGATTAATTTTTTGATTTGCTCAAAAGAAAATTGTACAATGATTTACTCGATCGATTTTAAATGTCATAAACGACTATTCATAAAAAAAACTCATAAACGACAATTCAAAATGAATTCATCATCCCATCATTTCTACTCTCAATTGCGCATTCAACCTAGCTTTCCACAAATGTTCGTGAAATTTTTTAATACCAGACTGGTAAATGACCCATAATTAAGCTACTAATGTTATCATGAAAGTATGAGTGAAAATGTGAAATCCATTAGCTTTTTATATATGATCAATTATATATCATCATTAAGAAGCTGGGTCTCATTGGAATAGAAGATGTGGGGTCATAAATTTGGAAAAAGGTAACAGTTTTTTGAGAAGAAATTTTTTATAACATATCTTTGATTAAAACATGTTCAATACAATTTAAAATATCAACTAAAATTAGAGAAAAAATACGATCGCATGAATATGAATGAGAACAACCTCATTTATTTTGTCTAATACCAAACCCAACACTAAAAGTTGCATTAAACAAAAGACTATTTTATAGTTTTATATAATGTCATAAGTTCGGTTAAATATTTTCTGTGACTATATGAATGATATCTACTAGTACAAATTTGAACTCTACATAAAAATAAAAAATATCAAAGTTAAGCTCATGAACCCATTGCAGTGTTAAAAGAAGGTTTCTCTAACATTAACATCACATATTGATTTGGTCAATTCAGTCTTCGTTAGAATAAAATAACTTGTTTTGTCGTGAATACAAATTTCAATTACAACACGATTGTTATCGAACAAAAATGCAACATCAATATTATATTCAACTCTCCTTAGGGTTGGTATGGCTAGAAATGGTCGTTGTTGCTTGCTATTGGTTTGATTATATAGTGAGTTATCGTTGGTGTGTGGACCTGACTTCGAGTTTGCGGTTAGATTCATTAACTACTCTCAAAATCTAGATTCAATGTCGTTAATTTACATGCAATTTGATTTCGCACTCACACGCAGGTTTACTGCATTGTGTCTATGGTGCATGTATGTTTGCTTTGAATTAAGATTTTGGTTGTGCCTTATTTATCCTTTGAGGTTGCTTGTTTTGTATTTTATTTGGTTGTATTTTACTAGTGAGCGTGTTGTTATGTATTCTTCAATAATAAATATTACCCTTAGTAAAAAGAAATAAATGTTATCTTTATTCCTTTTTTTTATTAAAAAGATGTGGTCATGTAATTTAGTGACTAGAATTTTACCTTTAAAGATAAATAAGTGGTATGTCTAGTTTCAAACTTCCGCCGCTTACATATTTTCTAATGTCCTAATAATTGAATTAAACTCACAAAAATTATTCCTATTTGCACAAATAAAGAAAACTAACTAATTTGATTACTTTTTTTAAAAGATTTTGTTAACATGTGCCCTAAGGACATATGTTAAGAAGTTCAAAAGTAGTAATTTTGCATTGGAAAAAAAATCTATTGACTTGTAAAAAGTTGAATGCAGAAGTTTTAACACAGAATTTCTATATTAAGTTTTTTAACATGTGTCTTAAGAACACATTTTAACATTCTTCTTTTTTAAAATTATTTGTAGTTTACTCTTTTACTTATAATTATCTCCTTTATTCTAAACTATAAGCACTATTTCATGAAAGAATTTTTTTTTATATAAATATAAGTCTCTTTCAAATTAGTAGGTGTAATGGACTAGACCTAGCAAGTCCTTAGGCCAAATTTTAGCATGCGTTGAGAAGACCCACCTTAGCAGCCCACTTAACCATCATCGTCTTGCGTCCAACAAATCCTTGCTAATATGTAATGACCGACATAAGAATGATGAACATTTACTGCTCATCAGTCAAAATTTGGACGGTCATTAATGGCGAGGACGCAACCTTCGTCTTACCATCAACGTCCTTAGCTCACTGTCTGGGACTATATATATGTCACTCTTGATATGACCAGATAACTATTTTCACCCTTTGAAAACTTTCACTCCATACACTTACTTACTTGACCGTGAAAGTGTCTTACGAGTACACACACCCTCTTTCTGATCAGGTAAGATCGGTAGGTACATTTATAAATTTTTTCTCTCTTTCAAATATCATCTTAATACTATTATTCTTTTAGACACCCCCCCCCCCCCCCCCCCCCGCATTAATTATTATTTAATTCATTTTTTTTTATAAAAGACAAATTGTTTTTGATTCATTGAATAATAGATATATTTAATGTATAATATAAATTAAATACATGCATTATTCAACGAATTTAAAAAGTGTTTTGTATTTATAAAAAGGATTAGAGATAGTAAAGAAAAAGTGTAGCTCTTTATTACAAAAAAAGAAAGGGTCAAATGAAATAATTAATGAATGAGATAAAAAAAATGATAAATAATTATTTCAAAAGTAAAAAATACATTTATTATTATGGGTAAACAATTTAATATGATACTTAATTAAAAAGAAAAAAGTGAAGTATCTCATTTAATATTGTAATTAATAGTAGTTACTGATAATTCTGATAAAAAAATCATGTATTTTATATGAAATCTATTATTTTAAACTTTTAAAATGAAAAAGTAAAAAGAAAAAACAATTTTTAAAAAATCAACATATTTATTACTCCCTCCGTCCTAAAATAAATGTTGCAGTTGACCAGTTCACGTTTGCCAACGCACAACTTTGATCTTAATATCTTTAGTTATATATCTTTAAAAATTATAAAAATGTATATTTTAAAAATACTCATCGAGACAAATCAAATAATATCTTACATGCTAATATTTACATTTATATATTAGTAAAAAAAAAATACGGTCAAAGTAGATTATGTGAATAATGCAAAATGGTCAACTGCCACAATTATTTTGGGACGGAGGGAGTATTAATTTAGAAAAAGAAGAAGAAGAAAGGAATTATTAGAAAAAAGCCAAATTGATATTATTATCATCCAATCAATAAAGCTCTCTGTCGTTACACAGTATGGATGGTTTTTATATTCCATAATAATCCATCCATAGTTTTCTTACAAACAACCACTACTGTCCAAAACAACAAGGACCCCATCGTAATTTCAACCTCAAATCATTAACGACACGCGTCACATTACAAATACCCCAATCAAACACCCCCATGGTAACTTTATCAAAACCACACTGTCCAAATAAAAATCGCCACGTAAGCTTCCACGTGGCACAAAATCCAAATCAGCAACAATTACAAGTAATAAAACCCAAACTCACCCACTCACCTAATCCAAAACTCTCTCTTGTACGAAATCAAAGACTAAACCAAACCAAAAAAAAAAACCATTTTTCTTCACAAAAAATAATAACCGCTTTCGTTTTTTCAACCACCGCCGGAGAAATGATCATTCCGGCGAAGCTTACTTCTTCACCGTTGATTAACATTGCTCGTCTCTCCGATCACCGTCGTCATGTCTTTCACGAAACTCCTTTTCTTCTAAATTTCTAATAATCACTTCCTTAGCATAGAAGAAAAAAAAAATATATATATATATACACATATATATAGTATAATCACTTTTTTTTCTTTTTCTTTTTTTGATTTTGTGAAGAACATGCTTAACTTGTGAGTTTTGACTAGCTTTTGTAATTTTGACTTGTGACTGTGATAATGAACTGAAATTTATTGCTCCATAAAAAAGGAGCATAGTTCGTAGAGAGAGAGAATTTTGATTTTTTGTTGTTGAAATTTTTTGAGGAGTTTTTGATATGGCTCCATTGAAGATCCAACCTATTGATATCGATTCTGAGAAAGTGACTGAACCGGTTCGTAATGAACCGGTTTCGAATTCGAAGTGGAGGTTGAGGAGGTTCTTCGCGTTTGAGAAACAGTTACCGAAGAAAGATGGTGGTGGTGGCGGAGGAGGAGCTGAGTTGGAACCGAGTTCAGTTTGTTTAGCGAAAATGGTTCAGAGTTTCATGGAGGAACAACAACCGCAACCTCAACCACCAACTCGTAACCGCTGTAACTGCTTCAACGTCAATAGCTCCGACGAGGACGATTTTGATTTCTCAAGTAATACACATGAATCAGTCACCGATTCAACTGAATCACTCAAGGTAAAATTCAAATTCAAATTCAATTTCTGAATTTCTGAATTTCAATTTCATTTTTAGTTTTAGTTTCATTTTGAACTCTATTTTTTGTTGATTTTGTTTCTGTGAATTTTTGTAGAGTTTGATTCCTTGTGGAAGTGTTGAAGAGAAGAATTTATTAACCGAAGCAACGAAGATTGTTGAGAAGAATAGCAAGGTTTACAAAAGGAAAGAAGATTTGATTAAGATCGTTTCCGAAAATCTTCAATCGTTAGGTTACGATTCTTCAATTTGCAAATCAAAATGGGAGAAAACTTCTTCATGTCCTGCTGGTAATTCAATTCAACTTTCCAAATTCTCTTATCCGATTCAAAAATGAAAAACTCGTTTGAACTCAGTGAATCGGTCTCTGACTCGTGACTCGTTTTGTTGTTGTTGTTATGTTTAGGTGAATATCAATTTATTGATGCGATTGTTGAAGGTGAAACGCTGATAATTGATATCGATTTTCGATCGGAGTTTGAGATCGCGCGATCTACAGGAACGTACAAGACGATCCTTCAATCGCTACCGTACATCTTCGTCGGAAAAAAGGAACGGTTGAAGCAGATCGTGTCGGTTATGGCGGAAGCGGCGAAACAGAGTTTGAAGAAGAAAGGAATGCATGTTCCGCCGTGGAGGAAACGTGATTACATGCTTGCTAAGTGGATCTCTCCTTCTGGTTCTAGGTCAAAGCAAGTCTCCGACGCGGCGGCGCAGGAGATAACATCGTCGGAGTTTGACACCGATGTAAGTGAACTGGACCTGATTTTTGGTGAAGAGAAAGCGTTGCCGGAGGAAGTAGTTACGGCGAGTCCGGCGTGGCAGTTACCGGCGGTGAAACCGAAGAGTGTTGAAAGAGGAACGAAGGTTGTTACTGGATTAGCCTCTCTGCTCAAGGATAAACCATAGAACAAAATTTTGTTCAATGTTAATTTTTTTTTCTTCTTTTTTTCTTTTTGGATTATGAATTAAAAATTAAAAATATTAAAGAGAAAAAATTCGGATAAGGCTCATTTTATTTTATTTTTTTATTTGAAATATTTTTGGTTTTGATTTTCATGTCCTTGTTTTTTTGTTTACAAGGAAAAATCTCTGTAAGAAGCAACATTTTTTTCTTTTCTTTTTTCACTTTTCTTTTGGCTTTTTGGAGACAATGTAAGAAAGTACTATATTCTCTGTAATAAAATAAAATTAGTGTTTCATAATGATTACTATATAGATTAATTTTAATTTTTGAACCAAACTAGTGTGATCTGTGTGCTAATTATCTTGATTCCTTAAGGATATGATCAAGGATTTGATTTCTGGTTTTAAACTTATAAAACTTTATCTTAGAATGTTATTTAAATATTTCAAGTTGTTAGACATTCACTTTCAATTCACAAACTCAAAGAGAATTGGTGAAATACTTATTGGAGTTAAGTTATAGCGATGCATTTCTACGTCTGAATTCGACTCTAAGACACTTAGTTGTGTTTTAGGGTCTATAGACGTGTATTGAAACGCATATACTACAAAATCTCGAGTTCGAATTTAGATGAAGATATTATTGATCTAATGAATATGTGCATTGTTATCCAACTTCAAAATGCTTGATTGAACCATTTTTTGATCACAAAACTATTTGAATTTTGTAGTTGGGGTGTATTATTAGATGTAGTCCTTATTAAATGGAATTAGAAAAAAGCGTGAAGTTTAGAAAACACGGAAAAACACCTGAGGTTGCATGCATGGGTTAAGAAGAGATTCTCTTGCTTCGATTTCCCAAATGTCAGTAGTACTCTGCTCCTGCTATGATCACATTGATGAGGATTTTATTTTTCAATTAATGATCTTGATTTTAGCATTTTGTCATGCTGACTTAACTTTGGACTCTCGTGTATTTTTTTCAATTTTAATTATAAATACAGTAATTTTTTATTTTTTAAATTTATTAAATAACTAATGTATCTGATTTTTCTTTCCTCTGATTTTTTTGGTATAATTTTCCTTCCCTCTAATTAAAAATATATATTATTTTGATATTTTTACGTATATTATGAAATTTGTAACTTCTATAAATTTTATCAAAATTATACACTTTTCTTTCTTTTTTACTCTTGACAAAGTATAACTTTCCTATTTCTATCTCTTTGTTGGTATATAGAAAAATAATAAAATTTAAGAAAAAATAGTAGTGACTATTGTTGATAAAAAAAGTATAAATGTATGAGTATAAAGAATATAAGTAACGGACTGGAGATTGAACCTCAGTTATAAACATATGACCTAACAATTTCAATATTTTTTATCGGTCGAACTAAACTCTAAACTAGAAACTTTATATGTACAATTTTCCTTGATTTTAATAATTGGGTTTTTTTACTAATAGTAGTAGTATTAATTTAGCTGAGAAAGTGCAGAGTGGAGTTATTCAACCCACCTTGCAAATTTAATTAATTAATCTTCGGCATTGAGGAACTTCTACAACTTACAATGTTATGGTCGCTTGAAGGGAGACAAAGGAGGATGAAACTTTCCTTTCTTAAATTTTTCTCATCTTTTAATGAACCTTGGATTAATTGTTTAAGTTACTAGTGCTCATTTTTTATTTTTCATTTCTGTTTGGAGGATGATGATGATGATGCAAATTCAAAATAATTTTACTCCATCCGTCCTCCCAAAGTAGGTTATATTTGTTAAAATTGTTTGTCCTAAAATAAGTGTAATGTATTATTTATAATATTTGTTTTTTTTATTTTATCCTTTAAAACAATCATTAAAAGAGAGAGAAAATACACTCAAATATCTACTTTTTAGTATTCCAATGTGAACTACCAATAAAAAGAAGGAGTATTTTAGTAAAAATCATATTCTCTCTCTTTTATTTACACATTTTTCTTAAAGTATGTGATTTAGTCAACTGCGACACTTAAAATGAGACGGATGGAGTATCAATATTGATAAATTTATAAGATAATATTTTTTTGAAAAAATAATTTGGGGAATTTGTTTTGGTATATATGGTGAGGTCTAATCAAAATGGAGGATGAAGTTGTGGAGGAAGGAAGAGGCTCGTGGTATCTCGACTTTCGTGAACATTGGGGTACTCGTGAATAAACAAATTGAAAAAGAATAAAAAGAAAAGAAAAGAAAAAAAAGGATGGGATGGGACAATAAATCATTATTGGTGATATAATAAAGGCTTTTTCTTGTCTACCCTATTAGATTTGGGGTATTTACCTTTAACTATTTAAAAATTTTAACTGATATAAATATTTATAAAATAGATCGTTGGATTAAAAGTTTGTATGATATAGATCATTTGTGTAAAATTTCAGACAAATCTAAAATCATTTGATATGTTATTGAGACGCATCAAAATTAACAGTTTATGTGATTATTTCATATACACCGTTAATCTTTATGTGTTTCAATAACATATCAAATGATTTTAGATTTGTCTGAAATTTTACTCAAATGATCTATATGATATAAAAACTTTCAATTCAACGATGTATTTTATAAAAATTTATACGCTTAAATTTTTTTGTAGTAGTTAGGGGTATATACCCCAAATCTTGTGGAGTACACAAATTTGGCACCTATAATAAATACTTTTTCTTTTTTGACAATTTATTTCTTTATTCTTATTTTTATCTTAAAAACTTTTTAACTACTGCAAAAGTAAAAGGAAAAAAGTGGAAAAGTGAAAATCTCTCTCTACCATCTCCTTTTTCTCACCAAACGAAGTAGCATAAAACAACTCTGACGGAATATGCTTAATTTTTTTGTTTATTTGTTTGTATTTTTTTTATGGTAAATGAATATATTTTATATTTTTTAATAAATTAATGTATGTGTTCTAAATTGTAAAACTTAAAATTTTGATGTATGTTACAACTTACAACAATTGAGACATATGGTTTCTTCTAGGATTAGAATTCACTACGATCGAAAAACTGTGCAGTCATGCAGCTAGTGAATTTCAAGCCATTCAATCATGATCGGACGGTTCAATGTCATCTTAAAATTTTATATGAAACAAAAATAAAAAATTGTCTAAAAAATTGAACTATCTTATTTTAATCAGATAGTGCATAATTGCTAACCGCATATAATCCAATTCTCTTCTTTTAACATCAAGTCCTTTAACCAACCCTAACTAGCAAATGAAATGGTCATGGCTTTGCTCACTCTAAATGCCTTTAGCACTTTACTCTTTTAAACTTCATGTTTAGGGGTTTGTGAACGGCCATATTTTCTTGGGCCTTATCACGTATAGACATGAAGGTTAAAACAAGGTCTAACGTCTTATCTGAGAACGAACAATATACACTAAAAAGAAAAATGAGGCTCGTGTTGAAAAGACGTTGTGAAAAAAAAGAAAGAATGTGGAAAGGAAATGTTCGTGAGTTGGTTAACCGAATAAAGAGTAACCCATTTTGGACGCGATAAGAGATGTTGGACAAAAAACTTTGATATACAAAAGTTCAAAGAAACACTAAATTAAAGACATTTTCAACCAAAAATACTCAACACATGTGATTTTGATCATAACACATTGATAGCAAGACCCTCCTCTTCAATTTCTACTCATTTTTCATTTTTATACCTTCAATAAAATTACTTTCTTTTATTTTAATTCTATTGTAATGATCCAAACAAAGCATATAAGCCATTATATAGGATAGTGGTCGGTGTGACTTTATGACATACTATTGACTAACCTGATTTTACTAGCTTGTGCTTACTTGACCGGAAAGGTAACAATGTTAATGTAGGCACAAAACCACAAATAGCTAATTATGTTAGTTTGGCTCTTCCTTTTTTTGGCAGATAGTTTGGCTCTTCCTCTCTACCCAATTTTGTGCTTTGTTTTTCCATGCCAAACACTCCTATACTTTTATTGGGAATTTGATAAAATTGGGTAAAAAATTATTTAAGTGCAAAGAGTGTTTTGAAATAAGTAGAATTGAAACCATTGTATTATAATGAGCTCAAGTATCTCTTATGGCATATATTGTCAAAATTATTGGGCTGAGCATCTATGAGTTGGGGTTCTAACCTCAATTTTCACTTTGTGTGTTTAAATTTATAAAAATGAGTTTAATCTAATAATATTAATATTATTTTTTAAATTATGCTTTACACTATATTGTTTATATTTTTCCTTTGCATTATTTGATAAATTTCAAATTTATTATCAATTACGAATGTTTTGAATGTTTTGCTTCTTTTTTTATATTTACAATTTTTTTGGGTGAAGAGCCTTACTATTTTTTTGAGTATATATACAAAATAAAAGGATTGGAATTTGAATTTTATTCGCATATATTTAATCTAATTTTTGATATTTTTTAATAGTTGAACTCAAATTTGTGCACAACAAGTTTATTATATACTCTCTTTGGCCATAAATATAAATAAAGTTAATTTTTTTGATTCATTTGATTAAAAATGTATCTAAATTATAATATAATCAAATATATTAACACTCAAATAAACCAAAAAATTATTTTTACTTATATTTTGACAAAAGAACACTCCATATTTATATTATGACAACATTATGTGTAATGTGTAATAATAAAATTAAAAAATACACAATCATTGCAGTGGGTCCCACTGTAATCCATTATGTGGTGCAACGTACACGATAAATTCATTTCACTATACCGGGAAATATAGTCATTTTAAATAGTACTACTTATTTTTTCTTTAATTTTCTTTTTTTACTTATTTTGTACTAAATCATTTATAAAGTGTGCTGGGCCCATCACAAAGCTCTTGTGTCGTAGAATGGGCCCTCCTCTTAAATAAATTCAAACAATTACTCTCTCCGGTTTTATTTATAAAAAACAATTTATTTTTTAAATACATTAAGAATTTGATATATGTAGTCAATAATATAAATTAGATACATTAAATTTTCAATTTATCTAAAAATGAATTTTTTTCCTTATGGATATACTCTTTGATTATGGATATACTCTTTGTAAGTGAAAGTGTCTTTTAAGTGTAGTTTAAATAGTAGCTATCAAGAATATTATTAGAGTGTTTAGAATTGAATCTCAAATTTTATATTTTTCTATATTTAATTTTATGAGTCTAACTACAAGGCTATTTGACTAAAATAAAAATAAAAATATAGATTAAAATAATTTGATATTAAAACTTATCTCAAATTTGATTATTAAAGGACAAAAAAATGTATTTTGTTTGTAAAAGAAATAATTTGAACAAAAAAAAATCATAATCAACAATACTAATATTATTTTTTTGATACATTAAAAAAATAAATTGTTAATTTAAACGGACATAAATCTAAATTAATAATCTCCATATACACACATGAAGTTTTAATCATTATTAGTGATGATAAATCTTTCTTCAAAAACATGTTGGAGAATTCTTTCTTTAATTAAAATAAAAAAAATTCATATGGAGAAGTAATTTTTTTTTAACATTCACCTATCCTACTTAAAAGGCTAAGAGCCTCATTATTTTGATTAATTTATTGTTGGGAATGTTTATTACCTTATTGATTGGGAGCGTATTATTTGATTTTCATGGAGCTTGCCCAAGCCACACGAAAACCATCATGTTTATATGTGCCCATGAAGTCATCCCATCCCTTTTTTAATTTTGGCAAGCACTTGTGGGATGAAATTATTCTTGAATAATAGTTTATTTTTTCTTTTGATAAACACGATTATTTGCAAGATGATATGCGTGTTTATAAAATAGAGACAATCATTATTTTATAAATTGATTTTGTAAAATTGAGTTAGATTTAATGCTAAGTTTTAAGTATTAGAGTCACGTCATAATTTGTTGGGCCACTTCGTATAACTGCTTGCTATTAAGTTGTTGATAAATCTGTCCACCATTTATATTTGCACCTCAAGTCTAATAATGTTGAGCGCGAGAGAGTATATTAAGAAGTCTCATATATATCAATTTTTTTTGACAGAAGTCTCATATATATATCAATTGTATATGAGATAACTCGCATATGTATTTATAAAATAGAAACAGTCATCATTTTACAAACCCATTACGCAACATATGTGAGAGACTTCATTCGTGATTAATTAATAATTAATAATTTCATTTGTATGTATATAACATTTTAAATCTTTTATATTAGTATAAAATATGTGCTTTTTAACCTTAAAATAATTAGTAAAAAAAAACCTTAAAATAAATATTATAGTTTGCACCACCCTCTTTACTTTTTTTTAACAAAGAAGAGTGAATTGTGCACCCTAACCCTTTATGTAGTGTGGCACAAATGTTGAGGAGTGAGAGAGAAGGAGTGGGAGTTTCAGGAAAAAAGAAAACAAAGTGTGGAAACTTTATCCAATAGTGATTGGACATGTCTCTTTATTATGAGGAGTCAGTCCCAATTGTAACTTAGGGAGAGTATTTTCGCTTTTCTTTTTTTTATTGCAACTAGTAATACCACTTTTTTTTGGACTTATATTGAGTATGGCATATTTTAATTATTTTCTTATAAAATAATGCAAAAAATGTTTTTTTTCTCAAAATAATTGTTATATATATATATATAAATATATTTTTATTAAAATAATTGAAAACAATTAATTTGAAAGATCATTTATTTTGAAATATTTTTTTTCCACAGAAGTATCTTTTATTGTATTTATTTTCTAAACATTGACCATATTAACTAGAAACATATATAAGTTATCCAATGAATATTTCAATACTCTTTTGATCGAATTAAGTTTTCTATCAACACATCGAGTGATCATAAAACCTATCAAATTTATGGAGCGCAAATTGCATAAAATTTGTCGATTCGAAAGATAGCATAACAATCTTGTTGTAACAAAATGCTTTCCCACCCAAAATATTGCATTTCTTATCCTTTTCAAAGAGAAATAAGACTCGGGCTTAAACCTAATACCATTTGTTAAATACAAAATGATATCCTTATTTCGTATTGATATAAGTAAGAATCTTTTTTCTTACAACACAAGTAACACACAATTAAGCCTAAACACAATATTTATCCTAATGTATAAGCCATGAGTTGTTTTCCCTAAACGGTCACAAATAATCTCACAATTATTTGTGTTAGTAGATACATTCAACACTCATAATAAGAATGCACTCTGGCATGGCTCAATGCATGCCCATCACTCATCAGCTTGTGTTTAAATTTGATTTACGTGTTAATGTGGCAATGCCCATTGGACATGATATAATATAGGAGACTAATTCTCTTAATAGAAAAATAATATATGACCTTTTCAAGGTGAAATTAATTTGGATTGCTTCCAATAGTTCCCATTACTGTATTCTGCAAAGTAGTATAAAGCAAAAGAAAAGGAGAGAACTAACTTCAAATTCAATTCTAAGAGTTATATATTAAGGAGTCTATTGCTATTTTTTTTATATTATTAAATTAAGGAGACTATTGATTCTTAGGATTTGGTTTATATCTAACTCAATTTGATAAAATAATTCAATTTGTGAAATATTCAATCATTCACTTATAAATGCTTTTGAGTCATATTTCTTTTGGTTACATTTTACGTCATATTTGTTCAATTTATCCTATTTTAAATTTGATATTTATAAATAAAATAATCTTAAAATAAACGCACAGAGTTTTTATTATTAATGTAATACTGATTTTTGTAATTTTTATTTTTAATTAATATTATGTACATCACTTTTAGTATTTAATTTTCTTTAATTTATAATATTATTTAATCTATATGTATAAATTGTTGAGATTTGAGAGCATATATATATATATATATATATATATATATATATGATGTCATATTCATTTTTATTTTATAAATCATTAGTTGGTTTAGTGGTGATTAACGCTTAACTTGATAAGAAAAATCATAGTTCAATCCCCCACAACTGAAATCAAGAGAGGACTAGAACCGCTTAATTTAGAACTAACTCTCGAACCAGATTAAACTGATGGTGAAAATCAAAATATTCAATTTTTTTTTGTTGCTAAAATATTATATTCTATATAGTACTTTTTTGATCAAAAAAAATATATTCAATATAGTACTCTTACCAATCATTTCCATTTCAAGGGCACAAAATGTGTTGTTCAAACTTCAAAGTTCATGATCATCCAAAACCAATTTTGGACTTATCCTGCCACTTGCTTGCTAGTTGCACAAATTAATTAAACTACATACAATACAAGACATGTTCCTATTATTAGGACTTGTAACAATAGAATTCTTCTAATTCAATTGTTTTACATTATTTAGTATATTATGCTTAAAAAGGATTCTTGTACATTTATTGCGTCAAGCAAACACATTAGTTAATATTTATATTCAACCACATAGGACGATCTAATCTTATAAAATTGGGGTGAATGATATATTGATATGTCAATAGGTTGCTTGCATCAAGATATATAATAGCACAGCTTAATTGTTGGTCACGCACTTGTTTATGTATATATTATTATGATCCTTTTAAGATATAGGTTCCAAACTTGATGACCACTCATCTTGGTATTTTGTACATTTATTATTGTTATAAACGACAAAATGTTGTTATCCTATGAGGATTTGTTTTGGGCTATAGTTTTTAATTATTAGGAATATGTTACAAATAAATGATAGAAAATAGTGTAACTTTAATCACTCTTATAAGCAAAATTAACTTAGTGTTGACTTTTGCATGAATTAGGATAAACCACATATTAGGGTGGTTAGCTTATTTTGAGCTAAAAGTTAGATGAATTAAGGTGTAAAAGAATGAGAGTTTCTAAGTTTCTAATGAGGAAGAAATTGCTAATATTAACTATTATATTAGTTATCAATCAATTTTGTCCATTAAAAAAAGAAATTAGGAAAAAAAGAAAGAATAAACCACATTAATATAGTAAGGGGTTTGTGCACCTTAAATAAGTAGTAGTTAGAAATTCAATCTTTAACTTAACCAAAAAAGAATCGATCTTTAATTATAGAGAAAATTCGACTGAAAAAATAAATCATCTTATTATCACGTGCTCACATATTCTTCGTTAATGAATATTATTAGTTATTGTTGAACTTGAAAATTTCAAACCAATTTGATAAATAAAAAAATGTTTCATTTGATACTTATAAACAATAATAACTTCTTTTTCTAGAGGAGGAACCATTTGTAGGCTTCATTAATCAAGTTTAAACTGAAAAATCAACCATTGTTGACTTGGTTTTCAAGTTTTCATATTCCAAAAGAAAAAGTAGAAATACAACTCTCACAATCAAATTAAAAAATCTTGTAAAAATAAATGAAGTTCAAAAATCAACGTTTAGTGACCCTACGCAAGCAAAATGTTCCAATCAATGTATAATATATTAGTACCATATAAAATTATACAAATGTCACCTCTCATTTTATTGTGTTGAAAAAATCACCTCTCTTATTATTTATTTTTTGTTCTTATCACCTCTCTTATTTGTTACGATTATTATTACAGTACATATTTTGATTCTTGTGGGGTGAATAATTTATGATTGGTCCACTCTTGATGTGTTAAGACCACAAGATGCAAAACCTATTTTACTAATGAATGTTACTACTGGGTAGCCAGAACTCACTCATTGAGTTCATATGTGACAAAATTGATGACAAATTGGAGAAAGAGACTTCTTCATTGAATTGAATATTCATTATCAAGGACAATCATATTAATGTTATTCCACCCCACCTCTAACGTAAACTAATGGTAACATTTTCTTGACAAAATAATAATAATAAGGAAAATGGTAATGTTTTATTTTTATAAATCGGATATTCGACTAACCACTTGAGTTTGTGAGATTCAAATAGATGACAAACTTTTGTTAAAAGTTTCAATGCTACTCAAATTTTAGCCATAAATTGAACTCAAGATCTTGATTAAGTTAGAAGAGACTTGCATAAAATTTAATGTTATTGCCCGACAATAACATCTTATATTATTATTATTTATCATTATTTAATTAATTTCTTTTTATATATATAGATTGTTCTTCCATCATATATTAAGCCAAAACAAAACACATTCGAAATGGTAAAAAGAAAAGTTTTATGCGGAAAACCACAATTGACAAAACCACTAAACCATTTGTAATAAAAAAAAACCCACTAAACCAATGAGCTTCAATTTTGGTAAAATGTTGCTTTCTAAAATGTAAGCATATAAATATAGTAAAAAATAAAACAAAGAAAGTAAAATGTTGTTTTCAATTAAATAAATTATTAATGATTAGATGAAAATGGAATCTGTGATTTTTTACATACTAGTATCACTTAATGTTACCCCTAGCTATGAGGAAATTGAATGCTTTAATTTTATCTTTATACTATTGGGTCATGAGCTATGTATTGTTATGTGTAGTTAGTGTGGGGAAACAATACAATCAACATCAATAAAAAAATAGCATAAATTTCATTAATTTAATGAATATAGGACAGCTTGCATCACTTGTTTGGGAAAATATGTATATCAATGGAATCAGAAATAGGCAGAGAAATTTGTTAGAAAAATTAAATTAGCCTTAGGATTAGGAACATGAGGTTCTGCTTCTGCATCTAATGCTTGCCTTCAATGTTCTGCTCCTATAGCTAAGGGAATCCTAGAAACCATATGTTTGATCTTATCCTAATAATGTACTACTCTATCCAATTTTAAATATAAAAAAAGTTAGATCAATAAAAATAAAAATATTTGTTTAAACATTTGAATTAAAGATATCAAATTTTGTCACTAATTTTTTCTTCTCTATGTTTAAGATAAGAGGTAGTATCTATAAATGTATAAAAATCGGATCTCTTTTGAAAAAAAAATCTCAATATTTTTTTTTTTTTGTCAAGTAGCCTAGCGGCTAGAAATTCCACTTTTTAAAGTGGAGAAATGGGATGACTGAGGTTCGAACCCCCGCCCCCTGCATATATAATGCGATGTCCAACCAATTGAGCTAAGCTCATGGGACAAAATCTCAATATTTTATAAGACTACATTTATTTTTTATTTTTTTGAAGTATGACTTCATTTATTTTAAAACGAGAACATAAATTAAGTGATTGAATTTAAAGGATTAATAAATTTCAATTAATAATGAATTGTTGAAAACAATCCAACCTTCAATTAGAATAATTTTTTCACTAAACTTTACTTATCTCTAAATCAAAATTCAGATTACCAAATACCAATATCATTTTGAGAGAATCAAACTTTTAAGATAAAAAGATCTTGTAAAACATTATCAATTGTTTTTTTTTTTTGACAATAGAAAACTTAATTCATTTCATTAATCAAGAAGTTATGAATACAATAAGGTATCGACTCAAAAATACGGCGACGAGACATAGAATATGCCGCTCTTGCTAATGAGTGAGCAATCATATTCGCTTGCCGCCTTACAAACTTGCCCTCAAAGTTTGGATGTAGGACTAATAAAGCTTTAATGTTGGAAATCAATAGACTAAAATCTGAAATGCCTAAATGATTGGAACATATAGCATCGACGACAGTTTTTGAGTCACTCTCAATGATGGCATGGGAGAAGCCTTTTTGAACCATTTCCTCAATTCACAAACAAATTTTATAATTTTCATGATTTAATCAACCAGTCATATACTTATATATAGATGAAAAAAAATGTTAAAAAATAAATAAAAGGCTTTATACTTTTTGAATCTTGATTCCTTTATATAGTGGTAGTGCATCCCTATAGTAATTGTCCCAATACCTTTAAACATGTTTGCCATAATGAAATAAGCATTATCTTGAAGTTATCATTTTCACAGTTTAGGACCATTTTTCCATTTTTGAATCCCATTGGGTTTATGTAGAATCTATTTTATGCTATTGAGAATATGCCAAAGAAGGAGTCATGTCACATTGATTCAGACTAGAATTACTCTCCAGCTCCTATTATATATGTGGAGTATGTTGTTTAGTTGCCTTTTCAGGATCACTGGCAGTAGCTACTGCTACTGGGATTTCATTGTTTACAAAGGTTAAGTGCCCCACAAGACAAATATTATTAATTAAATCATAGTATTATATAAATTAATTATCCTCTATATTGGTTAAAGTTGTAATTTGACAATAGTTAGACCTTATCTTATAATGGATCGGGTATTCTTTAATTTGTTTTCGATTAATATTATACAACCTTTGATTTGCATAAAAAATTTAAAATTATGCAACTTTTCAAATGGTAAAGAGATAAAAGTTGGCAGATGCATGTAAATTGGTTAAGTTGATAATAATTCTGTTTAGATTTTATAAGGACATGAGTTTAAATTTCACTAATGAAGTTATTCTGGCTCACTTTGAATTTCACATCGCTTGGAACTCGAGGCTAATGGTAGTTTATATACAACACGCTGCACTCCTCAAACCACCGAGACGCATTTTCTACAAAGGATAAGGACAAAATCGTAACGGGTAAAATCCCAAAGCGGGCAATCTCTCAGAGGTGTGGACTTGAGGTCGGGTCAGAACATACCCTCATTTATCCCCGCGGATAAATCTGAGTTCTGTACGAACAGTGGCGCCGTCTGTGGAGACGATAAAATTCGTTCTCGAATCCACAACCCCTTAGCCTCGACTGGGGGCATCTGTTCTCTGGCTCACCTTAAAAGTCCCACATCGCTTGATACCCTCATTTATCCCCCGCGGATAAATCTGAGTTCTGTACGAACAATGGTGCCGTCTGTGGGAACGATAATATTCGTTCTCGAATCCACAGTCCCTTAGCCTCGAATGGGGGGCATATGTTCTGGCTCACTTTAAGTCCCACATCGCTTGGAACTCAAGGCCAACACGCCACACTCCTCAAACAACCGAAGCGCCTTTTCTACAAAAGGATAAGGACAAAAGCGTGACGGGTAAAATCCTAAAGCGGACAATCTCTCGGAGATGTGGACTTGAGGTCGGGTCGGAACATACCCTCATTTTTCCCTCGCGGATAAAATCTGAGTTTTGTAGGAACAGTGGTGCCGTTTGTGGAGACGATAAAATTCGTTCTCGAATCCACAACCCTTTAATCTCGACTATGGTAAAAATATAAGTATATTTATCGGCGCTCTTTGATTTTTATTTGTGTTTTAGTGAAGTCTCAAAACCTAACTTACCTAAATTTTAATTTATCAGAAAAATAAAAAATTTGAAGTTGTTAATATTTTAAATCCTCCATCAAATTAAAAATCTTTAGTGGTATTAGTCTCTATAAATCGTCTAATTGATTTGATTAGTCTATAGAAACTAATTTGATAGATAGTTTTGAAATCTGGCCTTTAAAATAAATAAATAGAATATAATTTTCATTTTAAAATTGAATTAGTTAGAGACCAAAATGACAATTTTCTATAAATTAAAAGACTAAATTGGTATGTCTAGACAAAAAAAAAGATGAAGTTGGTAGTTTATTCTACAATGTGTAAATTAGAAGGGAGTAAGATAGTCAAGTGGAAAAAAAATAACTCAAGGGGTATGGTTGAGTGGTATGGGGCTCATTCTCCCTTAACTAAGGGTTAAAGGTTCGATCTTCACCTTGAATATGGAGCAGCTTTAAATTTTTGGGTTAATTATCCCACCCTTCGAGGTGTCTCTAATCTAGCGAGGGAAACTATATATACACTCCCTAGAGAGAAGCTTAGGATTGGAAAATTGACTATAGTATATGATCTTATTCACCTTAAACCGATTAATTGACTAATTGTACATGAAATTAAAATTACTATCTTTTGAGATGAGTTATAGTTTAAACTATGCTCTTTATTTTTTATATACTAAAAAGGTATTGGTTGAGTTATCTCTATCAGATAACGCTATGTTATGAGAGTTGGTTGAGCCAATTATTCAACATTAAACTGACATTGAAATAAAGTTCTAGATGGGTTGAATTCCTTAGAAAGACCACTAATTGGGTGAGAAGAAATTTCACACTTGAAAAAATTGACATTATAATTATTTTTATTTTATTTCATCTATTATTTATTTGATTGAAAGGGATTTACAAAGACATTGGAATCAACCCTTTATAATATGTTCTCGTCGTTGTTGAACAGATGGAGATTGAAATTTAAATTAATTATTTTATATATCCTTCCATGTATGTGTGGTTGAACCTCCTCCTCACATTCATTTAGTACTATAATTAATTATGTAACATTCATATGTAATGTACAAACAAAATACTAACATTAAAATATTGGGTGTAAAATAGAGAAGCTTATTCATACTTTATAGTTTCATGGAAAAAATAATGAAATTTGGATATAGAAAAATATTTATTTCCCATGTTTTGATATACTACTTTGCAGTTCAAGATGAGTTTTGTAGTTGATTCTCTTTTACAAATGAATTTTCGTATTATGGGCAAAGTTTAATAATAAGTACATACTTTAATTTAAGTGTAAATTAGTATTAGATACTTAGATAAACATTATTTGTTTGAGATTAACCCTTAATTGTATTTTATTTTTAATAGATGTTTCAAACATTCGATTGATCGTAGATCGAATTAGTGAGAGTTTTTGGATCATATAAATTCAATTTGTTGTCAATTAAACCACAATTTAACCCTAATTCAAATTTTAAACTATTGTTCAACATGATTCAAAATCAGTTCGACCTAAACTAACCTAATTCAATTCGATTTGATCAAATGATCAAACCAACTAATGAATTGCTTGATTCAATTCAATTTTTCAAACATTAGCTTTAATTTTAACTTTAAATTTTTATATTATAAAATTATTATCATTACTAGAATTAAAACCCTACCATCACACTTGCAAGTCTAAAGACATAGACGAGAACAAAAAAAACTCACATCTCCTTTTATAATAGGTAAAACTCATTATGAGGAATTATTAACAACAAAAATTTAGGGATATGTATGAAGTAACATTGAAAATATGTAACAACAACTAATGTGTCACAAGACAAGGAGGGTCAAGGAAAGTGCCTTTTGCAAAAACAGCAATCAACACTACATGCTTGGAAAAACACAAGTTATTATATAATTATAATTAGAGGGCCCATAATAGAAGCTAGTTGAGGGTGCATTATATAGCATGATTAACAAGAAAGATAGCTATATTATTGTATGGTATGAAAGACATTGTATTTAGCAATATAAAGATTAAGAATTAACAAATAATAACTGGCCCATTGCAAAAAAGATTATCTTAGTTTCCTTCATTAATTTCCCAAATTAGTAGCTGTCAAGACAGTTCTCCTAAGAAAATGATGGAAAGCATTTGTCAAAAAAAAGAAAATGATGGAAAGCAACTAGAAATTTCCATTATAATATGTCAAATTTTAAGACCTCTCTAACGCGATATTAACACGTTAACATTAATTGTAGTTTGAAAAATAAAATAAAATAAATATAATTACATATTTATATGTGTAAGTGTTTGGATATTGAACACACATTCATAGAAAATATATGTGCTACAAAGCATATATTGTTTGTTGAGTATTAGCACATTGTCAATTCGATGATGTTTCTAAATGTAACTTCTGTATGTTTTCCTTTTATTTTAATGATTGTTTGGTGTTGTAAATGGGCTACCATTTGCTAAAATTAAATATATAATATAGCTTTTGTTTAAACAATTGTAATTTACCTGAATATATAATTCCATCTTTTTAAAAATAAATAAATAAATAAATAAATGTATCATAATTTGAACACTGATTCTTTTGTATTATATATAATACTCCTCCGTCCCAAAATATAAAGGAAAAAAACACATTTTCTTTGTCTCAAAATATAAGGGAAAAAAACAAACATTTATCTTTTCCAAGTATTAATTTTACTTATTCTCATAAAATTAAATACAAATTGCATTTAATTTTCTCTCTCTCTCTCCTTTTATCAATAAACAACAACCAATAAAAAATGTTTTTACATCTTCCTATATAACTTATTTTAAGAAAAATCACAAAAAATTATGTTTTAAATTTTCATGTTTTGATTTTTTTAATAAATGTGATTTGTTTTATTATGCCTTATATTTCAGGACAGATCGAGTATCTTTATTAATAACTCACATGATAATAGTATATTAATAATAATAAGGTTAAAAAATTAAGGACCCACCATTGAAATTTGTAGGCATAATTATGATGAATTGCAATTTTATGGCCATATAAGCAGAAACCTAAGGAGCAAGAGTGGTAACATTTTGTGGTCCTTTGAACTTATAGAACTCTACCTTACACCCTTACCTTACATGCCTAGTTGGCAAGCTATATTTTGTCACTTTGTGAGTAACTGTAGTCATGGAGTCATGGTGTCTGCTTTAACCTCAATCATTTACTAGAGAATATTTCAGAATGCATAGTCCAAAACAATTCAAATAAAATTGTAGTATATATTAATAAAACCTATACTTATCATATTACCAACCCTTTAATCACAAGAAGCACTATATAGTAAAGTAACATAGCATCATTAAGGAAAGTTTGCCATAATAATAATAAAATACAAATATAAGCACAACTAGGTGATAAACAAAGGAAATTGTGCTAAGTTTAGTTTATTCATAAAAAAAACCAAACATTATTAGCTTAAAACAAGCTAAACTCCTTTATACTAATAGTTTGTTTTGTTGTATACGTTTTTCAACTTTTTTCTAAAGAAAAAATACACACATGAAATAGGTTCTCTATGATCAAGTTCCTTAGCAAAAACCTTAAATATTCTAGTTGGGGATTTCTCGAATTGTTTGAACCACAAGTTTGTTAGTTTGGCTTTGTAACCATAAGTTAGTTGTAACTATAACTCAAATAAACCAAACCACTTATTAGTTACTACAAATAGCCTCTAGTTTGATTAATTTTTAAAATAACAAATAAAATTGCATCTAGTATAAACTATTTATCGCACAAGATGTGTGTGGCAAATAAGAAGATAAAAATGTCCAAAAATACTAATTTAATTCGTAGAAAATGTCGAAATTATTAGATTGAACGTTAATAATCAGAGTTCGAATTTTGATACGTCCATTTTGTATGTGAGTTTCAAATGATTTACTATTTTGTCTATGTATGTCGTCATCAAACTATACAATTAATTCTTAAGCTTATGAAATTGTGTAATTGTATTGTTTTAAGAATAAGAATTTAATGAATATGCAACATCAAAACAATAGAAGTTGGCTAGTGGCGATGAAACAAAACAGAGAGCAAGCAAGGGGTAGCAACATCAGTAGCAGGTTTGTAAAAGCTAAAACAATGTGGTTTGAAGGGACTCCCCCTGTGCGTGAAGCACAAGCGATGAGCTTAAAAGAAGCATTGATTTGGTTAGGTGGCATGGAAATATCAAGAATGTCAATTGGGCTCAGGGACGGATCTAGACATATAATACTGGTGTGGCTACGAATCGAAAAAAAAATTTGACAAAAAAATATCAAAGACCTTATAAACTAAATTATACTGAAATTATAAATAATATTGTTTAATGCAAATATTCAATATATTTACAATGAAAATCGTCTTTTATCCATTTCTTGAAAATAAGCTAAAATAACATCATTGTTGATTGTTCTAGAAACATCTCTTTCTAAACAAGTTATAAGACGATTATTTAACCACTCCTCATCCATTTTCATAAACTTCATAGTTGAAAACACACGTTCCACACTTGCAGTTGCTACCAGCAAGACTAAAGCCAACTTCAGAAGTTTATAAACCTTATCAAATGTGTTGCATTTATTTGTTTCCACAAGTTTTGCATTAAGATTTGAAAGTCCTTTTAAATTTACAAATCTTGGGTCACATTTAACATCTCTAATATAATTTCGAAGTTGATGTCGCATCACCACTTCCGGCACATCTACAAAATCATTTGTATATAACTCAACCATCCTCAATAATTTTTTCACATCAAAAAATGCAAATGACGATGAGAGACTCAAGCATAAAACACATTATAAAAGTTCTTTATATAATAATAATAATAATAATACAATATTATAGCTAGTTTCTTCTTTTGGTTACTTAAAAAAAAATTTGAAAAATCCACTGTGGCTATAGCCACAGTGTGCCTCAACCTACATCCGTCCATGATTGGGCTATATTTAGTGCCGGCTCAACACAAAACGAAGTCTACAGCGAAATATTAAATTTGGCACTATATTGTAAGTTAGTGGTTGACGACATTATTGATAACTCTAGCAACCGTATCAAATTTGGCAATATCATGAAAATGTGTCGGACACATTTATATTTTTATTCAAACTTCGAGGTAAGTTTTGTAAGGAGACAAGTAATTTCGGTCACTCATCACCTATCGAGGACGTCCAAATTGTATGCTAATCACCATGTTTTTAATTATGTTCCATCATGTATTTCCTCCATTGTGATGAATGTAATGATATGAGTTTATTATTGTAGAAAAAAAAGAGTTTAATGTATATGCATTGTCTGTGGAAATTAAATTTACACTAACATCCAATGAAAATTACTTAAAATTTCACATCATATTCAAAAAATGAGATGAAGTCGGGTGACACGACAAAATATATAATTGTTATTAGTTGACAATGTACAATTACTTTACATTATTAATGCATATTTTATTTTATGTTATTTTAAACTTTAAATTTAATTTTAGAATCATCAATTGAAATTTTTTATGACATGGTTGTCCAAACTTTTGGCAAATAATGAAAACACTAGGACACCTATCTTATGGCTAGTTATTTTCACCTTTTATAGATCAAAATATCTATATAAATCGATAATTATTTTTATCACATATACTATTTTCTTTTATATATTGAATATACTATATGATTTTGAAGGTCGGTATCACTATCACTATTCTAAAAAATGCATGCTCATAGACAAGTAGGTGTCCACATACATCATGATTCAACTTCTAATTGGAAAATTTATGATATATCTTGTTCAATTATAATCAAAACAGTTGAGGCAACATAAGGTCCACATCCATGATCCCACTTCATTATTATGCTGGTAAGATCAATGTCCACTTTTCAATCATCTAAAACAGTCTTGAACTTTCTTTGTTTAAATGAACTGGTTGAAAAATTGGGGGCTGGATTTTTTTTCTCAAGTTGGGCCCAATATAATATTAGGGATAAAGTAAAAAAAAATTATGAGAATAAAATTTAAGATTAAGGGTTGTTACTTTAGTACAAAACACAAAGATCTTAAAGTTTAAAGAGGTAAAAAATAACTTAAAACTCAAAAAATATCTCCCTTAAAAGGTATTAGCGGGATCGGAATAAACTTTAAACATGCAACAGTGTTAAATTTTTTAAAGGGAGAGCTTTGACACTCTTTGTGGTCCTACCCAGCTGGAGGGATTAGTCTTTGCAGAATTGCAGTTGTACGTAGATGATACCTGACTAAAAAAAAAAGTTTATAAATATGTAAAATGGAAATTCTAAACAAATTGTGGGGGTAAGGGGATAATTGTAGGAGTATGAATATTTCAAATACAAAACCGTTGACAAAATTATTTGGGCCTAATCCGCATCAAGATCTGATGGGCCCCCAGCCCAAAACAAACCCCAACTAAAACCCAAAAAAATCAAAATCGAAATCACATAATAAACCCCAAAATCAAATTCAAATCCCTAAAGACAAAAAAATGCAGAAGAGAGACCAAAGCAAGGCCGGTGGCGCCACCGGCGGTGGATCAGCAACACCGGCAAAGAGAGGCCGACCGTTTGGTAGCAGTAACAACAGTGCAGCTGCCGCTGCAGCCTCCGCTGATTCGGCTGCTCCGTCAACCCTTCTCGGTCCTTCTCTTCACGTTCATAGTGCATTTGCCGGTTAGTTCACAAATTTTTGATTTTTTTTTGTTGTTGAATATAGCGAAGCTAGCTTATAGCGAACGAACTTATAGAGAATATCTTATAAGCTAGCTTTTGGCGGATACGCTAGCTGATTGAATTTTTAGTGTTTGGTTAAACTAACGGGTAATCTAGGTCTCACAAACTAATGTTACCAAACTGGTCTTTTTTTGGGTCATATAAGCTTATAATCTATAGTATATAAGCTCAAATTTGGCATTGCCAAATAGAGTCCCAGACCATGTTTTGATAAACAGCTTAATTAAGTGTTTATAGCATAAACACTTTTATTTGTATATACTATTTATGTAACAAGAGATATATCGAAGACGAACTATTTTCATATAAGCTATAAGTTGTTTCCATATTCTCCCAATTAGTCTCACAAGTGTGGTTATTTCAGTTAGTTTGGTTGATTAGTTGATGGAGATGGACTACTTAATTTTAAGTTACAAGAGGCTTGAGGTGTATTAGTATTAGCATCATTATTGCAAACATTATAGAACAAAGGAATAGGATGTCTTTTGGCTAGTGTGTGCAATTTGTTTATTTATAATTGCAATAACTCATTAAAGCTTGGTTTGGGTTAGCTTCTAGCTAATAAGAGTTTCTTATCTGAAAAGTATTTTGTTTTTAACTAAGAAAAAACCCTTATAAGCTTAGAATTATTTACAGAGAAGCTAAATGTGAGATATTTGTAAAAAGTTGGGATGGGACACAGAGTTGATTACAATTTCAACTTATGAGATTATTTAGAATACTTATAGATGTTTCTAGATCATTTTAAAGTTTTCTTTCTAGAAGTGCTTGTGAAAAAACTTTTCCAAACAGGCTTTAAATGGTCAAAATTTTAATCTTTGCAGATCAAAACAATAAAAGAATTGTTTTGGCTCTTCAAAGTGGTCTGAAGAGCGAGCTGACCTGGGCATTGAATACTCTAACATTGCTCTCCTTTAAAGAAAAGGATGACATGCGCAAAGATGCAACTCCTCTAACGAAAATCCCTGGTTTGCTTGATGCACTTCTTCAAGTTGTATGTGCTACTGATCTTGTTTTACTCTACCACTTTCATTTATCTTTGCTGTGTATGTTGAGATATTTCATTAATTAAAATTTAAATGCTATGTAATGATATTTTCCCTATAGATATTTTGTTGTAACAAAATAGGATAGATTTAAATCAGACTAGAGATTTTTTTATCTATCTTCGGCTGTACATTTTAGTATAAATAAACATAAAAAATATTGAGAGTCAATCTCTCTAGTAATTCAGATGACTTCTTTTTGCAGTTTCAAGTTGGTATCAAAACTCACACCCCGCTTTGATATAAAAAAGAACCCAAGCCTGAAGTCCCAAATAAGAAACCCTAACCATGTAGTCGTCGTGTTGACCAGCCACATTCATGGTTAATGGTTTGGCTTTGGCCACTTACACTAGGTTCAGACCGCCACTCTGCTATACATTAGAACCTTGCTGCCAGTGAAACATCCCTGTGTCATAGTGCTCACAAGTAGACTTGGAGCTATGCCGGCTCATGTAGTCCATCCTTTTCCCTTGTTGCGGGGTCAACCGCCCAACTCACCTTCGGTGTCATTGCTTGTCAGGCGAGTCTTCTCTGTTCGCCTCATTTTGTTGGTTATGTTTCAGTGCACAACTTTTAGGCCTTACTTATTTATGTCTCACATCTGGTTTTTATCTGTCTATGGTTGTTCTTTCTCCAATGACAAATTATGGAGTCATCGGTTCTATAGATTTGCAAGAAGATTTGTTGAAGTTTTTTTTGTTGCTTCATGTTGAAGTTCTTTCTGCCTTTATTGTCAAAATTATTACCTATTTGATACTCTGTCATGTTATAAAACATAACAGATAGATGACTGGCGTGACATAGCACTTCCAAAGGAACTAGTCAGGGTGTCGAGGGTCAGGTCGTTAGGTTCAAATACTGTTGCAACTGGATTTGGAAATGATTATCAGGCATTGGGCTCTACTGGTACTGTCAACCGTTCTAGGTAAACATGTTCTCAATATCTTCCTTTTTAGTTTCCAAATTTCATTTTGTTATATGTTTTCATTTCGAGAATGGGGTATCTGGCAGAGAGAATTAGTTACATTGTAGGATATTGCTCTTAATGCAGCATAGGATCTGGCTGTGCTAGTACAGAATCAACACAGCAGAATGGCACGACAAAACCTCGTTTTTCAGAGTTGCGGTTTGATGAAGATGGTCTATTTAATTTAGATGACGAAGGGCGAGCTGAAAAACAGCAATGTGCTGTTGCTGCTTCAAATATCATTAGGAACTTCTCTTTCATGCCAGATAATGAAGTTATAATGGCCCAAAATCGTCATTGTTTGGAAACAGCCTTCCAATGCATTGAAGATCTTACTGTAGGTGAGAACTTTAGCTGGTTGAATCTAACCTTTTCATTTACGGTTTAGCACAAATTATTGATGATTATTAATTATAATGGTGACACTCCACTCATGGATTATTTATAATCTGTTTTGGTTTACAGTCTTAGTTTTTACTGTTTCTGCTTCAACTGAATTGGGTTTTGGTCCCTACCATTGGTTATTCTTTTTTGCTAAAGTCCATATTTTTTACATAATTGTGGTTTGGTCCCTATCATTGAGTCAGTTCTTAAATTGTTTTTTGTTATCTGGGAATCACCGCAGTTTTTATTTATCAATAGTAAGCAGTCTCTATATTCCATGGAAGATTGGCCCTGGTGTTTAACTGGTTAATGTATTGGTCTTAGGGTCTGTTTGGATTGATGGAATGTGGTGGGATGGGATGGGATAGAATGGAATGTGTTTATGTTCCGTTGTTTGGTTTTGCAAATAATGAATGGGATGAGATGGTATGTGATGGAACTCATTCCATCCAATACCACTCATTCATTCAATTTTCCATTCCGCCCAATTTGGGGTGTGTGCAATGGAATGGAATAAATTAATAACATAAATACAATTTTATCCCTATTTATTTTATTATTATTTTTTTTGAAAAGGAAAATACAATAAAATAAAAAAATTTGTTATGAAATTTTTCTTTCTTCCCTCTCTCTCGTCTTCTCTTCTTCTGTAACCAATTTTATTTTATTTGGTACAAACCAATTTTATATTAGTATATCTTCCCTACCTAATCTTCTCTTATTCTGCAACTAATTTTTTTGTGTACAAATTAATTTTATTATTCTTGTTATTATATTAGTGTATGAAAAAAAATTCACATCAAATATAATCTTCGTCTCTTCTTCTTCTCTTCGTTTTTTATTAAATTAGTACTACTATTTGGTCTGACATACTACAATAGTATTATTTTAATATATGATAATATATATTTTTATCAATAAGATAGTGGCTTTGGCTATTTGTTGATCCTTTTTCTCTATTAATTTGGTAGTTTATGTTCAATTAAGAGTGTTATTATAATTTGGACAATGAATTAGTAATGAAATATGTGAAATTTATTGGTTGAATTGAGTATAAAATGTATGATATTAAGATTTTATAAATAAAGGGTATAATTGGAATAAAAAATTTATAACTCATTCCATTCTGTTCACTTTCCAAACAATGGAGTGGGAAATTTGTTCCGCTCCATCATAAAATATCCAAACAATGGAATGGAATCTATGTTCCATTCCGTTCCATTCCATTCCGTTCCATTCTATTCCATTCCGCTCCGCTCCATTCTATTCCATCAATCCAAACAGACCCTTAGAGACGGATCAAACGTCAATAGTATGAAACTATAGGGACATATACCGAAATAATTTATAGGGACCAAAACCTTAATGCGGCATAGCATAAAACTAAATTTTAATGACTGTATTAATTATTGGTTGGAGGTTGGCTTGTATATGGTTGTTAACAATCATTTATGATATTTCCAGAGTGTATCCCATTCTTATATGACTGCTTATGTACGTGTTTCAGTATGGGTGGTCTTTGAATGAAAATCTTTATTTTTTTGACAAGTTTGAATGAATATCTTAATGAGTTATTATTTTAAAAAAACTATTTAATATCATTTAAAAAATTATAATAACTAAATATAATTTAATATCATTTGCAAAAGGTTATAGCTAAATAACATTTAAAATTTTCAGAGTTTGTTATTACTAATAACAGTGAATGTTGAATATTTTTTTAAGAGAAAATATAGAAAATTAGCATAATGCTTATAGACAATGAAGTGATGCTTTTTTATGAAATAATTTTTCTTAAAGTGCAAGAGTTTACAAATAGCTATTTGATTCACAAAAATGATAATTAGTTTATTAGTTTTCTCTTAACACATTGTAATTGTATGGAAAGCCTTTAATTTGTCAATGTACCATATAAGTTCCCTAATTATAATTTACATTTGGTGCATTTATTGGTTGGAGAGTAACACAAGTACTATTATCTTCCCCATTATCTGAACCTTTTGAAAACTTGAACAGTTAAAAGCTAATCCATTTGATGAACAAAACAAACTAACCTAAACCCATTTGGTTTGTTTGGTATATCGTAGAGATAGTTTGGAGGTGTGGTGGACAAAAACCAACTTTGAGTTCAACTTTATTTAGAACCAGTTTCATTTCAGATTATTTTAGATCATTGCCATTTTTTGAAAATATAATTGTTTATAGAACATCTTAAATTTAAACATGCCCTTTGTAGCAGAATGTCAAATTTCTGGTAGTTGTCTTAAACTTTCTAAATATCTTATTGAAGTTTGATGTTTTAATTTCTTTCCACATTATCATCCAATTATGTATTGCCGCATCGTTAAAAGTTTAAATTATATTTTGTTTTGATAGAGGATGAAGAACTTGTCACAAATGCTCTAGAGACAATCGTTAACTTGGCTCCATTACTGGATCTTCGAATATTTAGCTCGTCCAAGCCTTCTTTTATTAAAATAACGTAAGTGATTAATCCACCTCCAATGTTCTTCTTGCATGCCATTGATGCCATTGTAATTCTCTGTAATTTGTTGAATGACTGTATTAATTACAGAGAGAAACGTGCAGTTCAGGCCATCATGGGGATATTGAATTCTCCAGTTAAAGCCTGGTATTGTGCTGCTGCTGAACTACTTGGGCGTTTGATCATTAATCCTGACAATGAACCATTCTTGATTCCATTTTTTCCGCAGGTACTTTTTGTGCATGTTTTACCTTGTCAATTTGTTGGTTAAAATATATTTTCCGTCTCTGCAAAAATATTCAATATTATGAGTAAGAATAATTCAGAAAAAAATTAAATTTTATTTTCTGACACTTTTGGTAAATAATATTTAGGTATTATAATTTTTTAAATGATAGGAAATGTTTTTTCAAAAAGAAACTCATTTAGCTATTAATTTAAAGAGTAAATGTACTGACCAGTACATGTTGATTTGCCGAATGTACCGTGAAAATTCTCCTGGAAAATATAGTCCACATAATACAAGGATTACTTTCAAAATGAGCCATTATTGAAGGACTAAAACAAAACAAGGACAAAAATCTAAATGTGATATATTTGTATGTATAAATAACTTTTTTTTTATAGGGAGTTAAAATGAAAGTGGTGTATTCATATGGACGAAAAAGATCTTTATGCCTAAATTATTTGATGCTGCAAAAATAATCATCATCAATTTGGTTAATGTAGATACACAAACGTTTAGTCGACCTTATCAGCATACCTGCATCTGATGCACAAGCAGCTGCTATAGGTGCACTCTATAACCTTGCCGAAGTTAATATGGACTGCAGGTTGAAGATTGCCAGCGAGCGATGGTAATCTACTAATTTTGTTTGTTTCATTTTCTTCTTCCAAAAATTATATATTTTGATATATTTGTAGCTCTGTGAAAAGATTAAATCATGGTAGGATTGTTTCATTTAAATTTTACAAAGAGATTGTAATTCTAATTGATTAGAATTCCTCAATTTCAGGGCAATAGATCGATTGCTCAAAGTGATAAAGGCGCCACATCCTGTTCCAGAAGTTTGCAGGAAAGCTGCCATGATTTTGGAGAGTCTTGTTTCTGAGCCGCAGAACAGGAATTTGTTGCTAGCCTATGAGAATGCTTTTGCAGAGATACTTTTCACAGATAACAGATATTCTGATACGTTTGCAAGGATATTGTACGAACTAACATCTCGACCAAGTAACAGAGTAGCAAGTGCTCGTGGCATCTGGGGTATGTAACAACCATGTAATTGATCTATAATGTGGTTTCAATTAGTGATCAGTGATATATATAGCTCTAGGGTTCGCAACTTGGATAGCTCTTTAATAACTGATTAATTTGAAGTTTCATAATGTATATTTATGCTTTGCTATGTCTATGATTGTACCATATTGAGTGTAATCAAGTTATATTATGAGAAGATTTTCACTTTCGCATTGCGACTTGATGTAAAATGACCATGACTTTTTGAAGCTACAAACTGTTGTTTTGCATTCACTGCGCGTTTGATGTCCTGCTACCATGAAAACAAACAAATCAGTTTGCATTCTTTTTAAGATGACTTGAATAATAGAAATTTAAATTGTTAGAATGTTGATAGAAAGTTTAATTGCGCCTTCTAATCAATGAGGATTGCCCAATGCATTGAATGAGTACTTTTCACATCTTGGAAGAAAAATCTACCTGCACTATTTGATCTCTCATGCTAGCTGATATCTAAGCAAATCGTTCCCTGTAAATCCTTCCATGTATAATGCATTCTCTTATGCTAATTGATACTTTTAGACATGTTTATCTAATCTAGATTAAATTCATTAGAGGATTTTATCTTTTGAATTGTGAATCAAAATCTTATTATGAATAGTGTAATACACCGTCAATTAAATGTCATTTTTAAGTAATAAAAGAGACATAACAAAATTCTACGATAAGATATCATATATGAAGTTATGAACCCGAAAACAATTCAAATTCAAGCTAGATATCAAATCAAATGACAATAAAAGTGGTTTATTTTCTTAAATTGCTTACACTAAATTTAGGTATTGACTCACGAGAATGAATCGGATTGAAGTTAAGATTATTATTGTTTCGTTTCACTTTCAAGTATGTTACACTATGTTTTGAAGTATTTTCTGCTTTGTGCCGCATGTGATCTCTCATAGTTTATTATTTGTAAAAGATGTCTCGTTAGGTTGAGGAGTGAGAGTATTGTATATAAACTATATTTAGTCTAGATTTTCACGTAATGTGAGACTTTTAGGTGTACTGAAACAATTGCCTTTTAGTTGAGGTTAAGGGGCTAAAAACATGTAGTTTATGCTATCTCCTTCTAGCGCCAATGTCTCGTTCCACCCTCAAATATGCCATCCCACGTTCCAAGGTATTGTTTGGTTTGGAGTAAGGGTGTTGTATTTAAAACCCCATAGTCTTGAGGGGAAAATGTATTGACTAGATGCATTAGTTTTTTTTCTTCATAATAGATTCATTAGTTTTTTTAATGAATTTAAAAAATTCATTGTCTTTTATAAAAAGAATCAGAGGTTACTAATTTTATTAAATTTAGAGGGTGTGATTGAGCGGTTGGGGCTTATCTTCCCTTAACTAAGACCGAGAGTTCGATCCTCACATTTAGTATGGAGCAACTTTAATTATTTGGACCAACTATCCCACTTTTTGAGGTGCCTCCAATCTAGCGAATGATTAATCACTGCATTTGGCGGTTGATATCCCAATCTCAAGAAAAAAACTCCTAATTTTATTAAACACTATAATATAAATTTAATTAAATAGTTTTTTTCGCTAGAAACTCATCCACTATCAGTTAATTTATGATCTCTACCATTTTTTTCTCTCCATATACAGCCAAAGTCTCTCAACTTATAGTGGTTTTGTTTTTGTCGTTTTATACTTGATGAATTACTATTTTCAATATTTTTTGTTGATGTCAGGGCAGCAAACTACATAGAGATCACATAGTACATATTTTGAATGAACGTTGTTTGTGGTTGGGAGAAAAGGTGCTGATAATAAAGGAATGTGGGCACTAAAGAGGGTGGGGGAAAAGGGTTGGGCTTAGAGGGGGTGGAAGGAAAATAGGGGAGGTAGGGTAGGAAAAAGTCCCTCTAGTACATCATTATTCTAGTGTTGCATGTTATCCCCTACCTACATGGGTAAAAATAGTAAAGGAAGAGTGGATAAGCCTTTCACCAAACTAACTGAAAAACATAAGTTTAGAAGGGTTACTATACCTTCAAATCGAGATGGTCCACTCTAACTATAGTCATTAGCTATTACTGTTATTGTACTTATTTTATGTCATTCTAACTAAAGTTAGGAGAATGATGGTTTGGAAATTTGGAGTATGAATATATATAAACTTAGGTTTGGTAATAATTGAAATAAAAGTTCAAAGCATCTTTTATGATAATATTTTTTTTGGACTGATTTATGATTCGAACTTTAATATAATAGAGTTTTAGATCAAGACATCAAGTGACCACCTAATATGATAGGGCCAGCCAAATATATTAGGAGGATTAAGATGATTTTAGTGATTAAATATTTTTTACATAATTATTTAATAAGAAATTATCAATTTATTATGTTGTACAAAGAATTTTAAAACAACTCTATAATTTGACGGAATATATAAGATACTCTTTGGATGTTTGGGTTATATACCAACCTTTAACCCAAATTTAAGAAGTAGAACAAGAACGAATTAAAATTTGAGTTTTCTTTTACTTTCATGTGAAATTGCAGGGATTTAAAAAAATAAATTCATATGAAAAAGATGAAGGAGATTAAAAGGTGAAAAAATAAACCTAATTTTGAAGAAGGGAATTTAGTTTCATTTTCAACCAACCCATCACTCACCAATTCTTTTCACAAAACTAACAAAAGATACTAAATGACCGACAAAAAAATAGTTAATGGACCAAAATGAACAAATATTAGTTAGAGGACCAAAATAAAACATAGAATTTTTTTTTTTGGTGAACTAACATAGAAATAATTTAAGTGATCAAAAGAACATTTTAGCCAATATTAAATGTAATTAATAATTTGCATTGAAATTTGTATTTACTATTTAGTGACAATTTTGTTCTCTTCATGGGACTCATAAATAGGGTAAATTATTTAATACTCATTCCGTTTCATTTTAATTGTCACAATTGACCATTGCACATATGTTAATGTATATTTTTGACGACAAATATTTTTAATTATGTATTATAAAAAATTTATATAAGAAAAAAATTCATCGAGACAAAATGAACATCTTATATGCTAATCAGGCCCGTCTTTGAGCCGAGGCAACATAGGCTCCATCCTTGGGCCTCCAAAAAGTAAGGGATCAAAATAATTTTTCTTAGGTAGTAAATGATTAGGTCTAATCTATATTTAGTTCAAGCAAAATAAAAATATCTAACAAAATAAAAAAGAGTTTTTCTAAGTAGTTAAAATGTATTTTGATGATATTGATCATAATCGAATATGACCTTTTGTTTATGTTAGTTACAAAGATAAAATAATAATTTTGAAGTTGTGGATGATATTTATAATTTAAATAGATGATGTTCGATCTTTAAAAAAATATTGATACAATTTTTTTTATTAGGGGTCTATTTTAATTATTTGTTTGGGACCTCCAAAATATCGGGACCAACACTGATGCTACGTACTAGTTATCATTATATATTAATAAAGTGAATAGTGTGCACGTATGTCAAACGATAGTTAAAGAGAAATCGAAGGAATAAGTGTAATTAAACTTTATATCATAAAAGTTTAGTGTTTTTTGAAAAATAAAATTGACAATATTTATTGTTAAAGTGCACTAAATTTTTACACTAAACAAAAAAAGTACTGAATTAAGTTTAAAATTTTAATTATATGAATGATATTACGTAAATAAGAACCCTATAAAATATAGTGATATTAATTAAAAAGTTCGGATTAAAATGATAAAGATATATCAACATGGTTGGGTCTACTAGAAAATGATTAAACTCGTCTCACAACGTATAACATTTAAATTATTATTGTCAAAAAACATTTAAATTATTTTTTTTGACGCAAAATTTAAGTTATATGAGAGAATTATTCATATTTATTTTTTTATATGACATCGGGTGAAAATAACCTATATGACAAGCCAATTTTTTTATTTGATACTCATGATAGAAGGGAATACACCTACATTAAGCTTGACAAGCAAACTTTGAAAGTTAATTACATTACATTTAACAAGTCAATTGTTGCAAACAAAAACAAATGACCAACATGAACTTATATGCAAACTAATAGCAAGAACATAATTCAAATTGGCAAAATTATACTCTTCTATCATTGCACATCACCTAAGAAATAATAACAATACCATACACAATTTTCATCCATTTAAACGAGGGCTAATATGCTTTTACTCCCTACAAAGTGAACGAATTTTGATTTATCTCATGAATTTTGTTAAATACCCCATTTAATGTGAGATTTCATCATTTACCCCTTATGTTAACTTTTTGCTGATGTGACAGACAAAAAACAACTTTTTGCTGATGTGGTAGTATAATTTTGCTGACGTGACAGTTGATTTTGCCTGCCACGTTAGCAAAAAAATCAACATACTGGGTAAATGAAAAAATCTTTACATTGTAGGGGATAATTCAAAAAAATAATTTTATATAACAATAAATCATAATTCGTACACTTTACAAGGGTAAAAAGCTTATTAACCCTTTAAAGTTTAAACAAACACCTTCCTAATATACATATAAAAACAACATGAAAAGATTGACAATTAAGAAACAATAACTTTTGACACTTTAGGCACATGAACAGGAAATTCATGAATCTCATCAATCCAAGGATTCTTCTCCTTAGCTGGATTAATAGTCTTCAAAGCTTTCCAAACAGCACTATTACACTTAAAACCAGAACCAAATGCAATTTGCCATGTTCTATCACCTTTTTTAATCCTCCCTTTAGCTTCAGTATAAGCTAATTCATACCACAATGAACTACTAGAAGTGTTACCAAATCTATTAAGTGTCATTCTTGATGGTTCCATATGCCAATCACTTAAGTCAAGATTTTTTTCCAATTCATCTAAAACTGCCCTTCCTCCAGCATGAATACAAAAATGCTCAAAAGCTAATTTAAAATCAGGAATGTATGGTTTTATTTTCATGTTGAAGATTTTTCGCGCAACCAATGTGGCGAAAAATAAGAGTTGTTCTGACATAGGAAGGACTAATGGACCTAATGTTGTGATGTTTGTTTTAAGTGCTTCTCCGGCGACTGCCATTAGGTCTTTTGAGAGTGCTACACCGATTCTCTTTGTTTCGTCTTCTTCTTGAAAGACGCAGCCGTAGGCTTTGTCGTCTGCACCTTTGTGTGTTCGGACGGTGTGGACTAGTTGATATTTGGCCCGACGGCGGTCGCGAGATTTGTTGGAGAGGAGGACTGCTGCTCCTCCCATTCTGAAGAGACAATTTGAGACTAGCATAGATCTGTTGTTGCCGAAATACCAGTTTAGTGTTATGTTCTCCATGCTTACTACCAAGGCATAGGAGTTTGGATGTACCTATATAATTGTTTATCATAGTTAGTAATTGAATTTCGATGCAGAGAAATCTCATATATATACTCTATCTCTACGTGATAAAATATAAGCAAAATTTATATTTTTAAATTTGTTGTACAATTAATGTATTTTATCTGTAACTTTTGCTTGTATTTTATCACAGAGAGTGTATATACACAACATGTACGAAATATGAATAATAAGGACCCAAAATTTTTGCAATAAAAAATTAATGCAGTTATGCAGTCAATATATATTTATAAACCCTGGAATTGAAATCGAAAAGATGCAAATTTAATACTATCAAATATATTCAATATTAATAATTTGATCCAACGGTTGAAATTCACTAGCAGTCACTATTTGACCGTAGAAAATAAGGAATGACTGTAATTGATTGATTGTGTCCTCTAACTGTGAGGAGAGTCAAGGTCACAATCATCATAAAAAGGCCCATAACTATGAGATACCTGATGCATGGAACCATAGGGAGGGTATTAATTAGGTTGGCTAAGCCAACAAAAAACTGCCAACAACCTTGACATCCAATTCTTTTGTCCAATCATTTTTTAGTAGCATCCAATAAAAATATGCTATAGAAATGGACTCTATGCCCCTTAGGTGGCATAAATAAACTATATCCACAAATGGAACCTAACTAAATCTCACATGCACGTACAAGCTTTCAACATGATTACAATATATATATATATATATATATATATATATATATACATACTTTAAGTGTGAAATATGGTTTCTCTTGTAAAAATTTCTATATGCATACATTTTGCAGTAAAAAGATAGTGCAGTCACACAATCGATGTAGATGATTCATGTAAAAGAGTCATTTATAGTCTAGAATAAATTTAGTCCAATTACAGTCATTGACTTAGATTGAATTAAACCGAATTGCTGTAATGGATTCAAGTTAAATAATCTTCTACAATTAGAAACGTATTTAGTCAAATCGCGGACGATAGTTAGGGTGGACTTAACCTAGTTGTCTTGTTGCACAAAAAATAATATTCAATTTTTTGATAATCTAAAACTTGAGTGAGATAGTAATAAGTAAAAACAAGTGTGTGCAAAGTGCAAACCTGTAAGAGCTGTTTGGCAAGGTCAATAGAGATAAGACCGGCGCTACAACCCATACCACCAAGATTATAACTCAACACATTCCCTCTCAAATTATAATGATTCACAATCATAGCAGATAATGAAGGTGTTGGATTAAACAAACTACAATTCACAACCAATATTCCAATATCCTTAGCCTTCACACCTGTTTTCTCAAGAACTTCATCAATGGCACCAAACATAACCTCTTCAGCTTCTTTTCTTGCTTCAGCCATGCATGGATTTGGTGGAACCCTCAATATTGCTTCTGGCAAATATGTCTTTTGTCCTAAACCTGACCTCTCAAGTATCTTCTTTTGAAACAAAAGATTTTCCTCAGTAAATGCTTTTGTTAAACTTGATTTTTCCACAAAAGTTTCTCTTGTGCATGTCAAATCTTTGTGTGGTTTATAGCATGCAAAATCAACCAAATAAATGCCTCTAGGACGTGACATGAAATAAAGGGTTGCAAAAAATACTATTAAACTTGAACATATTGTCATTGACAAAAAGTTAAATTTGAGATTTTCATATAATATGATTAAATCGTTGATTGAAAACTTTGATAAATGAGCTGATGCTACTCCAAGAAGTGGTATTAAAATAAGGTACATAGCATTGGAAATTAAATAATGGTAACCAAGTTTCACATATTTAAGTTTCACGGATATTAAAAAATTTGGAAGCTTTTTTCTTTCAAAAGAAAAGGTTCTTTTAGAATAATGATTTTGTTGTTGGTTATTTGGTTCATCCATGAAGGGCATGCACAAATTGAGTACTTATATATTAGTTTTGATATAATGCAAAAAAAAAGGCACAAAATGTTGAAAGTGTTTGTGTGTGGATTATATTCTAGTAAAAAGGGAAAAGTTTAAGGTAAAGAAGTGGTGTTTGGAAAAGAGGAAAGAAACAAAAGATAGAAGAAAAGATCATTTAGATGTGAAAAATTTGTGAAGATGAGAAAAGGATTATAAAGTGTGAAATTAAGTTGGAGAAATTGGGTAGTGGATACAACCACCCCAGCCAACATTTAATTTAATTCATAACATGTTGTCACATTAATTCGATATTTTTGCCAACCGGAAAAATTGCGAGTTTATTATTATTTTTTTGGATTTATTAACTTTATTATGTACGTTCAACAATTTATTAATTAATTTATTGCTTTTCTTTTGACTAATAATTTATTGAAGGTTGGTGCGCAGTAGTGTATATAGATAAAAAAATTATACTAGTAAATGTTTAAAATTTTGAGCACTGATTAATTGGATTTGTGTGAGTGTGACTTAATTCACATATTCTAATAATTTGGATTTTATTCCGTGATAAGTAAAATTTGGTGAAATATTTTTCTAGTGAGAAAATAGAATATATACTAATTAAGTGTGTTATTTGACATTTGATGAACATTTTGTATTCTTTTAAATTGTCTAACTATTTTAATATTAGTGAATAATGAAATAATATGATAGTTTAATGATTTATATTTAATGACAGTGTAAAACTATTTTACAGTATTGGTGCATGAATATTAAACTCTTTTATAGTTTTTATTTTTTGAAAAAAAAATCTCTTTTTTAGTTAGGATTTTTTTTTTTGGTACATCTTTTTTAGTTAGGATTTACACCCAAATTATTAGATGTATAATAAACTAAAATTTATTAATTATTTAAATTAATTACCTGATCTACTGAATTTGATTTTTTTTTGTATGACTTTATGTACGTACATAATTTTTATTAGTGTTTAACAGTGATTAATTTTCGTCATGGAAAATAATAATCGACCCCTAATTAAGCACCTTGCTTAAAGGACCACAATCTTTAGTATTTGGAGCAATTGATGATTGGTTATCGAGTTTGATTTTTATCTAATAATAGAAAAAAAGAGTTCATTACGTTAACTCTCATTTTAATTAATTTGTTACTGTCGGCGCGAAGGTATGATTGATAAAGATTGGTGTGACCAACATTTTTTGAGTCATAACCATAAGCTTCATTTCTGACTGAGTCAAAACCATATAAGTTGGTAATTGGTGAACTAAATGCGTGCGTTAAATATATTTCTTCCATCTTAAAATATAAGAAAAAATAATTAGTTTTTTTGTTTTAAAATATAAGAGGAAAATATGAATATTTATTATTTCAAATTTTTTTACTCCTTTTCTTATATTTTCCATAACCAATAACTAATAAAAATCATTCCTCATGACTCACAGTTGTTCGGCACATGTTGTGGTGGTCTTGAAACAGCTCAATACTTGTTTCTTTCTTGTCCTAGTTTGGCTCTGTACGTTGTGGAGTTTGATAAAGTCTTGGATTGTTACATCTACAGCTGATTCAACTCTTTTACATTATCACTTTTGCTCAGTTTATTAACTCTGCCGGAGGAGTGCGAGTGCTCTGTTCTTTTATGGAACTTATATGGTTATGTTGTGTTTGGATTATTTGGACTGAACGAAATAATAGAATGTTTAAGGATAAACAAAGTACATTCAGCAGTTGTTTGACAAAATCAAAGTACATTCTTTTTAATTAGTGGTTGAAAGCTTTTCATGTTTATCTTAGTTAAAATTCCCACTTATGGTGGTTGAACCCTTTAAGTTGTATGGATATCGGCTAATTCTCTTATATTTGATATTGACTGTTTTCTGAGGCTCTTTCTGGCACATCTTGTGTTGGAGGGTGTTTTTAGTTGTTAATATATTTCAATTTTGATGTTCTACTTTTTTTAATAAATGTAATTTTTATTTTTCTTTTATAATATAGGACCGATGAAATACATACATACTCTCTATTACATGATTTATATATATCTCTGACAAGCAGAGGATTTTATTAGAGATTATATATATCATGAATAGAATGAAATCAACGATTTAATAAAAAAAAAGAAGAATGAAATCAATGAGGATGGTCTATATTGACAGACACACATCATATATAGATTATAATAAAATAAAAGTAGTTTTTTGGCAAGTGTGACATTTGTCTTTGATTAAGAGTAATTGTTATTTTAAAAGTTTCTATTAATAGTATTATTTCTTTAAGTGTTTTTTTATTGTTACTACTACATTTTTTAATTATTTAATTTGTTAATTAGTAGTAGTATTAAGTATTAACTACTCTGTTTTTAATTTGTGGATTTATTAATTATTCAATTAAATTAAATATTCAATGATATTTTTTAGAGAAGCAAAGTCTAAAGTGTATTTCAATTTTAATGTAGAAGGAGAGTTAAATCATGCAACTTATCATTGAAATTTGAAACACCAATTTAATGGAACTCCAAATTTTGCATCTTCGCTCCATATCTTCAACTTATCATTGTGTTTTTTTAGGAACACACACTTTTCATATCGCGCAATAATAACTTTGAATTTTCTTCGCCATATTTTTATTGGTGTTTTATATGTGGCAAGTCTGCATTTAGGCCATACTGTATGTGGAAGAAAAAATACTCCCTTCGTCTCTTACTATAAGAGAAAAATAAAATCACACTTATTTAAAAAAAGTAAAATATGTTTGTAAAAAAAAAGTAAAATATAATGATTGAAAGTATGTTTTTTTGAAAAAAGCAAGAGATAGAGTAAGATTTTCTTGAAAAGAGAAATGTTTGTGTTTTTCCTCTTATATTTCGTGACAAAAATATTGAGTTTTTTTTTCCTCTTATATTATGGGACGGAGGGAGTACAAAAAGGTGTAATGAGTCTATTTTTGAGCCATCGGTTCTTGGGAGAATAAAATTGGGTTGGTGTCAATTTGCTTGGTTTGTTGTTAATGGGAGCTTTCTTTTTTAATGTTAGTGAGGTTAATCTCTAAATACTAGTATAGTAACCCAAGGTTATATAGAAAAACACATGCCTATAATCTGATTTGATTTTGCCTAATTATGTATGTTTCTTGGTTGTGTTTGCTTAATTAGCCTGCATAAGCAATGATTATGTAGGCTACATAAGGTGTTGTGACTTGTGAGTTGCATATTTTGAAATATTGTTGTTCCGCTGCAAAAGAAAAAGTATTGGTGGAAAAGGAGTAATTTATGTTATAATCATGTGATTGAAAAGTTTAATTTTATTATTATGTGAGTTTAGTTGAATCGGTTGAAATATTAAACTTAATATATAGAAATCGAACATTCTAGCCATGACTACCTGACCATTTTTTTTTATTAATAATTAATATTATTTATTATTCTTAACAATTTTTCAGGTTAAATATTCTTAATGTTCTGTGTATTCATAATATTTAGTTTCCATTTGCTATCTTTCAAATTCTAAAACCAAATTGGTTAGTTCAATTTGAAATTGGTTTGTTCAATTTGATTAGAGTGTCTTAGTTTCTTCGTTAAGTAGATAATGATGTTAAACCAAATCATTTGAACTATATGTCATTGTGCTTTTGAAATTTTTGTTTTTGTTTTTAATATTACAACATTTTATGCTATCATTATTAAAATTCTTTTTAGGTATGACATGAGTATAAAATTGTTTCATTGACATGTATTATTATTTTCACACTTATAATATTTCACACTTATAAAATTAATTTAAAAATCATTTTTCCGTGCACGACACATGTATACACACTAGTGTAATGCAACATCATAAAAAGACTTTATTTTCATTGGTTTAGTATTTTTTATGATGTAGATTAGTATGTGAACCATGTCAAGCACGAGTGATTGAACATAGTTTGTATAATAATATTTAATTATTATGAAATAAATATTAAATGAATTTAAAACAAAATAAATTAAGAAACTATATATTAAAAAAAAACAATATTATTATGAATCTTAATGTACTACTTTTCAATTATAATTTAATACAAGTAAGGAATTCTTCCTCTCGAACATAAAAATAGATCAAACATTAATCACAAATTGAACAAACATTAATCTAGAGGATGTGGTTGAGCGGTTGGAGTTCATTATCACTTAACCACATGTTGAGAATTTGTTCCTCACCTTAAGTACAGAACAACTTTAAATCTTTAGGCCAATTATTCCATCCTTTAAGGTGTATCCAATCTAACAAGAGGAATAGTCACTACGTTCGATGGTTAATACTCTAATCTCGACAAACAAATTGGGGACTGCACTCTTATATTTGAAGCTCATTAATGCAAGATTCATGGTGCATGAACGAAAAATTCACATCCCCCATCACCATTCTCTTTCCCCCTAAAATGACTTTTTTACTCTTAAAAAAAATCTGGGTCGTATATTCGGAACTTTTTCCGTAAAAATTTAATATTTGAACTAAAAAAAGTTTGGAATTTAAGACGCAAATTTTTGTAAGGGTAAAAATGTAATTTCGGAGGGGGGGAGGATAGATAAGAACTTTTCTGCATGAACCATTCAATATCTCTAGTTCAACCCAATAGTAGACAACAATTTCATACAAGCAAAATCTATTGAAGTACATTTGAGAGAGTTAATTGATAGTTTCTCTTACTATAAATATAAACAAATCTAATTTTTTTGATATATTTGACTATTGATGTATTTAACTATAAATATGGACCAAATACATCAATGGTTAAATGTACTAAAAAAATCAAATTTACTTATATTTATAGCCGGAAAGAGTACAAATTAAACAAAAACAAATGACCAACATGATACTTCAAAAAAAAAAAAAAAAGACCAACATGAAGAATTAATATATGCACTTTAATAACAAGAACAAAATAAAATTTGGCTAACCTTTTTCTCTTCTATTTTATTTTGTTTAACAGTAAAAAACTTTATATATATATATATATATATACATATATATATATATATATATATATATATTAATAAGTGAATGAAAATGTGTCAAAAAGAAAAGTGAATTAAAGTACAAATAATACATTACCCAAGAGACAAAATAAAGTATAAAGTATAAGATACAAATACAAAATATCACTTTCTAATCGTAATCAAACACTAGCTAGCTAGTATTTATTTACCACTAACCATATACCACAAACAATTTTCTTTTATGTAAACAATCGTTAAATATATTTATAAAAAAGAAACATGATAAGATTGATATTTAAGAGTCGATTAATTTTCCATCTTCATGCACATGAAGGAAAATCATGAATCTCATCAATCCAAGGATTCTTCTCCTTAGCTGGATTAATAGTCTTCAAAGCTTTCCAAACTGCACTATTACACTTAAAACCAGAACCAAATGCAATTTGCCATGTTCTATCACCTTTTTTAATTCTCCCTTTAGCTTCAGAATAAGCCAATTCATACCACAAAGAGCTACTTGAAGTGTTACCAAATCTATTAAGTGTCATCCTTGATGGTTCCATATGCCAATTGCTTAAATTCAGATTTTTTTCCATTGCATCCAAAACTGCCTTGCCTCCAGCATGAACACAAAAATGCTCAAAAGCTAATTTAAAATCAGGAATGTATAGTTTTATTTCCATCTTGAAGATTTTTCGCGCGACCAATGTGACGAAAAATAAGAGTTTTTCCGACATAGGAAGGACTAATGGTCCTAATGTTGTGATGTTTATTTTGAGTGCTTCTCCGGCAACATTCATTAGGTCTTTCGAGAGTGATACACCGATTTTTTGTGTGTCGTCTTCTTCTTGAAAGGCGCAATTGTAGGATTTGTCGTCTGCGGCTCTGTGTGTTCGAATAGTGTGGACTAATTGGTATTTAGCTCGACGACGGTCACGGGATTTGTTGGAGAGGAGGATTGCAGCTCCTGCCGTTCTGAAGAGACAATTTGAAACTAGCATTGCTTTGTTGTTGCCCTTATACCAATTTAGCGTAATGTTCTCCATTGTCACTACTAAGGCGTACGAGTTAGGATGTACCTATAATTGTTTTTGTCAAAGTTAGCAAGTTATCTATACCTATATAAATAGGATACACTCTTTTGGTATGACCTATTTTTATTCCTATTTTACCCTTAATTTCAAATTTCAAATTATTCTCATAACAACCAAATTTAAAGAAATCATCAACAAAAAAGATCAAATTTGAATAAAAAATCATAATAATATGTATCACACAAACGGGTACATTCGTATGACACAAACGGGCACGAAACCCGCTACTATATATAATGTAGAATACTATAAATTCTTATTAATTAGGATATAGATGAACCTCTAAATACAATTGGATTTCAATGTTTATCTAGTTATCTAATCTTTTTGGGTAATACTTTTCATATCATGGTCAACTACCACCTCACAAAAAGCGGGGTACATGTTGAAATCTTTACGTTACATGAGAGTAATCGAAAATAAATAATTTGTAAAGAGTAAACAAAATTAGCCCACATTAAAAAGGTAAAAATCTATTAATGTTATTATAGTCCCTCAGGTTCATTATATAAGGAACATTTTAAATAAAAAAATTGGTCTTTTTTATAAGAAACACCCTATAGATAGATTTATTCTTTATTAAAAACAAAATTTCACTTGTACTCTTATTTAAATAATTCATTTCAATACTGGTACATTAATTAGAGAGATCTATTTTACATGCTAGTTCAATATTAGTTTAAAATAAAAAACATAATTTTTAGAATTATTGACGAGAAAATTAGATTCCTTAGTCTGTGTGTTTTTATTCAAAATGTTCCTTATAAAAAGAATCAAAAAGTATAATTTAATAGTATAGATAAAGACAAGTGTGCAAGTGTGCAAATACGACATCTTTGTTTTGTAACGTTTTTTTTATCGGTTTTTGCTCAATCTTGTGAAGAGACCTGCGATCTTATTATTAATTATTGATATATTTACCTTTAAATAAAAAAAAAAAGTGTGTGCAAATTGCAAATAAATCAAACCAACCTGAAGTAGGTGTTTAGCATGGTCAATAGAGATAACACCAGCACTACAACCCATACCACCAAGATTATAACTTAACACATCCTCTCTCAATTTATAACGATTCACAATCATAGAAGATAGAGATGGTGTTGGAGTAAACAAACTACAATTCACAACCAATATCCCAATATCCTTAGCCTTCACACCTGTTTTCTCCAAAACTTCATCAATAGCACTAAACATAACCTCTTCAGCTTCTTCCCTTGCTTCACCCATACAAGGATTTGGTGGGACTCTCATTATTGCTTGTGGCAATGATGTCTTTTGTCCTAAGCCTGACCTTGCAAGTATCTTCTCTTGAAACAAAATATTTTCATCCGTAAATGCATTTGATGAATTTGATATTTTCATAAATATTTCACTTGTGCATGTCATTTTTTTTTTGGGTTTATAGCATGCAAAATCAACCAAGTATATGCCTCTAGGACGTGACATGTAATAAAATGTTGCAAGAAATACTATTAAACTTGAACATAGTTTCTTTGACACAAAGGTGAATTTGAGATTTTCATATAATTGAATTAAATCATTGATTGAAAATTTTGATAAATAAGATGAAGCTACTCCAAGAAGTAGTATTAAAATAAGGTACATAGCATTGGAAATTAAATTGTGGTAACAAAGTTTCACAAATTTAATTTTCCCGGATTTTAAAAAATTGGGAAGTTTTGTTTTCTCAAAAGAATAATGATTTTGTTGTTCCATGAAGGGCATGCACAAAATGTTTAAAGTGTTTGTGGGGGGATTATTATTTGGTTATAAAAAAATGAAAAGAAGAGATTATTGAGTTGTGAAAATTTTGTGAAGATGAAAAGGATTATAAAGGGTGATAAGTTTGAGTAGATCGGTTAGTGGATACTGGATACAACTACTAGCCAACATTTTTAATTTAGGAGTATTAATTCATAAAATGTTGTTACATTAATTCAATATTTTTGCTAACATCCAAATACTTTACCCACTCCCACCAATTGTTCATTTTCCTTCTTCAATGCAAATCCAAACACATATCCCCCTTCAATACACATCCACACTTAATACTTCTCTTTTTTAAATTCAAACTCTCCTCTATGTCCTCCAATCAATCTCTATATGAATTCAACAATAAAATAAAATTCAATAAGTTCAGGAATTCTTTTTTAAATGCATGACATAAAAATAATTGAGATTAAAAATTAAAACAAACAGTGTTACAGTGCTTACAAATTCGTGTTGTGTAAATTTCTGTAAGCAATCGATTTTTCGTCCTGTGATATCCATCAAAAACTTTTTTTCCCAGATTCTTCAGTTACCGGAAAGCATTTCAAAAGTGTTTCGTTTTTTATTTTGGCTACGAATTATTTTTTGCAAACCGGAATGTTGTTGGTAGGGGTGAAGACGTGAAGTCAAAGGATAAAATTGAAAATTAATTTTGATTGTAGAGGTGAAGGTATAGGGGTGGAAGGAAATTTAAGCTTGAAAATCATGCAAGCAAGTTTTAAAATTTATTGGGCTTCATTTAACAAAGTCAATTGATACAAACAAAAACAAATGACCAAAATGGAGAATAATATAATTGTATGCACTTTCATAAAGATAAGAAAATAAAAATTGACAAACTTGTTATTTTATTTTTTTTAATAACAAAAAACTTGTAGTATATTAATAAGTGAATCAAATTACAAATGTTGTTCATGATAACATATAATTAAGGATACTCTAATCACCCAATAATAAAAAAAAGGTTAATTACATATTACCCCTGTAATATATGCCAAAGTTGCTTTACCCCCTTGTAAAATATTTTTGTTGCTTTACCCCCCTGTAATATAAGATTTTGTGTTTTACCCCCCTTGACTCAAGTCAACCGCCGCAAAAAAATCGTTTTAACGAGGGTTTTAAACCGATTTTTAAAAAAACCGCCGCAAAATATAATTTTAGCGAGGGTTTTAAACCGCCACAAAACAAAACCGCCTCAAATTATATTATGGTTGACTTGAGTCAAGAGGGGTAAAACATGCAATCTTATATTACAGGGGGTAAAGCAACAAAAAAAAATTACAGAGGGTAAAACAACTTTGATATATTTTACAGGGGGTAAAATGTAATTAACCCTAAAAAAATCTCAAATATAAAATATCACTTTCTAATCAAACACTATAGACAATTCACTTGCTATATTCGTAAAAATTAAAAGGGCTACCATGCTTTTTTCCCCACAATAATCACATAAGTTTCTTGTATGTAAACAAACACACCTTAATCGATTAATTTTGCAACTTTAGGCACATGAACAGGAAACTCATGAATTTCATCAATCCAAGGATTCTTCTCCTTAGCTGGATCAATAGTCTTCAAAGCTTTCCAAACTGCACTATTACACTTAAAACCAGAACCAAATGCAATTTGCCATGTTCTATCACCTTTTTTAATTCTCCCTTTAGCTTCAGAATAAGCCAATTCATACCACAATGAACTACTAGAAGTGTTACCAAATCTGTAAAGTGTCATCCTTGATGGTTCCATATACCAATCACTTAACTCAAGATTTTTTTCTATTTCATCCAAAACTGCCTTGCCTCCAGCATGAATACAAAAATGCTCAAAAGCTAATTTAAAATCAGGAATGTATGGTTTTATTTTCATTTTAAAGATCTTTCGTGCAACCAACGTGGCGCAAAATAAGATTTGTTCAGACATCGGAAGAACTAATGGACCTAATGCTGTGATGTTTGCTTTCAGTGTTTCTCCGGCGACAGCCATTAGGTCTTTTGAAAGAGATACACCGATGTTTCTTGTGTCGTCTTCTTCTTGAAAGACACAACTATATGATTTGTCGTCTGCGCCTTTGTGCGTTCGGACAGTATGGAGTAGTTGGTATTTCGATCGACGACGGTCACGGGATTTGTTGGAGAGGAGGACCGCTGCTCCTCCCATTCTAAAGAGACAATTTGAGACTAACATTGATTTGTTGTTGCCCATATACCAATTGAGTGTTATATTCTCCATGCTCACTACTAAGGCATATGAGTTTGGATGCACCTATATAATCACAATCATTTGTTACATTTAGCAATTGGAAAACTTGTCATTTATAATACTATAAATTGAAGTCTTTGTCTAACATGAAATAGTCAGAAGTGTGGTGCACGGTGTATAAGTTCTGAAAAATACTATAAGAATATGAATTTTATAAAATCTATCATTAGATCGAAAATTTATATCATATAGATCATTCATACAAATTTTTGAAAATATTTGAAAATCATTTGATTTGTTATTGAAACTCATCAAGATTAACGTTTTATGAATTTTTATTGAATACCGTATAATTTGACGAGGCTCAATAACATACAATTTTCAATTTTTTTTTTAATTTTTTATGAATGATCTAAAAGATAGAAATTTTCAATCTAATGGTAAATTTTGTAAAATTTGTATTCGTTATGACATTATTGATCAGCGGTGTAACATTGTTCAAATGTTACACCGATTAATTTGACCCCTCCCTATGTGTGTATAAGAGAGACATGTGAGCAAAATGCAAACCTGTAATAACTGTTTGGCAAGGTCAATAGAGATTACACCAGCACTACAACCCATACCACCAAGATTATAACTCAACACATTCCCTCTCAATTTATAACGATTCACAATCATAGAAGATAGAGAAGGTGTTGGATTAAACATACTACAATTCACAACCAAAATCCCAATATCCTTAGCCTTCACACCAGTTTTCTCCAAAACCTCATCAATAGCACCAAACATAATGTCTTCAGCTTCTTTCCTTGCTTCATCCATGCAAGGATTTGGTGGACACCTCCTAATTGCTGGAGGGAAATATGTCTTTTGCCCTAAACCTGACCTCTCAAGTATCTTCTTTTGAAACAAAATATTTTCCTCTGAAAAAGCTTTTGATAGAATCGATCTTTCCACAAAAGTTTCTTTTGTGCATGACAAATTTTGTGGTGGCTTATAGCATGCAAAATCAACCAAGTATATGCCTCTAGGACGTGACATGAAATAAAGGGTTGCAAGAAATATTATTAAACTTGAATATAGTGTCATTGACACAAAGTTGAATTTGAGATTTTCATATAATATGATTAAATCTTTGATTGAAAATGTTGATAAATGAGCTAATGCTATTCCAAGGAGAGGTATTAAAATAAGGTACATAGCATTGGAAATTAAATAGTGGTAACAAAGCTTCACAAATTTAAGTTTCCCAGATATTAAAAAATTGGGAAGTTTTGTTTTCTCAAAAGAAATGCTTCTTTTAGAATAATGATTTTGTTGTTGATCATTTTGTTGTTCCATGAAGGGCATGCACAAAATGAGTACAGATTAGTTGTTGGTTTTGATATAATGGAAAAAAGAAAGTGTACAAATGTTTAAAGTGAGTGTGTGGGGTGGGGATTATTATTTGGTTATAATAAAAAGGGAAAAGAAGAGATCATTGAGTTGTGAAAAAATTGTGAAGATGAGAAAAGGATTATAAAGAGTGAAAGTTAGAGGACATCGGTTAGTGGATACCCGATACTGGATACAACTACCAGCCAACATTTTTAATTTAGTAGTAATTCATAACATATGTTGACATGTTGTTACATTTTTATTATTATTTTTTTGGATTTTTTTTTTGTTATTATTATGTAGATATAAAGTTAACAATGAACCCAAGGGTGTGGTTGAGCGACATGGGGCTCATCCTCCCTTAACCAAGGGTCGAGGGTTCGATCCTCACTTTGGGTATCGAGCAACTTTAAATCTTTGGGCCAGCTATCCCACCCTTCGAGGTGCCTCTAATCTAGCGAGAGATTAGTCACTGCGTTCGGCGGTGATACCCCGGTCTCGACCAAAAAGATACAAAGTTAACAATGATTATTCTCCGTTAGAGAATTTGTGAGATACACAAGGTGTGTTCTCTTTTTAAACCAAATTATTTTCATATATAAAGAACCAAGTCTCGAAATAGAATATGGAAACCTCGGTTTAATCTGACTCCACATACTCCCAATTACTCCTTTTCCTTCTTCGATTGAAATCCAAACACATACACTCTTAAACTATATTTTCACCCTTTCAATTGATCCAAATTATATTCCCTCTTCAATATAAATCCACACACATATACTTCTTCTCTTTTTTAAATCCAAACTCTCATCGATCTCCTCTAATCAATCTCTGTAAGAGAGAAACCAATACTTGCAAAAACTCAGTTTTTCCCTTGAATCGATATATTTTTATCCACATTTAAACCATGAATAATTATCTTTTCTGTGATTTTTCCAAATGTTCCGATTATAATATTGTTACCGAAAAATATTTTCAAATGTTTCAAAATAAATTTCAAATTTAGCTATGGTTCAACTTTGGCTTAATGTTTGGAACTCATTTTTTATATTTTTCAATTTTTTACTTTGACTACGTATATTGCAGGGATAAAGTCAAATAATAAACGAGATAAAACTGGAATGTAGAATTGTTTGTAGGGGTGACAAATTAAATGTAGAAGTTGGAGGAATTTATTTTTGTTGCCAAATATATATTTACTCTCTAGTTCGGCCCAATAATGGAAAGATCTACTTAAGGGCCCTTATATCCAAACATAATAGAGAGTAATTTAAGCTAGAAAATGCAAGCAAGTTTTAAAATTTATTGGCGTACATTTAACAAAGTCAATTGATACAAACAAAAACAAATGACCAAAATGGAGAATATCGTATGCACTTTCATAACAAGAACAAATTAAAAATTGTCATACTTGGTATATTATTTTTTTTAACAACAAAAAACTTGTATTAATAATAATTACAAATATTAAATAATAAGTGAATCAAATTACAAATATTGTTCTACGCATGAGACATGATAGCATATAAGGGCACTCTAATCACCCAAAAATATAAAAATCACAAATACAAAATATCACATTTTTTTTGGTAAATACAAAATATCACTTTCTAATCAAACACTATCGAAGATTCATTTGCTTTTCATAAAAAAAAAAAGAAGCTACCGTGCTTTTTTTGCCACACTAACCACATAAATTTTCTTGCATGTGAACAAACACCTTTACTCGTGAATTCAAGAATCATGAGAAGATTAATATTTAAGAATTGATTAGTCTTGCAAATTTAGGCACATGAACAGGAAATTCATGAATTTCATCAATCCAAGGATTCTTCTTCTTAGTTGGATCAATAGTCTTCAAAGCTTTCCAAACTGCACTATTACACTTAAAACCAGAACCAAATGCAATTTGCCAAGTTCTATCACCTTTTTTAATTCTCCCTTTAGCTTCAAAATAAGCCAATTCATACCACAAAGAGCTACTTGAAGTGTTACCAAATCTATAAAGTGTCATCCTTGATGGTTCCAAATACCAATCACTTAACTCAAGATTTTTTTCAATTTCATCCAAAACTGCCTTGCCTCCAGCATGAATACAAATATGCTCAAAAGCTAATTTAAAATCTGGAATGTATAGTTTTATTTTCATCTTGAAGAATTTTCGCGCAACCAATGTGGCGAAAAATAAGAGTTGTTCTAACATAGGAAGGACTAATGGACCTAAATTAATGTTGTGATGTTTGTTTTTAGTGCGTCTCCGGCAACAACCATTAGGTCTTTAGAGAGTGATACACCGATTTTCTTTATGTCGTCTTCTTCTTGAAAGGCACAGCCGTATGATTTTTCATCTGCACCTCTATGTGTTCGAACAATATGGACTAGTTTGTATTTGGCTCGACAACGGTCACTGGATTTGTTGGAGAGGAGGACTGCTGCTCCTCCAATTCTGAAGAGACAATTTGAGACTAGCATCGCTTTGTTGTTGCCCGTATACCAATTTAGTGTAATGTTCTCTGTGGTCACTACTAAAGCGTATGAATTTGGATGTACCTTTAAAAAAGATTGTTGTCAAAGTTAGTAATTAAAAAATCATATATGTAAGAATCAGTGACTTGTCTTGAATAACACTATAAATTAAAAAAAATTGTGATTCAATTTTTATTTTGGAATATCATTACAGCTTATTTTACTTTCAACAATAACAAATCATGGCCAAAAGACTAAAAATCGTTGCATAAACGTTTAGGTAACAATTTTTCAGTCGTGGAGTATGCGGGTCATTGCCTTTTTAAATAGACAATTTTTTTTTTCATTTTAGCCCACAAAATAGTAAAATGCTTTGTCTAAAATATGTAAAATACCACAATTTCTATTTTCTTGGGCTAATTTTAGCCCACATATTTTTTCGACTAGTGTGTGTGAATCTGTTGTCTGTATTTAGGCCTATAAAAAATGTCATTATAGCAGTATCAAATTTATTTAAAATAATTATATTAAATCAATTATAAAAACATTCATTTGTATTCATTTCATCAATTTATTCCATTACAAACAATAGTATACAAAGTTAAACTCTATTTAAAGTTTTTTATTTTTGTTGACCAAAAAACTCTATTTAAAGTTAAAGTCTTGCTAACGAGTGCCACATGGTGTATTTTTTAAATTAAAGAAATTATTTATTTAAAAAGTTAAACAACACAATTTTTAATGCGTTGACTTTATACAAATTCTATAAAAATTTATTATTTACTCCAAAAGTACTTAAAAAGTACATCGGGTGTACTTTTTAGAATTTGCCAAAGTTAAAATCTATTAAAATTTAAAACTATATATTATTAAACCTTTTAGCAATGGTTTTTCAGCCGTTGCCTAAAGTAAAAAATGTTGTAGTAATTGGATAATGGAGTGGGTGTGAAATCCGAGGAATTGTATGTTACGATGATGTTGTTGTTGGGCTCTCTCTAGCTTTATGGCATTGCCTTTCTTTTTTTTCCCTGGTGCTTCGTGCTAGTTTTGGGGTTTTTTGTTTGCTTTGGTGTATGCTACTTTGTCCATAAAGATTGTATGTACGTCTTGTATATTCAATTCATTCTATAAATATATTTTTGCAGTTCAAAAAAAGATAAAAATAGAGGACTATATGATTAAACAAACCCGTAGAAGACATTTAGCAAGGTCAATAGAAGACGTCTCCTACGAGTTTGTTTAATTTAAAGATATTGTGACATTGATTGCTCTATAGTTTTTCGAGCCAAATTTTTGTTTCTATCTTATTTTGAAAATCCTATTGTGAACAAGTGACGGAGCTAGTGGAGGGCATGCAGTGCAAGGACCTTGCCCATTCCATTTAATGCCTTTATGCCATTTGATAGTAAGTAGGATTGTGGCTTCAGGCGGCAAGATTTGTGACGTGTAGTGATAAATATATATGTTACCAATAATCTTAATGAGTTAAATATCCTATTATGCCTTTGGATCCATATAGATTTGTTGGAAGTATTCATTCACTCATTTATACTCTTTTTCTCAAATTATGGAGTATCATTCTAGTAAAAATAAATTATCTCATTTTAGGGAGGTCAATTGGACTATGCAAAAAATACTCTCTACGATTATATTTATAAACAAATTTCATTTTTTAGATACTTTCAATAATTAATATATCTAATTAATATATTAGACTAAATACATTAGTTATTGTTATGAATGGTCCAAACGTCTTGTATGAATGTTGACAGTAGCTCCAATTATGGTGATTGATGATGGTTGCAATGGATTCTGACGCTCAAGTCAGTATGCGTGCAAGGTAAGAAAATTAAGGTAAGAATGATCGCACCATGGGGTGACGTGATACACCTATATATAGAGGTATTTCTGTACGGAGGAGTAATTGATTCTGTGTAGGAATGTAGACCGTCAATGCTTTATCCAAAGGTTAATAGCGTGCTTCGAGTTGTATTCGTTTAGGGCAGGTGCACTGTAAACATTGTAGTCGAATGCGCTTGGAATATGTGACGGTACTTTCCAACATTTTGGGCCTCGACTAGTCTATTTAGATATTGGGCCTTTATCCAGCCCAGATGAGTTATTGAATATATCTACAAGTAAAAGGGAATAAAAAAAATTTAGAAAAAAAACGACAAAAAAATAAGCAACTTATCAAATAATGACATAATAAATTTAGAAAAAAAATTACACAAAAATTTGGATATATATAATGTTTCTTAAATTACATGTAAAACAACTTAAAATTAAAAGTTGCCTCGAAAAAAAAAACTTAAAATTAAAAGTAACTGGAATATTTATGAAAAAAATTATGTAAAATTTGCAACTTATCAAAGAAAAACTTTATTTTGTATTTTAAGGAAAATAAGTTTATCAATATTATTTGACCGCGACCAATTAATAATAAAAAAAAACATTTGTAATGTGTTAACATTACATTGACATTTGACAATATGCAAGCAATTTTGAAAATTAATTGGCATACATTTAACAAAACAAAACATTTAACAATTAAATTGATACAAACAAATTAAAATAATCAAATGACAATAATTGTATTTGTATGCACACTAATTAATAGCATAAACATAATACAAAAAAATTGGCAAATTAAGTTATTGTCTTCTATTCTTCCACATCAATTATTTTTCCGCTTTAGGCACATTATTGACAAGGAAACTCATGAATCTCATCAATCCAAGGATTCTTCTCCTTAGCAGGATCAATAGTTTTCAAAGCTTTCCAAACAACACTATTACACTTAAAACCAGAACCAAATGCAATTTGCCATGTTCTATCACCTTTTTTAATTCTCCCTTTAGCTTCAGAATAAGCCAATTCATACCATAAAGAACTACTAGAAGTGTTGCCAAATCTATAAAGTGTCATCCTTGATGGTTCCAAATACCAATCACTTAGCTCAAGATTTTTTTGTATTTCATCCAAAACTGCCTTGCCTCCGGCATGAATGCAAAAATGCTCAAAAGCTAATTTAAAATCAGGAATGTATAGTTTTATTTTCATCTTGAAGATTTTTCGCGCAATCAATGTAGCAAAAAATAAGAGTTGTTCTGACATTGGAAGGACTAATGGACCTAATGTTGTGATGTTTGTTTTAAGTGCTTCTCCGGCGACCGCCATTAGGTCTTTTGAGAGTGATACACCGATATTGTTTGTGTTGTCTTCTTCTTGAAAGGCGCATCGGTATGATTTGTCATCTGCTCCTTTGTGTATTCGAACAGTATGGACTAGTTGATATTTGGCTCGATTGCGATCACGAGATTTGTTGGAGAGGAGGACCGCTGCTCCTCCCATTCTAAAGAGACAATTTGAGACTAACATTGATTTGTTGTTGCCCATATACCAATTTAGGGTAATATTCTCCGTGGTCACTACTAAAGCGTATGAATTTGGATGTACCTTTAAAAAAATTGTTGTCAAAGTTAATAATTGAAAAATCATACGTAAGAATCAATTACTTTGTCTTGTATAACACTATAAATTAAAAAAAATTGTGATTCAATTTTTATTTTGGAATATCATTACATCATATTGTACTTACAACAATAAAAAATCATGGCCAAAAGCCTAAAAAACGTTGCATTAATGTTTGGTAACAAATTTTCAAACGCGGAGTATGCAGACTAGTGCATCCCATGCACTAGTTAAGGAATCTAAATATAATAAAATTACATTGAATTTTGTACGGTCAATGTTTGTAAAATATGATGAATGTTGCTTTCAATGTAAAAGTTACTCATTTTTAGTATCATTAATTAGTGCATAGAGTGCACTAGTTAGCAACACCCTTTTTCATTTTAGCATACATAAGTAAAATACTTGTTTAAAGAGTATGTATTTAATCTAAAATATGAAGTAAATATGCATTAGGACCGAGGGAGTACTAGATTTGTTGACAATTTTTTTTTTTTTGAAGTTAATTTGTTGACAAATTTAATGTCATATATAGTGAACATTTATGACTTGGATAACCTGTTTCCTTGGTTGGATATTTTTAGTTGATAAGTTTATCTATTGGGGTTAACACTCGTGAAACTTAAAAAGGGTCCATGTACTATGGGAAAGTGTGATGCATGTACTCCCTCCCTCCATATTAAAATATACATCGTTTTAAGAAAAAAAATTATATTATAATATACTACTCTAGTCTCATATATAAACAAATTTACAAAAACTCACCTTTTAAGAAAAATTCTAAATACATGTAAGTCAAATATACTTTCTAATTTTAACTTTACTTTTGGTCTTGAAAACCGTTATAAACATAGAAATATGTAAAAAGTAGGGATATATTTGTAAAAATGACATTGATTGTAATGATTAGAAGTTACTTTTGCTTATATTTAAGACTTTCAATTTTTTTGTTTTGTTGCTTATATATGAGACCGGAGGGAGTATGTAGTTTTACATTATCAATAAAGCATTTGATATTTCTTTTTCTCTTATACCTTTAATTAATTATTTCTCTTTCTTCTTTCAGTTTTATAATTTATCTCTCACATATCATTAATGAAGAATAATTTTGTAAACAAACCCATAATTTATCTTAACAATGATTATATTTTTTAATTTGTATGATATGGTCAAAAAGACATTTTTTTGATACGGAAGTAATAACTTGAAAGCCGGCAACAAAAATCTGCCCAAAACCTGACAACCTGCTCAACTGACAACTAGTGGAAGCTATCTAAAATTTGGAAATGGATTAGATGCCGCCTTTTTATGCAGTCGTGCGGTTGCAATATTTATAGTTATCTGATTAAAATTGAACAATTTAAAATAATAATAATAATATTATATCTATGCTTAAATTAAGACCATACATGATTTTTATCATTTACTATTTCTTTCGTCCCATTATATAAACACATTTGATTAATATCACGCTTATTAAGAAATGTTAGTAATATAATTATTGTGTCTATTTGTTTGTAAATTTTACTCCCTCCGTACCACAATATAAGTCGTTTTAGAAAAAAAAATTGTACCAAAATATAAGTCGTTTTACAATATAATACAACATTTAATATTAATTTTTTTATTATACCCTTAACTATTTATTACTCTCTCTTCTTTTACTTCTACAATTTATCTTTTCCATACCATTAATGAAGGACAATTTTGTAAACTAACTCATAATTTCTCTTTTCTATACAACAATGATTACATTTCTTAATTTGTGTGATATGGTCAAAACGACTTATATTTTGATACGGAGGAAGTACCAAATTATTCTTTGTTTGTATGTGTAGAAATTTGACTTTTTTGTATTCCAATGCAAGTTAATAGTAATAATTAAGGGTATGTGTAGGGAAAAAAATAATAAATGTATCTAGTAATTTATAAAGGGGCTTATATTTTAGGACTAGACTTTTTTTAAAAGAATGCCTATAATTTGGGACGGAGGGAGTATAAGATTGATTTTTATCTACTCTCATGATACTAAATTCAAATTATATACTCCGATCTAAAAGTCAAAAAGTATTGGTCAAAACTTGGATCAAATACTTTTTTACTTTTACTTATATTTAAGATCGGAGAAAGTATAATTTACTCTTTTCTTTTATTTCTGTAAACTTAGTTCAGTTGGTAGATATATCACATATCAGTGGTGGAATTAGAAAATTTATAAAATTTAATTTTGCAATAAAAATTTCAATTTTGAACAATTTTTTTTAGTTTTGTCCTAAACTAACCCCAAAAAATACCAACATTTTTTGTCAGTGCCGTGTTGTATATAATATGTAGAAGTCGGAGTTCGAATCATATCATGTCTACTTATTCACCTTTAAGAGATGAAATTTTAGCCTACTATACTTGACCACAATTTTTTTTTGTTTTCATCCACCAATGAAAATTATTTCAAAAACAAATAACACAAAAATTTTACTTCAAATTAATATATATATATATATATATATATATATATATTTTTTGACAAATTCAAATAAATATATTTTACTTTTCCTAATAAGCGTAAACAAAATATTCTTATAATTTGAGAAGGAAGAAACATATTACGACAAAAATGTGCGCGAAATGCAAACCTGTAATAACTGTTTGGCAAGGTCAATAGAGATAACACCAGCACTACAACCCATACCACCAAGATTATAGCTCAGCACATTTCCTCTCAACTTATAATGATTCACAATCATGGCAGATAATGAAGGTGTTGGATTAAACAAACTACAATTCACAACCAAAATTCCAATATCCTTAGCTTTCACACTAGTTTTCTCCAAAAGTTCATCAATGGCACCAAACATAACCTCTTCAGCTTCTTTCCTTGCTTCAGCCATACAAGGATTTGGAGGAAACCTCCTAATTGCTGGAGGGAAATATGTGTTTTGCCCTAAACCTGACCTCTCAAGTATTTTCTTTTGAAACAAAATATTTTCCTCTGAAAAAGCTTTTGCTATAATTGATCTTTCCACAAAAACTTCTTTTGTACATGACAAATTTTGTGGTGGTTTATAGCATGCAAAATCAACCAAGTATATGTTTCTTGGACGTGACATGAAATAAAGGGTAGCAAGGAATACTATTAAACTTGAAGATATTGTCATTAACACATAGTTGAATTTGAGATTTTCATATAATTGGATTAAATCTTTGATTGAAAATGTTGATAAATGAGCTAAAGCTATTCCAAGGAGAGGTAATGTAATAAGGTACATAGCATTAGAAATTAAATAGTGGTAACCAAGTTTCACATATTTAAGTTTCACGGATAGTAAAAAATTGGGAAGTTTTTTCCTTTGAAATGAAATGCTTCTAGAATAATGATTTTTTTGTTCTTCCATGAAGGGCACAAAATGAGTACTAATTAATAATTATTATAGGTTTTGATATAGTGCAACAAAGGGAAAAATGTTTACGTGTGTGTGTGGAATATTTTGATATAAAAGAGGAAAGAAACAAAATGGAGAAAGAAGATCATTGAGTTGTGAGAATTTTGCGAAGATGAGACATGAAATTTAAAGGGGTATCGATGCAACTACCCCAATGAACATTTAATTCACTACATGCTGTGACATTAATGGAATATGGGTAATGGTAGAATTGAATGTGTCCTTATGGGGAGCATAATCTAAGTAACTCACTTTGGTAGTTGTCTCTTTCCTTCTGGCTTTATTTATAAACAAAAGTTACTTTTTAGGTTCATTGAACAAGTGATGTATTTAGTTTTATTTATGAGTTAGATACATTACATATTCAATGAATCTTTTTTTTTGAACAGCAAAATGGAGTATATATATATATAAGAATATGGAACAAAGTACAAGACGTACTCTACCCACTCAAGTAGGATAAGTACAAATAGTACTCTACCCAAAAGGACCCAACACAACGACCCAAACAAAAACAACAAAGTAATGCCACTGTCCAAGACCCAACCAAGCAACTACCTAAGAATACAATCCGTCAGGTTAGTATGCCATTCATAAAATAAACACGGCGCATTATCGTTTTTAGCCAACATCCATTTCCAGGATACAATCTTGATTTTATCAAGAATTTCATTCACCTGTAAATCTTTGGCTTGAAAGATCGCTTCATTCCTAGCTCGCCAAATCACCCAAATTACCGCATGCCAAATCATATAACCACCTCTTTCCAACATTTTTCCCCCTTCCTACAAGGTAAAAGGAATGACTCAAACAAGCAATAAAGGTTATTCGGCAAAGCCGTTACGACGTCGAACCATTGATACACCTTGCACCACACCGCCCAAGCAAGAGAGCACGAAACAAGAAGATGGTTCTCCGACTCCGGTGCCCCATGACAACACACACAACCCGCGCCCCCACCACTTGGAATAACACCACACCGAGCTAGACTTACTTTCGTCTGAAGCCTACGAAGGAGAGCTTGCCACGAAAAAACAATAACTTTGGACGGCGCCCAACTTTTCCAAACTTGCGCAACTAATTCCGGAGGAGCCAACAGCAAAGAAGGAGGCGAGGAGAATTTTGAATCCAAAAAAACATAAGAAGAACTAACCGAAAAGGACCCATCAAGCACAAACTCCCAAGAATCGGCCACCTTAGATATTATGTACCTGTCAAGCAATGCTGTTAAATTCCCATGTAATTCTTGCTTCCAAACGAAAAAGTTCCTTCTCCGCTTTAGACACCAAGTCCACCTCTCCCCCACCCACACACCCATCTCTCGAATGACACACTCCGGTTGAAGCGAGCAATTAAATAACCAGGGAAAAGTCTCACATAACGGCGCCTCACCTAGCCAACAATCTAACCAAAATCTCGTTGAACCACCGTTACCCACCTTTCTAACAAGAAGACCTTGAGCCTAATCGCCCACAATATATAAGGTCGGAGGGAGTATTTTATTGTATTGTCAATTACTAGTATACTTCTAATAGTTAGAAATTCACCTTTTAAGATAAATATGTGGAGATCTTAGATTCGAACTCCGCTTCTGCGTATAAAATGTAATATATACTAACTAAACTACATTCACAATCCACGGATATAATTTAGTGAGCTCTACTGTGCCACATAATTATAACCCACGAGTCCAAAAGGTTGTTGGGAAAAATATGAAATAGTTATGCACCGTCCTAAGTGGTGGTATTTTCTTAGAAACTCCTCCTAAGAAGGGTGCCGACGAGAAATAATTTGTTCAAGAGACTGATCATACTGGATTTGGAGCTAACCAAATGTGTGTTTGGTGTAGATGGAAAGGTGAATAGAAGAAACACCTGTGTTAATTTGTAAATGGTGCAATTTGGTATAAAGTACTAAAATGGTTGAGAATCACATCGGTTATTCCGGGTGATTTATTTCTCCCTAGGATTATTATAGCAGAAGAAAAAAGAGGAGATGATTAATAGTAATTTGGCATGCAACATTGTAAATATTTGAATGTCTATGAATGAGGCAATAATCTCTAAAACATTCATCCCGGTTGAGTTCAACCATATTGTAAATGCAAGAATATATAGTATCTTGAAAACTACATTTGGAAAACTAGAATTTCAATGACAAGTTATGGAGAATATTGAAAACAATTTAAATGATGAAAAACTACAAATTCATAACAGCAAGAATTGGGATAGATGAATCAAGCAATCAAGCAGGTGAAGGTCATCCAAACTGGTCTGCAAGAACTCAACAATGATGCTTATTGATGATCAAAGGGCTGCACTGGATAGTGAATCTGTAGATAGAGTTAATTTTCAAAAAATTAATTTTATTCAAAGACGTCATTTTTTAAAGAAATATATGTTATTTTTATTACGTTACAAGTATAATATAAATATCTAAGTTAACTCTTAAATTCATCCACATTATAAGGAGTAAAAATCTATTAACCTTAAAAATAAGAACTTATAAGAAAATAAAAATCCCTTTCTCTAAAGTGTTCGTACCTCATTAAGAAGATTATTGTCATCAACCGTCGAGAAATCAAAATTGTTGAACTCCATTTGGTTGAATTCATCAGCATTGGTCAAAGTACCACCATTATAATTTTGCTGATTTTCAACAACATTTCCATAAGAAACATTTCCTTGATTAACCAATCCTGCTTGAAAATCACTTACATTCCCACCCATACCATAAGAAACAGAACCAGAACCAAAACCTCCTTGAACCAAGCCAAAGTTTTCATATGCCAAAGATCCAAAATTCATATTTGCATTTTGACCTCCAACATTAAGCCCAAAATTATTTCTATTTGTAGTATCAACCCTCATACCAACACTATTAAACCCTCCTTCATTCATAGTTCCATTTCCAACCATTTCAGAACCACTATTGATGAATTGATTTCCAAAAGGGTTATTGTTTCTTGCATCACAAGTAACATTATGAGGCAGAATGCTAGAGTTCCTCAGAGATTCCAAGTTCCAAATTTCCACACCATGATTAAGTTTTGGTGCACAGAGTTTTTTGGTTCTCATTTCTTGAATTTCTCTAATCACCGATGCTGGGAGACTGGATGCAAACATGGACTTTGAAGCTCTATGAGACATGCCTCCAATCATTCCTTTCTTAGCGACATCGCGCATAAATACGCGATATTTCTGCAATTATATTCATGTACTAAATCATTAGAGTTGGTAAGATATAGTTGAAAAAAATTAGTTAACAAACCAATATTAAAGACTACAGTCATCAAATTTAACGTCCCAAAACATTTACAAGAATATACTTATAAGATACTTATCATAAGAATGCAATACAACTCATATTTATTTTAAATTATTATGTCAAAGTTTCTCAATAGAGAAGATTGTTTCCTTCAATTTTAGGAAAACTAATTGTATTGAAGAATTATAATAATGAGACAAAATTAAACCACAGATGATTTAATATTGTGGAACATATATAAATAGATTTAAATCTAGTCACCATAACCTAAGGAGATATAAATCTAAGACTTGTATATATTTTGTTGGTTTATTTCAAAAAAAGAAAAAATGTATTGGACTTTCCTAAGGGAATCTGAGTCCAATTTCTAAGAAATATTTTGTTCACTCACAGATTTTACTTCAGGAAAAAGTTATGGATTTTAGCTAGTAAGGGAATTTCAATTCTATTTTACTCGGACCAACGTAATATTAGTTAACGTCGTTATATTTATTTTAATAGATAAAAGTTAAATAAAACAATGACTAAGAAGAGAGCTTATGTTGCATAAAATTAAACCTATAAGAGTTTATGGTCATACATATATCAAGATTGGGGAAAACTTCTAAGATAAAAATAATTATTCAGAACATCTCTCTTCCAATAATTTTAATATATCTAATTATTAAAAATGAGAGCACATATGATAGAGAAATATTAAAATTCTAAAATATTATATATATATATATATATGAAATAACTTGAGAAGAAACAAACCTGCAAGTGACTGGCTACATTTTCTCTTGTCAATTCAGGTACATTCATGATTTCCAGAATTTTCAGTGGAACAACCTCTGAATAAGAAAAAAAATAACAACAAAAAAACTTATAGTAGTAGTTAGCTAAGCTATTATATAATGAAAGAGTCAGAACTTAAAATCAGGGGATCAAACAACTAGAACATTTGCAATATGTTTGTATTAAGGTTGAATTGTAAATAAATATGTAACTATAATTAAGTGGAATACAAAAACCACTCATTGTGCCAAAAAAAAAAACACAGAACCCATTCATTTCAGGTGTCTTCAATCTAACAAAAGATTAATCATTGTGTTCAGCGTGGAAAAACAACTCACAATTGAAGAAATAATATGTAAATTTGCAAGGAATAAAGGAAAATTCACCCACATTATGAGAGATGAAAGCCTATATATTAACCCTTTAGATTAAAACAATTTCTTGTATGAAAAATATTTGTAAAATATAATACTTACTTCCCAATCCAATTTGTTTAATAGCATCTACAAATAATTTGTGAAGATGAGGTGTCCAAACAAGCTTTTTCTTTTTAATAACTTGGCATTCTCCTTCTTTTTCTCCTTCTCCTTCATACCCATCAATACTCTTTCCCTTGCAATCTATTTTATCAGTCTTGGGCTGCTCACTTGTCTCTTGTTCTTCACTTTCTATAAATAAATTTTCAATAAATAATTTATGTTTCTTTGCTTCATCAACATACTTCCAAATGTCATTTAAGTCTTCAGCACAAATGGGTTTCAGAATAAAATGTGCTGCTCCATTTTCTAGTGTCTTGGATACGATATGTTGTCTATTGTCTTTAGACACCACTGTTTAAAACAAGAGATATATGTCAAATAATAAATATCTTTTACTTTAAATATAATGCATAAGAACCATATTATACATAAGAATTATTTTTAATATATATATATATATATATATATATATATATATATATATATATATATATATATATGATGTTCACTCTAGTGAAATTCTATGCACATGAATAATGTAAAACTTTAAATGTTTTTGTGAATCGACAAATATATTATAATACTCAATCATAAGTCTATATAAGACATCATATAATGAAAAAAAGTACAAAAGAACAATAACATATAAAGATCGATAACAACACCAATAACAATATGAAAGGTTTAGTCAAAATAAAAAACAATATGAAAGGTTTTAATATTATTCAAAAAGCTTTAAAAAATTTCCAATGTTGATTTAATATCTAAGAATGAAATAAAACTTACTTATTATGGGAATTTGGAATTGATCTCGAATGTGGTTTTGAAAATCGAATCCATCCATTCCTAATACATGGAACTCAGTTATGATGATGTCAAACAAGCCTTCATTTGATCGAAGTGTGACCAAAGCATCATGCGCATTTTTGGCAGTTTGAACTGAAATTCAAAACCAAATACAAGAAATAAGCTAGCTGAAATTATGAAATAAAATGTTGGCTACCATGAATTTTTTTTTCCTTGATCTAGTCGACCATTTTACTTGTCAATGCACAAGTTCAAAAATATTTATCGAGAAAAATCAGATAACATATTATTTTTTTAGAGTTATTACCACCCGTAAAGTAGACGAGTTTTGTTTTCCCCTTTATAAAATTATTTTTAAGACTTTTCCGTGTAATTATTTTTAGATTTACCCTTTTCTATTGACCTTTTTACTGATGTGACAGACAAAAAATCAACTTTTACTAATATGAAAGTGCAATTTTTGCTGATGTTACAATTGACTTTTGTTTGCCATGTCAACAAAAAGTAACATAAGGGGTAAATCCAAAAAAATTATTTTATAGGGCATAATCCAAAAAGATAATGTTACATGGGGAAAAACAAAATTTGCTTACTTTACAAAGGGTAAAAATTCATTAACTCTATTTACATTTATATATTAATAAAAAAATAGAGTCAAAGTAACTTATATTCATAGTGGATATAGTCAAACATGATTAATTATTTTAGGACGGAGGAAATAATATAATAATAAAAGTAGTCAAACGATGTATTAGGAATATTATTTTTACTCAAAACGCATTCAAAGGGAGTACTAAACTATATCGGATTAGAACCTCACACACACACACACACACACACACACACACACACACACACACATATATATATATATATATATATATATATATATATTTAAAATTGAATAATAAACAAATAATTTTTTTATGAAAATAAACTATTTGTCTCAGTGACCGTAGCTTAATTGAAGAGATGTCATATTTTATATGTAAGGGTCAGAAGAGTTTGAATTCCGAACACTTAATTTATTTACCTTAAGGGTGAAATTTCTACCCATCTACTTTGACAAAAACAAAAACATTTTTTATGAAATGAAATATACACAAATTATTTATTGTGTGAATTTCCAATAAACATAACCAATTTTTATCACTTCATGTTTCAACATTAAAAACGCATAACAAAGCCACCTAAATCTTTCTACGTATGTATTTACATTGATAAGAATCCAATCGGATAAATTTATATCAGAGAAACAAACATAAAATCATGTCTTATTGAAACAATATTTGTACAAACATTTATACCATTATTATTGACGAGGTCTTCAATGGAATGATTATTTGTTAGATTTTTCTTACATTCCGACAACTCTAAATTATTATGATTTATGCATAATTTTTCTTACTCACTAAAATAACTACATTTACTCATTAACCTAAAAACCTACATTTGCTAAACAATCATGCATATTAAATAATTTCGAAAATTTCAAATCCTACACAAGGATCGATCAATAAGCATTATTCTACATATATATTTTGGATTTTTTTAATTTAACCAAATTTTAATATATTTCAAAAAGTTCCAAAATCCCAACAGGAATAAAATAATTTAATCATGGAATAGTTAAATAAACAAGAGAAGCATACCTCTATATTGCTGTGCCATGAGCATATTAGCAAGACATGCCAAAGCCACTTCATCATGGTCCACAATCAAAACTGTGATAGGAGGTCTTTCACGATCCATTTTCTCTAAAGCACTAAATATAATTAACCACACTAAGAATTGAGTTGATGGTTATATAAAGGCAAATTTTTTTTTGACAAATAAAGGCAATTTTTTATAAGTAATTAAATGGAATAAAAAACTATTGAAAAGTTATCGTTCAACAAATTTCCAAGGCTGGTCAGCTGGTGCACAGTGACTTCCTTATATATAGAACATTTTACTATCTTTAATATCTCTTTAATTATTTTTTATTTTCTATAAAGAATATTCTTGACACTTTTAATCAATTTAAAAATGAGCAGAAAATAACATGTTTGAATATTCAATAATGATTTTTTTAGTTCTATTTACTTTTATAATTTAAAGAAAAAAAATGAAGAAATCAACAAATCGTAATAGAATGGTTGATCGACTATATAAACAAATCGTAATTTAAAATTAATGGTTTATTTGTGTGATTTTTTAAACATTGTTCATCTTTAAGTGTCTCAATAATCTATCAAATGATTTTGGGTTTGTCTAAAATTTTATACAAATAATATATATGATATAAAATTTTAATCTAACGGTGTATTTTATAAAAATTTATATCGGTTCAAATATTATTGAGTGGTTGAGAATAGATACCCTTAAATTTTGAGGTGATAGACAAGAAAAACCTATAAACAAACTTTACGCACACACATATAAACACTATATTCATTGTGAAATAAGTATATAATACGTTTTTTTTATCATTTAAATATATTTATTATTATTATTATTTTGACTATATTATTTAAATATTATTTTTCTTGTTTTATTTTCAATAAAATAATTATTTAATTCATAATTAAAGTTCTTTAAAAGCTTTTCTTTATAATATTAATTAAAAGAACATTTTTAATAGAGACCAAATTGAGATTTGTCTTTTGACATAGTAGATGACAAATAAGATTTTATTCAAAAATTAAAGATCACTTCTTAGCACATGTAATAGTAATGCATATATACACTTTTTATGACAGTATATGCATATATACACTTAGAACAACTATAAATAATATAGTTAATGTTCAAATGAAAACATGAAAAAACCATGTGGGCAAGTTGAAATCTACATTTTACGAATTCAAAAAGCAAAAAAATGGTACCCTCGTTCTTTTAAATAATAATTTTTTTCTTACTTATTAATAATAAATATATTTGCAGTTGAAAAAAAATTAACTTTTTAATCATTTAAATAATATTTTTCTTGCATTTTTTGCAATGAATAATTAATATTTCATTCCAAACAATTAAGGTTCTTTAAAAACTCATTTTTAATAAAGATCAAATTGATTTTGACTTAGTAGGCACAAAAAATATTTTATTCAATTTTAAAATCTGTTTTAGCATATACTCCCTCCGTCCCAAAATATAAGGAAAAATAAAAAAATCACACTTATTAAGAAAACCAAAACATGAGAATTTGAAATATGATTTTGTGGGATTTTTCTTGAAATAAGTTGAATAGAAAAATGTAAAAACATTTTTTATTGATTGTTGTTTATTGAGAAAATGAGAGAGAAAGAAAATTAAATGCAATTTGTATTTAATTTTATGAGAATAAGAAAAATTAATGTTTGGGAAAGATAAATATTTATTTTTTTTCCTTATAGTTTGGGACGAAGGGAAATATATATATTAGTAAATACAAATAACTAATATTAATTATTCAATTAGTTATAAATGCATTCAAAAAAACTAAAAACTAAATTGCAATTAAGTAATAAATTGTATATACTAGTATTGTACTATCTAATATGGTCAAATGAATTGATTCAAAAAAAAATATGGTCAAATGAAGACTTTGAGATAACCGTGCGTCTAAGGAATTTTTACATGTACCGGTACATTAAATATGTTGACCAATAACTATTTAACATGTATTATATTATATTATTAATATATAAAATATCAATGATGATTGAATAAAGTGTACATTTTTATTGATTAAGTACCAATACAATGGATTTTTGCAAAAGTATTATAGAATTTCTTTTTTTACATGATGTGTTATGGCGCACCCTAAAGCTCTTTATATAAAAAAGATAAACTACTTTTATAACATTTAAAAATGTAATTACTTAATTTTTTTACCCTATATAACTTTCATTATATTGGTGACAAAAAATTTTAACTTGTATTTATATTGACTGTGTAAGTTCTTTCGCACATATATTTAATCAAATCACGTCATGTAGATATTAGAAGTTAATTTATATAAATGACACTATAATGTACTCTTCTCTGTTCTAAAATTATTGTTTTTTTAATTTTTAGCTTTGTTCCAAAATTATTGTTCTTTTCGGAAATCAATGTAAAATTAATGGTAGTTTATTATTTTTATTCTTACAAAAGTTTAAACATTAATTAAATATATTTTCTCTTTCTTAATAAAGTAAAGGTAAAGAGACTTAACTTATTAATTTTTGTTGTTTCTTAATCCACATATATTTTTGAAAAACAAAATTGGGAAGTGAAAATTTTCATCAATTAAACTAACACGAGTAATCATTCTACAACCATTCCAACATAATTTGAAAAATGCAATATATTTTATTTCACAATTGAATAAGATGAGATATATTGTAGAGAAAATTTTGTATAATCTCTCTTTTAATACTTCATTTTTAACTACAACTAACCAAAATTCGACATATCATCATTTAAATTAAAAATGAAAAAGTTCAGAAGTCATAGTTCAACTGACAGAAAATGTTGAAATTACTAGGCCAGACGTCCATGACATAGATTCGAATTCCAATCACTCCACTTGTGTGTGTGAGTGTATTGGTAGTTTTGTCATCCCGTCTATGTACAAAAAAAAATGTTAAAAATGAAAAAGAAATTAAAAAAAATCTCTTCCACCAGGTTTCTTTATTTTCTCTTCTCATTTATCTCAATACTTCCATCATCACATTCTTCAATTATGAAATAAAAATTCATTTTATTTGCAGAGAGCCCCAAATCAAAACAGGGGGGAAATTGAAATTGAAAAAAATAGTCAAGTTATAAGGATGTCTCTTCTAGTTTAAGAATAGTAAGGACTAAACAATGTGAAAGGTTAATATATATTTAAGAACAGTGAGGACCAAACAATTGAGTTCATTGATGGTTAACACTGATTTGATATATTCATTTTTTTTTTTAGATGAAGTGGTAATCACAATTTAAAACTCGCGGATGTGTAATTGTGAGATCTTGTATTCTGTTCTATTCGGTCCAAAGTCTTAACTCCAAGAGATGATGTTACGGTGGCGAATGGTGGTTGCAACGGTGGCTCAGCTCCTTGACGGAGGGGGGGGGGGGGGGGTTCCTGCACATAAAGGGACTCCGACGCTCAAGTCAGTAAGTGTGCAAGAAGAGAGAATTAGGGTTCAGAATCCTACCAAGAGGTGGTGTGAAACCACCTATTTATAAGAGTTTGCCTTGGTGGATAAGAATGATTCCGTGTAGGAATCCTAGCCGTTAGAGTTTGTGCCGGTTTATCCAACGGTTGAGATTGCAAGGCGTAGAAGCATCCGTCTACAGCGTGTGTACTGTAGCTTTAGAATAGAAAGCCCTTGGAATCCATGACGGGTCTCCACATATAGTGGGCCTAGATCATGGATCTGTATTGGACCTTTGGCCAGTCCATAATATATTCTAACCCGGCAAAAATGTTTTAACACTAGCAATATATATTGTTGAAAAAAAATCAAAAAAATTATCCACACAAGATAAAACACCACATAAAAATAATACAAAATAATTTACAACCACGCAACATGTTGGTCTTATTCTAATTTCAACTTATGTGCCATTTTGATTTTTTTTGAAATGGTTGTGTAATTATATTATTTTTTGAAAGGGATATTTTAAAAGTAAACTCCTGAATTTGAAAAGCAGAAGTTTCAAAATAGTAGAAATTCAATTAGACTGATACAGGGTGTGAGGATGATGGAGCAAGAATTGTCTTTTTTTTTCTTAGTGCAAGGATTGTCTATCTTTTAATCCTTTACAATTTATTTTTTGACAGAAATAAACTCAAGATATTTCATTAATTCTTTACATTTAGTTCAAATAATTTTATTTAATCACCAATTTATGTTTTACTACTTCCGTACGAAAATATAAGTCGTTTTGACCATATTAGACAAATTAAGAAATGTAATCATTGTTGTATGAAAAAGAGAAATTATAAATTAGTTTACAAAATTGTCCTTCATTAATCGTATGGAAAATATATATTGTAGAATTAAAAGAAGATAAAGTAATAAATAGTTAATTAAAAATATAATAAGAAAAATAAGATTAAATGTTTTATTGGTAATGTAAAGTAACATATATTTTACTACAAATTTTTTTCTCGAAGTGACTTATATTTTACAACGAAAGAAGTAATTCCATTAAAGTCACTAAAATAGAAAGGGAAAAAACCTTGTACCAAAAATAAAAGAAGGGAAAGCACCCATCTCCGAGGATGATATGGGCTAGTGAGATATGATGGCGGCAGTGGCATGGGCCATCAATGAGTTTGAATGGGAATTTAAACACTTCCCAATTATTAGAAGACACTCTTAATTTCAACACTTCTAATTTTAAATCATCTCACATGCGTATGTTTTGAAATTTTAATTAAATTATTTTTTACAGTTATATTTATTAAATGAGTTTTAAATTATTTACCGCTTAAAAATTTATATTTAATTCATATTTTATAAGAAAAAACTAAATTTTTGTTTGAGATATTTTTATAATATTATAATTCATGTTTAATACAAAAATTCATTCTAATAATTTGAAAAGCATTTTTAAGTTGACTTAAAGTAAAGATAAAAAAATCTACTGTAAAAAAAAGTAAAGATGAAAAATCATGATGAAAAAGATTTGATAAAAATAATTACTGAATTGTTTTAAAAAAACTAAACAAAATTTAAAAGTTTTATAAATATACCATAATATTTTTCAAGCGTGAATTTTAAAAGATCGAAAGTTTGCACAAGTATTTCATTCACGAAAGTTATGCATAAATTTTTTAAGCATAAATTATACGATCATCTCTAACATATTAGCATAGTGATGAGTGTGTGTTATGAGTCTCTGTAGCAATGGTTGAAAAACTTTGGCCAATAATATTGGTAGTGTAGCTTCGTTGATCATGTGGAATATTTGAATCTCACAAACAAATATGTACAAATACAAGTTTTAAAAAAATAATTTTGCAGACATATTCTCCTTTCAACCTACAATAATTTCTAAAGTTTGTTGGAAATGAAGCAATGAAGATATACCACCACTGTATTTACTATTTAGTGTCAAAATGGTGTTCAAACTACATGTCAAATGTTAAACTCTCCTAAATTAGTACTACCTCCGTACTAAAATAAATGACGTTTTGACCATATTATACAAATTAAGAAATATAATTAATGTTGCATGGAAAAGAAAAATTATGAGTTAGTTTACAAAATTGTTATTCATTAATGATGTGAGAAAAATAAATTGTAGAATTGAACGAAAAAAGAGAAACAAATAATTAAAGGTATAATAGAAAAAAGAGCATTGAATGCTTCATTGTTAATTTAAAGTGACATATATATTTGCACTATTTTTTTTAAACGACATATATTTTAATAAAGAGGGAGTTTCAAGTTATGTTGGGAAGCTAGAATTAGGAAGATAGAGACTATAATTTAAATTTGAAAGATAACTGCAAAATAAATGTTGGTAGGAAATTTAATTAGACCGACAGTAGGGTGAGGGTGAGGATGAGAGTGAGATGAAATGGTGGCACAAGCTGTGAAGAAAGCTATGAGAAGAGGAAACATGTGCCATCAATAAAGGATCATAAAGGAGATGATGGAGAATAATGAGGTAGAATGGAAAGAAATGTCAAACAAAGTGGGAGAGAAATATTCCAATGAAGTGCGTGCATTGTAAGATGTAATAGGTTTGCTTTTTTTGTGTCTAAATTAAAATACTCGAGTAAACGATTAAATTGGTGTCCAGCTTTGTAGGAGAATTATCAAATAAATATCTGACTTTACGGATATTTTTAAAAAATTGTAATTCTGTTAAATTTTATTCATATTAGTCCTTACTCTTTCTAAGAATATACTAAAGACTAAATTAAATCAAGTGAATCAAGTTAAGGACCGGAAGTTATTAAAAGTAAGAATTAATTGATAATAAACAATTAAATACAAAGATTAACTAAAAACATTCATAAAGTTAAAGAGGTTTTTGAGATATTCACAATATCGATGACCTATTTGAGAATAGTTACAAAGTCGGGGATCAATTTGATGATTTACTCTATATATTTTTATTTTAATATTATAAAAAAATTATCTGGATTCAGCTGTTACAAAATAAAAAATGATAGTAGTAGATAATTGGACAACAAACATATTCAACATCAAATATGAGACTGTAAACATCAAACTATGATTGAGATGAACATATGCCACATCTAATGACTTAATACATTTAGAGGCTTTGAAATCTAATTACAAAATTCAAAACATGTTTTTTGTTTCTCTTTAAAAATAAGTACATAATAGAGAAACCAAGTGAAATGCAGATATGAGATACGAAATAACAGGGTTAAATCATAAATAGCAATTTACAAATAGATTAAAAAGTAGTACATAAGTGTACAAGTTTTTGAAGCAAATTATGTTCAAACTTTTTTACTCATAAGCGTAGATTCTCACTAACAACTGCAGTGATTGCAGATGACGACGACCTCGAATAGCGTTCAAGCAATGACAGTACCCTTGCAGCCTTTCTCCTTACGTGGCCATCGCCGTATACATTCATGCCAGTAAGACCAAATAGACGTAATCTAGCTGTTGATCCGTAGTCATCAACCATTTCCTTTGAGACAAACACCTTCTCCAAGAGTCCTAGAGCTTCTGCATTGAGTAAAACTGCCTTCTTAACTAAACCTGTTTCAAATTTACAAATGCCAAGAAGAGCGCGCAACGCAGGCTTACGGAAGTAGTGAACTGAGTTAGGAAGCGGTTGTAAAGCTAACAAATTGGTGATAATGTTATCTAACTCAAGTTGTTTCCCTTCTCCATCAATAAAGAAATCAATTCCATCAACATCAGATGAAAGCTTCTCAAGGATTTCAAAGCATTTAATGGTAATGTAACTATAGGATTCGATCACATACACACAAGCGCTTCATTTGGTGCATAAACTATAAAGAAAAGAAGATTTCCCATATGTGATTATGTACAAAACACTAGAGGAATGTAATGTAACATAAAAACAAGAATTTATTTGAACATAGTCCAAGATTTCAAGAATGTCAAAATTTTAAAGATGATATATGTATAGACTTGAAGATTTTGACATTGCAACTTTTAGGAAGTATTTATACTGCTAACACTGGTGATTTTTCTTAAATATTATAGATGCCAATTGTCAACAATAGAAGATGTTTAGTACTCTTTATCTATGTATTGAATGTAATTGCACTGTTTTGTTGTCAATATATATAATTGAATATGCGCATTCCATGAACTCAACGCAACAAAGACGAGCTAGAAAACAATGTCTTGCTACCTTGAATCATGCGATCAACAAGCTCCCTGTACCAGCCAAACTTAGCAGCACAAGAAACATTTTCCTCATCTATTTCAAAAAGCTCCATCAAAATCTTTTCTGTGATCCAAGTTGAATCACTGACAGGTCCCTTTAGAATGGTAACAAGGTAAAAAATTGCGTCGGGATGCTCAGAAATCCTTTTGCAGATACTTCTATTCCCGCCAGAACGGTCTTGAAGTAACTCATATAGCAAATCAATTGCTTCCTTTGAAATTATAGAGTCACTCTGTAAGCAGGAAATAATGTGACCCCATCCTTGAGATTCAACCACCTTTTCCTATAAAATATTATGCAGATGTCGAGTTTAAATCAGTATTCATGACCTCGTTTATTTAAATAAGAATTTAAGATCCGCGAATAGATGTATCTCAATGGTAAAACTGGTATACTTCCTATTCAGAAACAGAATAACAACAGCCTCAACATAAAAATCAGTACCACGGAGGCAGTGAACCAAAATGAACAACAGATAATTCCTTAAAAATATTATGCTCAAGAAGATATAACTGGAAGCATATCAAAAGAAACACATGCACATTTCTTGTGCTCAAAAATTTTCCTTTTATTCCTCTAAATCATAAACTATTAGTACAATTCTTATCTCCACAATTTTTAATTAAAAAAGTTCAGGATAAGTTTATAGCAAAGTATAATATGTGGGAAGGGAACCAAATTCATGAAAAATGGCATAGGGGGCCAAAACAGTATTTAAGCAACAAAAAAGAAATAGTAAAAGGTCGTCTTCATCTCAATGTGTCGTGAAAAATTTCAATGCTCGGTTTACATGCAAAATATGGCTTGCTTACCTTGTTTCTCGCATGCCACTCTACTGCATCCTTCAAAGTCATCAAGATCTTCATCTTGACATCTGTAGAATCAGAGTTCCCAAGGATAGAGATAATGATATCAGTAAGCTCTCCTATAGAAATTCAATCCTTGTTAATTGAGTTCTCTCTTATGAGAGCCTGCATCTGGCTCAAGGACTCTTTCAACAATAAATCAGAATTGGATATTAAGTTTTCCCTGATAGACTTTATTCTAAGGCAATAGTTAAGTTCTCTCCACTCTACTATGGATTCTCTTAATCGAATGTTCGATCTTAAGGTGGTATCTTCAAGAACCTCTTCTGTTTTGGGGTCAGTCAGGTTTCCATCATCAAACCAAACTTCGACGGCAGATTTCTCACATGTAGTACCAGTGCAAAGACTCACAGGATCTACCATAACAGCTCCAGTTATCGAACAAAGGAAAGAATTAAGCGGTGGAATATATTTTTCCCTCGAGCCATATCGCTCAATTACCTGAACCCTTTTAAAGTATTGTTTCTTAACTTCGTCATAATCCCTTGCAGCATCAGCTTGAGAGAGTAACAAAATTATCTGCTCCAAAAAAATAACTTCAGCTCTTTCTTTCCTGTTGGCGGCTTCTTCTTTTTCCCACCTAATGCTAGCTATCTCTTTGCTGATTTCCGAAGGCTCCACTGGCACCCCAACTGCCCTTGCTATCTCCTCAAGCATGTCATTCGCAAAAGCTTGATCTATTTTTTGCTCCTTAATTCCTTGTTTTAATTTATCAACAATGTCAAGCTGAGATTGTGAAGCTTCAAACTCTGCCCTTTGCATCTCAGTCTGTAACCTGTTGACTTGATCAGAAATTCTTGATAGGACTTCAGTATTTGCAAGAGACAGTGCAGCCAGTGACCTTCCGATATCCCTAATGACTTGTTCAACCTCCTTGACTATGTTTCGACACTTCATAAGTAAGTAAAAACGACCACGGTTTCTGTACTTCTCGACCAAATTACTTGCCTTTTTTACATCAGATTCAAGAGACTCCAGAGCGACCCTTGCAGCTAGTGACTCATTCAATTCCTGAAGCTGTAATTCTTTTAGGACTGGTGCAATATCAAGAAGGTGTTTTGAAAGGACATTAAAACTTTCTTTGTCAACAAGAACATCGATTGCTGCATTCGCTGTTTTTACAACTTGGCTGGTTAGAACAGCCAAAATTGCACCTATCGGTATAAGTTCCATTCCAACCATGGTAAACAATTTGTACTCTCTTAAATTTTTTACTCCAACCGAATTTCAATTCTTGCGCAGATTTAAGCAAATTTCTCTACGCTCTGTAGCTGCTATTTAACAACACTGCTTGGTAGCGATGATAATTCAACAACTACATGCTCACCATCAACATAACAAAGTTTTATTCAACTCAAAGTCTATATAATCAATCCCCAGCAAACCAGAAAGGTCAAGGAAGGACCATAAATAAAGTAAAAAAAAATATAAGAAAAAAGGGTGAAGATGGAGAGTTACCACTCAGAAAAAAGACTAAACACAACTAGCCATTTCATTACTATGTAATCATTGGCCACAACAATGTATATGGGAAGTGTAGAAATGACTTGCCTAAGTCGTCTGATTCCAGGAAAGTTTCTTTGTCTAAGAATTCTATTTTTCAATGATATTGATTGAGACACATTTTCTCTCACACACACACACACACAGATATATGTGTGTGTGTGTGTGTGTGTGTGTTCCTTAACAATATGTTCCTTTCACTGCAGAAAATTTCATAAGAAAACAAAAGAAACAATTGAAAGAACCCAACATTCGTAGTTGACACGGTGTCCATTATAAATGCTTACTATTTTCTAACCATATTGAATACTCAAACAAAACAAAAACAAAAAACTACTCTCCAAGTTTTGTTGAAATAACTTGTTGATAATGAATAAAAAAGCAATACTTCATATGCAGAAAAGAAAATGTTGTTGGTACATGTTTACACATCAAAGTGACATTTTCACATATCTTCAACTTTTCCTAATAAGTACTAGACAAGTTCAACCAGAAAATAAATTTTGAATTGTACAATTGTTTTGAATTTGAATACAACCTTTGCCGTAAGTTGCCAAACTCATTGACAAGAAATTATTGTGCCATACAAAAACAACTTTAACATTATTACTGTATTATTATATTGGGATTAAAAATATGATTAACTATAAAGAAACCAAGAATATATTTACAACTTCAAAATTTAGCAGATAAGGTAAATTAAGAAGAAGAAGAAGAAGAAGAAGAAGAAAAAAAAAAGCCCTTTTATTTAGAGTAGTTTAGAATTCATTCATCATTACACATAACAACAGCATATTTAACTGTATAATAAGTGATACAAATACTAGTACATAACACTAAAACACAACCAACCCACAAGAAGCATCAGGGGTTGTTCCTTTTGCGAGCTAGCTCCCTCGCCATTTCCCTAAGTTCCTCCGGTGGTGGTGGCTTTTGTGTATCCTTGGGATATTCAATGTATGATTTCTGCAACATGATAACAAGAAAATACAGTTAGAAGATATATCAAAAATGAAAATTTTAAGATAATTGTATTTATTCTCAGAATGATAGCAATGACAATTAATTTGGCAAGGATAACTGCCTTTGATTCAATTAGAGTTAGTTGATTCGGGTGAAGATTCTGGAAACTTCCAAGCTAAACTAGGTAAATCTAGATGTTTAGAGTTTCACATTTGATGAAGAAAAAAAATGACATGTTTGGTATCATATTTATCTCACGAGCTTATAGCTTATTATTACTCCTACTAACTTATTTTAATTAGCTTATAGCTTAATATTTTTATTTGAAGGGCGAATATATTATTAATAAGATCAGGTGGAGCAGACACCGGTAAAAAATGAGCTACAAAACAAAGGTGCCGTGTATAAGCGGCATCTATACTACCTAGGTTCAACCCGACCGATAGAATCATAATATAAATATTGTAAGGGTGAATTGAATTGATGAATGAATAAAAGGATGAAAAGAGGTTAGTTAGTTAGTTACTTTGCCGATGAACTTGTGGAGGTTGTTGTCGGTATTACTAGCATAAACGTACATAAGAACGATGGGAACAGTAACGTAAACACCAAACTTTGCAATTTCTAGAATTCCCTTCGAAGTTCCCACTGACGACATCTTTGATTCTGCTTCAGATGAACAGCATCAACAACTTCCCAGTCAACAACTTCTACCTTCTGCCTGCGTGCGTTTGATTCAGATCAAATCACCGCATAGAATCGTACATTCCTACCTATCTGTTCAAATGGGCTGGACCAATTGTATTCACTGTGATTTGCACACTCATTTCAGAGCCCAAAGTCACTTTTACACAAATTAACAATGTACTCACTGTTACGTCGGACTTCGTGACTCAGATTTGAATTCGGCAACTCACAGTAAAATTTGAATAATTAAAAAAAAGACAGATTACACCCAAAATGACCAAATTATCCATAAATTATATTTATGACTTACATAAACTGAAATTAGGTATCTCTTATAAACTCAATTTACATGTATTAGTTAAACTAAATTTTAGTATATCTGAATTTGAATTTACGTATTTGATTGTAGCGTAAACTTTAAAATTTTGTAGGAAGAAAGATATTTGATTGGAGTAACTATATTTTCTTGTAATGTGGCTAGAAATTTTGAGAAGTAAACGATATGATATCATATGTAAAAAAATAGGATAAATTTGAATATATAGAAATATATTAAACTCTAAAAATATTAAACTATGTATCCTATTTTTAAAAATTTATTACATTATTGTATGTTATAATCCACTAACATATTATCTAATAGATGAATCATAATAATTCTCAAAAGCTCAAACACGAAAACATGTCAAACTTTTTAGAGAAGGTAAATCAAAGGAATAAAAAAAAAACACTCTATCTAGTACTCTCTCCGTCCCTTTTTGTAAGACCCTTTTTGACAAAATTGTACTATTTACTTATCTTGTTTTGACCGTATTTTTTTTAATAATACATAAATGTAAATATTAGCATATAAGATCTTGTTTGATTTGTTTTGATGAGTACTTTCAAAATATCAAATTTTTATAATTTTTACTATTAGACAATTAAAGATATTAGTGGTCAAAATTATACATTGGCGTACGTGCAGTGGTCAAAAGATGTCTTATAATTAGGGACAAAGGTAGAGATAGTATTTGAGAAAATTAGAATTCTATCTTGTACATACTTTTTTCATGTAATTTTTTAAGTACTAATTAATTTCAATAAATTTTCTATTTCTCTTTCCCCCTTAAACCACACCCATGGAGGCCCCCACATTTTGTTTATCACACAGTTAAAGAAGTTATAGGTGGTGGTGGAAGCTAGTTAATTAGTTGTGTTTTTTGTCTTTGAGGTTTTAGAGTTGGTTCTTTTCTAGTTGCAACATTTGTTTCCAAGTGGGAGATTGGGTTAGCTTTGTGAAGGAGAAATGATAGCACATCAAAGGAAGTCTTCGTAAGTGGCATAAAAAATCATGAAAAGAATATGGATCAACAGATTCAAACATTCAAAGAAAAACTCCACTTTGATAGGACAAATAATTTTGAGATATCATGGGATAAAATAGATGAAAATTTATTTTATAGGACAAATAATTTTTAGAGCACGATAGAGGGAAAATTTTCTTTTTTTTTTTATTGAAAACAAAGTTATTCATTCATTTAAACTTGTAAATTACATATCACAACTTTGTTTACAAATTTTCATGAGAATGATGTAAATTACTTGATTAGTAAAAATATACTTTAGAGTCAATAAATTACGGTAGTTCTTATCCCATTCTAACTCTTATGCGGCCCAATCTCAATCAAATGGTCACATGACCCTTCTTTTTTAGCTATTTGGTGTGCCTTGTTTGCATCAAATTGCTCCATTAATTCTCGTCTTCTAGTTCATAATAAAGCTAGGCGATTAAAGTAATGACATGGACAATAGACATAATCTAATACTCAATTCTTGATGGTTGAAAATATCTAATAATATCATCTTATTGGGTTAACTTTACTAAGACTTCAAATTAAATCATTCCATGCAACATGACAAGTTACACTACTTCACCTTGCAATAATGAAATCTCATTTGTCTTTAATTTATTATTTTTCTAATCGAACTTGGTGCAAATTCCACTTTCTTTATTGTAGATATTTTTAGCTTTGATGTTGAAATGTGGCCTAAAATAACTACTACTTCCAATCACAAGAGACACTAAACATTATTTAATAGGAAAGGGACATTAAACCTTGTTGAAACAACATTAGTTAATTAGTAATATTAATATTGATTCATATTAAATTTGACCTTCCTAATTTGTCACTAGTAGGGAGGGAATCCGAAATTATGAACAATTTTTTATATTGGTTTGAGTTATATTTTTTTTTAAATTAACAATATATAATTATGCGCATGAGTTTTTATGTGGTTGAGGAAAGAACACGCGTATTTTTTTATGTTTGAACAATAATAAGAGTTCATTTTTTATCAATGAGATATAAAGAGAAGTAACATTATAAAACTAAGTTCTTCAGAATTAGATTTCATAGAGTCCACTAAATATATAAAGAATAAAGTCAAGCTAATAATACTATCAACTTCTAAGACAAGTGAGACTCCATATTTGGCAAACTCCATATTTATCATAATGAAACGGAGAAAATAACTATAATGTGTTCTCTCAATGAGAATATGTGTTAATCTAGAATGTCAAACTACCACTTGATTTTCTTTATCAAATAATTTAATGCCTAAAATTTCACCTACAAATTAAATAAATGAAAGTTTTGAAGTTCGAACTTTATAACCCATATAGCAATGAGGACCCTGTCAATTTAATTATAATCACGGGAATCATCACCATTTAGTTATCATGAATTTATATACACTTTAGCATATTAGTATTATTATGATATTTTCTCTTATTAATTTAAAACTATTATGGTGATTCTAGGATTTAATTTTTTTTTTTTTGATAGGCTCTAGGATTTAAAGTTTAAATTTGTTTTAACGAGTTAAGCTTGAATTTGTTTGTTTGTTTGTGATTAAATCAAAGTTGGCGAAAATTAGTTTAGGACAATTTATAGGTCGGCATTAAGCTGAACTATCATTGTTTATGTATATTTGTCCCGCATTACATTAAGCAAGTGTCATTTTACGTCCCATTGGAGATGAAAATAAAAATGTCATGATCACACTTAGTTAATTATATTATTGCTTAGTTAAGTACTGTATATTTTTTAAGGAACAATCCTAAGCGTTTCCTACCCGTGAGTTTTATTTTCTCCTTACGAAGCATATACATTGATACATATAAATATATATTGGTAACTAGTACTATAAATTAGTAAAAATATCTTCCATTATTATTCAATCAATTAGTCTTTGTAGAAATCACACACTAAGTGAATAAAATATTATTTTGTCAGTCAATCAATTAGTCATTAACATATTATTTTATAATAATAATAATAATTAATCATGTGGTGTAAATCAATTTTCTCCATTTTGAGTCAATTTCAGAATATATTATCACAAATTAATCTTAAATATTTCACACAATTTTTCTTAAAACTTTGTCGGACACATTTGTTTTTTACTTTACTTTCTTTTCTTATAAACTTTTAATAATTAATTTGTATATAATTATATGTTAAAAAATTTGCATAATTTCAAAGATACGTGATAGTGTGATAGGACATATGCATTATCAATTACTACTACGCTCACGGCAAGGAAAGAACCGGCAGGTCTTAATCAAAAATGGCTTTTGGTTCATTGGTGGGATTTTTTTTATTATCAATAATAGCATGATATCAAAGCTTACTTTATACACATTGACTAATTAAAATGACAAATATATATATTGTTTAGTGAGTGAGAAGTTCGTTGCCTTATTGGCTGCTAGTTTAGTGGACTTATTTGGTCCCACTTCATGAATTGCAGCTACACTAAACCACTAAGTGATGTTGTCTTCTTAAAGCTACGCCAATTGAATTTGTGAAAACCAATGAGCAAAGATGAAAATAAAATATATAATCATGATTACAGGTTTAAATAACATCATTTTTCAAGGAGTCTCGGTAGATTTAGATTCACTTGTGAATAACATTTTTTATTTTTCATGGTTTTGGTTTAGTAGTCGGATTGTTGGTTTATCTTCCTCTACTTTTTTGGATTGGTGCCACAAAGTTTGTAACATTGTCGTATTTGAATTATAAGAGTTGAGTACTATTTCTACTCCTTATAATTCAATTTTTTGCTTATAAAAAAATGGGTTTAAAAACTGCAAACATAAACGACTAAACGAGTATTTGCCTTTAGTGGTTAATAAATCATTTTTTTTTGGTTGGGTTAATAAACCATTTAAAGATAAATAGTTGGAAAGAATAACTCGAATATAAATTTTATGAACAACAACTTTTTGTTAAATTTTATTTATATTTTGGCTTGTTTCCTTATATCTCCGTTAAGATAGAAAAACATCACTTTCATGGTTTATTTTTGATACTTTTAGTGGACAACTGTTTCCTTGCTAAATGGCAAACAAACTTTATTTTCTCAATTTACTTTTTTGAGAAATGATAAGTGCATAAGACACGCTACATATAATTAAAAGATCTTATCTATATTTATTTTTATAGAAAAGTGTATATATTGATCAAATGATAGTTGATTTAATAGTGATTGACGTTAAATTTAGTAGGAATGATAATAGTTCAATTTCCGCAACTACATTTTGGACTTGATACTAAAACTCAGCCTGAACTCTAGACTTTTAAAGTATCGTCTTCCCGTAAAAATCAGAAGGTGAAAACAAAAACAAAATGTATATACATCGAATTATGGATTTGAGAAGACCTGACCCTATTGAAGTAGTATTATTGATGACTATTCGTTAATTAATAGGCTTATCCTAATGATAAACTTTCAACAAAGAACAAATTTATCTAGACGTGAGTAGTGTTTACGGGCGCAGAACATCAAAATTGTTCATATGATCGTGGGAAACTTGAGGATTCAATCATCTATATGTAAATGTGATTTTTTAATTCGGTGTGATGAGATCATAAATTCACTAAACATGTGGAAGAAAATCTATAAAATAAATGAGAAGATCAAATGCATGCAAATTAAGAGAATTTAACACTAAAAGACATGCAAATTATGTTACAATTTTATGCAAAAATTATGTTATATGATCTGAATTATTTAACGCATTAAGTGTCACCACCCCACAACCACAAAGAAGGCCAAATGAGGAACCAATCATATCTTCTCTAAGTATTGTCCTTCTAAATGAATTATACGTACACTGTTTCTTTTTTATTTGGTTTATGGGATTTTACTAGAATGAACACACATAATTCTCATTATGACATTGAATTAAAATGCCATGAGTTGAAATTTGCAGCAGCTCACGTTTTGGACTCAAGGTCAAGAAAGACAAGTGATGTAGTGATTTTTGTTTAGGAAAATAATTGAAAGTCTTATGTGTCATAGACTTTACTTTATATATTTTAAATTATAAGTTATTTTCATGAAATATGAAGATTTTTTGGATTGAGTAAAAATATGAAAATTATTCTCTTTGGTTATCTTGAACTTATTATTAGCATATCGGATCGTCGTGGCGCTAATCTTTAACTTATCAGTCAGAATCTTCATAGTCGGTTGTGGCGTCTTCACAACTTATAAATCAATTTTTCATCCCGATTAAGACGTCTTTTCACCCTCTCCATCAACGCACTCTCGTTTTGGTTCTGCCGCTAGGCTGTGAAACTTGTCAATAATCCTACCGCTCGTTTAAATTATGTAACATTATATTGTGATGTAGGTATCGCATTCAAATTTTTATTTTCTTTTTAATTAAGCACACCTTGTGCTTAATTTTTTTTTAATATGTTGGTTCTAAAAAAAGTGATGAGATGAATATGCAACCACTAAAATACAATTTCTCAAGAAAAAAAACCACTAAAATACAAGGGTCTAATAAGATCAATATTATTTAATTAATTATAAAAGCAACATTATAATCTTTGAACAATCAAAATTGATGAAATGACATACTCTCGTTATCTAATTTGGACAATATAGCATATGCCATATTGCATAAATGTTTAAACTAAACAAAATAATTAACACCTAAGTTGTGCTGGTCCAATAATAAAAAACCAACCTATCACAAAATGATCAAGGTATAATTATGTATTCGTTAATTATTAATTATAAAAATATCAATTATTAGTTGGTTTAATGGTGATTGACGCTAAATTTGTTAGGGAGAATCACAGTTCATATAAGAATGAAACTATTTGATGTCAGAAATGACCTTCGAATTAACTAGATTAACCTGATGGTGAAAATAAAAAAAAATTATTTATTATAAAAATAAATAAGAGTCAAAAATATTATAAAAAATAATTAGGAAAACCATGTATGTATGCATGCGTGGTATATAATGATGTAAAGGGTTTGATACTGACCTTTGATTGTTTCATTTAATTCATTTGCATCGACCATGATTCATAGTTTTTTTTTTTGTGAGGTAGACCATGATTCATAGTTAGTTCTAGAAAGTAGGTCAACTATATTTTCGTCACGTGGCATTTTTTTGGCCGTGAAAAATATTACGAACCATAGCATGTGTTTGGTTTGTGTTATGTTCTAACAGTGTTCGTTGGTTACGTTACACAAGTCACAAGTGGTTAGAATACCACACAAATAATACAAACACACATACATCATCACACACACTTGGGAATTGGGATTCTTGATGTATGGTGGTGGAACTCTATTTGCTATTAACCTACCAATCCTCGACCCCAACCCGCATCCACCATTCATACGATTCTATGATTTGTTATGTCCATGTTAATTACATGTTAGTATTTACTAGTATATATTGATCATTTATTAATTGATCCTATATGAGGAAAAATACTGCCTTATAAATAGGTTGATACAAGCCTTTTAAAAAAACTTAGGTTGTTACAAATGGGGTACTAACATAACTTTTGGTTATTTTGAAAGGTTAATTATCTTTGTATATATACGTTCATAAATACGATACGATATTAACTTATTTTTTGTTCTTATCTAATTGAGAGTGACGATCAAGTTAAAACAATGTTTGTCAATATGGAGGTACGTAGGAGTGATACCTAAAAACACTAAACTCAAGAGTCGGTAAGGGATTGAGCAAAGAGTGAAAAGTTTTTTATGATTTGAATTGTGTATACCTTTTACTATAGTGAAGGTTTGTGTTTATAGGTGGTGTCGCATCAAGGAGGAGCCGTTATAGATTGATAGAAGGGGTTATGTTACGAATGACACATCAATGTCGAAATCCGAAGGTTGTTTAGGCGTTACTAGTTAGAGAGGAATTGAGGTTGAAGAGAAAGTCCTATTGAATTGGGTATTTGTATAATGGGTTAGAGATCATGTAGGATTGATCTTTTTCGGATTCAAAATACCTAAACCCTAAATATGAAAAATGTTCAAAAATGTAGTAGATTTTCATGTACTTTTGACCATTAATGCATGCAATCCTAACCATTGATAAGATTATATGGTTGAGTTGAATCTAGTTTACTAAATTTGTAATATAAATTTTTTGTTATAATCAAAAAATAAATTATATTTACAAAGCATTTTTAACTTGAAAAGATTTTTTTTTGACAAATTTAACTTGAAAAGATTAAATAGTTGAGAATAGTACTTTTTAGATCTACATATATTTTTTTAAAGAAAAAGACAAATTAATAATGGTTGTTGTAAAGCAGCTACTACAACATAGCCCATGACCGTGGGCACTCCCAAATGGACCTTTTAAGTTGCAATATTCGTGAGTTTGACCAGCCAAATTATTAAATGTTGAAGTATTAAAACAAAAAACAAAAATGAAATTAGATACCTCAAAGATGCAAATTAATTTCTCCACGCAAACACAAACATGAATATTTGACGGTGAATCCGTGACCGTATGTTCCTAGAAATTAATACCAAAAGTGAAACTTGTTGAAACTTGTTGATACTACTAGTTTAGTTTCATTGACAACCACTACTTTAATAGTCAAATTGTAGAGCGATATATTCAAAATGGTTGGTTGGTTTCAATTTTGCTGATGTAATTACTGATCATTTGGAGGGTAAGTGAAATAGTAGTATATATAAATCCAGCTAACCTTATGCTTTGGATATTCTAATTCCAGATTGTAAACTCATCATAATGCATGCATGCATTCAAGCCCATAAACAAAAATCACAACTTGACATTCGTAGAGGACACGGCTTGATTAATTAGTAATTAGTAAGAGGTAATGAAATTGGCTAGCTAGTAAAATTACTAGTTTCATTGATGGGGCGGCTACGGGTGTCCTATACTCTTATTATCGTGGGTGTGCTTATGAGTCAATGAATCATGACATGGTGACCTAGTCCAACTTTGGCAATTTAATTATGAAAATAAATAAAGTAAGTATATTATTAATGAGTTTTATAAGGACATTAATTAACAAGTTAATTGACTGTGAGTTGATATCTCGGCCCTCCAGTTGATATCTCGGCCCTCCATAAATGTAACTAGAAATGAGGAGTAGGTCTCTTCCCCTAAGAACTAGAGATAAAAACAAAAAAAATATCAATCTTCTATTTTGTGTGTATAAGTTTTATTGACTTTGTTATTTTGTTTATGTAAAAAAAATTAAAAAATAAACAACTTATTTTTTTTTGGGTGTTATTATTAAATTTTTAAGAGAAGATGTTCAGATAATTTGGAGTTCTGCAACAAAATAAAATTAATTTGATCAAAATACTTATATAGATCTACATCGTTGACAAATTTAATCATTAGTTGAATTATTAGTTGAACAAAGTCGATCCATCTATCAAAACTAACTAAACACCGTAATAAAATGAAGAAACAAATGAAAATTAGCCAAAATGGATATAAAACAACATCATACATTTAAGAATTAATATGATTGCATACTTAGGTTAATTGTGCATGTATTGTCCAAATAAATAAAAAAAGGTTAATATGGTGCATTTTGACACAAAAAAGGACTTTCTTTTATATAGATATTAAAATGAGACAGAATAATGCAATAATAATACTCTAGAAATTATTTTTTATTGGAATAATAATTAACGTACTCTAGAAATGAAAAACAAACAAAAGAAACAGACATGCAAATGCAAAAACTAATCATAATAATACAAAAAGGACAAAATAGGAATTCCATAATTTGTCTCTATATAAATACACACTCAACAAGCACAAACCCACACTCTCTTATTTCTCTAACTCTTTTTCATCTCAAAAAATCACCTAAGAAATGGAACGGCGGCAACAATCGCCACCGTCTCCGCCACCATCACCGCCGTCACGAATCATCCTCGGCAAATACCAACTAACAAAGTTTCTCGGACGTGGAAACTTCGCTAAAGTATACCAAGCACGTTCACTCATCGACGGTTCAACCGTCGCCGTTAAAGTCATCGACAAATCCAAAACGGTAGATGCATCAATGGAGCCACGAATCGTTCGAGAAATCGACGCTATGCGTCGGCTTCAAAATCATCACAACATTCTCAAGATCCATGAAGTTTTAGCTACGAAAACTAAGATCTACCTCATCGTAGATTTCGCCGGCGGCGGCGAACTTTTCTATAAACTTTCCCGGCGAGGTAGGTTTCCGGAGTCTTTAGCGCGTCGTTACTTTCAACAGCTTGTTTCTGCTCTCTGTTTCTGTCATAAAAACGGCGTCGCTCACCGTGATCTCAAACCGCAAAATCTTCTCCTCGACGCCGACGGTAATCTCAAGGTTTCCGATTTCGGTCTCTCAGCTTTACCTGAACAGTTGAAAAACGGCCTCCTTCATACAGCTTGCGGTACGCCGGCGTACACCGCGCCGGAGATTCTCGGCCGGATCGGTTACGACGGATCTAAAGCCGATGCCTGGTCTTGCGGCGTGATTCTCTACGTTCTTCTCGCCGGTCATTTACCGTTCGACGATTCGAATATTCCGGCGATGTGTAAGAGAATCACGCGGCGGGATTATCAGTTTCCGGCGTGGATTTCTAAACCAGCACGTTACTTGATTTATCAATTACTTGACCCGAATCCGAAAACACGAATTAGGTTAGAAAGCGTTATTGGAAACAATTGGTTTAAGAAATCGTTAAGAGAAGAACCTGAAGAGAAAGTTTTTGAATCTGATTTATATAACAAATATTGTTGTGATAGTTATAACAAAGTAGAATTGGGGATGAATGCTTTCGATATAATATCGATGTCTTCGGGTTTAGATTTGAGCGGTTTGTTTGAAACGGCGTCGATTAGGAGTGAAAAGAGGTTTACTTCTAGTGAAGAAGTTGGTGTTGTTGAAGAGAAAGTGAAGGAAATTGGAGTGAGATTAGGGTTTAGGGTTGAGATTGGGAAAAATGGTACAATTGGGTTAGGGAAAGGGAAAGTTACTATGGTTGTTGAGGTTTTTAAGATTGTGGATGATTTGTTGTTGGTTGCTCTTAAATTGGAAAATGGTGGATTGGAATTTGAAGATCTTCATTGGAATGATTGGAAAATTGGGCTTGAAGATGTTGTTCTTTCATGGCATAATCATGAATCAAACTTGAAAATGTGTAATGTTGTTGATTCTTGAAGAAATAAGCGCATGTTCGATCGATCACTGACATGTGTGTATAGAAAACATATTGGTTAACCAGTTCGAGGTATTAGTCTCTTCAGTTATGCAGTCAGGCGTGAGAGATGCTTCGGGTTACAAAGAAAAAACCAGTTATATGTTATTCACTCACACACACACAAGATGCTTAAAAAGTGAAGGGTTATCATGCATGTAATCTCTAATACACACTTTTTTGTTTGATTTTTAGGTGTTAGTGAGTGAATTTTGTTATGTTGTTTTGTAGTTTCTTGTAAGAGATAGTGTTCACTCTTGTAAATGGAAAGAATAGTGGCTAGTGTTAATTTCTGTTGTTCCATCATCTTCAATCAATAATTACCAGTAGATTTTGTGATATTGGTTTGTTTTTTATTGCTGTATTTTACTAGTATGTCTTATTTTGTTAATATTTGGGTATGGATCTTTGATCTCACTACTCTAGTATTTCGTTCTTGCTTTGAGTAGCTATCATGAAGCTTTGTGGTGTATTAATGTTCTAAGTCAATTCATTCATATATAGTAATTGATATAAAAGTTATGCAAGAATATTTGGGTCTAGTTTAGTTTGATTATATATTTTTGGTTTTAATTCAGCTCTAGAAATTTAACAATGTTGAAATTCTTAACAATGTTGATTCTTTTAAGAAGATACTTTGTTTACACAAAATTATCATTTTTAAAATTAAATGTAATGACTGTCAATCTTGTATGTTGTGGTAGGTGTTTTGGTGAGTGTTTAATAATAGTATTATATCAAGATCCAACACAACAAAAAATAATATTATTATATTAAATAAATATGACTCTGTAAATTTTATTTTTGTTAAGGTTGACTCAAATAGTATATTTTTTGGTTTACCAAAACACCTACCACAACATATAAATATGACTCTGTGGTTTAAGATGCTAGTAGAGAAGTATGATATATATGGAGGTGGTGTGATTTACATAGTGTTCGAGATGGTGTGATTTAAATCAGTATTTAAAACTATATATATATAATCAAACACAGTTAATTAATTTGATTGTGTTAAGGAACTCCGCGAGGTAGAGTGTACTTCCCCAATCGCCATTCTGAAGTGCCATCGAAGGAACTTTCTCCTCTACATCTCCATCCCGTACGGAAAAATATTCAAATTTGGGGCTCCAAACCGATAAGATCTCCGTGGGAATCATTGTTGACAAATGCAAATTAAGATCACTAGTCTTTCTCTCCAAACCATAACATCTCATTTAAATGAAATCTTTATTTCAATTCACAATTCAATCATCAATTGACTCTATTCATATTTTCTTCATCTGAAATCAAAGTAATATTATTTCTCTGTTATTCATCTTATTAATTTAATAAAAGTGTTTTTTCTATTGACATCATGATTACATTTTTTAATATATAACAAAAACTTAAAATGACACTCATTTTAAAATAGATGTAGTAAATAACATGTCTAAATTATACGGTGGGATTATATATTTTGTAGGTGTATTTTATCTATTGGCAACCCATACTAATTTGTTTCAAGAAAATCTAAATTTCATGTGATGTTTGTTTGCATGTGAAAATAAAGTATAGCAATCAGTAGAGCTTAATTTGGGAATATTCTTAGTGGGACAAAGCACAATAGCATTTCTTTCTTCCAACTTTCATGGGCTTCAAAGCATGCAGTATTATATTTCATTAATCAAATGATTCAGCAAAATTATAATTTTGGACAGAATCATTATATATCATTAATTCTATATATGTTGGATACAATAATATAGCCTAAAAGATTCGTTCAAGTTCAATTTCTGAGCAAATTTGCTGTAGACTTGTCTGTAGTCGGTAGAGATGGGAAATAAGTACTATTGAATAATCTTTGTTTTGTTCATAAACTTACAAAAATACAGAAAAACCGTTATAGACTGACTCAAACTCAATGGCAAATGAATTTAACTAAAATATTTTATTTTAAATTTAAAACTAAAATCTTCAAAGATATTTAGGCATCAACAAATTAATCACTCAATCATCATAAAGTAGACACTGGTTAATGAAAGAATACTTGTAATTCACCAATTTTTTGCCCAATATTTGTCTCAACAATTTTTTATCCAATTCTCTTAAAATCTTAAGTATAAAAGAATACTTGTAATTCACCAACTCCGGTTTGGTCGACCTCAAATCAAATAAGCTACTATATATAGTATTTTGGGTCAAAAAATATAACCTACTTCTTCATCATTTACTATTCAAGAGTACTTACTTAATTATGAAATTGTTATAATATTTTTTCAACTTAATTAATGATAAGTTTTATGCATGTGTGGTCTTATTTTGGATCCGGATACATTGCAGTCGGAGAGAGGTGACTGCACTGCATTCAATCATAACTGGATCATTTCATTTCAACCAGACCATCCTGATTTTTAGTTTAAACTTTATATTTTAAAACATTTAAGATCTGATCTTGAAATATGAACCATTTGATATGAATCAAACGATCAAGATATGCTAGCTGGCTGCATGGAGTTTGACCGCATACAATCCAGTTCCATCTTATTTCTCATATGGTGTACAAATAAAACTCATAGTAGTTTTAATTGGTATGCGGTGTTACTGTTAATACTTCATCCGTCCCATTTTAAGTGTCGCAGTTGACTAAATCACACACTTTAAGAAAAGTGTGTAAAAGAAAGAGAATATGACTTTTACTAAACTATGTTAAAATGTAATTCATGTTTTAGTCTTAGTTGAGTTTTCTGATTATATCAGAAGCACTTATCAGAAGTAGCTTATCAGAAGCTACAATAGTGGTGCTTGTGATCAGAAGCCCTCATCAGAAGCACTCATCAGAAGTAGCTTATCAGAAGCTACAATACTGGTGCTTGTGAGTGGTTAGTTAGTTAGTTAGTTAGTTTGGAATTTTGTTTGGTCCTAGGTAGTTATGGTTACTTAAGAGATAAGTAACAACTTGTTGTATATAACTACATGTAACCAATTGAGATCAATAACACAATAATAATTTTTCTTCAATTTCTCTTATTCTCTCTTTTCTCTCCAACTCTCTTCACTCACAAAATTGATAATCATCACCATTTTGTTCCAACAAATTGGTATCAGAGCCCGGTTCATAATCCATAGAATTACATTGATTTATTCATTCATCAATGGCAAACACAAGCAGTAATGGCGGAAGTACGACATCCAACCAATTCCCTGCAAATCTTCGAGTTTTCAAAGGTGAAAACTACGATCGTTGGTGTGCTCAAATGAAGGTGATATTCAGGTTTCAAGATGTTGTTGAAATCGTGAATGAATGTCTTGCAAACCTTTCAGAAACTGCTACAGATGCACAGAAGCTTGTTCACAAAGAACACTCCAAGAAAGATGGGAAAGCATTGTTCTTGATCCATCAATGTGTTGACCCAAACATATTTGAGAAGATCATTGAACAAGAAACTGCTAAAGGTGCATGGGATACGCTAAAGAAGATCTATGGAGGTGATGAGAAGTTGAAGAGAGTAAAGTTACAAACTTTGAGGAAAGAGTTTGAGATGCTACACATGAATGAAGGTGAATCTGTTGCTGATTACTTCTCAAGGTTAATTCAGTTAACCAACAAGATGAAGACTTGTGGTGAAACCTTTGATGATCTAAAGAAAATTGAAAAGGTGTTGAGATCATTAACAGAAAAGTTTGATTACAAGGTTAGTAGCATAGAAGAATCCAAAGACCTGCAAGAGATGAAGCTAGAAGAGTTGCAAGCTTCATTAGAAGCTCATGAGGTGAGATTGAAGCAAAGAAGTTCAGAAAGAGATAAAGGTTCTGAACAAGCATTGCAAGCCAAGATTCACAAGAAAGGGAGTAAAGGGAAAGAAAAATGGAAAAAGAAGAGAGACCAGTCAGAGAACGATTCTAAAGCACAAGCTGCAAAATCAAGTAAGAATGGTGCTAAGAGGAATTTCAAGAAGAAAGACAAGAAAGATATTCAATGTTACAATTGTCAGAATATGGGTCACTATGCTAGAGAGTGTAGAAGTGACAAGAAAGGCAAAGAAGAAGCACAATTTGCAAATGGTGATAGTGATTCAGATGATTCACTGCTAATGGCTGTCACTAACACTGAAGTGGACAAGTCAAACTTGTGGTATCTAGACACAGGTTGTAGTAATCACATGACTGACAACAAGAAGTGGTTCTTGAAGCTTGATGACTCAGTGAGGAGAAGTATCAAGTTTGCTGACAACAGTCATGTAACTTCTGAAGGTATGGGGACTGTTCTTGTGAAGAGAAAGGATGGTCAAGAGTCTATCATCAAAGATGTGCTATATGTGCCCTCCATGACAAGTAACTTGATTAGTCTTGGTCAATTACTTGAAAAGAATTACTTTATGATGATGTTCAATAGAGAATTGAAGGTGTATGATGCAAACAGAAGGTTAATCTTAAAGTCTCCAATGTCCAACAATAGAACTTTTAAGATTGAGATCAATGTGGTTGATCATCAGTGTCTTGCTGCAGAGATAGATGACAACTGGTTATGGCACCAAAGGTATGTTCATTTGAATTTTAGAAGTCTCAGCTTGCTAAAATCAATGAACATGGTGAGAGGCTTGCCTCAGATCAAAACACCAACAGAAGTGTGTGAAGAGTGTTGCTCAGCAAAGCAAACTAGGAATTCATTCAAGAAGGACTTACCAATGAAGTCAAAGGAGAAGCTGGAAAGAATTTGCTCAGATGTGTGTGGTCCATTTGGAGTAAAAACCATTGGAGGTAATGGTTACTTTCTGAATTTCATAGATGAATTCACAAGGCACTTATGCTTGTATTTGATTGAGAAGAAGAGTGATGTATTCATTGTGTTCAAGAAATTTAAGTCACTTGTAGAGAAACAAAGTGGACTTAGTATTAAGAAATTGAGAACAGATGGAGGTGGTGAATACACTTCACTAGAATTTGCAAAATTCTGTGAAGATGAAGGTATAGAACATGAGATCACTGCCCCATACACACCTCAGCACAATGGTGTAGCTGAAAGGAAGAATAGAAGCATATTGAATATGGCCAGAAGCATGCTTAAATGTAAGCATATGCTTCATAAGTTTTGGGGTGAAGCTGTTTCTACTGCAGTGCACATAATCAATAGAAGTCCAACAAAGAAGTTACACAATGTAACTCCACATGAAGCATGGACTGGTCAGAAGCCCAGTGTCAATCATTTCAAAGTGTTTGGTTCACTGTGTTTCAAACATGTTCTTGAACAAGTAAGGAAGAAGCTTGATGATAGGAGTCAACCAATGATCCTATTGGGATATCATGCTACTGGAGCATATAGATTGTATGCACCAAATGAGAACAAAGTGGTCATCAGCAGAGATGTGAAGTTTGATGAAACCAAAGGATGAAATTAGCAGCAGGAGTCCAATTCAAACATTGAGATTATTCTGCAAGAACTAAGTGAAACTGAGAATGTAGTCACTGAGGAGCAGAATGAACCAAATGTAGTTGACAATCAACAATTGAGAAGGTCAACTAGAGAGAAAACACAATCAGTTAGGCTAACTGGTTATGATGTGTTTCCTGATCAAGCCATAGCACAAGATGGTGAATTGGTCAATGAAGCTATGATAGCTGAGCTAGAACCTGTAACTTTGGAACAAGCTTTGAATGATGTTAACTGGGTAAATGCTATGAAAGAAGAGCTGAAGTCTATTGAGAAGAATGAGACTTGGAAACTAATGCACAAGTCAGTCAACAAGAATCCAATAGATGTAAAGTGGGTCTATAAGCTGAAAATGAGACCTAATGGTGAAATTGCAAAGTACAAAGCAAGGCTAGTTGCAAAGGGTTTTCTTCAGAAGCCTGGTCTTGATTTTAATGAAGTGTTTGCACCAGTTGCAAGGTTAGAAACCATTAGACTAGTTGTTGCAATAGCATCCTACAAAGGTTGGATTATGCATCAACTAGATGTGAAATCTGCATTTTTGAATGGTCCATTAGAAGAGGAAGTTTATGTCAAGCAGCCACCATGATTTGAGATCAAAGGTGAAGAGTATAAAGTGTTTAAGCTGAATAAAGCACTTTATGGCTTAAAGCAAGCTCCAAGGGCATGGAACAAGAGAATTGACAACTTCTTACTCAAGTTACAGTTCACTAAATGCACATCAGAACATGGAGTCTATGTGAAAGGTACAAATGAAGATCTAATCTTTCTGTGTTTATATGTTGATGATCTGTTGATCACTGGATCAAATGAGAAGTGCTTACAGAAGTTCAAAATTGACATTATGAAAGAGTTTGAAATGTCAGATTTAGGTGAACTATCTTACTTCTTAGGCTTGGAATTTGTGAAAACAAGCAAAGGTATCTTTCTGCACCAAAAGAGGTATGCTGAGAATGTTATGAGTAGGTTCAACATGAGTAATTGCAATTCAACAATTAACCATATGGAAACTGGTGTGAAGTTAAGCAAGTGTACAGATGAAGAATTAGTTGATTCAACATTGTATAAGCAGATTATAGGTTCATTGAGGTACCTATGCAACACTAGAATTGACATATGTCATAGTGTTGGTCTGCTGAGCAGGTTCATGAATGAACCAAAAGTTAGTTACTTAACTGCAGCAAAGAGAGTGCTCAGGTATGTGAAAGGAACTGACAGCTATGGTATTCTACTGCCAAACCAGAGAAATAGTAAGGTTAAGTTGCAAGCTTATGGCTATTCTGATTCAGATTGGAGTGGTGATATAGATGATAGGAAGAGCACTGCTGGCTACCTATTCATGCTGGGAAATTCACCAATCTCATGGTGTTCCAAGAAGCAAGGGATTGTTGCATTATCATCATGTGAAGCTGAATATGTTGCAGCTTCATTTGCAGCATGCCAAGCAAATTGGATTGAGATGTTGCTCTCTGAATTGAAGGTAGTAGAAGGAACAAAGATGAAATTGCTTGTAGACATCAAATTTGCAATTGATTTGGCTAACAATCCAGTTAGTTATGGCAGAAGCAAGCATATTGAAAGGAGATTTCATTACCTGAGAGATCAAGTGAACAAGGAGAAGCTTGATTTGGAATATTGCAAAACTGATGTACAGCTAGCAGATATTCTCACCAAACCAATGCCAAAGGCAAGGTTTGATTATCTAAAGAAGCTTATAGGAATGGAAGTGTTAGAAAACGTGAATTAGGAGGTGTGTTAAAATGTAATTCATGTTTTAGTCTTAGTTGAGTTTTCTGATTATATCAGAAGCACTCATCAGAAGCACTTATCAGAAGTAGCTTATCAGAAGCTACAATAGTGGTGCTTGTGATCAGAAGCCCTCATCAGAAGCACTCATCAGAAGTAACTTATCAGAAGCTACAATACTGGTGCTTATGAGCGGTTAGTTAGTTAGTTAGTTAGTTAGTTAGTTAGTTTGAAATTTTGTTTGGTCCTAGGTAGTTATGGTTACTTAAGAGATAAGTAACAACTTGTTGTATATAACTACATGTAACCAATTGAGATCAATAACACAATAATAATTTTTCTTCAATTTCTCTTATTCTCTCTTTTCTCTCCAACTCTCTTCACTCACAAAATTGATAATCATCACCATTTTGTTCCAACAAAATATTCTCTATTTTTATTGGTAGTAGACATTGAAATACTAAAAAGTAGATATTTTAGTGTACTTTTTCTCTTACCTAATGATTATTTTAAGGGATAAAATAGTAAAAATTAATGTTATAAATAGTATATGACACTTATTTTGAGACAAATAATTTTGCCAAGTATGACACTTATTTTGGAACGGAAGGAGTATAACTTTTGAACAAATAATCGTTTTAGATGAGAAACATTATTTTTATTGTCACTATATAAGTATATAGTCCCTTAAATTTATCAAAATTGCAAACAAAAAAGTCATCTACTAAGTCTAAGTTTCTTTGCACAATAATTAGCCTACTTTTCTGTTTTGGTGGTTTTCGTTTTCTTATTTAGATAGTTAGTGTTAGACTGTTAGTTAGGTTGTTTAGTAAATTTCGCTTTCCTACATAAAAGATCTATCTTATCTTTTAATAAAAATAAATTGAAAAGTTTAAGGTATACATCGCAATTCAAATTTTGATATACTTTTTTATTTATTTATAAAGTGATATTCTAATCACTAAATTATTATTTAGACAAAAAAATATATATAAAAAAACAAAAACACATTGATAGGATGTGGCATATTCAATTTTATTATCGTGTAATTCTCACATTAATGCACATTCATATACAAAGATTATTGTTTACTCTAATTTTTTTTCCGCCTTGTAAACAGAACGGTAAATGCCACATACAACTCACTCAAGTTGTAGATTTTAAGTTCAAACTCGAGATATTATTAATATTTGATCTAATAATTTTGAAATTTTATAAACTAATCTGAAATTTATTGATTATATTTTATTATCAAGTATTATAATAAACAAAACTTCATATTCTAAGAAGAATAAACAGATAATCTTGAATTCAAACCTTAATATTTAACTATTGTAATTCTCTATGTTCACTATTTGTTTTTATAAATGCATCAAATGTTATGGTTTTTTTTTTCTGGTACATCGGAAGATAAAATAACATGTTATATGTTATGGTTTAGATAGTCATTCATGTGATTTGATATACTCCCTTCGTCCCAAAATATAAGGGAAAATAAAAAAATACACTTATTAAGAAAACATAAACATGAGAATTAGAAATATGGTTTTGTGGGACTTTTCTTAGAATAAGTGCATAGAAAGATAGAAAGATGTAAAATCAATTTTGATTGATTGTTGTTTATAGAGAAAAGCAGAGAGAGAGAAAATTAAATGCAATTTACATTTAATTTCATGAGAATAAGAAAAAACATTCTTGAAATTGATTTTTTTCCCTTATATTTTGAGACAAAAAAAAATGGTTTTTTTCCTTTATATTTCGGGACGGAGGGAGTATCTATTAACAAAAATATGAGAGTATGCATATATCATCCATCATCCATCCATCAATTAATACAAAAGGGGACACTTCTTTGTTCAAAGACACGTAGCACTTAAGACATGAATAATTAATTCCTTGTCCTTGGATAGAATTTTTGTGCTGCTTGTGAACATAACCAACGAATTGCTGACACATTATAAGCCTTACATTAAATTCATATGGTCTATTTTTAATGATATTGACATTTGTCAATTTCACATCTTACACTCTACTAGGATGATGGAATCTATATAACTTCTTCAATTGGTACAACTTATCAAAATGCTACGTATCCAATCAGGAACTTGTTACATGTCACAATAATCTACCAAAATAATTGCTACAAATGAAAAACATAAAACAAAAAAATAAACATTGATTCCATATGATGTTAGACCAAAGTATGTCATGTGATTAATTTGTAAACACACACATATGCATGAAAATAAATTCATGAAAGGAACAATTGATCAAACTTAGAACAATGATAAGCCTCAAGGTTTTTTTTTCTTTGCAACTAATAATTGTGATTATTGTTTCATTGATTGATTGCAACAACATTCTAACTTAAGAAATGAGAAGCTCAAAGAATTTTCTTTTTTGTTTGAACTCATTGTGATTGTTCCATTTGCTTGCGTGTGTCAAGTCTTAAAATGCAACCTCATCAATGGTACATTATAGTTTAAGACTTATTATTAGTCTTGAAATGATTTTAGGTTTGTTTTCATTCTTCAATTAATTGGATTGATAACTAATAACTGTAGATTTGAAGTTTAATGACAAGTGTTGACAAGTGTTACGCTGTTTGTATACATAAAAAATATCAATAACAATAACAATCGAACTTAATAACTGGAGAATTTACAACACTCATACACTATACTCTGGGGGGTCATTTTTTACACATAACTATAGTTTGAATACATATGTTGGTGACAATTTAACTAAAATTATTAAAGTGTGAAAAATTAAAAATGAATTGCCAATTGTCGCATAAGTGGAACCGATCGAGATAAAAAAGGTTATGTTATGAGAACATTTGATATGTTTATGTGTTAGTTTGAACCCATAATACTCTTAATCTCCACAATTATGTATAAATTTTGCGTTGTTATACTCCTTGAAGTCAAAAATATTATTGAAAATAAATTTAAATAAGGAACTTGAACTTATTTAAGTAATATTTTGTAATAAGAAGATGAATCATTAATAGTTCAAGAGATTTAAATGATTTTCAAGTGATTGTCAAATTATTCAGAATAAAGTTTCAATTGCTTGGAATATAAAAAAAAAAGAAGTTTCAATTGGCATTGAACAATTATTGAGCTGCTAATACATTAGCTCGCATGTTGTATTTAGACACACATGTCACATGTGTCAAATTTGAAGAACGGGATATATGAGTGGAGTTAATCATAAACGTAAAGGTGAAAACACCAATTATGAGTAAAAATGCTATTACTTTTAACATAATGATTACATTTTTTAATATATGTAAAAATACTAAAAGCGGCACTCATATTTCAATAATAAAATGAGTTTGATTATTAAAATGCCCTTATTAATGATAGTTTGTGAAATAATATGATGAAATGAAATGCAATAAATAAAATTAGTTTAGTGGCAAAAAGTAATAAATGTTGTCCTGATATTCTAAAAAAATAAATATTTTTTTATTTTTTGGTAAGGAAATTGACAAATAATTATCAGTCATTAGTTAGTTCAGTGGTGATTGACGCTGAACTTGGTAGAGAGGATCACAGTTTGATCTCCCGCAGTTGCGATCTGGAGGGGGCTGAAAGTGGAACCACTTAATGTCAAAACTGACCCCCCGAACCAAATTAAACGGGTGGTGAAAATTCAAAAAAAAAATATATAATGACAAATAATTTGAGACAGAAGAAAATTTTAAAATCATAAAATTTCAAAAATATTTAAAATATAAGCTATTTGATATAGCTTTTCATAAAAATAATTTTTTAGAAACAATTTTAAAAAAAACTGAGATTTTAATTAAGTTTATATCTCTTACTTAATTGTATTAGTTATTGAATGTCAAAATCACTCCTTTAATTTATAAATAAAAATGAATTTGAAATAACTTTTATTATTTTTAATTAAGATATCATAAACATCATTTTTAAAAATACATAAAAAAATCTTTTTTTTAATACGTAGACGAATGACAAGCAATTGAAAACTAGCACACACACAAAATAGAGGGTCTAAGATTCAAATCTCGGTCATGGGCGTCAAACTTAGCAATATCTATAATTTCTGCTAGTTGAACAAAAACTTCTGAACAAAATCACTTTTTTTTTTAAAAATCTAAACAAACACACCTAATAAAATCTTAAACTATATTGAAGTATAAATTTTAAACGATAACCTCCATCTTAAAATAATTGTCAGTTACACATTTTAATGTAAAATTTTAATCATTAATTAATATCTTTAGTTTTTTTTCTTAAAATATTATAAAATTTATATAGTTAGTTAAAATACTCGTTGAGAATCTAGCGACGGATTAGTCACTGCGTTCGGCAGTGGATACCCCGGTCTCGACAAAAAAAAATACTCGTAGAGACAAATCAAACAAAATCTTTTGTTTTTGTGACTAAAATCAAACAAAATCTTATACATTAATATTTGTCTTTATAAATTTGTAAAAAAATACAGTCATAATAAATGTCAACAGTCAAACTGTAACAATTATTTTGACACGGAGTACTATAGAGATATTTTTTTTTCTTAAACATTAAATCTTCAAGACAAAATCTTATACTATAGTATAAAGTAAAGCACTTAATTTTTTTTTTGGCGCAAACAAAATTAATGATAGTGCATTTCATTCTTAATTGTAAATTCAATATAAAGTGGACAATAATTAAAAAATTGGGAACTAAAAATAAAATGAGTTGTCTGCGCTAAGTCAAGTTACTGATTTATTTGTCTCTTAACATAACTAACTTTATGACAAGTTTAAATCTAACAACCTACAATACGATTCAATAATGATTCCAAATTCAGTCTTGCTACTAGGCATATGGTTTGTTTGTAGTACAGAATTTCGGTACATAATTTTAAAATATGATAAATTGTAAAATGTAACATTATTACAAAGTGAACAACTCCGGTTAGTTTAAATTAAGAAAGAATAAAAGTTTCAATCTAAATTATCCAACGGTAAATTTAACATTTTCTATTATGGAAAAGTAATAATCAATCTCACACGCGTGCGCCTATATGAAATCAAAACTCCAAAGTTCCGTGACAATATATATATATATGTGTGTGTGTGTGTGTGTATTGGATAGACTATAGTAAATATCTTTCTAGATCATATTGCACACCATCACTCTCAAGATTATGGAGCGGATTGACACGTTGAGCACAAGTATGAATATTTTCACTCTACTTCGAAAAATATTTTTGAAGTTAGTTTCTTCAAAGTTGAACATACAAAAAAATGGATATTTTGGAAGTATGAGAGCATCATGGAGGCTAAAGAGCAAATTTCGAAGATGATTAATACTGAAAATATTCAGGCTAGGGCTCAGACAATTAAGGCTTACAAGTCCATATGATATACATATTGAAAAAAAAATTCCAAAATAATTTAAAATAGGAAAAACTTGGAAAAGTAGAATTCAAAATAATAGAAGTTAAAAAAAATGATTAAAATCATTGAAGAAGAACATTAAAACATCAATTAAAAATTTAAATGATAATTATATTAAATAAAAACACAAACAAAATTATCATAGGTACTGATGAACATACAATGAAGACTATAAAAATATCAACCAAGATAAAATAATGTGTTAAAAAACAAAAAAGAAATAAAAAATGAAAGGAAAATAATAAAAAAAAATAATTTGGAAAATATTTTTCAAGTTTTACTTATATTCAATTTTTTTAAACGAAGGAAAAATTAATAGTTTGGTGGGCCTCAGAATATCATGGGAGGCTAAAGAACAATTAATCATTGATGAAATTATCTTCATTTTAATTAAAAAAATCTGACTATCTTGTACATTATATGTAGCACATCAATGAAAAGTTGTACACCTTTTCTTTACCAACTCATGCATGAAAAAGGCATTTTTTTTAATCACCATTAATACAATGGCATGAAAATGTTATTTTAATTACTTTCATGAGAATCCTGCAATTGCTGAACATTTAAATTATTAAACATCTTGTTCAAATTGGTAGCTTGCTGAGCATTTTCACTGAGCTCTAATCTCGTCTAGTGTAGTGTAGCTATACATTTAAGATGAAAAACTATCCATTAGAAATAATTCTAATTCTTAAATGCACAAGTGGTAGATATAATACACGGTGTACAAGTCTCTAATTTCATTATAACGAATATAAATTTTACAAAATTCGTATTTGTTATAATAAAATCAACGACTTGTGCATCATGCACCAGTTGTGTATGTTAGAATTTGTCATTATAAATACTTCATCCGTTTCAAAATAATTGTTGTTTTATCCCAAAAAATATGTTTCAAGATGAGCGTCGATTTCAATTTTCAATGCAATATTTTCCAATTTTACTATCTCATTATTACTTTATACACAATTCCCAATAAAACTAACCAAAAAAGTAGGGTTAAGTTAGTAAAAACACTATTACTTTTACTATCATGCAGTCCTTAATATGTGTATAAAAACTTTAAACAACATTCATTTTAAAACGGAGAGAGTAAGGGCATGTTTGAATGAGTTTTTAAAAACTGTATTTTATTTTTTAAAATAATAAAACTAGAAAATTTGTTTGGCATCTATTTTGAATTCTACTCTTTCTAAAAATAGTTTTCATTTCCAGTTTTTAAAAAGGAAAAAACAGAAACATCTTCATGCTGTTTTCCCTTTCAATTTTCAAAACATACGGTGGCATTATTGTAATTATATGGAACTTTTCTATTCTTCTTTTTATTCTGGTAGACTGGTACTATTCTAACGCACGCATATGCTATGATTTTCTCAAACAAGTTTCGTTGTTTTCTAATTTCAAGTACACTTTTTCAAAAATTGATTACCAAATGAGTTTATATTATTTTCTTTTCAAAAATAATTTTAGAAAACTAATTTATAAAATAGTTTTTAAAAACTAAAAAATAAAAGTGTTTCAAACATGCCCTAAATATTTATACCTGTTGTTGCCATCTTTTGCTCAAGATACACATATTGCACAATATAGCTTTGGTGGTATGATTAAAGAATGCAATTGATTTTGCGGAAAAAGAAAAAAAAAACCATATTTCATAACTTGAAATGAAAGTTTATATACAAATGGATTACAACATAATTGACAAAATAGAAAAATTACAAACATAACTTTCACAACTAACTGAATAGAGCATATCAATATACAATAGAAATCAAGTTGTGGGAGTCTAATAATTTGCACAGTGATATCATTCAGGGTCATTTTTGTCACACATATCCTCTATAGTAAACACTAATCTCTAATAAACTATGAGATGAGTTTTGTTAAAATGTATCTTTGACAAAACTTTGTAAGATGCAATATAATATTTTGACTGTACTTCTCCAAATTTGTTCTGTTTTCCTGTACTCTTATCCTCATTCTCACTATCAAATTACTTCTTTCATCAAAATGAAGATATGGAAAAAAGTTTCAGAGTTGAAGAGATATCAACAATCTACTCCCATTCCCATTGCCAACTGTTAATGAGTACTGGTTAAAGGAACCAAAACATGTTCCCATCCCAAAATCCTGCAAAACAACAAACAGCTATAGTCATAATTTTGGGTAATACTTTATCTCTTTTAAATGTTAGGAATTAGGATTATTCTAGTGGAGAAAATGATCTTTATGAAATGAAGGGCAATGTTAAATAGGTGCTAAAAAAATTGTATTAAATATCATCTTATACTTTTTTTGGTAAACCAAGATATTTCTAGGCGCAACTATAGAGATTAATCACTCAAAGTAAGTGAAATCTATTTAAGGGGTTGACCCTCCACCAACTAATGTTTTATCATACACACCGTCAGCAGCCAGGGGTTGAACTCTAGACCAAATGGTTAAGGGACTCTTACCAAAAAAAATAAAAATGGTTAAGGGACTCAAGTATCTATCACTTAGGCGCATGTTGGTTAATACCACCTTATACTATTACCATATCTCAGATATTCTAATATTTTATGCACAATCATCCAAAGTCGTATTAACTATTGTCTTGTCAAAATTATCCCTAATTTTTTATCGCAGAAAGAAAAATAACTGAACTGAGAAAATAAATAGTCAAAGGCATTATAGGAAAAAGATAAATAATTTCATTAAAAGTAAAAAAAATTTATTGATTTTCTTAATGTGTAAATAATCTTAAAACGATAAAGAAACGATGTAGTAATATTGAAATTACCGGTAGTGATTCTTGATGCCAAGACTGAAATGCTCCAATTATAGCCTCAGCTATGTTTCCAACAAAGGAGCAAACAACCAACTCCAGATAAAGCCAGACTAAGAAGCTCCCTCAACGAGTAAACCACTTCCATTCATCTATATAATCATTTCTGTCAAGCAAGCGTGAAAGCGCCACCATCCATTCTTGCAAGCCACGAGGAGCATCCCTCTTCACCATTACTTCTAGGCTGCCAATATTTTGCTTTGAAACACCAAAATTTAGCAAAAGTTGTCCAAGAGCTTTGAATGTAAAATCATCTGGCTGAATTCCAGATTCTATCATTTCCTTGAAAGTCTCTTTTGCTTCCCGTAGCCTCCTACCCATTGAATACAAGACAAGCACATTATTATAACTTAATAAATCAGTCAAGAGTCTCAATTTTCTCATCTGTTTTGCAATTTGATTGGCTTCATCCAATCTTCCAATTTTCTTATACATACATAGCATCATTGCATATGAAAATTCATTTGCAATGCTGTTTTTCTTCAAACTCTCAAATATTTCTTTTGCTTGTTCAATCATAAATCGTTCAGTATAAAGATCAATCATACAATTAGAAGAAAATACCGAAGGACCTTGAATCGTTGATTGAAGCAACTTGTATGTTTCTTGTGCTTCTTCCAAGTAGCCGACTTTAGTATACAACTTTATCAAAGAGTTATGTACGGTTGGATTCCCTGGGAAACCTGCCTTCCTCATTTGATCTACATAATTGGCAGCCTTTTTAACATTTCCAGCATCAGCAAAAGCATTGATTAATGCGCCATAAATAATAACATCAGGTTGCACAGCATTTTCAATCATCTCATCATATAATGCTTCCGCAGTATTCAATTGGCTTAACTTTGCAAAGCTTGAAATCACAGCACAATATGGGACGCAATCACTCACCAATCCTGCCTCCTGCATTCTTTTCAGATAAGGTTTTGCAATGTGTGGCTTGTCAGCACTGGCCAAAATATGTATGAGAGAACTGTAGCTGCATTCATTTGCAACAATATCAAATTTCTCCATACAGTCAAATAGTTGGCATGCTTTATCATAGCATTTCCCTATCCCATAAGCTTTAATCATCACATTAAATGCAAGGACACTAAGCTTCTTCCTTTCTTTGCAGCACATAAAGACTTTCTCTGCTTCTAATGTGTACCCTTTATCGCCATATGCATCAATGCTGGAAGAATAACAGCTAGAAGTGATATCCCCAGCGAGGTGAAACCGCATGAACCATAACCATGATTTCTCCAGCATATCCGATTCTACATACATCCTAATCAACGCAGATTGGATGAATTCATCAATCTTAAGACCTCTTTCATCCATCTCCCGTATGAGATCTTCAGCTTCTTGGACCATTTTCCTGGTTGAGTATGCAAACAAGAGGGTGCGATAACTCACTAGATCTGGCATAAGGAAGGCCTCTTTCATTTTTGCAAAGTATTTTCCTGCCAAATCGATATTATTATGTTTAACACAAACAGAAATAAGGATATTATATGTCCTAGTGTCAGGCGGACATTGAAGCTCTTCCATTCTCTGAAACAATAAACTTACTTTCCGTATCCGTCCATGGTTTCCATACAAGTGAATCATCGTATTAAAGGTCACCGTAGTAGGCACTACACCTTGTTTGATCATCTTAGCAAAAATTTCATACACCGCTCGAATTTGACCGGCCTTCCCATATGTGTCAATCAAGGTATTATACGTATGTGAGTTTGAACATACATTGACATGTGATACCCCATTGCAAACATGACGAGCATCAACTATATTATGATCAATCTCTATTCTCAAAGATTCACCTCTTGACCATTTCCTAAAAAAATCTTCCGCTTTTCGGAACTCTCCCGCCCTCTTATAAAACTGAACAACAACTCCCATCGTAACCTCATCCGGTTCCATCCCTTGACTTTGCATCCTTTGAAGCCAACCAAGCGCTTCTTCTTTTAATCCACCTTTACTATAAACATCAATCAACGTTCCATACGTCGAATTCACAGGTACAACCCCATTTGCATTCATTTCACTCCACAAACTCTCCACAAACCTCCATTTCCTCCCTTTTCCAAGTATCCAAAACATTATATTATAATGTATCACATTCAATTCATAACAACCCTTTTTCTTAAACCACTCAAAAATCTTCAAAGCCCTCTCCCAACAAACTTGTTCCTTCAATATAATACTCATTTCCTTTTTGCTAAGTCTCTCTTCCCAAGGTCTAAGAGCCTTATCCAAATCATGAATAGTATTCAAATTATGTAGAATCGCCGGAATGCGTCCATTGTAACATACCCATTTCGTCGAACACTTGGTGTGCACATTTTTTTGCCTCAAAACAAACCCATCTTTGTTACCCTTTTTCTCTTCATTTTTCTGCAAATTCAATTTCTTGAATCGAGATTCTGGGTCTGTGTCATTGGGAGAATGAAACCGTGGTTGTTGTTGTTGAGTGGTTTTACTGGGTATAGAGTTTTCGCGTGGAACAGCAACAAGTGCAAGTGTGTTGGTGTCAATATTCAAAAGCATTGGCTTTTGAGAGGATTAACACAATAGGATAAGAAGAATTAGCAACGGCTTTTACTCAACAAAACGTTGCTATAGTTTTCGCATTTGCTGTTGAATATGATATTCATTTCTATTTGCCATTTTATCTTCAACTTTTTCTTTTATCTAGTTATCAGTTTTGTTTTTTCTTTTATAGAAAGGGTTTATTTAAAGAGAAAAAAAAATGCAATAACTGTAAGCAATTCCATCAAGTTACTTCATTTCATTCTATTTTTTTCATAGAAATTTAAACTATTTTTTTTAGTATAAAATTAGTTTACACTAACGATTAACGATGCATGAATATCTATAAATTTTTTTATTTTAAATTACTATTATACAGCAAAATTAATAGATTAATAGATATAGGTATACAACAAATATTTTTAGGATAGTTCTTCTTCGCCCTCCCTAAATTGATCAAAATCCCTCTCATGTCTCCCATTTACCACAAGATATCTTTTGATAGTACTTTTTTTTCAGCATGAACAATGCAGTGTGGCAAAGAGCCGCTGTTTATTTTTAGTGCTTGTTCAAAATAAAAACAAACATTTTTAGTGGTAACGGTGCCCAAACAAAGTATAGTAATCTTCATATAAAGGAGAAATGCAAATAAACAAAATCGAATCCTACAAATAGTCCCCACACATAGAGATGTAACTTAGTGAAATTGGTAAACCAAAAGATGCAAAATACATCAAGTTATACTTCGACCGTTGTTAATGGGTCTGCCCAATGCTTGTAATAATCACTTATTTTGATGTTTAATCGAGAGAGTGCGGAATATCAAAATTTAAAATACAAGGAATATTAAAAGGAAATGAAAAATATACAATTTGCTCCAATATCTTTTCCGTATTTACAATACAGTCTGCAAAATAACAACACAAGAATATCCAAGCAATCATATGATTCAATCACTGGTGTGTGGTGTCTGAAAATGCTCTACTCATTTGCAATACTTGTTGAACCATGCAGCAATGCTAAGGAAACTTTCAAAGTCGGATTGTGGCCTGCACATAAGTTAAACCAAACTACTTTATCAGTTGCAATTCTATCTAGACGTAGGTAGAAGATATTTCTATGCAAGATTTATGTACCTTTCAATTCCGTGAACATCATTTGGAAACACGATGACTTTAACCGGTACTCCTTTCTCCTTTAAAGCCCGAGCATACTACAAATTTAAACAATATGGTTTTCTCCATCACGTGGTTCTTAGTTTAAAAGGTAATTCATATCTTAAATTGAGAATTAAAATCTTACTTGTAGTCCAGTGGAAATTGGGACACGAAGATCTTGGGCACCTAATAGAAAAATTGTTGGTGTTTTTACCTGCAAACATCAAAATATAAATTGGTAATGCCAAGATTTTACAAGTATGAAATATTATAAATAGTCTTATAAAATACAGTAGGTTTTGAAATGGCGGACGCATTGAAATTGAGACCAATTGTCTGCGCGGTACAACTTTTGTCAAGCAATCAGAAGGAATGACATTAAAAACTTGATATATTGGAAAGAGAGGACAAAAGTATGAAATAAGATAAAATAAAATTCAAAGTACTGAAAAATTAAAATAGTTAATGCCATTTGCTTAAAATACTATGCCTGCTATCCCTTGATGTCATAATTTCAGACTTGTAGTAACTATTGCTACAAGTATTTGAGCAATTGTAAATTTCTTGACGTTTGGAGTGTAATTAAAATACTGAGAAATATTAGTGCAGTTCAATATTTCAAAAGCTTATTTTAGTGTACAGACCTTTGAGATGTGGGCAATAGGAGATTTGCTATAAAATAGAGTCAGATCCTCTGCTGAAGGTGCTTCGGTAATCCTATCCTTTGATCCATAGCTCTCCACAAAGCACCAATCAGGAATATCAGTTGTACCAACCATCAGAGCAAGGTTACAAACAGGATTTCTAGCAGCTGCTGCAACAAATTTCTCTGGAGCCTATAACAATCAGAAAGACAAGATAAGACTGTGAACAATGTTAAAACAAAACTCATAATCAAATTGTGAAATCCCAAACTTTTAAAGTGAATATTCACTTTTAAGTGAAATTTTCATTCAAACCGGGTTAATTGCTAATAAATATACATCTTTTGTGAGGTTTCTGGTGCTATAAAGCTTCCACAGATTTGCCACAGTGGGATCCAAGCAAGGGTTAGATCCATTGTTGACCCTATTTAAGAAGCTTTAACATATACTTTTGAGAGACTGATAAATAATTCTATTCAAAAATATATGTATCAGATTTCAAAAGTCGGAGAGTGTGGACTAATTGCACCTGGCCAATCAAGTGGGTTGTCAAAAAGCCACCATGTGAACCACCAAGCACCGCAATTTTTGACGGACTGGCGAGTCCCAAGTCTATGACATGATCAATAGCTGTGAGTACATCATTGACATCCTGCATAAGTCAAACTAAATTCAACATTCCTCCTCCTCAAAAAAAAAAAGCCATAATATAATTTTTGAACTAAGTACCTGAGATCCAGCATTCCCCGGCAGAGATTGTAAGGCTTCCTCACCAAATCCCAGTGAACCTCTGAGAAATATTGTCAAGCAAGAAACTTGAATAAGCACTAGTTCTAGACATTTGTTCAGCTATAGTAAGACATCTAAAAGAGGCTTCATGCATCGTGATGGGGTCATACTGACTATCTCAAAGGTATTGGCAATATCATTCTTTCCTAGATAAAAACATTTAGTATATTTTGATTATGATATAACAAACTCGTTAAAATATTAGCTGTAATCTTATTGCTAGAACTTAATCTCTTAATTATTTCCGTTAGGGGCAATAGGTTAGATGTATTGAATCACACTATATCAATCTAGTCATATTATTACTCAGATTATTCTCTTTTACTACCACAAGGTCCACAATGCTATAATGTTAAATATTTATAAACAATATTCTTAAAAGAAATATGAAGCTTAAAAGGTGAATGATCCGGTGCAAAGAAAAACAACTGTTGAATATATAATAGCTTCAAGAAGAAAGGGGATATTGAACATTATTTGGAAAGATTTATCATCCAAACACTGAATATGCTATTTGTTATTTACAAGATATCTCAATCAGTATCCCCTTCAACAACCACAAATGTTGAAGCTACTATAATACTCAAAAGTTTCATCAGGCCATGGGGGAAGGAGCCCCCTGAAGGTGACATTTTGAGGCTCTAAGAGAAATTAATAAAGCCATAAAGGCTTGAATTTATTTGTCACTCACATCCTTTCCTTTAAGTCATACAAACAAGAAACAGATTATTTCAAGCCTTGAGAGCTGTGCTAAAATAATTAATGTTTATAAAACAAATTCTATATCAAAATCATGAAATCACCGTTGAAGCTGAATGGCTTAACAGCATAATGCCAAAGCCCAACTATCAAGGTGGATCTCTACAGTCTAACAAATAGCATCCTGAATCGCAGATACATATTTCTAGCTGTGCCACACTATGGTTAGGATCTTTCAGAGACTTCAAATAATAAGATCAAAATAATTTGAAATATTTCCTACTCCCAAGAAGGATGACAGATTAAGAGCAGGCCTTGCTAATTTGGTGTCTAAACTAAGAATATTGCTTTAGGAAAATGGCTATGGAGATTCCCGCTGGAACCTCATCAGCTTAAATCATAGAGAATTTTGGTCCCTTTTTGGTATCCTGGAATATTCTTTTTGTCCTATAGTTAACAGGATTTGGTTTCTTGATCTTCATGTGGTGTTGTCATGCAAATACATTTTAGAATATCTAACTAATTCATTCAACAGAGATACCTTCTATCTTGATATATCTCAATGGAAGTCCAAGCACTATAACTATATAAGGCTTCCCATGATAAGTAATATAACATTTTAGAATATCTATAGATTTAGGTCTTTTATTTGGAATGTAGTGCTTAATTGCATTAATACTGATTAGTAATTAATATGATGCATTGCAAGTTATGAGCAATAGAACAATATAAGGCTTCCAATGATAAGTAAGTTATGTTATATGTGGTGTGAGCTAAGAATCATAAAAAATTCCTTGCACAGATCTGCATCAGTACCAGTGTGTGAATAAGAATCTATCTCTTCATCAAACATTGAGTAAAAATGAACAGGAATAAGATCCAACACATCAAACTAATAATGAATTTTAATTCTCAGATACTAAGGGGCATATTATTTACCTGTAGTTGACAATCAACAAGCTATATCCAAGTGAAGAAAGAAAAGCTTGCGACTTTGAAAAACTTGACAACGAGACAGAGTGTGGTCCCCCATGAAGGACCACAATTAGTGGATCGCATGTGTCACTTTTCTTAGTTTTTGATGACACAAATATAGCTTCATAGGGTTTAAGAGAACCTGAAATTGACATAAAAATGGAAATGAAAATCAAATTTTCAAGAAAAAATTGAGCATAACTCAATTCATCTTCCAATTTTATAGTATTAAGCAAGGTCCAGAGCATCCATCTAACTTCAATAACGATTCTGTTTACTTTTTATCTTTGCGAGTATTGTCATACAAGTTTACTATTCTTCATTTTTTATAGTTTTGTACCTTGGGGTTAATTTTTCTAAATTTCCATTTCATCATATTTTCTAACTTCAATAATGATTCTGTTTACTTTTTATCTTTGCAAGTATTGTCATACAAGTTTACCATTTTTCATTTTTATAGTTTTGTACCTTGGGGTTCATTTTTCTAAATTTCCATTTCATCATCTTTATACAGGTGGTCCTGTTATTTAGTAGAGCTTGACTTATATCTATCATCTTTATGCAACATCACATTTAATTTTCCTCTGCTCTTGATGAAGGGAAATAGGAACTACGAAGACACAGCAGAATGAATATCTTATATGCCACACAACACAACTGTAGATAAGCAAGAAAGATTAATTTGTGTGGTTAATTGTTTTATAAATATCTTATAATTCCCACACAATGCCATCGGCTGTTTACTCTCACAATTTGCGGTAATCAGGAAGTGTTACATTAAGATAAACCTATGCATTTAATCTAGCCTAAAAACCTAAAGTAAGCCATATACCTTTAGTTGGGTTCTCAGAAGCATCCTTGACTGAGATCTTCATTACACTAAACGTAAGAGAGGACAACAAAGAACTTACCTGCAGGAAATTCCAATGATGCACTTTTAGCTTACAACATTCTTTTTATTTGCAAAAATAATCCACACAAATAATGCCAAGGAAGATTGACCAAAACCTTGTCAGAGCATTTATATATGGGATTTGAGACATCTGACCAACTCCATTCATTATTACCAGATTCCTTCTCAACAAAGGTTCCATACTTGACTTGAGGAACATCTACTGGGCTGCTAGAAACTGCATGTAATTAGAACAATTTAGTTTGAAGTAACAAATATCACACTCCAATACTACGGATCAAAGACAAAATGAGCATCTAATTTTACCAGCAAAAATATTGTTCCCATGCAACGCAAGGAGACCCCACGAGAAATTTGAGTCCGCAGGGGTGATCCGTTTTATTTGTCCACTATATTTGATGAAAATGTGCAGAGTTTGGTTAGGATGATTTTTGTAATGGTTTACATAAACATAATAAAAAGAATACTTACTGTTATAGTTTCCTTACCTCAACACATTGACAGAAAGTAAAACTTGGCTGCTGTGCCAGACGGAGGGTATAACCAACGTGTGGCCATCAGAAAGCCATGGATCACTAAGGATACTTGAAAAGTAAAGCCCAGGAAAGCCATCATCCTCAGCACACAGCACAACAGGTATCTTAAAAAATGTAATGCAAAAGTCACAATAACGTTACTAAAAAGTTTGGCAAAAATATAAACACCCACCAAGTAGTGAACAAAAACCAAAGGAAAGCCATCATGCTCATTATATAGCTTATTTTGAAAACATATCACATATCATATAGCTACATGTCAATTGTTTGGATTAAAGTTAAACTGGCTGTAAAAAAAGCTTACCACATCGTGAACTTTTGCAGATTGATAGAACTTCAAATCCTTGGGCCAATCAATTCTATGAAGTGAATTTGTAGCAGAATGGGCTCCAGAATCAACTGAACTTCTTGCTGATAAAAATACAAGATACTTTCCATCTGGGCTGGTAGAAATTTCATGTATTAGAATCAAAATTGTAGAAATCATATTCCCACACCTATTACTAATAACTCGTTGAATCAGATCATGAGATGAAAACTGATAACATATATAGCACAACAGTCAATAAAGCCGTTTAAAAAACAAATAAAAAACTTGTTAAAATGAAAATCATTTTTCTAAAGTTCTTCATTCTACGTTAGCCACCATTGACAGCACCCTCGAGAATGAATGCTTGGTCTGCTCTCTGAAATGTAAACCCTTAGGTTCATCATTAGCCAACTACCCTACCATCTTGTCATCAACCAATACATTAAACACATACAAAACTATACCACTATAATAAGCTATAGTTAAGTTGTTGCTCCAGCATATGAAACAAGAAGAGGCAAAAATGGTCCTGACTCTGACATGCATTGGGAAAGAGAGTACTAGTGCTTACCTGAACCGTGGAAGGAAAGCACTACTTATGGTTTGAGTTAGGTTAAGCGCCTGAGCATCTTCAGTTGAGCTGCATCATCATACCTTTATATTTCAGCCCAGCATAATCAAGCTTAATAAAACAAAATCACTTTTTAAGAGAAGTAAAGTTGAAGTGACATACTGGATCTCATTTTCATTAGTTTTTGATTCGTGCGGTGCTTTAACAACATATAATGCACAAGGCCTGTTGTAGCAGTACTTAATACCAAGTTTTCTTATCTCAAATGACCATCCAACGAAGACTAAATATTGTGCAGAGCCTTCATTTGATGGAGCCCACACAACTTGGCCAACACTCAAAGATTTGTCGATTCCTTTGACAGCTTGAACCTCTCCACTGCAAAATCACTATCGTAATTAGGATTTTTATCCATAAATATAACCATTACTATTTAGTGAATATAAACTATACAAAACCTAGTGATGTCTATAACAAAAAGTGCAGGCTGCCTCTTTCCCGCATATGTTTCGCCCCAGTCTTCCTCCCAATCTCCTTGACCTTTCCAGCTGCTGGAATCCTTGTCATCAGAACCACTTTTCTTGTAGCCCTGATCATTGAATGTAGGCTTTGCAGGGGAAGGCTCTTCAGCAACATATGCTATACGAGTTTCATCTGAGCTCCAAGAAATCCCCTCAAACCTACAATATCACAGGACAAAAGACCCAAACATTAGCTAATTGACATGCAAGAAAAAAACAGCTAGAAATCTTGAAAACAACACAAGTCACTTGAGATACAAAAAGGACAGGAGAACCCAATCAAGTTTTTAAAATTATAAGACATGACATAACTATAATATGCGGACTGCGGAGTCATGCAATCTAGACTGTCAGGTCAGAATATCATATCAGATCTAAAATACAAATCAGGATATGAGCCATTCAATCTTAGTCTAACTATCAAACATAGCATGAATCATTGTAAATACAATAAAATGCTAGTATGCATCTAATCATTATGATATGCACATTTGCATTCATATAACAGTTCAAAATAAAATGCTACACAAATAAATAACAAAAAGGGACATATATTGTCAGTGTAAACTAATTTTACACTGACGTTAAATGAGAATCCAATACTTTGCAGTTATTCTTTAAATGCAGTTACAAAGTGAGCTTAGTAGTGACAATATGATAAATTCTCATTGGACATCCAACAGTACATCCTCATTAAACTCAATAAATCATAAAATACAAATTGAAGTATTCTTCTTGACGCATACGACATGAAAATGTGACATAGGAACCTATTCCCTACACTAACTAGTAACAGTGTCATGTTGTAACCGAGCTTAACCAAGATCGTTTAAAACTTATATAGTTGATATGTAATGTAACCAAGCTCAACCGAGATTGTTTAAAATTTATATAGCAAATATGTAATATGAATTGTTCTTCGATCTCAAATCAATGACTAAGATTAATTACTGCGCGCAACTACGTGCTTGCATCCCTAAACAGCAATGACATGTAAAGTAATGATAATAATAATTTACCATCCATCAGTATACACAGAACCGTGTTTAGATTGAGGTACATGAAACTCCCTTTCAAGAAAAGAATCACTCCAAATTTCAAACCTACAAGCACCACCATCACTCTCCGAATTTCGAACAATCAAAAGCTTTGAACCAGACGGCGAAGGAACCATAACAGAAACTCCAGAAAACTCAACCGGAAACGGAGCAAACTGTAACGTAACGGAATCGTCGTCACTCCGTTTAGTAACCATAGACGACAGAATAAACTTCCGTCTCTTGTTAGCTAACAGATTCGGTTGACTAACGGAAAACATCATTCCCTGTGAATACGAATCTATAACCGCAAAAAATCGCAAAATTAACTTCAATCGAAAATCGTAAATTGAAAATTGAAATTTGCATGGATTTGCATTTACCTGAGTTAGAATTGAAAATCCATGCCTTATCGATTGAAGAGATTGAAGCGAATTGTTGAAGTAGATTAGAGTGAAGTGAATATTGTTGTTCTGATTCTTCGTCTAATCCTAACGGAAAATCACTTTTTGGATTATCCATTGCTGAAAAATTTCTGCTGCAGATTAAGCAACTCGAATTAGATTAGATAAAATTGAGATTAAGTTAAATAAGAAAAATGAGTAGAAAAGTTACGTGATTATGGTTATGGAAATGCGTGTTTTTGTTGATGATGATGATGAATAAGGAAAAGAAGAATGAGATGGTGAAATAGAAAAGGAATTTTGGTGGAAATGAGTTGACGACGCTAGAGATAAACTAAGGGGTGACACTGACACTGTGTTCCACCCCATTAACAATTAACAATGCCAACATCCATATCACGTCCATCACATTCATTTTCTTTCTAATATTTCTCCGTGAGTTTAACTCGATAGATATGATATATTGCATGTATGCGTATGGACCCGAAGTCGAATTCTGTTATGTATCTTATCCACCTTGGGTTTGTTTGGTCGAAGAAAAATAGAGAAGAAATAAATTGAAACACGGAAATCAATACTTGTTGTTTTATCTTGGGCTGTGTTAGAGCTGTCAAAATGGATCGGGCTGCCGGGCTGATTCATTAGCCCATGGACTTGGGCAGGCTTGGGCTTCAAAATAGCTGGCCCAAAAATAATCGGGCTTTTCTGGCCCAAGCCCATTTGGCCCTTCTGAGAATTGGGCTGGGCCGGTCCGAAGCCCGGCCCATTATCCAACTTTTTTATATCGTTTTTGTAAAAAAACTATAATTTAATTAAAAAATTATTATAAAAAACATAGTTTAACATGTAAGTTCAATAAAAATGATTATATTTACCTAAAACTTTAGTGATTTACATTTGCATACAGTTATATCTCAATAAAATTAATAATGATGAAGAACTAATGTATCAAATTCATTTAAAAAAGAACAAATAAAGTGAAAAAAATAAATATAAATTGGATTGAAGCGGGCCACAAGCCCATTGGGCCGGGCCGGACTTTTGCAAGGCCGGGCTGGGCTCACAAAATCATGGCCCAACTAAAATTGGGCCGGAGCAGTCTAACCCATCAATAGTTCGAAGCCCCACGGGCTGAACCGGACCGGCCCATTTGACAGCTCTAGCTGTGCTCTTTTATCTTGTACCATTTTGTCCAGCACTTACTTTTTAGCAGATCAAATGCATCTGAGTTTATATAAACGATACAAAACCTAGTTATGTTTATAACAAAAAGACAAAAAGTACAGGCTGCCTCTTTCCCGCATATTATCGGTATAAACTAATTTTACAATGACGATTAAATGAGTATCCAATACTTTGCAGTCATTTTTTATTATAATGTTAAATGAATCATTATGTTTAACAACGTTACATGACAGAATAAAAGTCTTGTTCTTGTTTGTTAAAAGATCAGGTTGGTTAATAGAAAACATTCCCAGTGAGTTGAAAAGCCATGCTTTGTGAATGTTGGGGATTGCGGTGAAGTTTAGTGATGACCGATCTCCTTTGAAAATCTGTGGAGCACACATCCAACCGAATCCTTTCCATACGCATAAGCTAGGAATCGAACCCCTGATCACTTGCTTAAGAGATCCAAAACTCTTACCACTTGGATCATTCATTTTAGTAATGATTGAATAATGATTACTAACTCTATAGTCTAAAGAAAACAAAAGACAAAAGAGAACCATCTGGCAAAAAAGAAAAGAACCAACCATGTTTCAAATATTGATCAGCCGAAAGTGAATGACAATGGTTATTGAACAATTGACTATGGTGGATTTGGCTACTGGTCTGCTTTCCATTACTCGAAAATTCTTTTTGTTAAGTATTTTACCTGCTGGAATTTTATCTTTTAAAGTAAATAAGCGTATCAAGATTCGAACATCAGTCTCGATATATTACTTGCAATGTCTCTATTAACTGAATTGTGTTCACCGGAACAGAACATGTATTGTGAGTTATTATGACACACTTATTTACAGTATTTGTTGAACCAGACCCCAATATTAAGGAAGCATTCCCATTCAGATTGTGGTCTGCAAAAACATAAAATGAAATAAATAATGTATATAAAATAAAATTAAGGTTTAATGGATTATTTGAGGATTTTCAAATAAATCTCTCAACTACCTTTTGAGTGCATGAACATCATTTTGAAACATGATGATTTTGACTTCTACTCCTTTCTCCTTTAATGCTCGAGCATACTAGTCATGTACACAACAAATATATTATTTGAAAATCAAAATACAAACATCGCATGTAACATCATGCATATAAGGACTTACTTGTAGTCCATCGAAGTTTGGAACACGAAGATCTTGAGCACCTAGAAGGAAAAGTGTTGGTGCTTTTACCTACAGAATTCGTCAAAAGTCATAATGCCAAAAATCAAATGAATGCAGTAGGATATATTATTGCTAATACTCGGATTGATTTAGGATGTATAATCTAACATCATGAAATTTAATTATATAAAATGGAATTCTGCGTGGTCGCCCATCGCAACTATGCTTGAGGCCACTTGTAAATAGAGAAGTAGACCTCAGTGCCGAACTCTAATTGCGTGATTTTCAGAGAGAATTTCATCATGCACATGTAATATCAGTGCTATTCAATTTAAAAATGTTTGGTTCAATGTAAGACCTTTGAAACGTGCGAAATAGGAGACTTGCTATAGAAGAGAATCAAATCTTCTGCTGAAGGTGCTTCCGTAAAGCGATTTCTTGCAATGGTTCCAAAGGCCTCTACATAGCACCAATCAGGGATATCAGTCGTACCAACCATCAGTGCAAAGTTGCAAACAGGATTGATTGCTGCCGCTGCTACAAACTTCTCTGGTGCCTGCAGCAATTAGAAAGCCAAACAATACTCTATGGTCAACAAAAGCCACCAACATTTCAACAAACTTACAAAAGTTCCTATGTTAACTAAAAACCGGTATTGCAAGATGAAAATTAATAAAAATGTATATAGAAGATATATGGACTCAATGCACCTGGCCAATCAAATGAGTCGACAAAAAACCACCGTGTGAAATTCCCATCACCGTAATCTTGGATGGACTAGCAAGACCCAAGTTGATCACATGATCTATGGCAGAGAGAACATCATTGACATCCTACAGATGAAAAACTAAAATAAAGATCCAAGCAGAAATTCCAGTATAGTGTTGCAACGATCTTATAAAGTATATGTTTCGCTTAGATAGTATAACGAAACTTTATTCGGATATAGAAAACAATAAACACTAACCTGAGATCCAACTTTCCCTGGAAGAGATTGTAATGCTTCCTCACCAAATCCTAATGAACCTCTGAGAAAAAATAAGGTTGTAAGAATTCTACAAAGACTCGTGTTCTTCGTTTCCTTTTATAACCATGCTTGCAACATAAAGCTTTTGAAACCTCTAACTGTATTTTAAGCTAGTTAACTGTAATTTAAGAACATGTATTACCTGTAATTTACAATTAGTAAGCTGTATCCAACGGAAGATAGAAATGCCCAAGATTTCGAGAAGTGTGACAAAGAGACGTCTTGCGGCCCTCCATGAAGGATTACAATTAATGGATCAAATACATCCTTGTTCTTGGTTTTGGATGACACAAATATAGCTTCAAAAGGTTTAGCAGCACCTGATATTAAAATTATAATAAATATATATTAATGTGTCTGTTTACATGATCGCAAAATTCGATTAAGATTTATGCATATTGGAAAACATTTTCTCATAAAACATAGACTCCAAGATTTTTTATATGAAAAATCATTGCTATATAAAAAACAATAGATAAACAGTGAATTCCATAAGATGGAATATGCTACATTCTCAACTAGTTTATGAGAATAAATACACAAATTAAAACATGTCTTGAATTTCATTAAGTTGTTCAACTTAATTTTACATATCCATAAGTAAGAAACCAAACTAACTTAAAGACCTTTTGTTGAATCATTAGAAGCATCTGTGACTGAGATATTCAGTATACTGCATTGGAGAGAAGACAGCAAAGATCTAACCTGCAATGTAATAAAAATCGAGAGATTCACGTCTAAATATATAGAATAATATACTTTTGTGACAAGTTTCCGTTAATATCTCAAAAGAAATAGACGAAATACCTTGTCGGAGCATTTGAATATGGGACTGGTTATCTTCGACCAGTTCCATGTAGTATTTTCCTTTGTTTTCTCAATGACTGTTCCATACATAATTTGAGGAACATTGACTGGATTGCTGGAAACTGCACAACGATTGACAGGAACATTGATAAAGCATGCTTCTCCAGTTTAGAGTACCAAAGTAGAGATAAATTGATAATTTGTTCTTACTTGCAAGAATATTGTTTCCATCCAGCGTAAGAAGGTTCCACGAGAAATTTGAGTCCTCTGGGCTTATACGCAATACTTCCCCACTACAGTGACAAAAAAAATGATCATAAAAAATACATACATGGTTATCAGTATATCGATACGAATCTCTAGTGTGTACATATTTTGAACATGAATTTCACATTAAAAAATCTCGATTCACTATAAGGAAATCCAATTCATTTAACCACCACTAGAATTTAGTGTAGTCAGCCAGTTTTCTTTTGTCATTTGACTTATGACTTCAATTCGGGAAATAGTTCTACCAAATCACGATATGAATCACATTCACGGATATGAATCACATTCCTACTGTTATATGCTTACCTCAACACATTCACGGAGAGTAGAACTTCACAGCTGTGCCAGATGGAAGATATGATCATTGTGCAGTTGTCAGAAAGCCATGGATCATTATGGATAGTTGTGCAATATAGCCCGGGGAAACAACCATCGTCGGCACACATTACAACAGGAATCTTCAGAATTGATTGAAAAAACCAGAGTTATTAACTGTCAAAAACATGCTCCCTATGACTTATGCAAAGTTTACATATTTTCTATCACCAAATCAGTCCCTTAAATTCAAACTATACAAAACATTTACGCCATCCATCATTTCTATCACCACTTTGGCATCTTCATATGGATGAAAGTATGACATTTTAGATCGTTGAGAAACTTATTTGGTGAAAATTCTTTAGAAGACTAATGTGATGACACCGTAATAATGCAATCAGACTAATACATTGAAATTATGCCGGGCACAAGAAGGGCTTACAATGTCATAAATTTTGGCAGATTGGGACAGTTTTCCATCAGTTGGCCAATCAATTCTATGAAGTGAATTTGTAGCATTGTGCACTCCCGAATCCACGGCACTCTTTGCAGATAAAAATACAAGAAACTTTCCATTTGGACTGGTAGAAAATTCATGAATAATGATTAGTGGTATAGGGATTAGAGACACCATACATATACTGATATACCAATATTTCTCAAGTATTTAAACACAAGTATCTTACTCCACCAGCTTACCTGAATCGCGGAAAAAGAGCACTGGTTATTGTTAGAGTTAGGTTCAGTGTATGCAATCCTTCGGTTGAGCTACATGTAAATAATTAATTTCATAATTCTTTTCAGAAATAACCAACCTTAGCAAAAAGTTTGTACTTTCGTCAGTTGCGGAAACATGGGAAGTTAAGAGTTTCTTACGACAGTGACTCTTGGTGCTCTGGTTTGTCGGAGTTTGACACGTGATACGGGGCTCTAACAGCATACAATGAACAAGGCCTGTTAGAGCAGTACTTCATACCTAGCTTTCTTGTCTCAGATGACCACCCGACAAAAACAAGATATTGTTCTGAGCCATCGGTAAATGGCGCCCACACAACTTGGCCAACACTCAAAGATTTGTCAATTCCTTTGACAGCTTGTACCTCTCCACTGCGAAAAATACTAGTTAAACTAAGATTTACTCAATGTTTTCAATCGCGAATCACAGAAAATAGTAATATGTTCAAATTACACTATGCTACAATGTTACAGCGTCACTGCTATAATTGTATTTGACAACACTTTGCACTAAATAGTGTATCGTGGCACAATAGCGATTGGTTCAAATTCCACTATGCTATAGCATAATAGGCCGACTATTGCTGCTATTCGACAACAATGGATTTAAAATCTTACGAATATATCTAAATAATATCGAACATTAATATGAAAGATGAAAAACCTATTGATGTTGATAACAAAAAGTGTAGGCCGTCTCTTTGCAGAATATGTTTCACCCCAATCTTCTTCCCAGTCTCCCTGACCTTTCCAGCTGCCAAAATCCTTTTCATCCCAACCACCTTTCTTGTAGCCAAGATTATTAAATACCGGCTTTAGAGAAGAGGGCCCTTCTGCTACATATGCTATCAATGTTTCATCTAAGTTCCAGGAGACACCTTCAAACCTAAACCACAGTGAAAAATAATGAAGGAATAGCTTTGTTATGCATAAGTGATAATGAAATTGTCGAGTAGTGTAGAAATGGCTACTATAACACGAGTCAGGATCAAATTACGTGTCAAACTTTTTATATGACACCTCTGATAATTCTTTATCGGATAATCGTTTCACAAAATTGACTGTTGGACTGATAGATATTATAACATAGATCATATCTATAAAATATAACATTAATCAGAAATAATTTGATATGTCAATGAATACATCAAAATTTGAAAGTTCACAAGACGTTACTTTTGATGTATCTCATATACAATGTAAATGTTTCTCAATCTCATAAGTTATCACACTTACCATCCATCATTATATACTAATCCATGCATTGATTGAGGGATATGAAACTCCTTCTCCAAGCAAGAAGAACTCCAAATCTCAAAACAAGAAGAAACCCCTCCTTCATTCTCTAAATTCCGAATCACTAAAAGCTTTGAACCAGAAGGTGATGGAACAATCATAGAAACAACACCACACATCTCAATTGGAAACGGAGTCCACATAAACTCAACAGCAGAATCATCATGTTTAACAATATTACATGACAGAATACAAGTCTTGTTCTTGTTTGTTAAAAGATCAGGTTGGATAATAGAAAACATTCCAAGTGTGTTAGTAGTACTTTGTTGTGAGTTGAAAAACCATGCTTTGTGAATGTTGGAGATTGAGGTGAAGTGTGGAAGTAAGTTTGAGAGAGAAGCATAGTGTTGTTCTTCATCAGTGGTTATGTCTTCTACTTCAAACTTCATTTTCTCTAGTAGCTTGTGTAGATTATGTGACTGAATTTTGAAGACAATAAACAAGGTTGTATGAGGAGAATTTGGTTTTTCTGAGTTGGTTAGAAAGGAGTTTGTTGATTAACAGAATTCAAAACTTAAATGTATTTTAAAATAATTAACAATAAAAAAGTTATACAATGATTGAATAATTATTACTCAAGTCTATAATATAATAATAGCTCCATTTGGTTCCATAAATATAATAAGTCAGTTAGTAGTTGAAAGAATATTAGTTGGTTTTGTACCCGTGAGTTTAACTCAGTTGATAAGAATATTTTATATAATTTGCACGACTGAGATTCGAACTCTAGTACGTCCACTTATTCACGTTTAAAGAGTGAAATTATAACCACTAGGTCTACCTAACCAAAAAATAAAAGAACAATAGTTGGTTACACACCCAAGAGCGTTTACATGAAATGACAAGGAGTTAATTAAAAGAATATTTACATACAAAGATTGCTTACATTAATTGGTAGAAGTCTCTTCTAGCTTAATCAAAGTCTTGAATTCGATCTCTAACTTGAACATGTAGACACCACGATAGATTCTCTCCAAAGTATTTTCCAACTTATGAAATATAGAATAAGTGGATAAAATATGATGGGTGATAAATAGTGGAGATAACAAAAAAGAACCAACCAAGTTTGGCACATGGCGCTTTGTTCCTCCCTCTCACTTATCCCTCCCATAATCACTTCTCCACCCAAACTCACTTCCAAATCATTCTTATCTCCAACACCATCCAACTTTCATGGCATATTCACCAATAGTAACACCAATTCAACTAAGTTCTTGTTGAATGCTGGTTTCAATGTTATTGAGCCTGACCTTAGTGAAGAACCTAAAGACCAATTTAGAACTAATGGCATTGCACCTGTATAATTTTGTTATATATATATAAACTTCACTTTGTTTCATTCATTTTATACTATATTTTTGCTTTTGTGATGGGATTTGTTTGCTTTGTGTGAATTTTAGGAAGATTTTGAGTATGGAATATTTGATGGTCATCACACTTACAATGAAGGAGAAGAAAAGACAGGTATTTGTTTGTTTGTTTGTTTCGGCTATAAAATTTGATGGCAATTTGTCAAATTCATAGAAATAGAATTATATCTTCTATAGCTATATATAATTAAAAGTTATCAGGAAAAAATGCTCTGAATGATTAAATATGCATGTTTTGCTAACAAAGTTCATGATGAATATTAATCACAGGAACATTTTGGGGTGCTATTAAGGATGATGTAATAGCAGTAGGACCTCCCTCTGGATTTCAGGGTATGTTTTCAATGCACCAATATTTATCATTTTACTAACTTGTATTACAACCAATGTTTTAAAAACTATACTCGAAATTGAACAGATAAAATGTCTAAATTATGGTTAAATTAGTTCAAACGGTTTATCTGAATGACTAATAAATAAGTACGTTGTGGCTGTCGCCGCAAGTGAGATAATGTCGGGCATATTTGACAACAAATCTCTGCATTATCAAAGATTGCAACTTTGATCCGATCCTCGACTGCACAATTTTAACTACGATTGTGGATTTTGATTATTGTTTACTTATTATTTTGATTCTCATGTAGGGCTTATTTCATGGCTCTTCCCACCAGTCATTGCAGCTGGAGTATTCTTCAATGCCCCGGTAATTATAAATGTTAATTAACATTAAGTAATGAAGAAAGACACAACATAAGAATTCAAATTGTCTCTAGTTTGAGGATTTTGTATTCACGCAGTTAAAACACAGGTGGTCATTCAATCAGTATCAAACAGTTCAAAGAAATGCAAATTTTTATTGTATAATTTAAAATACCAAAGTAAAATCTGAACTGTCTGATATTGATCAAATGGCCACCAATATTCGAACTCCATGAATACGAAGAGTAGCCTTGCCGGATCCAAAAAGTCTAAACATCAAATGGTTGCTTTGCTTGGATGTAAACAATGCATATACATTGAGTAAGAAGCAATTAATCCTAAGTACTATATATATGTGTGTTTTAGGGGGAGTACTTGTTCATTGGAGCAGGCATATTTACAATAATATTTTGCATTATTGAGATGGATAAACCTGATCAACCTCATCACTTTGAACCCCAAATATACAATATGGAAAGAGGAGCTAGAGACAAGTTGATAAATGACTATAATACTATGAGCATATGGGATTTCAATGACAAATATGGTGATCTTTGGGATTTTACAATCAAGAAGGATAAGGATGACATAATGAGGAGATAACTCTTCCTACTTCTTTGTTTTATGTTGAATCATGATGTGTATATTCCCTTATGGGTTAAATTAGTATTTTGTATACAAGTGTATAAATTTTTTATAGATTATATGCAGTGTGATTGCATAAAGTCAATCTCATCCAGTAAATATTTATTCTATATGGTATGAACTTTATCAAAACCTAAATGCAATGCAAGTTAAGTTACTGACTGGGGTGTGAACCTTTGACTACAGTCTACAGACAACCTCCAACCCATTCTATTCCCATACACAATTTTAAAAAGTCATTAATTTTGTACCTAACCAACATTAATTAACTGCCCGTGTCTCATAAGGCAGATGTAGATAATTGAAATTGAAAACCCCTGCCCAAATGGCCAAATCCATCATTCAAATGGGTTTATTTTAATGTGAGTAAACAAAAGTTAAATGGTATAGTTTAGACTTTGTTATGTGGCCAAACCCATCTTTAAGTTGAATGACTGGACTATTAGGGGTTAGAATTTTGACTTATACATATAAAATATGATTTATCCGTCAACTGAGCTAAGTTCAAGATGACTTTTCAAATTTATTATCAATCATCGAGTTTGTATATTACTATTATAACATGTCTAGCTCAATCTATCATTCATGTCACATTTAGCGTATCAAGCGGTCATTTTGTACTACCTCTAACATGTCTAGCTCAATCGATCATTCAGGTCACATTTAGTTTCATCGTCGGTATGCTTAGCTCAACTCGGTCATTCAAATCATGTTGAGCTCCTCCATGATCAACTACACCAAACTTGTCTTTGGTTCAACTGTGCAAGCTCGCCTATACACACATAGTGATGTATTGTAATTTGTAAGCAACGCATCCACCAACTTCACATGTCATTTACGGCAAAGTGACGCGTGAGCTTCACATGCTTTCACTCCATGGTCATATACGGACGACTTGAGTATGAATCTCATAAGCTCAATTGGTCTTGGACATCCATAAAGAGGTTCATTAGGTCAAGGGATAATAACTATAAAAGGAAACATTTAAGAAGCAAAGAGGGTGAATTGATTCTAGTATAAACAATATAATCTATCTTAATCATTTTCAGAATATTCTTAGTATTTCACGGAAGACATTCGAGAGAGCAGCTCACTTGTCGTAAGTCGTAACTATCTTATGTTTACATACTTGAACACTAATAGATACAAATATTTACAAAGACAAATACCACTACCTCTACCTATATCTATTAACTAAGTTGAAATATCCATTATTTAACCTCAAGTATGAATTTTCAATTCAACAGAAATAATTGAATTGATGCTTGCTAACATAAGAAGCTTGACTTGAACATTGACTAGTCAGATCTCAAAGCCAACTTAAAAAGACCACAACACAAACTCATACAAAACCAAATCATGAAAAAATAACAAAACCAAAACAAAACATAGTAAAAGAAATGAAAACTTTCAAACTCCACCACCACCACCACCACTACCACCTCTTCACCCTCATTTTCTTACTTCTCCTACCCTTCCTTAAGTCACAAACTCCAAGACAACAAAACAACACAGGCTACACCTGCAACAACAACAACAACAACAACAAAAACCAAACAAAAACTTATCCATGTCAAACCTATGCTTACTACAAAGCAACATCACCAAATTACCTCGATTTAGCTACCATTTCAGACCTTTTCTCAGTAAGTCGTTTAATGATCTCAAAACCAAGCAACATCTCTTCACCTTCAACCCCTTTAATCCCTAATCAACCCCTTTTAATCCCTTTAACTTGTTCTTGCAATTTCATCAACACCACTTTTGGTTCAATCTCTTATTCAAACATCACTTACACTATAAAACCAAATGACACTTTTTTCCTTGTTTCAACCATTAATTACCAAAATCTCACTACTTATCCTTCTGTTGAAGTTGTTAATCCAAATCTTTTAGCTACTAATCTCTCAATTGGTGATAATGCTGTTTTCCCAATTTTCTGCAAGTGTCCTGATAAAACAAAAACAAATTCAAGTTTCATGATTTCTTATGTTGTTCAACCTTTTGATAATGTTTCATCAATTGCTTCAATGTTTGGAACAAGTGAAAAATCTATAGTTGATGTTAATGGTGAAAAATTGTATGATTATGATACAATTTTTGTTCCTGTTACTAAATTACCTGTTTTGAAACAACCTAGTACTACTGTTGTTCCTTCTCCATCACCAAGAGGAGATTTTGATGATGATGATGGTGATGATGATAAGAGTGGAATTGTTAAGGGGTTGGCTATTGGATTGGGAATTTTAGGGTTTTTGTTGATTTTGATTTTAGGGATTTGGTTTTATAGAGAGGTTTTGTTTAAGAAGGAAAAGAAAGAGAGAGATTTGCATTTTGGAGAAAAAGGGTATAAAGGGAATTATAATAATGATATTAAGAAAAAACAAATGGATGTGAATTTTATGGCTAATGTTTCTGATTGTTTAGATAAGTATAGGGTTTTTGGATTTGATGAATTGGTGAATGCTACTAATGGATCTGATGAAAGGTTTTTGATTCAAGGGTGTGTTTATAAAGGTGAAATTGATGGACATGTTTATGCTATTAAGAAGATGAAGTGGAATGCTTATGAAGAACTCAAAATTCTGCAGAAGGTATGGCATTTACATTTTACACTACTATTTTGATATATTTGATCTTTAATTCTATGTTAATTAGTATTTTTTTTCTAGTGTTTACTATATTGAAAATGGTAGCGTTAATTTTTTTTGTCAGATAGTTTAATGGTAGCGTTATTTTGCTTACGATCGGAAAAACAATGTCATGAGTTAAGATTTAAGATTCATTTTAGTCTCTAAAAAATGGTGAGATTTGATTTGATTTCTGAGAAAAATAAAAGCAACTTTAGTTCTAGAGAAAACAAATTGGGACAACTTAGTTGTTAAACCCTACATATAGGAGGAGAAATCAAAATATTGGGTTTCAAACACTACGAAATTGTATCTTGCAATGTTTTTAGAGATTAAACTGAAATTGTTTTCGTGAGTTTAATTTGATTGGTAGAGATCTAACATTATATATGCAGGTGTCGAAACTCAAACCTCATACACTCTATTTATTCATTTTAATGATAGAATTTTCAACCATTAAACTACTTGAAAAGAAGAAAAAAAATGAATCTTCCTCTTATTTCATTGTTGAGGGATAAAACTCTTGAAAGATTAGAAGATAGAGAATCACACATGTAATAGTAGATTGAATTTTGGTACAATCCATAAGATATGAGTGAGGAAGAGATAGAAAACCTTTACTAGAATAAAATATGCTCAAGTTAATATCTTATTGTTGAATGAGTAATCAGATGATATTAGGTGAAGTGACTTGTCTAATGAGATGATATCATTCTACCAATATTTTATAAATCAATAAGAGAGTTATAAATAAAAATTTCATTATGATTTGTTAAACCTAGGAATAAACCTCTAGATTCCTAGATGATACACAACTAGTTTAACATTGCTCATTATTTATTGATGATAGTTCACTATCATCATAGTGTTTTCTTTCATAATAATCATATTTTTGTACTTGATTCTTTAGAAACGCATCAAGACAAATAAAATATATTAACGGTTGTTAATGGTTTTGTTGCTTGTGGTTATTTAATTGAATAAAAGTTATTTGTCTTATTTTTCAAATCTAAGGTTGATTTATAATGATTCACAATAGTTTAGTGTTTCTGGTTAAACAAATAATTAAAGCTTAATTTTTTTTTGGACTAAAAATAATTAAAGCTTAATGCTCATAGGAAAAACGAAGATAAATTAAATTAAGTAAAAACAAATATATATGGTGTACTCTCATTCATCTTTATTAAAAAATTTCTATCCATCCTTGTCATTCTCTTTCCCCACCGTAACTACCGTTTTTACTTTTAGAGAGTTTATAAAAAAAATTCAGGACGTAGATTCCGAACTAAGGTTCGGGTTTTAGAACCCGAAGTGTGTGCGAAATTTTGGGGGGTATAGGCATCAGTTCGGGATCTAGATCCCGAACCTTAATTCGGGATGATCGTTCGGGATCTACATCCCGAAATTTGTGTAGAGTTTTTGGAGTATATACAGTAGTTCGGGTTCTACACAAGGCCAAAAAGAGACTTTTTTTCTAATAGAGATAAAGTCAAGGGACCAAAATAAAACATTAATGTTAAGGAATCAAAACGAAATATAAAAATAAGTTAAGGGACCAAAATAATAATTAAGCCAAAGAATTTTGATTTATGATTTTTGGTCATGAATTACTATGTAGTCCTTGTCACGTTGCATCATTGCATGTTGTCCAAGTCCAAACTTTTGTAATTGGGCCTATCTCAATGTTGTCAACAAAATTCTCATTTATACCCCTACACTTAGTACCCCTACCTCACATTATTTAAAAAAAAATTCCATTTACCTTTATCAATTTTAAACACTTTATTTACAATATTTATTTTTTGGGTAGAGTTGATTAGCAAATTGTCATTTTGTATATTGAAGGTAAACCATGGGAACTTAGTAAAGTTGGAAGGATTTTGCATAGAACCAGAAGAATCAAATTGTTATCTAGTCTATGAATATGTTGAAAATGGATCTCTATATGCATGGCTACATGAAGATATAAATGAAAAGCTAAATTGGATAACAAGGCTAAGAATAGCCATTGACATTGCCAATGGATTATTATACATTCATGAACACACAAGGCCAAAAGTTGTACACAAAGACATTAAAAGTAGCAACATTCTCTTGGACTCAAACATGAGAGCTAAAATTGCAAATTTTGGTCTTGCAAAGAGTGGAATTAATGCGATTACAATGCACATCGTAGGAACACAAGGTTATATTTCGCCTGAATATCTAGCCGATGGTATTGTGTCGACAAAGATGGATGTGTTTTCTTTTGGTGTTGTGTTGCTTGAATTGATTTCTGGAAAGGAAGTTATTGATGATGAGGGAAATGTTTTGTGGGCTAATGCTATAAAAACATTTGAAGTGAAAAATGAACAAGAAAAGGCAAGGAGACTTAAGGAATGGTTGGATAAGGCTATTTTAAAGGAGACATGTTCAATGGAAAGTTTGATGGGTGTACTTAATGTTGCAATTGCTTGTTTGCATAGAGATCCATCAAAGAGGCCCAGCATTATAGATATTGTTTATTCACTAAGTAAGTGTGAAGAGACTGGATTTGAGCTCTCAGATGATGGGTTTGGTTCACAAAACTTGGTGGCTAGGTGAAAGAAGATTGCTTTTCTCTTCCCACTTTTCTCATAAAAAAAGAAAGATAATTTTTGGTAAAATTTACACTACTAGTAGCATATCTTCCGATAGAGTTATACTATCGAAAGATATTTTCCAGTTAAATGTATTCAACCAGAAGATATTTTTTCGATAGAATTTGCACTATTGAAAGATACCCTGTATTGGATGAAGGCACATAGAAGAATTCTGATCAAATCAAGAGGGCGATGAGCAATCATCTAGGTGAACTAAGTTATCTTACCGGCCCAGTTGGTTGAATAAATCAAAATATGTAGTATTTCTTATAGGAGATTTTTGAGCACAACTACAAAGAAAGGATAAAATATTTTTGGTAGTAGTTAATATAATACAATCTAATTAAAATAGTTTTGAATGCTTTGGATTATCAATAACATCTTAGGATGTAAGATTGTATGTGGCTTAAAATTAAACAACTAAAAAACAGGTGCTTAGAATTTTTTAGAGCTTGGAGTTTAAGTTAATAGTCTTATTAGAATTAGTAATGTGATCATTATGGATGTATGGGATATGTGTGATTGTTATTGTTATGTATTGATTACACTATAAATGAGATGCATATAGTATATTATTATCATTTTCTCTAGATGTGCTGTAGTCTTTCAAACAAGAAGGTTTTGAAAGAGATTCAACTATAAGTATAAGATATATAAATGATGAGAAAAAATATAGTAATAATAAGTTTTCTCTTCAAATTTTATAATTCGCACGTTTCTTTTTATTTGGCTTCGCACTAAGAAGCATTTTCCTTTGTTAATTTTTATGAAAAAATATTTAAGCGATATTTATTTTAAAATGGATGAGTATATGTATGAATAATAATTAACCAATTTAAGATTCCCTAAAATAATAAAAAATTGACTCGCTGAGCTTTTCATTATTTCAACCAAAACTAGCAAAGATCTATGAGCAAATCTTGTCTTCTGCATTGTTTGCCATGAATGCTTGTTCATGATAGTTTAAAGCTACAAAGTCAGATTCAGTGATGTAGATTCCCCGGGGGAGTACCAAAAAGCTGCTTACACTTACCAATCATAATTAATTTTCTTCCTTAAATCTCACTCTAGATTTTTTTTTTTAATTCTTCTTTTGATAAGACTCACTCACTATTAATCAAAAAAAATTAAAAAATAGAATGATTCTAAATTATATTTTGTAGTACTTTTTATTAAATTATAAATTTGATACTAAGTTGTTTTTCATGAGTCATAAAAGAAAAAAACTTCAGTAATGTAAGATTATTATTCTACATTAATTTTTCACATACTTAAATTTATTGTTATAAAGTAGAATTGAAAATATAGTTGGATTATCAAAAATGTCTTACTAAATAAAGATGGAACTTTCATTCTATTAGTTTGTTAATCAATTTACAAACATGTCAAATTATTTATTTAAATATATTCATATAAAATAAATTTTTAAATAAATTAACACGCTGTTTAGGATTTCAAGAAATTCAACTTCACATATAAAAAATAAGTCAATCTCAAATCTTGAATTTTTTTGTTGTCACCAAAGAAAAATAAGTCCTAATAATTTAAAGTTTGAGGCAAACTTTAGCATCAAGTAATTATAATCTTCTTTTAAACACATTTGTTGGATCTAAATCTTGAATATTTTGGTCGTCTTAGCGCCTTTAATAATTACTTAAATAAAAAATAAAATGAACCTCTATTTTGTTTTTTAAACATAAATATCTTAAAGATTAATGTACCCTACCCCAAGTTTCCACCCTGTTAATTGATGGGTAATGTAGGTTGAGCTAAGACAGGTTGGAGCTAGGTTTGAAAATTCAAGTCGTCAAAAGATGTGGATTCTATTCTATAATATACGGGTCAAACAAAATGACCAACTCATTTTTCTACCGATAACTTTGACTACAAAAACAGAGTTAGGATGCAAACAAGAACTAAGAAAGAGAGATTACCAACAGTTGACTTCAATTCCTCCCATGATGATAGTTAAGGGAGTGATGAATTTTTACAAGAGTTTATTAAATTTTTCATATTTTATTTTTATTCACTCCATATTGGTTTTATTATTTCAATATATTGAAACTTGTGCGGTCAACACTTATAAAATACTTCACTATTAAAAATACTTCACTACTTCACTATTACAAAAATGGTAAGTTTCTATTGAAAACAACATTTTATATATTTTTATTACTTTGACCGTACAAATTCAAATGTATTTTTTACTATATTTATGTTTTTTAACTATTGCCCCAAAGCCACTAGTTATCATTTCCGTTATCATTTCCCTTAAAAGTATTGTTTTCAATACAAAACTTATTTATTTGTATGCTAACTAGTGTATCCCTTAAAAATTATCTGGTTAATTGGTTTTAGTCTTTTTTTTAATATATTTTTATACTAAAAAAATTGTGATGTGACATTTTAAATAGTGTCATATGGTCTAATAATATGATATTTTCACGATTTTAAAGATAAAAAAAATATGAATGACATATCAAAAATTAAGTGATTTTAAAATGGAGATCATTTTTTGGTACATAATCATCGATTTGCCGACTAAAATCACTTAGATTGGAATTTAAGGTTCTGCAATTTTAGTTTTCAACGAGAAGATTTGAACGAACATTGTTAAAATCGTCTGATGTAGAATGCAAAAATACACATAATTGAAGATCACCCTGCAATTGTAGTGTGATGTCATTGTAACACCGTATTGTATCCACAATTGTGAATACATACTGCAATTTAAAAATTTAAAACTTCAACAAAATTATATGATAATATTTAGACAAAAATTAAAATGTCAAAGATTAGGAACCAATATGAGTATTAACCATTTATTTAGTTTCTCTGCAAAAAAAAACAAAAAACTATGTATTTAATTTCTACATATTGATACAAAACAAACCACTTGACCCTTCTAAATCTAATTCTATGGTTTTATTACTAGTATACAAAGTTGGATGGATGCAAATTTATGTGAAAATGTTATTGAAAATGTTCAGTGGGAAATAACAAACAATACATATAGCATCCTATCAAGATGCTAAAATAACCCAAAAATAAATAAACATATGTTGACAAAGTTTTTGAAGAAATAATCTTCCATCTTCTTTCCAAATCCATTTTGGCATGGTGAAAGATTGATTTTCCTCAACATCAAAACTCTTTTTCTTGCAAATAGTTTTCAAACTCATCATATCATAGTCATATTAATAATTCAGTTGTTTTTTCTCATACACCACAACCCAAACCTCTAGCTTCTGCACCTTTCATGATTCTTAGCCTTTTGCAAGAAGTTACAAACATGCTGCAAATAAAAGAAAGTACTATAAGTTTTTGAATTAATAATTTTATATGTAATCCTAAGAAAACCCGTCAAAATTGATCCTCTGCAGATAACTTTATGGTGCATCAGACTCCAAGTTATAAGATTAAGATAGAAATTATTCTTAATTAATCTTACTATCTGCTATCTGCTACACCATAAAATCGACTGCAGAGGATCTAAATTTATAAATCATAGACATGAACACAAAAGTGAGAAACTTACTCCCATGGAACATCTCCAACTAGCATCCAATCACCATCCTTGTCTTCATATGTTGGTGCATACTCAGATCCCTTATAACCCTCTCTTTCAGAATACTCACCTAAAATAACAAAATCCAGCTTCTTTTCAGCAAAAAATTAAGATTAAAATTGTCTCACAAACTAGTTTCTCCTCAATAAAACCAAGACTACTCTATCTACAATTTCATAGTTTTAAAAAAAGATCCGCGACCATGATCATGACATGATATGATGATTTCTTTCCTAATCTCTACGCTATTGCAAAGCGACTGTAATTGAGACTACATCAGACATATTTATCAAAAAAATTCTACAATATCAAGGATCTCAACCGTCTACGCAATATTTTTAAATGTATAAGCTATTGTAAGACGTCTAATTGAGACTGCATAAGTCGTATTTATCTACTATTCGATGTAATATCAATGATCTCTACACGCGATTGCAATATAAAATCTTAGCCAAAATAAAAAAATCAAAATAAAAAATCTCTTTATCTTACCTATGGTTAACTTGAACATGGTTTCTAGAGCTTTGAGAAGTTCTGGGTACCCTCCATAGATCTTTAAGTCAATCTTTCTAAGGTAAGGAGCTCCATCCATGCTAACTTTCACAAAGATCCCACCAACTTCAGCCTCTTGCAAGCTATTTTTCCTGTAAGATCTAATTGGTGGCCACCCAACTATCTTTGCTCTGTCATATCAAAATCAAATTCAATCAATTAGCTCAAAATTCAAATCCAAACAAAAAAAATAATCTTAAATCATTTATAACATCAACAAAACTCTCTACAGATACAGATACAGCTGCATACATATGGTGCTGCAGAACTAGAACGTAACAGTTTCTGCATCTGCAGCACCATACTGCAGCTGCAGTCTGTAGAGGATCAAATTTCATGAGAGAAAGAAAGTTTCTTTGTTGATTTCAAACTTACTTGGCAGGAGGGGCAGCAGAGGAACTCTCAACTTGTTGATCATTTGAAACCTTGGAAATTGAAACAGATTCCTCAGAAGTTTGAGGTAATTGTCTTTTGTTGTTCTTAACACTAAGATTAATTGTTGTTTTGTTCTCCTTTTCCTCTGTTCCTGGTAATCCCAGTCTAAGCTCAGTTGCCTTGAATTCCATCTTCCTTATGCAATATGCAAAACACTCTAATTCAATCACAAAATATATAAGTGATTAAAGTTTAAGGAATTTGATGCTAGTGCTAGTACAATATAAATCCTTTTATTTTTTCTTTAGAGATGTTAAAAGAAGAAATGTGATAAAGTTGGAAATGCAAGGTTGTGTTTTATAGGAATAATCATAATCAATTTGACATTAACATAAAAAAACATTGTTTAAAAATTAATGCATAAATTATGGACAAAGGCAAGTTAAGTTGTCGGTAGCAGCATCAACAGATTTAAAGTAATATGTCTCCTTAATGGGGTGACAAGAGTGGGACATATTCACCAACCATTTGGTCTAGAGATTTTGGACGGTTAAGATTTGTTTTGAGAATGAAATCTTGAGGGTTGATATGAAGGAAGCATAAGCATGTGAATGGAGGGTCCCTTGTGATTGTTGGTTATGGGAAAGTTAGGGTCTTGTGTTGGGATTTAATTTGGTGATATTGAATTTGCTTTTGTGAGAGGGCTTATAATATGCCACACGTTTTGTATGATAATGAAATTCATATCTTCTTTGTTATTTCTTTTAATAATAATGATGATGGTGATGACTTGTTTTGTGCCTAAATTGATTAGTCATATTAGGATTTGTTTGGGATTTTTGAAAATTAGAAATGGGATGTATCTTCTAGATTAGTGTACTATTAGGAGTGTAAAAAAATTAGAATTAGAATTAGATCCTAGATTTTTTTTTTGTTCATAAATTTGATGCGTAAAGAAAATAAATCAAGAATTATTTTCTTTTTTATATTTAAAAGTGAATTAATTTTGTCGTTCAAGTGCTATAATATTGTCGTTATTTTTCTATATTCTTCATCTTTCTTTGATAAAAGTTAAAGATTTGTATGCACATAAATCAAATATTTAGCTCTTCTTAAATTCATTTTATTTAGAATTCACTATGAGCTATAATCTTGTCGTTTCTTTCCTATATTCTTCATCTTTCTTTGACAAAAGTTAAAGATTTATATGCACATAAACCAAATATTTAGCTCTTCTTGGAACCATTTTATATCTTTTCAAAGAATGGATAAAATATAAACACCGGATACTTCTTTGATATGTATTGGAAGTATCAGACAAGTATCGCAGAAGTGTATGTATTTTTTTATTTAAAAAATAAAATTTAAACATTGGATACTCCCCCGATACATATCGGGAAGTATCTGACGCGTATCGATATCAGATACGGTATCTGACACGATATTTGATCATTTTTAGAGTATCGGGGCTTCATAGGGTTGCACAAGAGATTGCGCACATCAATAATATACTTCTTAAAGAACTACTACTATCTATGAATTCTAGAAGAATTCAATAAAAAAAAATGCAATATTTTTCTAATAAATTCCTAAATAAATTGTTATAGTTTTTGAAGAAATAAAAAAAAAAACTCAAGAATTCAGTATATTGAATCCCTGAATGATTATACAAATTATTGTTCTTCCATTATATATGTTATATAGTTCTTGAAAAAGTTTAAAATTAATTTATTTAATTTATTTTTTATGCATACATGCGAGCCAGTAATTAAACCACTTACCACGAGCTCACGAAGTTTCCATTAGATCATTATCACCATTACAATGGGTACACCTACGAACTCTTTTCTTAGTATATTTCTTCACAGCAAAAACAGACCCCTCAATAGACTCACTACCATGCATAGCTTCTTGGCGATTTGCTTCAGCACAAACAGTTGCATAAACTGATTGAACATTTGGGAGTGGAGTAGTAGCAAGGATATGGCCACGAAAACTATCCAAATGTGAATCCAAGCGAGCCAAAAAGATATAAACGCGTTGAGAATTAACCATCTTGTTATATTTCTCAACATCTTTAGAGCATTCCATGATACAATCATCAATAGCATCATATTCTTGCCATAACCTCTGCAATTTACCAAAGTATGTAATAATAGATCGGATCCACCATTTTGCTAAGTAGAGATTACCTCGCGATACAATTGATATGCTTTTGAAGCATCTTGCCAAATTTCCTTTGCCATAGCCAATCGAATGAAGAGGGATATGGTTTCTTTAGTCACAAAGTCTAGAAGCCAGGACTTGACCAAGCAGTTCTCATCTTCCCATGCTTCATATTCTTCAAATTTATGGTCTTTCGGTGCCACCTTTGTTTCTAGTGACGTAACCCTAATGTTTTTTGCCTCTGATCTTGTTCTGCACATTCAACGACCACTCGAGCTGCCATCAAGTCATTCTGGAGTAAGCGCTTCATTTGTATGGATCATCGCAGCGGAAGAATTTTGTTTCACTGATTTATTATTCCCGGAAGAAGCCATCAAAATTTATTCAAAGAAACCAACAAGCACCAATTCCTATATTGTAGAGAGGAACTTGGTGTTGGCTCTGATAGCATATACAAAAGTTAGAGAGAATAATTGTATTGTCTTATCCATAGACTGATGCAATACATACACGCAAGTAGAGCTGTCAGAAAAGCCTCATATTAGAAGGCCCTGAAATTAAGCCCACTATTAGGCCCCCTCTTAAAATGATTCATGTTAAGCACCGACCCCATTTTTTACTTTTTATTCTTGGACCCTTAATATTGGGCCAAAATAATTTCACTCATAACCAAAGTTCTCGATTTTTGTTACTATTTCAAGAAAAAAAATCTCAATTTTTTTTCGATCGCGAGAAAATGAAAGTCCTCTGAATTTTTCTCAACATCAAAAAATAAAATTCTCAATTTTTATTTCGATTTCGGGAAATAGTTATAGGATTTTTTTTCCCGATTTGTACAAAAATTTAACTGATTGTTTTCTCGATTTTAATAAAAAAAGTTATCAATTTTTTTTTAATTTCGAGAAAAAGTCCTCAAATTTTTTCTCGATTTCAAAAAAAAAGTTATCGGATTTTTTTTTCAATTTCAAAAAAAATTAAGTTATCGAAATTTTTTCCAGTTTCGAGAAAAAAAAATTGCTTTTTTTTTCCTATTTTGGAAACAAATTATTGAAATTTATTTCCGATCTCACAAAAAAGTCATCGAATTATTTTTTTCGTTTTGGAGAAAAACAAATTTATAAATTTTTTTATTCAAAACAAAATTGTTTTAAATAAATTAGGACTTTGGGTCGGGCCCCTTTTTTAGTTAGGGGGCTTTGAACATTTTGGGTTTAATTAAAAAGGGTCATTTACATTTGGATATTTTAGGGCCCTATGTATTGGGGTTGTGTTTTATTAAGCCCTAATTGACCACTATACACGCATGAGTTTCTATAATTCCTCTTTTGTTAAGGGAATGACAACTGTTAATTAATTTCATAATTTACAATAGTCTAATTTATAGCTAATATAATAATTTACTCCTAATTTAGCTAACATAATATTTGACTTAATAACTTGACATTAAAATGTTTAAAAAGATATTGAAAAAAACATATGTATATTAAAGAATACTGTATATTAAAAAATATGAATAAAAGAATTTTAATTTCATCCATATGTTATTGCATATTCTTTTTATACATTAAAATAATATGTTTTTATATAATGTGCTTCATAAACAATATTTTTATTTTATGATGAATAATCATAAAAAGGCCTCATACACAAATAGAATAAGGAACAAATTTAACAGAAACCATGTGTTGTTTCCTATGTTGTCATACATTTTGATCAAACAACATGTATAGAAGATGTCTTGACATCTCCCACCAGGGACCTAGAATTTCACCATGCATATGTCAAGAAAGCAAACATAACACAAAGTTTAAACTCATTATTACAGAAATATCTGAGCATAAAAGAAGGTAGGTTTTAAGTTTTACTAAAAGGAAAGAAAGCGAACATGAAAGGCTGCTAATGAATCCCACAAAGCAGCTAACGGTGCTAAACCCTCTTGCTTCATTTTCTCTGAGGTGCAATGTTGTTGCACCCGACAAGTGAGTGACGAAACTCTTTGAGCACCGATAGCATGATTGGAATCATAAAGCAACCTAGAAATTTGGCTTGCCTTACGGAAATTTGACTACTCCATTACTCTACTAAGCACGTCATATTTAGCATTAAAAACTTCCAAAAAACAATACAAATTATTTTGGTAGTCTTCTATGAAGACATTGTACTTATGATTATTGGCAAGAGTGGACTCTCTTTCTCCCTTATCTTGAACCAACTTGCTGAAATGGTCATGGTAACTATTCCTATTAAATCGTGATAACCGTTAAGCAACAACTTGTTTAATAGAAGAATTTGGAGGTAGAATCACATGGTTCTTCTCCATGTTGAGGGTCTTATTCATGAACTTCTTGATACAAATCTTCAGTTTAGGGCCATCAACAACCTCAACAGCGTGTTTAAACTTAAAAACTAATTTTGATAAGAAAATCGGATCAAAGAAGGCAACTTTTGCTACTTCGGTGTAAACATTTTTCATTTCAATGGCTAGGTTTGTTTTGGCGGATTAGTTTTCCATTTTTTTTCTCTCTCTAACAATGTTTTTTTTAATTACACATAGAAACAATGTTTTATATAATGTCGTAATTGTAAACATTAAAATACATTGTTTTATATAATAAAATAATAATTATATAAAAAGAAAAAATATTCTTTAAACAATATTTGATAATAAAATGTGACTATAACTTTTAAAACATATTATAGATAATTAAAATCAATTAAAGAATAGATAAAATATGTATCTATTAATTTTCCTGTTAAGTCTAAAAAGATAATGAAAAGATCAAATTTACAAGCAATGTTTAAACATTATGGTAAATTGGTTACTTTCAATATAAATGACCAAATTTATAAGCAATGTTTAAGCATTATTGTAAATTGGGTACTTTCAATATCTCTTTAAATATTTTAACAACAATTTTAAGCGATCGAATTTACAAGCTCTGTTGATTAAGATAATATAGCTTACTACATCCAATTGAAACTCTTTAGACTCAAAATTTCAACATGGAATTCAGTTGCTTCCAATATCTTCTTGTTCACAGTTAAATTGGAAAATCAGGTTGAAATCTCTGCTAGTTGTCACTACAAAAAAAATGTTTAGCAAAAATGATAAAGGTATACATTGTTTCTTTTCTGTACTATGGTTCATTTTTAGCAAAATTTTTTCTTTCTTCTCCTCTCCGCTCCTCTCTCTCGTTTCTCCCTATTTCATTCATTCAGTTCTGAAAAAAAAACAACACAGTTCGTTCTACCTCCCCCCCCAAACCCAGAAATCGTTCGAAACCGAATCAAAAGAAGAAAACACCAACACAAACCTTACCTAAATCTTCATTCTAAACACGAATCTAGCATCAAAAACAACAAATACACATTCAAATGGCCGGATCGGCCTTCACATTTCACAAACCCTAACCCCCAAATTTTGAAACCCTAACCCCAAATCGACTACAATCATGCAATTAGGTGTTCAATCAAGTAATAGACGGGTTCAGATTCATCAAACAACAATAAAAACAAATGGATCTAAACCCTAGATTTACATGCTCATGTGAAATCCGAATGAAACTATATGAAGAAGAAAATGAACTTACCTTCCCTTGCAGTGACAACTTCGTGTAAGAACCCTTTCTCCTCTTTCTCTTTCGTTCTCAATTTCTTTTTCTCCTTCGTTCTCTACTCTGACTTCTTTTTTTTTTCTTCTTCTTTGTCTCTGCTTCTAACCTTTCTTTTCTTTCTTTGTTGTGGGAGGTGGTGATGAAAAAGAGAAACAGACAGAAAGCTCTATGAGTAAAAACCTTTCACAGTGAGTGAAGAGAGTTTGCTCGTTTTTGTCTGTATTTTTCTTGGTGTTTTTTTTTTGTGTTTCGATTCTGATTTCTATTTTCTTTGTCGTTTTTCCTCTCTGAAAACCCTAGAAAATCATGTCACTGTTAAGGGTATTTATAGGCAGCCTTAGGTTAGGTCAGATATCTGGTGATGGAATTTGGGACAGTCATCTGTGATTGTACTTTCATTCTCATTGTGAGAATTTTTGCTGTTATTGTGGATTTACCACTGTAAATTGTGTTGTTAGAGTTGTTTGGCCAGTTCTGCTTTTTTGCTGTAACCATAATGTATACTAAACTGTAAAAATAGAAGAAAGGAAAAACTGTGTGCGGTTTTGACTGTTTTTTCCAGAAATGGATTCTTCCTTATTTTTTCTTAATTTCCATGCCTTTATTTTGTATTTTTTCCAAATTACCTGAAAAAGGAAAAAATAAAACAAGAAATAAAACTAATAGAAATAAAAATAGGGTTAGAGTAGAAGTAAATAAATAAAAAAAATTATGTTTTATGATTTTTAGAAAAGAAAGGAAAATAATAATAAATAATCAAAAAATTAAACTGTTGTTTGTTGTTTTTTTTATTGTTATTTGAAAAAGAAAGAAACAATTGGGAAGAGAAAGAAAGAAAGGAAAACAAATGGTAGAAAAAAAAATTAGAGATGAATCAGAGAAAATTGTAACTAAAAGTTTTTTCTTTTTAAAAGAAATGGCTTTAGTAAAATAAAAAGAAAGAGTTAAGGTACCTTTTTTTTAATTTCATTTTTTTAGTGAATGAATTGATAATAATAAAAAAAACAAAAAAAAAACAATTTTGTGGACTAAAATGATAATATTATGATATGAAAATAAAAAGAGAAAAAGCAATAACAAAAGAAGGATAAAAAAGCTACTTTTCCTTGCAAAGAATTTTCTTGTTTAATGAACAATAATAATAATAATAATAATAATAAAAAGGTAATAAAATGATATTAGAGAACAAAGTAATAATAGTAAGTAATGCTTAATCAATAAACTGTGATAGGTAAATAATAATACTAAATAAATAAAAGTTAATAAAGTTGCACAATATTAAATATTTTTTTAGAAATGATGACAAAGTGAATGTCTAAACGTTCCCGAATGCTTTTATCTTGATTGGTATGTAAGTGTCATAAACTGCTAAAAAGAAACATGAAAACGTTAGTCACATTTATGAAGTAAAAGCGAGAAAATAAATAAACAATCTGCGATAATATTATTATAAAAATACAAAGGAAGCAAAACAACAACGCTAGAGAAATGTATGCCTTAATTTAACTATGAGAAAACGCCTGAATTTTAGGTCCAAAATTGGAGTACAACAGCTTATCTTGAACCAACTTGCTGAGATGGTCATGATAACTATCCCTATTAAATCGTGACAACCGTTAAGCGACAACTTGTTCAATAGAAGGATTTGGAGGTAGAATCACATGGTTCTTCTCCATTTTGAGGGTCTTATCTATGAACTTCTTGATACAGATTTTCGGTTTGGGGCCATCAACAACCTCAACAACGTGTTTAAACTTAAAAACTGATTTTGATAAGAAAATCGGATCCAAGAAGGCAACTTTTGCTGATTCGGCGAACACATTCTTTATTTCAATGGCTAGGTTTGTTTTGGCGTATTAGTTTTCCATTTTTTTTTCTTTCTTTCTCTAACAATGTTTTTTTTTAATTACACATAGAAACAATGTTTTATATAATGATAATATGCTTTTATATAATGTCGTAATTGTAAACATTAAAATACATTGTTTTATAAAATAATAATAATAATATAAAAAGAAAGAATATTCTTTAAACAATGTTTGATAATAAAATGTGACTATAACTTTTAAAACATATTATAGATAATTAAAATCAATTCAAGAATAGATAAAATATGTATCTATTAATTTTCCTGTTAAGTCTAAAAAGATAATGAAAGGATCAAATTTACAAGCAATGTTTAAACATTATGGTAAATTGGTTACTTTCAATATAAATGACCAAATTTATAAGCAATGTTTAAACATTATTGTAAATTGGGTACATTCAATATCTCTTTAAATATTTTAACAACAATTTTAAGCGATCGAATTTACAAGCTCTGTTGATCAAGATAATATAGCTTACTACATCCAATTGAAACTCTTTAGACTCAAAATTTCAACATGGAATTCAGTTGCTTCCAATATCTTCTTGTTCACAGTTAAATTGGAAAATCAGGTTGAAATCTCTGCTAGTTGTCACTATAAAAAAATTGTTGATTAACCACGGTTAAAACCGTAGCTAATGTTACAATTACTCGTGACAAATACTTTTAGCCACGGTTCCTAGGTTTGTGGGAAAAACTGGCGTCACATTTTTTTGGCCACGGTCAAACTACAATTTAGCTACGGCATTTTTTAGCATGGTAACAAAATACAAGTATAAAGAATCAAATCACAAGCGATTTTCGGGTAGAAAGCTAAAGCAATTTTAGAACCCGAAATCACAAAATTGATTTCAGAAACTTTGAAACTACAGAGAAAGAAAATTTTGATTTAGGGTTCTAAAAATATGTTGGGAACTGAAGTGATTTAAGATTGTGTTGGAGAGAAGGGAAAAATGAAGGGGGGAAGAGCTGAAATGTGTGAGCAATAAGTGTATTAGCTAAAGTTAAAAATTTAATGTCTACCTCCTTGTTTAGCAACACTTATCAACATGATCGTGTCAATTTCCTTTCCTTTAATTTTTTGCCCACGGTCAAATGGACATTTGACAATTGTGCATGATACGCAAAATTCACGCATGAAGCACAAATTTTGGGTAAGTTTTAAGGTTTGAAGACATGACGATATCAATGCACTTGAAACGACTATTTATCCTTTAAAATATTTTATTATAGGATTTTGTTTATAGAGTATGCCCATGTTTTAATGTATTTTAGAAATGAATTTTTAATCTTTAGATATATTTATCATTACATCCCTCTATCCCTTTTTTTTTTTAATTTGTAAATAGATAAATATTTATTTTACACAACCTTTAATATTAATTAACACTTTATAAAAAAAATAACGTAACACTTTATATTTATACATTTTCTGCTTTTTATATTATTTCTCTTTATCTTTAGATCCGATATTTACACTTATTTGAGCTAATATTTTATATGATGACAAATTTTAGTTTGTCATAATAACAATTCTTGAGCTAATAACACAAATTTTAGTTTGAGCTAATAACACTAACAATAATAACTAACCAAAGCTACTACAAATTTTAGAATTTTTTTATTTTTTTATGCGTATAATTTTGACGGTCCATTTGGATAACCCCAACGCTTTTTATGTTGAGCTTATTTATGATAGTCATTTATGAAATTGAGATAGCTTCAGATAAATGTTGAAATAATATTTTGCATGAGTGTGACTCTAATTACTTGGTTGTGGTGGCAACCTTCAAGAATATGAACATTGTTCCCTAAAATATTAAAAATAGAGAAAAATAAAATCTATTGGTTTGACAATTTGGTTGATTGAAAATCATCTAAATGGGAACAAGAATAAGAAGAAAAAAGATACCATATTATGCCATTTTAAATTGGTAATGTTTATATTTTCTTCTTTTGGTTGCTTTGGAAGTTGAGCAGATCAAGTGCAATGTATGGAAGAAGAAAGCTAAAGCATATATAGCACGATTGCTTAAAGATTAAAATTGATTTTTGCCTAGCAATTCCCAGCATATATAACATCATTGCTTAAATTTTGAAATTGATGTTTGCCCAACAAAGCAACTATCAAATCGGTAATATAGTTAGTCAGTCACTACATTATGGCATTCGATCACACATTCAAAGACATGACTAAAATTTTAAATTGAAATATTATAGAGTATAATTAAAGATAAACTTTAAAATAAGCGATAGGTAGTTAGAAATAAAATAATTTATGCAACACTAATATTTTAGATTGAAGATTTGTCTGATATTTTAGAACATATATAACTATAGTTGATTATTTCTATTTTGTCAACTTATTACCGGTGTCAATATCACATTATTGTACCGGGTTGACCTTTCTCTTTCACTTATTTTATTGAATTTTCAATAATTATTTTTATTTTGCCTATTTAAAAACAAAATCCACATGTAAGATATTAGTTAAGTCCCATAACATGTTGTTGAGCTTATGATAATCATTTATGTTAGAGTTGTCAAAACGAGCGGTCCGGCCCAGACATGCAACAAGTTTCATCAGGCTGGGTTAAAAAGCTCGAAATAAAATATAAGTTGAAAATTAGTGTCCGAGTCATACTTGAAATTCTTTTTCAGTACTTTTTTTTAGTACATTATTTTTATGTGTTTATTTAATAGTAAGTAAATAACAACTTTTCCTTCTGTAAAAAAAAACAGCTTTTCCTACAATTATTTTCCTCACAAAGAAGGTCACTAACCATAGGATCTTTGTTTGGAAAGAATCCATGTTAGGAATTTGAAAAAGAAGAATAGAAGGAACGACTTATCACAAACCCTAGTAAATTGAGGAACACTACGTACTAAAAATATTATTAAAGGTGTAGGGTCTATTTGATTTGAAAATTAAAAAGAAAACATTTTATATATCTTATTATTGTTTTCAATCTTATCTATATGTTGCAAAACAAATTTGTTCAATGCTTTGTGTGAGAATTTTTTGACCCAATTAATGTGTAAGAATATCTTAAAATAGGAAACAAAGTTTAATTTAAATAAATTACATTAATAATATAGTAAAAACTTAAAATAGAAAACGTTAAATAAAATACTAATGCATTTTTTTTGACAAATAAAATACTAATGCATTGGAGTCAAAAAAAAAATACTAATGTTGAATACATTCTAAAAGCGCACCAATTCATTTGAACCTGACTTTACTTGATTCTACATCGATATCAAATGGGCCAACGAAATGTTTTATTTTATTTTTTTGATAAAACTAGATAAATTAATTTTATTATTAAATAATTTAATTACATATGAATAAAAGGTAATCGAGCAACAAGCTGCGCCGCTACCCCTTTTTGGATTGCAAAACTCAATCTTTTAAAAACCACATCCATAGACTTAGGAGAAACAATGTTACTAGATAAATTATATTAAAAAATTCGCTTAAGCACATCGGCCAGAAGAGAAATGTTATGATTACACTCTCTAACACACTCTAATTAAAATTAGTCATGTCACATATTTTCTTTATTCATTTACCCGTTAATAATAAAAAAAATGGAGAAGTATGGTGATATGACTAATTTTAATTGGAGTGTGTGTTAGAGAATGTGAGCATAACGTTTAAATATTGGTAACATAATATGTAGCTATTTGTCTGCACGAAATGTTTTATTTTATTTTTTGAAAAAACTAATGAAATCATATTAAAAGCCGCTTAAGCACATGGGTCAACGAAATGTTGGTAACGTAATTTCTAAAAGACTAAAAACTATATAAAAAATTAGATAAGATTAAAAATATAAATCTATCAATTTTTAAGATTAAAAATATATTTAATTCTTAATATAATTTAATATTTTTAATTATATTAATAAAAAAATTTATATTTTAAATTAGTATATCATTTAAAGTGTGATTTTATTTATATAATAATATCTATTTTTTCCTATCATACCATCCTTTATGATATTTTACCACATTTAATCATTTTTCTAAAACTATCCTTACATTAATTAATAAATATGGTAAGGAAATGACAATTTAATGAGGGGTAAGTTAGTAAATTTATTTCTTTTTTATACAAAACTAGGAAAATTAAATCCATTATTTAACTATTGTTCGTGATAAGTGTAATTTTTTTTTCTTTCTTCTTTTTTTCTCTCTTCTAATAGATTAGAATGAGTATATATACTTTTGTTGTCCCGATAATCTTGACATTGCGTAGTAAGAGTACCGAAAATACTATTTAATAAACTCTTTTCACCGCATTTTTCACAATTGGTTGGAAATAATTAATAACCTTTTTGCATCAAAAAAAAATTAATAACCTTTTTTCTATCTAAATGGTGGAACTCGCATAAATTACAATGAAAATAATAAAAATATTAAAAATAGAGTGTTAGAGAGCGTTGGTCACGAAATTTCTCTTATTTATTTGGCACAAACATAAGGAACCACAACTAAATATTAGTTATCATATGTGAGTATGTATGTATATTCTTCTCTTAAAGTGTGTGAGTGATCAACGTAGTGTTCTTCATTACAATGACAGAAAGAACAAAGTCAATAGTGAGGAAGACAAGCTTATCACCGAGAAGTTCTTGGATTAAGTTTGATGCTAATGGACATAGTTCATTCATCAACGTAGACAAGTATGAAATCATTCGTCAAGTTGGTATTGATGCTCGTGATTTTAGAATTCTTGATCCTCTTCTTTCTTACCCTTCCACCATTTTAGCTAGAGAAGAGGTTATTGTTGTTAATTTAGAGGTTGGAATCATTTGACTATTTTTTTTCTCATTAGTTTCAATCTTTGTCGTCGTTGTTGTCATCATCGTCGTCGTCACCTATTATCATCATTTTTATCATCACTATACCTCTACATTAAATATAAAAGAAAATTAGCCAACATAAACTGATACATTATTTGGTTCAAAATTTAAACCAAATACATAACTTTTTATTAATCTAAATTCCTCTTATTACATTTAAAATCGGAGATAGATTATTAATTTTTTTTGTATCTTATATCATTTTATTATAAGTTTTAATCAATCTTTCTTTTCAGCATATCAAGGCAATCATCACTGCGAAAGAGGTTAGTCAATTTTTATATAAAAAAAATTGAGTTAATTCAATATTGTTTTAAGAGTTTGAGATGAATCTTAATTTCAAGATCATATTTGTACCTAAATTTTTTGTTTAGGTGTTTTTGCTAGACCCAACTAGTGAAGATGTGGTCCCTGTTGTTAGGGAACTACTAAGGAGATTGTTTACCATTGATACAAATCAAGATGATCATGATCAAGACAATAGTCCACTTGAAGTTGAAGTAGATGAAAATGATGGTATGATTGATCATAACTAAACCTCTGTTTTTTGTTTTTTTTTCTTTAAAAAAAAAGCATTTTATTTAATTTTAAAATACTACATAAGTAATTTTAGTCAAAAAAGTCAATGGGGGCCAAGAAATGCAAAATGGGTAAATTTTGGGCCAAAATCAAACAATTGTAAACTTAGAGATCAAAATCGCACAATTAGAATTTATGGGTCAAAATTGGACATTTGTAAAACTTAAGGGCCAAAACTGCATTTAAGCCTTGTTATCAATAAGTTTCTTTATATCATTCGATTTATCTAAAAATCGGAAGAATTATTTGAGATAGTAGATCCATATTCTACACACAAATAGTTTAGGTTTATTTTTTAATTTTTTTTATTCAACCTACATTGGACTCATTGAGCGAACATGAGTTCAAATTTTAGATGGAACAATTTCTTAGTTAATTTTACTTACTTCGCGACCGAACTCTAAACTATTTCGTCAGAGAGAGTCAATACCAAAGAAAAAAAATCAGAGATTAATAAAAAAACTTTAATGGACCAAAGATTTGCCATAGAACATTTTTTTTATGAAGTGCAATAGAACATTTATCTTGCGGTATATGATTTTTTTTTCTTCTTATAATCCATGAAATGTTATAATTTGAGTTGTGAATGATGTATGTACCAAAAAAATAAAAGAATTGTGATCAATGATGTTATCTTTGCTGAATGTAAATGTGGTACCTAAACATGAAATGTAGAATCACCTTTCGAATTCAAAGCACTAGAGATATTTCTTGAAGCAATTTGTAGCTTCCTTGATGCAAGAACTTCAGATTTGGAGATGGATACTTATCCTACATTAGATGAACTTACTACCAAGGTAATTAAACATGGCTTCATCATTTTATTGTTTCTTTTTTCTTGATTTTTCAATATATGAAATACAAAAATGTTTAATTGAGCTTTCAATAATGAATATAATTATTTATATTTTTGTGATGATCATAATTTGAATTAGTTATATGTTTAGATTAGTAGTCAAAATTTGGAAAACATTCGTAAATTGAAGAGTGCAATGACAAGATTGACTGCTAGAGTTCAAAAGGTATGTCTTTGATGTTGAAAAGCTTGCTCCAAATTTTAATTTTAAAATTTGTTTATCATGCCATATATTTTTGCTATCTATTTTTTTTGTTGACAAATAACAATATATTGTACCAATGTATAGATTATGGATTTTATATAAAGTATTTATTTGATCATATAAACTGTTAATATAATTTTTTTTTTATATTATCAATCGGTCGTAATCATTAAAATATTAAATTTGTATGATAAGTAAAACTTTTTATATAGTCATTGTATAAAAATTGAATTTTTTATCAAATGCACTATGATTTTAAACAACTTAAATTGATTCTAGTTTTAATATGAAAATAACAGCGTAACGTATATGTATGTCGTCTTCAAAATTCTAAATATTTTTTAAATACTGATTCACGATAGACTATTTATAAATGTGCGCAGTTCATATTAGAATTTAGAATTTACAGATAATATTGTTTGTAATTTGTCACAAATTCTTGTTATGGATCTAATACAGGTAAGAGAAGAGATTGAACACTTACTGGATGATGATGAAGACATGGCTGACTTATACTTATCAAGAAAGTTGGAAGCTGCAACATCATCACCTATGAGTCAATCAATTGCTGCAAATAATTGGTTTGTTTCATCTCCCAGCACAAAATCAAAAAGTGTAACAACATATCTAAGATATGAAAATGATGTGGATCAACTTGAAATGTTACTTGAGGTAATTATAACATATATTTATTTTTAACATGTAAGAAAATAATTTTGCATCTTAAGTTATTGTGAAAAGATGTTAATTAATAAGTTAGATGTTATTCATTTTGCAGGCTTATTTTATGCAAATTGATAGCACTTTTAATAGATTGGCTACTGTAAGTGAAAATGTTATTTTGTTAACATATTGGAAAATCTAAATGCTTACATTCGATATATTATTCTCTTTTTTTTGTTTTTCATATCATATCTCAACCACTTAACGTGAGATTCTTAACAATTTTATGTCAAAACTATTAAATTATGATTTTATTTATATGAATTTATTTTATTTTATGAATTGAATTAAATTTGGCACCTAATTAAAATTTACATCACTCGCACGTTGTGCACCAACCACTTGTGCTATACCAATATTATCAATATTACATAATTTATTTATCAAGATTGATCATGTAAATTATATCACACAATTTTAATAAATTTTGATTTACAGCTACGAGGGTATATTGATGATACAGAGGACTACATTAATATTCAGGTATATATTTGCAATTTATCAGAGATCTCTACTGATATTTGATGAATAACATTATGTCATACAAATAAATAAAAAATTATATATTTTGCAGATTGACAATCATAGAAATCAGTTGATTCAGGTGCTTACTATATGTTCTTTCTACATAATATTCATTATTTGTTTTTTTTAATTCACATTAATTTATATGTCAATATTTGTCTCTATATGCAGTTAGAGCTATTTCTTAATGCAGCAGAAGTTTGTCTAGCATTTTATTCAGTGGTGACTGGAATACTTGGCATGAATCTTCATTATGGTTGGGAAACAAACCACGATTACATGTTCAAATGGGTAATCACAGATTAAACTACTTTCTTCGTTCCAAAATAAATGTCACAGGTAATAAATTGTGCAAATAACTCTTTCTGAATATTCAAAATAATATATGATTTTTTTTGCAGGTGGTTATTTTTACAGGAATCTTTAGTATTTCACTGTTTCTCATCATAATTGCATATGCTCGCAAAAAAGGGTTGGTTGGATCATGAATAGTCGAATTTGAAGTCTGGCGGAAAAATGGACAAATTGATCGATTTTAAGGATTTCTATGGTCTTTGATATATGATGATTTTGAACCTTTGATTCTTAAAAATCTGCAATGTTCTGAAATTGATTATGATATTTGATTATGAAGTGATGATGCTTGACGATCATTAATTAATTCTTCATCAAGAACCATTTTGTGTTTGTCTTGATTGTATGATTCTTAAGTGATGTACCTAAATGCTATTGGTTCCGCGACTTTTTCTTGAATTTAAGTCTTCAATGTGATTCTTAAGTCATGAATTTGAAGTATGATTATGAAACTTTACTATCGTGATTCGTAGTTTTGTTTTGATAGATCAAGAACACTTGTTTGTTTTGGATGATTTTAATGGTTAAAATTATTGATCTTTGTTACTTAAGAGCACTCAACAAACATGATTAGATAACAAGACATATTGAAATCATGAATGATCTTAAATCAAGTAAGTTTATTATCATTAAAACATCCTCTAAGTGTAGTATATTTCATAATGTAGTATTTCAATTTTTACCTTGTGAGTGAATAGAAAATTTAAGGTGCTTATACTTGTATATATTTACTTTTATGACCTCCAAAAAATGTACTTCCCAACAATGTATTGTTTTTTTAGAAACATAAGGTGTAAAAGGGAACTCACTACTATTTAAACATGATGCTTAATGAAAAAATGCAAGAAGCTTCATTTGTACAAATTCTCCAACAACAAAAAAGGTCTTCTCTACAAGAATTAATTAAGGTGGATTAACCATAAAACAATTGTAAAGTTATATATAAGATCTTATCCACATATCTACACCATCATCATCATCATTAAGAAAAAAGTTTAAAGTTAGTCTACAACTCTTAACAAGGACATGTTATATGCTTCATTCAACAATAATTAAACTAGGTTTATCCATATATCTAAAATCCTATATATATCTCTTACTATGCTTTATATCATTTTAAATCCTCTAAAACAAGAGTACAAAGGAAAAGAAGAAAATCAGACAAGATTATAGATTGATGCATTTTACAATGAAGAAATTATGGTCTTTAGATTCTCACTTCCTTTATTATATTGTGCATCACACGATGTTTCATTCCGATTTCCAATATATATTGAAATGAAACATCGTGGAACTAAATTGTACATCCAAAAAAATGAAAAATATACATTGTGTCTAATTTTATTTATGATAATAAACCATATTTGAGATCAATAGTTTCAAAAAACTTGTATCAAACATTAAAATATTAAATTTCTAACCTCACTTTCTCAAAATAGTTTGCTGTAAACTTAAAACAACCACACCCATACATAAGTTTCACATTTAACCAAAATCATATATATTATACTTTTTTTTTAGGGGCGCGCACACGCACACACATATATATATATTATACTTGAATAACTTGATTCAAAAAAAAACTAAGAAAAGTTACATATTTGTTTGATATTGGAATTGGAATGAAATGGCCCACACTTCATTGTAGGTGTATCAATCCATTGCTTGTTATCGCAATCAAACAATATTCCAATTCTTTTTAAACTTTAGTAGTAGACAAAAATCATTTAATTTATTCCTTCCTTCAATGGTTTCATACTTTCATATAAGAATACCATCTTTGTTAAAAGCAAAAGCTGCGTGAAATCTTTTAATGTGCCGATTCTACCCCTATTTGCCTCATGATCAAATAATTAACATACGAGGTTATAATAGCCACACAGATAAAATTGATCCATAAATTGTCCTTAGGCTAACTTACACACTACTATAAAATATTAAAGAGTGAAAAAGTTTGCTAATCTTTATTTCTGTCACTAAATTGTGATGAAGAAACTAGAGAAGTTTTTCAATTTAATTTTGTCCCAAATTTTAATTTTCTAGTAGTGACATTTTTATCTTTAAAGTGGTCACTACAGAACTAATCTTGTAAATGTGTTGAACAAATTTTTTAACGGTGATTAGAATTTTTAAACGGAAAAAGAAATTTCATAACCAATAATATATTAAACTAAAATAGAAGAAGAAAACATCGGTATAGCTTTCGAGAACTAGATCTCTCCAACCACTTGAGGGTTTTACATAATCTCAACCGTTGATTTTAGATTATGTATTGAAAAATGATATGAAGTGATATTATAGCACAATACAATAAACATGCGGAGAATGACCGAAGATGATCCGAACTCATTTTATAAAATAAGAATCTATTTGTTTTAAGAAAAACAACATACGCCACTAAGTTGAGAATTTTTTAAGAAACAATTTGAAAAAAAAAAATACAGAGATAAAATTATACCAGTGTAATATTTGAATAATGTTACTGAGTTGAGAATTTTTTAAGAATTAATAGATCAACACTAACATAAGAGATCCAATTGAATCTTTTAGAAATTAAAGATATATTTTTATAATAAAACAACGGAGAAATTAAAATTACTATATTATTTAAGGTGATATTAATAATATTTTATAAAACTTTCAAAAAGATTTATTTAAACTTTAATATTCCTTAAGATTTTAACGTTAAACTCTTAGTTACCAATAAGATAAACAAAGGACAAAAATGTATTTTAGCTCTTTTTTAATAGTATCACATTTGAAAACTTGTTATACAAAGTGTAAACTGTTGTTCTTTCTCAATCTTATAAATAGACCAAACAACAAAACAACAATACACATCATTTGCATAAAAACCATAGAGATCCAAAGATATATAACAATTTTCTTGGCCTGAAAATGTCGTCTTCAATGGCGCCGACTTCAATCGCAAGTAATGTCTCAACTTATCATCAAGGAAAGAGTTTGAGCCCATTGGCATGGAGTGATGATAAGATCCTCGAAACCGTTTACATAACTCATGTCCACACCGGTGAAAGGTACGATGTGGAGTCGCTTTTCAATCTCACTTCAAACATTCTCAGGCGTTCCACCGCGATTGCTGATAGTATTTCATCTAAGGTATACATTTCTAACAACTAATTATCAACATTTCTCGCGCGACAAAAAAATATTTGATATTTTTTTAGCTTTCAAAAAAAATATTTGAAAATTATTGTATTATTTGTTTTGCAGAGTGGGACTGCTGTTGGTCTTATTGAAGACAAACTTCCCTTATCTGGTTATGAGCCTCCTTTCCGTAAACTCAAGCACATTTCTTCTCAGGTGATTTTATATTATGGATCATGCATTGTATTTCGTAACAAAAAAATTGCGGGAAAAAATTAGTCACGGAAAAATGTCAAATTTCATCAATAAATTAATTTTGTAACGAACCAAACCAAAAAGTTAAATCGCAAATTGACACTCTCTAGTATAGTTTGAATGGTTTGATCATTCGAGCAATTTAATGTAGTTGAACTTTTAAGTAGAATATTAAAAAATGAACCAAATGTTTGATCACAGTTTTATTACAATTCGAGCAGTTTTTTTTTTGGTATATCGGAAAAAATCAGTTCGAGCAGTTTAAAGCAATTGAGTTTATATGAAAAAAAACTCACCGGTTTAATATCCGATTTTTAAAACATTATAGGGTAAATAATCGATTGGTTTGGATTTGTAGATGATGACCACGCCTCCTGGCGAACACCATGCACACTTAACAACAATGTCGATCCTCGAACAGCTGAAATCGCATACATGGGACGGAAAAGCAATCTTTGCTTTAGCTGCATTTTCACTAGAATATGGAAATTTCTGGCATCTAGTTCAGACACCAAGTGGTGACACTCTTGGAAGATCATTAGCAACAATGAACAGAGTTTATGGTATTGAGAAAAATCGACAAGCAGTTGCTGATTACAACAGTTTGGTTAAGAATTTGTTGTTTGCTGTTGAATGTATTACTGAATTGGAGAAACTTTCAACAAAAGGATATGATAATAAAGATGTTCCTGCTTTGTCTGAAGCTATGCAAGAGATTCCTGTTGCTGTTTATTGGGCTATTATTACTGCTATTATTTGTGCTAATCATCTTGATCTTCTTGTCGGTGATTCGTAAGTATACTTTGTTTCGATCTTTGATTCTTTTTGTAACTATGTGTTTTAGTCTTTGAAATGTTTTACATGTCATGTTTTTCATGCATAGTTAAGAATTTGGATTGCTGCCATAAACAATAAACGCATTTAACTTCAGCATGTCGTAGACTGTTGTCATCGATGTGTATGAATGCGCAGAATTAATGACTGCAGTAAATCCAAATCCGCATAGTTAGGAATCTATTAATTAAATGAAAGCATGGTTTCATATAACAGGACAAAAGTTAATCTTGACCATATCTTGTGTTGATTAGAGTGATGAGTGTAGGATACACTTTATATAGTGGTTATAAAGTAACTAATATAACCAACTTTCAATTAATCATAACTAACTTCTAACTACCTTAAACGATATTCAATTAATTCTAACAAATATCTAACTATATATAACATTTTTTATACCAAATATTAATATACTTAATATACAATGTTAGGGTACTCGGTGAATTGTTGAACAAAGTACTACAGAAACTAATGACTATTTTACGACTGTCTCGAAAAATCAATTTTGTTTCAGGGATGACAGGTATGAATTATCAAGTTATGATGTGAAGCTTGCTTCCATTGTAAGCAAATTAAAGGCTCATCTCACAAGGAGCCGAAAGCATATAGGTATTTATATGCTTAATTATTCATTATAATTTTTATTTTTTTTGTGGAGTTTTTGAACTATTAATTAATGTAGAATGATAAATCAGATTCTGATTATAAATTATGTGTGTGCGTGTGTGTATTGCAGGTGACCTTGAAGATTACTGGAGACGTAAAAGGGTGCTTCAAACTCCAACAGAAATTGTTGAGGTTTTAAAAGTTCTAATCTTCCACAATGAAATTCAAGATCCTCTTGTGTTTGATGGCTTAAACAGACAAATGGTAATTAGTATACATATTCAAATGTTGTTTGAGTTTATCAATCCAAATGTTTAGAGACGAAAAACGAAATCAGTTTAAAATAATATCGACCGTTAATTTGATATCAGACTATTCAGATCAAAAATTGTGTACGTAGCACCAAATCCGAAACCGATCAAATCTTGTGTTCATTTTACTTTGTTTTAATCAAACAGGTTAGCATCGAAGTATTCCGAAAAAAGCACGTCTTGGTATTCATTTCTGGTCTAGACAGCATCCGCGACGAGGTTCGCCTTCTCCGATCCATCTACACTGCACTCCAAGAAGACCCAAGAGAGTTAAAAGGATATAGAAAAGAAGATTTCAAGATTTTGTGGATCCCAATAGTGGATGAATGGACATTACTTCACAAAGCTGAATTTGATAACTTGAAACTAGAAATGCCATGGTATGTGGTTGAGTATTTTTATCCCTTAGCTGGAATAAGGTTGATAAGAGAAGACTTGAACTACAAGAATAAGCCTATTGTTCCTGTTTTGAACCCTCAAGGTAGGGTTGTGAACTTTAATGCTATGCATATGATTTTTGTTTGGGGGATAGATGCTTTCCCTTTTAGGCCTACTGATGATGAGTCACTTACTCAAAAGTGGAATTGGTTTTGGAGTGAAATGAAGAAGGTTTATCCAAGGCTCCAAGACATTGTAAGTACAAATTGCAAGCTTTATTGGCATACTATATTTGTTTTTTACTACTGGTAATCGAACTCGATACCCTAAAATTTACAACACTAATGCACATTGTGCAGTCTGCACCAACCACTTGTGTTAGACTCGACGATATAAGAGATTAAAAGTACAACGTATTTATTAAAAATTAATTTTTTTGAGTAATTTATTTATAAAGGCTATGTTCGGCAAATTATAACCGCTAGTTTATAGCAGATAGCTTTGTATGATCAAAGAAAATTGTTTAGTAACGCTCTTCTAACATGAGCTTAAAATGTTTTTCGGTGGCCTAACATTTTATTTGAGATACTACTTTAATTAACGTTTGAGATTTTACTAAATACTTTGAATTCAATCTATTAACTTATCTGCTATCAGCTATTTTATCTGTTATATCTTTGTTATAAGTTGGTCTACTATCAATTAACTTTTCCGCTATCTGCTAGTTTTTACTAAACATAGGCTAAATGTTATGTTTTTCAAACACTTTTGTGATTAAATTCTACATATTTGTCATTGACGAATCAGATTAAAGGGGACACATTCATCTTCATCTATGGAGGAAATGACTTAAAATGGACACAAGACTTTGGACTGGCAATCGAAAAAATCAAAAGACATGAGATCATTCGCAAAGCAGACGCGGTAATAGAACACTTCCACTTCGGAAAAGAAGACAAAAGAATTGTTCCGCGTTTCTGGATAGGAATAGAGAGCTTATTTGCAAATATGATTCTGAAGAAACACAAAGATCCAACAATCGACGAAATCAAAAGCTTACTCTGTCTCAAACAAGACCAACCAGGTTGGGTCCTGTTAAGTAAAGGACCCAACGTGAAACTACTAGGTCGCGGTGACCAGATGCTGTCAACCGCGATCGATTTTGATATATGGAAGGAGAAAGTTCTCGAAAAAGCCGGGTTTGATGTTGCTTTTAAGGAATATTATGATAGAAAAAAAAGAGATTTTCCAGTAGCTTGTGCTAATATGCAGTTAGCTAATTACCCTTCTGATATTCTTGATCCAATTTACTGTCCTGATTCGAAATGTGGAAGATCAATGGAGATTGCTTCTGTGAGTTATAAGTGCTGTCATGGTCACACTCATGAGAATATTGATGCACCAGCTGAGAGTGGTGCTGTTCAGATTGAGAAAAGATCTTGAATTTGTGTTGGTTTGTTTTTGAATAATTTGGTGCAATGTTGTTTGGTTTTATTATTATGATGATTTGTGTGTTTATGATATGTTTTATTTTGGTTTTATTTTGTTGTTTTTTGTGTCAGCAGATATGATTTTAGCCTCCTAATGTGCCCTTTGATGGGTTGTATAAAATAATGGCTACAAATGTCTGTTCTATCTTATTGAATTAATGAAATAATCTTATATAGTATTATATCTTATTGTATTTTAATAATGTCGATCATCACATTGAATATAAAACAGTTTAAATTTTTTGAATCAGTTGTCATATCATTTGAATGCCTTCAATTTAATAAGAAGACATTTTGTATTTGACGGTGAATATTCTACTGTCGATCAAAAAAGAAACTCTTGACAAAACTAACCATATATAATTAGTTTAATTTTCAAAAGTTAAGGATGTGCATGTGCATCAGTGTGTAAGCTGCTGCTGATTGACTCGGATACAAATACTTTGAAATACTTTTTATTTCCGTCCTTAAATATAATATTCTGTTTGACCATTGCACGTGTATTAATGCACAATTTTAATCACTGATATCTTTAATTATTTAACCGTAAAAATTATAAAATTTAATATTTTGAAAATAATCATCAAAACAAATAAAACAAAATCTTATATACTAATATTTACATCTATATATTATTAAAAAATATTATCAAATCATGATATATGAATAGTATAATTTGGTCAAATATGGTGATGAATGTAGTATGAAAATAAACATACACTTATTGTATTATACCGTACAAACATTCAGTTTGGGAAATATTAGACTAGTTTCTCACTCAAATAAGGATGCTGGGCCCACCTTGAGTGATTCTTAATTGGGGGCATGCATAAAACAAAACACACTATACTTTAAAATATGAGTTTAATTGAATTCATAAAATTTGACCCATCAATGGTCAAAACACTATTATTGACCACGTTTTTAATCTTTTTGGCACACCATTTTCTCAACATATATATGAAATCATCACACGTCTCTTACTCTTAAACTAAACACATTATGGATCCCTTTTTTCCTGAAAATCTTTTAGGTGAAGTTTTCTTTGATCATCATGAACCTCTTTTAGCTTCAAATAATATTCAAAGAAATTTTGTTATGGTACAACAACCTTGTCCTACACAAAATGTTAGTGCTTTTGTTCAATATAGAGATCAACCCAAGATTAGTTTTGTGGAAGAAAAATCTCTTAAAGGGTTTAATGCAAATAGTATGAACAAGAGAATGGTTGCATTTTTGAGAAAAAAATTGCCATTAGAGAAAAATAAAGTAGCTGAATGTGAAAGAGAACGTGGTTTTAAACACATGATTAGTGAAAGAATGAGAAGACAAAGACAAAGACAATGTTGCTCCAACTTACATTCAGTGTTACCTCATGGAACAAAAGTATGTATATACAAAACTTTCATATATCATAGTTTCAAAATAAAGTACGTATATACAAAACTCTCAAGTCATGGCAACAACCGAAATTGCGATTCTTTCTGATGTCGGTTGCAGAGACATCGAAATCATTTGATTTATTTCGGTTGCAGACTGCAATTTAAAATTTTGATTCACGTGTATATATATAAAGTATGATTATATATAGTCTTTAAAATATTCTCATTTTTGTTTTTGGTTTTTCGATTAATTTGAAAATATTTCTAATGTTGGTAATTTTGATTTTTTTTTTTTTTTGTGGTAGACAGATAATAATTCTGTAGTTTTAACAGCAGCTAAGGAAATTCAAAGGCTACAAAGATACAAAGATGAATTGGAGAGGAAAAACTTTGTGCTTGAAGAAAATGTTGAAGTAAATGAAGGAAGAAAACTCCATTATTTGAGAGTGCCAAATCATACATCTGGAATTATTAGTTCTATGGTTGAGACACTCAAATTGTTGAAAGATCATGGTGTGGATACTACAAGCATTAAGTCAAATTTTTCTCAACAGGAATTGTTTGCAGTCTTAGAGATTGAAACTGAGGTATGTGCTCATTTATATCAAAAACCAACATTTTAAATCATGTTTGTGCTAAGGTTATGGTTGCATTGTAGTATCACATAAAATCTTATTAGATACTTTAAAATTGGAGAAGTATATGTGTCGGATACATATCAGATATCGATGCTCTTAGATAATTTTTATTGATGAAAATACATTTTAATTCCATTAAATTATGTGAGTTTCATATAAATTTACGAGATTAATTTGAAATCTTAAAAAAATGTTAAGAGATTGTCTTGCTAGCATTATTTAAACTTGAATTAATTATGATTTTCTTGTGTGAGTTGAGGAGAGTTGAAACTGAAATAAGATTTGATTATGCTAATAATATGTTTGGTTTGTTGAAAGACTGCAGGAACTGTTGTGGAAAACATTGCAGATGAAATTGAGTGGAAGCTTCACTCAAGCAAATAATAGAACACCAAGAGTTTAAATAAATATATAGTTATGTTTAATTTATTTATAGAAAGAAAAAGTTCTACTCAATTGACTTTTCTCTTTTTCTTTAGACAGCATGGTGTCATGCTATGTACATAATTGGTTTTAATTTATGCTGTATTAAGTTATTAACCTATACTACTTGAGTCCCAAATATAAAATATCTACATCTTTTTTTAATAATGAAAAAAGAAAAAATCTACACTGGTATATATCATGTTTTTGGATGAAACAAATTATTTTTTATAAGAGAAGTTTTTTTTTAAAAAAAATTTTGAAGTTTTAAAGAAAAGGTTCTAATAATCTAAAATTTGACTACAAAATAAGACTTATGTACTTTTATGTCAAACCGCAAATTATTACCGTCTACTAAAAATTAGTAGGTTAACAAATAAAATAGAATTTGCAAGAATTTTACTTGGAGGGCAAGAGAGAGATCAATTCCCAAATACTATAGTATGAAGTGTGGTAATCTCTTCACCATTGTTTGGCACCGTCCTAGAAGTTGAAAAGCCTCAATAGTGGTGTTAGGAATAGATATGAGACAAAGAAGATATAAATGTAAGATAGGGAACATGTCGATGATAAATAAGAAAATAAATTGGACGATAATTACCAGTGGAACGAGTATCGTTTCTAATGGCAATGGAAGATCGTCAATAGGAGGTGAACCGACAATTAGAGAAGGTGTTGGAGTAGGAAATGAGTCGATAATGATGGACCTTGGACCATCATTATCAGGGTTCTAAGTGTAGATTGATTAAGTACAGTAGATTCTCCAAGTTTGTTGGATTCAAATGACATCAAAGGAGGAAATTGTTGAAATGGCAAGATCTTAGTATGGAATGAGATGGAGGTAAGGAACAATGTTGTATAAAAAGTGGAAGACTCAGAAGGTAGAATTAACGTTTGTAAGCTGTAAACTTTCTGAGTGAAAGTTGTGGAAAAATACAGTACATTCCAATTTTTAAAGCGCAAAATATGAGTAGCATGCATGCGGCATAGATCCTCTCCGGTCGCATTACCATCCGGTGGAATTTCAACCATTGAGAATTTGATATGGATATTTAAAATATAAAATAGAGTGAGATAGAGTTTTAAGAGACGAGATTAAGCCGGAGAAAATCCGGTGAATCTCACCGGAGGCAATCCATTCCCGCATGCATGGATATCCAAGTCCATCATTGAGGTAAGCAATCACACATAACAATAAAATGTAAATAAACAATAATGAATCTCCAAAACTTTGCCTCATTATCCAACTTTAACAATGGTCATCACATTAAATTATAAATATGAAGTACCAAAAAATTTATAAAATATGAATGGTTGACTGTCCATGAAGAAAGGGGACAGGGAGAACTCACCCCAAACGTTAGAGGGAGAATTCGCGACATAAATTCCCCCTGGACTTCATAAAACAAAGAAAAAAATTTATTTCATGTCATGTAAAAAGAATGTTTTTTTTCCTGCATAGTTGTATATGTATGCCTCTCCATCTTATACATCTCAGAATCTGAAATCGGGATCTACATCCATTGCCCAAGAAAACTTTTCCAGCAGAGTTTTACTGAAAATCTGCGCATTTCAAGCCATAAGCAACAAGAGTATGTTAGTCATAAGCCAATCAAAATCAAACATCAGAGTTATACTAGTTCAATATTTTGCAAGGATAATTTAGATGGCTTAAATCTGTTTTAATTTAGAAGTGGCCTGTCTATAATCCTTTTTCCGTTTTGTCGTAATGGACCAAAAAATATTGTAGAATCAATTCAGAGCAAAAACAAAATTTCAGGACTAAAATGAAAGATAGTATAGAACAGATCAAAATTCTGAAAACATATTAAAGCCTATTTGGGTTACTATAACGATTTTGGTTGGGAAGCAACATAGCTTCCGGGCAATAAGAGCATACAATCAACTGAATTTTCAATAGAATCAATTGAAGTAAAATAAATATATGTCAAGTCAAGTGCATTGTTTTCAAAATTTTACTAAGAGAAAAAAATACTAGAATCAGATGTAATCATGACAAGTGAATAAGTTCATACCTTTTCAATAGGAACCTCATGCCGCTTGCACCAGGCAACTGTTATCCTGGGATCAAGGTAGTTTATCTTGGACGTGCCAAGTGCCACAGTTTTTAAATCTTCTTTTGTCGTCATATCACGTTGCATTTTCTCAATTTTTGCATTGGTTTGATCAATCTTTTTCTCTATCCTGTATGTTACAAATCACAATCAGACATTACACTTAAGAATTATAATTGTGTAAAGATGCTAAGAAAACTGTATATTACGCTTCAGGACTCAAGTTCCTTTTGTTCTTTCCGTCCGAACCCTTAAGAGGCGACTTTCCTTGTCTTGCCCTGTTCAAGTCTACTTTCAGCTCCTTCAAAAGAGCCTACAAGTAAAAAGTATGTCAGCTCCAAGTTTGTGTTTACATGCACTCTAAATTTCAAACAGAAGGAAGTGACCAGAAATTCATCCACACCCATGTTTCCAAATTCTAAATAGTATTATCACCTTAAGTTCATCAATCTTTTCAGTCAATCTTGAAATTTGTCCACTGTGAGATTTAGAAACACTACGTTGATGATTACAAATGATTGCAACCTGTTATGGAAAAGACACATCATTGCAACTTAGCGAACCAGTAAAATATACAACAATCCGTGCACGTTAACAAATGAATCAATAAGGAATTTTGTAAAGTCTACCTGTTTATTTGCATGCTGATAGACAAGAATTTTTTCTGCAAGATCTCCATCTTTAGTTTCCTTATTCAACTGTTGTCACATAATTAAAGGAAAATTAAATATACAAAAGTTTTAAAATCACAAGGAACAATAAAATCAAGAATAAACCTTTAATTTGATCTTTAAAAGATTGAAATGTTTCCACTAGTCCTCCATTTTTTTATTCCAACCAAATTAAACTCTCAAAATTGAGTTTTTCACTTTATAAGTCCTCCAAAAAAATCTGTTTATCAAATTAATCCTTCAAAGATACATAACGGTCAATCACCATAAATGATCCTTACAGAGAATTAAAGTGGTGACACAAAGAACGAATATGTGACAACATTTTATCTCATGTGCTAGCATGGTGTTAAAATCATTGGAGGACAAATAATGACACTTTAATCTTTGAAGGGCAACTTTGATGAGACAAAAATCTTTGGAGTACCAAATTATGGGTTTGTTCCAAAGGCAATATCAATACCAATATATAACACATCATGACGTTTTAATAGAATATATCATAATAAATATTTATCTAAATTTTAAAGCATTTTGGGAGTACATTACAAATTTAACCAAAAGTTGTTTTTGTATTGGTGGAAAGTAATTCTCATATCATTTATGTAGAAACTTTTAAGGCAAATGTTAACAAGTGCTCCTTAGGGGCATTGGTCAAGGAGATACTGAAAGAAAATAATTTATTATCCTAAAGACAAAAATTATTTCATACTTTCCATTTCAAATTATTGAAAGGGTTTAATAGGGTGTACTAAATGTCCATAATCAGTGCCCTTATAGCACTAATTAGCCAGACCGAAATTTCAGTGTGAACATGCACATGCACAGATCCAAATAATCTCAGTTCAACTTTAAGTATGAAAGAAAAGATAGTGTATTACTTCAATAAAGCTTTTAAAGAAGGTATTCTCCTAATCTGATTCAATGGGACAAGGATCAACCAGCATTAAAGCCGCACATACACAGATGACAAGGGAATTAATTGAGTAAACAAATGCATAGCAGCAGAGAACAGAATAATTCTTTCTGATGGCATTGTGAATATCTGAGCACTAATTTTAGAAAATTATTTACCATATCATCCAAAGTGAATGACGCATTGAATGTACGGAAGACTTTTGCTGTCAGGTTGGGCATGAGTTCCTTCAGATGAGCATTTAGCGTACTTGTGTCCAGCTTGTCAAAAAGTTCATCCCCACGACTTTTACCTGATTATTGAGAAAAGCAGATACTTAATATTAATGGCCTCAGTCTCATAGGTAATATATTGAAAAGTAGAACCATTTTCTCACCTTTTTGGAACTTCAAAATGGCATTATAAACAGGAGGTTCCACCTCAACTGTATTTTCATACTTGATTGAATCTTTACCAAGAAAGTCAAACTGTATTAAACCAGCAAGAAAACATGATCATTATCACCTTAAGTATTAGCAGTTAACGATAAAACAAGTTAAGAGGGAGGCAACCAAAACTTAAAGAAAAATCACATGTAACTTGTAAGGTAATTCTGTTCATCATCCTCAACCTAAAAAACAGACAAAAGTAGATAGATATTGACACTCAAATACCTTCAACTTGTTGTTGCCTTCTGCAGTCACATTTTCTACTTTTAATGTGCAGCAACCAACTGTATCAGCTTCTTCATCATCCTGAAGAAATGTAAATGAGAAACAACTACATTTGATTTGCATTTTCAAAATTCAAGGTAACTTTCGGAGAATAAAGTGGGGTAATTTTCAAAATCACATAATGATGATAGATTAGCTCAGACCGCTTTACTTCCTCTTGGTAATATCTAATATACACATTGAAGGAATAAAATACTCTTCTAATCAATAAATAATTTTAGTTTTCCCTTGTTGGAAACGGTACCCTATTAATGTTCCACCTTCCACGCATTTAGCTTAAACTATAGCCAATTTATAACTTTAACTAGCAAGTATTTAGCATACTTTGACTTACAAGATTACACAAGCATTCACACCATAATATGCTTCCGTATGTATATATTTTGTCCTCTTTTAGCATTTCTATATGTTAGCTGGGGAGGGGTGATTTCTAGTGAACAAAAAAGTAAGTGGATCTGCAGATATTATATTTGTACCTTCTCATTGCCAGCCCTCAAAGCTAGTTTGTCAATAAAATAAGTAGCAACAGCTATTTGCTGCTTCGCAATATCTTTGCTCACGAAATCTTTCGTATATGCAGCCCTAATGTTCCCTATATAATCCTGCAGCCAGATATCAAGGTAATCTAAAATTAAATAGATTCTTTTAAATATCATACAAAATATCATGTGAAAATGCAGAATCAATAAAGCTGATAAGCAAAGCATGAAAGCACCTTTAACATCCTTGTTTTCTCATATTTTTCCTTGTCACTTTGCCCCTTCCAAGAACTACTAGCTGCCAGAAATACGTATTTGAATAACTTTGGATTGATTGGGTCAAGCCAATAGGCTAACCAAGTAACTGTATTATCATGTCTTATCTCCTTCCAGCTACAAAGGGAACACAATTCAATGATTTCAGAAGATAACAATGACTTACAATTCATAGAATCAATTTTCTTTTAAGAACTTTCGCAAAGAAGTTTTCGAATAATAATACCTTTCACCAGGAATAGGACATTCAGGAACTGGTGCATCCTTTCCAATATTAATTATGACATCACTTGGACTGATGCGTCTTTTCACTTTGCCCATCTAATAACATAAATAATAAGCCGTTAAGTACAAAAACTTGTCAGAAACTTGTAAATAAAACCATTTTATCTGAAGACAGTTAACATGTATTTATTTCCAATAACAATAACAATTATCATAACAACCTTGGGATGCTCTCCACGTCCACGGAACAATGCTGGAGGTTCAGCTCTAAAATTGCCAACCTAAAAGATTAAACAAAAAATAGTCATAAATAGCTTCCCAGAGAAAGAAAAAATTGAAACTAGGAGTTTTATAAGAACATTTCAAAATAAAGGCTTAGATAGAGAATGTCAATTTAAGTTATAATGTATTTTCTTCGGGCCCAAAGAATCCAAGATCCTATTATGAATTATCGAAACATATATCACCCTTTTGGTGATGCAATCAAAAGAGAGGGAAATGGGGGTATGACAATGGCAGCTCAGATTTACTACTTTGCACTTCAATTAGCACCAAATAATGACAGGAGGAATAAAGTGTAAGTGAACATCAAACTTGATAATACTGACTCTTAATTCGTGGCACAAGCTAAATCAAGATAAGGTAAAGTATAACTTTGCTATTCACAAAATTGGACAGATTCTAAGGCAAAAACCAGGCAACATTTTTTTCAAGAGATGCAGGGAAGGGGGTTTGGTTGGGCAGATAAAGAGGGAGAGAAGATTAAACCTTCTCTTTAACACCATCGACAATAGCCCACATGTATTTCTCTTCTTGTTTCATTTTCTCCTCCCTTAGGGCCTTCTTCTCCTGATAAATAGAAGACAAAAGAGGGTTAACACTTAAGCATAATAAATGAATAAAACACACTAATGATCACATCTCAAGCTAACTAAGAAAAAGTTTCACAAAAGTCACAGACATGCAAAAAGAAGTATACGACTGTATCCAGATTCCAGAACAAACCCCAGAAGTTAAAATCCAAAAGTTTCAAAAGGGAGTATGAGATTTACCATTTAAACTTTATAAACTAGCCTAGATTCATCTCAACTTCCTTCCAAAAGATTGTTAAAAAAACAACAAATTTTTAAGCAGTGTATGATGTATTTCATTATTTGAACTATAGTTGTCAGAACTGAAGTCAGATTGTTGAAACACATGATGCTACATGCTATGCAACTTTCAATGATCCTAAACCCAACTCAGAACTCGTTATGCTGGGAATGTGTTGCAAGCTTCAACATTAAACTCACTGGCACTGTTTGAGATACATAGACCCTGGTGATACACCAAATCCAGCAAAATTCAAGCCCAAATCCAGACGAAAAAACCACCAAATTTAACCCTTTGACTAGTTTAAATTCTTTTTCGAGTAAAAAGTCTAAAAGTTTAATTTTTGAATTATGATATTCGAGCTAACGAGTCGAACTGAGTTGTTCGCAAGTTTGAATCAAGTCGAGTTCGACCTAAAAAATAGGTTTGAAACGAACTTGAGTCGAGTTTTGAGCTGAACTATTTCTCATAGAGTTCGACTTGGCTCAACTCATTTCCAGCACTGCTTATATAACACTCCTTTTCATTCTTTTTGTCAGTTACTTCTCATAGACTTGAAAGTTTCATATAGTTTTAATATTAATTTATCTAATTTATTTAATTTTAATACACGTAGACTTGAGATATTCATTTATATTATTTTCAAATGAAAATACAAAAAACAACTTACCGCTGAACTCATATTTTTCTTCTTCTCCTTTTCAATTTGGGACCAATCATAAATCGGTGTAAAGTCACAATCTTTCAAATTCTGAATCACATGATTTTTTCCCAGCATCTTCCGCCAGTCAGTCCAAAAGTTTTCCTTGAATTTTTCTTTTTGCATGTAATCTGTATCCCGCATGACTGCATATAATGTGGCAACCTGCATATACATTTCAAGTTCATAATAACTCTTGACATAAAGACACATTAATATGGCAAATCTCGCATAAAAATACTTGACACACCTCAATTTCACAAAAACTAAAAATATTGAAAAAGAAAACTCCCTACAAAACCAACATGTAAGATAAGAAATGTCGCTCACTTGCAAACATTTTTTTGAGCTATATCACATGTAACATGAGACCGTCAACAAACCTCCCTCACACCCATGATGAAAAATGTCTCATTTTCCAAGTCTCCCACATTCAATGTGAAATTTTTAACAACAAAACAAAAAAGCAAGAGCAAACAGTCACACAAAACTAAAAAACATTGTCACAGACAAAATCCTACCTCCTCTTGTTCAGGGGTCAAAGTCACTGGCTTTCCCTTGTAGAGAATCTTTATCCCGTGGGGCTTGTAAGGAGGTGGGAAGATGATACCATTGTGAACCAAAGTAGTCCATTTTTTCTGCCCATCACCAGAGCTTGGAGGAAGTTTAGTAGATTTGAATTGTTCTGATTTTTTGAAATTTGCCTTCTTCTTAAAAGATGGAGTAGCACTCTTATTGACTTTAGTGACATTTGTCAACTTCTTTAAGGAAGATGACTTATCCATTAATGTGGGTAACTTATTTCTTTGGGAAAAAGGAACATCAGCAGCACCCTTATTGACTTTAGTGACATTTGTCAACGTCTTTAAGGAAGATGATTTATCCACTAATGTGGGTAGCTTATTCATTCTTTGGGAAAGAGGAACATCGTCATCCTCCTCCTCCTCAACCTTTGGCTCAGATTTCACAGATATTTGTTTAGCATTAATTGATTGAGCTGGATCTGAGAGTTTTAACTTCTTGCCAGAAGAATGCAAGGAATCACTCTTATCTAATGGTCTCTTAACAGAGAGTGTAGATGGCCTTTCCTGTTTAACACTAGCATTGGGACCCTGTTGCTGTCCTTTCTGTATTTGTGAAAGTGGAAGCCTTCTTGATGACAGGGGAATATCATCGTCATCGTCAGAGTCTTCAGAAGTTTTCTTTGGAACAATAGGAGTTGCTTTCTTAACATTGACATTGTTCATATTCATCCGAACACTCAATGGCATATTTTCCTCCTCGTCCTCAGAATCTTCAAAATGGTCTTCTTTAAGATGTTTGCTAGAATTATTTTCCTCCTTAACCTGAACAGGAATTTTCTTTTCTAAAAGAGACTCTTTTTTATTTCCAAGTGTTGAAAATTTTGAATTTCCTGAAGGGGACTTCGAATAGGTTTTGACATTTGATGTCGATGCTCTTGATAAATCCACAGGAAACTCCACGGCAGATGCCTTAGCGGATGGAACAAGCTTACCGTTTTGTGAGCTTGAAGACTCCACGGCAGATGCCTTAGCGGATGGAACAAGCTTACCGTTTTGTGAGCTTGAAGACTCCATGGCAGATGCCTTAGCAGATGGAACAAGCTTACCGTTTTGTGAGCTTGAAGACTCCACGGCAGATGCCTTAGCGGATGGAACAAGCTTAACGTTTTGTGAGCTTGAACTTTGGCCATTTGATGAAGGAAGATCAGAGGATTTTCTAGATGACCGTCCGTCATTAATATGAGAAGTTGACTTCCTCATTTCTGAATGCAATTGAGTACTCTTCGACACTGAGCTCCTTTTAAAAATTACTGGCCCATCTTCATCATCAAATTCGTGCGACATATCTTTCTTACCAGAAGCCTCCACTACCATCTGTCAACTATGCAGTGTCAAGCATGTATATCACATCATCATGTTCTGGGGAAAAAGCAAGAAGTTATAAGTTCCAGGCCAATTACGTTACTAGGCTAAAATCACATGGCAAACATAAGAAACATTCACATATTTGTCAACTAAAATTTAGGTTTATAAAATGAATTTAGAAAAAGCTTAGAAAGTCATTGTAATCTTTATGCTGAAGATGCAGACCCATGAACCAAAAAGAACACCCAAATGTCAATAATTGCCTCATAATCAAGGCAGTTAAAATCAAGATTTTATGCAAAATTGGGAAGTGGAAGTAAAATCGTAAAATGTAAATCGTCGAATCGTAACTCTAATTGTATGATTATACATAATTCATAAAACTCAAATATATGCATATAAATTGCCTTAGTAATAGTAAGACGAAAATCGTAAATCACTTGAAATACTCGTGTATATTTAAATTCATAAGCATAACTCGCAAGTAAGATAACTAAAACCTTAAATCACACTTCAAATACTTATATAAACTTAAATTTATTCATAAGCATAATCACAGCAACATTTCAAAGATTGTATACTCTTAATCATTGATGGCAAGCACAATCGCAAAATTGCCCGAGTCCACCTACATAGGTTTATGTGTATACTCTTAATCATTGATGGCAAGCACAATCGCAAAATCGTGGGATTTTACGATTCAAATCAGTATTTTAACTATCATGCTCACAATCAAGAATATATGAACAATAACATTAACATGCCAAACACTACGGTTGTTAAATAGCTTCAATAGCATTAAATAAAACAAAGCACTATTTTCCGCTATCCACGGTGGACAATGCCAAATGCTCAAACGCCTAAGCAAAATAAGGAAAAAAGATAGTACTAGGGCTAACGATAAAAATTAAAAAGCGCGGGAAAAAATTACCGCGCTATTTCGTTAACGAAAAATAACGGCTCTTTACAAGTAATTATAACTAAACAAAAGAAAAACACAAACCACAAACACAAAAGCAACATCAAAAAATTCATATCAACCAAATCCATATACAATTACAAAGTAGAAACAAAATCAAATCAACAAGAAGCACAAATTAACAAAGAGAATGTCAATAAGTTGGTATTTTATATTTAATTTCAACAAAAGTAAAGAGCAAGCAAGCAAGCTAAAGATCAAATTTCCACAACCAACTAAAACAATTATTTTTCATAACAACCAATCTTAATAATAAAACAAAATCTAATACCAATCAACAAAATAACATCAATTACATGCAAAAACATATAAGATCGACCAAAATATATTCCACACAAATTTGTCATATAAAAAACTCAATTAACATAAATTTCATAACAGCTACAATATAAATAATTAACAGACACAAAAACAATAAAAAACCGAGATATTATTAAATTTGATGAAAAATTAAAGGGAAAAAGAGGTTACTTCAATTGATGAAAATTTGAGTTTTTGGTTTAGCTATGATTATGATGGAGCTGAAGATGAATGAGGAAGAAGATGAAGATGAAAATTTGAGGGTTGAAGAATGAAGGAAGAGAAGTTGAGAAGTAGCTGAAGAACAGTTGTGGTGTGGCAAGACAGGACAGATGATTATAAAGTTCGAGTTTTTTCCGGTGACCTGATTATCTAACATATATATAACATCTTTGATTATTCGTAACACATTTTTTGGTGTCGGAAAAATCACTTTTTTTTTTGTGGTTTACCCAATGGGCTTATTGTTAATTATTAAAGCCCAATCTAGATATATACGACACAAAATCTAAGTCTGAGTTTGTAATAGTTTGGACTCCACTCTTATATAGTCGATGATGTGAGTTTGCCTTGCGATCTTCTCTATTCCTCTCTCTATAAAAATTTGTCTTCCGTGGAAATGGGACCATGTATCTTGGTGTTTAAGTACATGTTCAATCAAACCACACTCTTAATTAATTAGAAGTGGGAATGGATTGAACATGAACTTGAACATCGGGTTATGTGGTTTTATTCGCACAGAAAGCAAAAAATTATTGAGAGGGGAATAGAGAAGATTGTGGGTAAAGTTGAAGGTATGTCGTTTGATTTGCACGGAAGACAAAAACTCTATTGAGGGGGGAAAAAGAAAAGGTTAGGTAAAGTCAGGTCATCAGCTATATAAGAGTGATGATCGGGCTGTTACAAAGTTCAGGGTGATTTTTTGTTTTTTGTTTTAAAATTTTTTAAAACAAAATATAGATTGTCGTTGTGATTTGAAAACTATAAAGATTGAAATTTGTATTCGAGATTGTTCATTTTTTTTTTAATAAGCTAATTCATTTCATTTAACAACAAAAATTCAATACACATCGAAGTAACGAAGATCAGTTTAATAAATGGCTACTCTAACAAGGAAATATATTCGCTTGTCTCCTAACAAATTTGACCTCAAAGTTGGACAACATAGATAACTTATGCTTAATACATGATGAGATAAGTGAGCGAAATTCCGATCCTCCAATAATGTTGGAATTGTTATTGTAAATCATCTTTGAGATGCGTGGAGATAAGACCTACGATTGCATTTCCTTCAAATTGACGATGCCATTATGAACCGACACAAGTATACCGTATACAAATTGAAATATAACAAAGATAAAATGTAAGAAAACAAATAAAAAAAATAGTAAAACGAAGAAAAAAGTAATAAGATCAATGCACAAATATGAATTGAAAAAGGAGTATTGTTCTATTTTCAATTATAAAAATACAAATGATTCATCAAAAAAAAATTATAAAAATACAAATGCATGAAAATTGAAAATTTATATTTTTATAATTTAATAAAAATAAAAATAATAATAAAATTTATTCAACACAACAAAAAAAATTCAAATATGTTTTAATTTTTTACTAATTTGATCGGTAAAATTACTAAATTTAAAAATATTGTGGATACGGTTTGTTTTGTTATTCTTTATTTTGATCTATTTTAGTATTTATTTAATCTAAAAATAGAAAACAATAACTGTATAAGTATATCGTCCATGATAATGTTTTTCCATTCATACTAATCATTTCCTTAAAAAAAAAAAACGGTCTTTGAATGTTTTCGTCTCAAATTATTTGTCCCTTTAAAATATCAAGACAACATTTATTACTCTTATTCCAATAAACTACCCTAATTTATTATATTTTAATTCATCAAATTATTTGGTAACTACAATCAATAAGAGTTGATTAGTGTGTAAAAAAAAGAAGGTATTCCTTCCGTTATAAAATAAGTGTCGTTTGAGTTACGTTTTTTGTCGAGACCGGGGTATCCACCGCCGAACACACTGATTATTCACTCGCTAGATTGAAGGGACTTCAAAGGGTGGGATAGCTGGCCCAAAGATTTAAAGTTGCTCCATACTCAAGGTGATGATCGAACCCTCAACCCTTGGTTAAGGGAGGATGAGCCCCAACCGCTCAACCACACCCCTTGGATTTGTCGTTTGAGTTACGTGCGTATTATTCATATAACATATTTTGATCATATATATTGATTAGTATATAAAAATAAATATTAGCATATATTTGATGTTCAATTTGTCTCAACGTTCAAAATATAAAATTTAAGAATTTTTTATAATACATAGTTAAAGATATTTGTGATCAAAGATGTGCATTGATTAACGTAAACTGGTCAATTGTGACACTTATTTTAAAACGGAAGAAGTAGGTTAATAAACAAATTTATTTTTTATTGAAATCAACAAAACTAATCATTTCCTTAAAAAATAAGTGTGAAAAATACAAAGGGGACACCTAGAAGTAGTTGCTAATCTCATGGCTTTTTTTTGACTAAAAACAACAATATAATATTCACTCACTTCAATTATTGATAGAGTGCAACAGACACAAATATAAATTAAACAACGCTAAAAATAAAAAAATAAATCTATGAACAAACTCACAACATCTAAGTTAATAGTATATAATGGTAAAATGTCTATGAATAATATGATAAAATAAAACTAAAGTGACTAGAATGTACATACTTCCGGATCTACACGTTGACGTCCAATCATTGATTGAATGTACAATTGATTGAAGTTGATCTTTCAATATGAACTAAATGAACACCGCAACAAGACGGAAAATCAAGCAACGTCGTACTAAGATGATGAACAACACAACGCCCTACTCAACAACAAAATTGCAACAAAAAAAGCAATTAAAAAATTCAATCTATGTAAAATCACTTATCTAAATTAAAACAAAAAGGGGTGATTTTAGACAAAAAAAAATGTCTCGTAATCCTAACTCAGTTGACAGGACATTGCATTATATACATGGACAGATTCAAGGGTGGCAAGGGTGGGCTCAAGTCCCTCCCTCCCACCTCTAATGTTGTGTATTATGTATTTAAAAGTGTTATTTTATATTTAATTATTACTAATAAATTATAATTTGTATGTATAATTATAATGTAAAGTAGTTCTGGTATAAAATTACGACTAAATTTTATGTATTACTTATTAAAAAAAATATTCAACCATGTTTAATTGGATTCTAGACCCGTCCTTGATTATATATGCAAGAGTCCTAAGTTTGAATATCGATCGTTCCACATATCCATTTGAAAGGTAAAATTTCTAGTCATTATAAATCACTTGAAGAAAGAAAAAATGACTTAAAACCACCCTATCAAAAATAAAAGAAGAGGAAGAAGGTGGAAACTAGGGCAGGCCAAAAACAAGAGTTCAGAAAAACTTTTAACAACAATGTTATCTAATAGCTAGTTGAAAGATAAAATATAGGCTTTTGGTTTGAAAACTATCTCATATAGCTAGTTGAAAGATAAAATAGTAACGACAAATTTATGATGTGAATGCATGTAAAAATAAGTTTAGCATGATCTTTTGAGTTGAGGCAGTAAAAATATTTTCTAAAATAATGTCTTGATTTTTTGGTCGAGACTGGGGTATCCACCACCGAATGCAGTGACTATTCCCTCTCTATATTGGAGACACATCGAAGGATGGGATAGCTAGTCCAATTTTCTAAAATAAAGTCGATGAAAAATAAGTATTAAAATAATTATGAACATACTATAATTAAATTTTCGAAATATACTTAATTAAAAATTACAACACATACCAATAATACGTGGCACATAAAAAAATGGCATGTACTTGAATTTTATTTTATTTTTTTGCTCTAATTTGATCAATGTAGGAAAAATATATTTGTCGAAAAAGTCAAATCTTATAAATAAATTTCAACTACATTGTGAGATTAATATCGTGTCTAGAATTTAGTTGTTTAACGTCTAGAGTTTTATCTTTTAAGAGGTTTGAATAATCTATTGATCCATGTAAGTTTGTGTATTTTTTGTTTTAGTCTCTGCTGTAAGTTACTTTTTCTTAAAATTAATCCTTGAATGTTAAAGTAATTTTGGTTTAAGTCTCAAAAACTAAAATCAGTAAGTTTCTTGCAGATTTTTCTACGAATTTGCATTTGAATTTTCCTGCAGATTATATTTCCTGCGAATTTTCCTTCAAATTTTCCTTTGAATTTTACCTTAAGGACTAAAACCATAATTATTATAATTTTCAAGGATTAATTTTAAAGAAATAAACATACATAAACTAAAAACAAAAACATGCAAATTTACAGGAAAACTTCTAAATTTAATTCTTAATTAGTTTTTTTTATAATTTTTTTAGTCTTTACAAAAAAATTATATTAGATGTAGTTTTTAGTCCATACTAAAGTTAAATTTATTTAGTTAATGATTTTATGAGTTTTTAGTGCAGATATAATTTTTTTTAAGTTAAAAGTTAGAAATATGGATGTCAGTAAAACTTTGTTCAAATATACATATTGAATGAACAAAACTAAAAATGAATACAAGATAATTTTGTATATAGACCAAAATTACTATATAAAAACTAAAGATACCCCTCATTTATTCAACTTATATTTTATATTTACAAGTGTCTCTGTATGTGTCGGTATGTGGTCCACTTTTAATCAATTTATGAAAATAAATTTATTCATTCACTCGCGTACTCGAATTGTCACTATATATGTTCAGGTAACACGCCTCAAGTGTGGTGGTTTCATTTTTGCTATTCGTCTAAACCATACAATAAGCGACGCAACAGTTTTGGTCCAATTCATGAATGCTATAGGAGAAATTTTGCGTGGGATGAACAAACCTTCAATCCCACCTGTATGGCGCAGAGAGCTTCTAAGCGCAAGAGATCCACCAAGAGCGACATGTACTCATCGTGAATACGAACAAGTTCACGACGCCAAAATAACCATTATACCCTCAGAGGACTTGATCCACCGCTCTTTTTTTTTTTGTCCAACTGAGTTAGCCGCACTCCGCCCTCAATTTCCATCTCACCTTCAAAAACAATCCAAATTTGAAATCATCACCGCATGTCTTTAGCGTTGACGTACAATAGGAATGCAACCTGACAATGACGAAGAAGTTCGCATAATTTACTTATATAATGCACGTATCAAGTTTAATCCACCGTTACCAAAAGGTTACTATGGAAACGCTTTTGCGCTTCCCGTTGCAATTTCAACAGCAGAAGAACTAATTAAAAATCCGTTAGGGTATGCATTAGAGTTAATTAAAAAAGCAAAAGCTAATGTAACTCAAGAATATATGCATTCAATGGCGGATTTAATGGTTATCAAAGGTCGCTCTCATATTACTCCGGTGAGAGTCATGTATTTAGTGTCTGATGTTACACATGCTGGATTTAGAGATGTGTTGATTTTGGTTGGGGAAAAGCTGTTTATGGAGGACCAGCTCTTGGAGGAGTTGGTGTTATACCTGGTGTTTCTAGCTTTTATATACCTTTTAAAAATGTTAGAGGAGAGGAAGGTTTAGCTATACCGGTTTGTTTGCCAACTCAAGCCATGGTGAGGTTTGTTAAAGAGTTGGATAGTGTGCTTAAGAACAACATTAGCCTACCTACTAAAGGGTGGTCTAAAATCTAGTTTAATTATCTCTTCATTGTATACCTTATTTAAGAATGTTGATTTGAGTTTGCAATGCTGTTTTGTATACCCCCGGCCAATTTAGTTTTACTAGTCACACCTTTGGTGTGAGTAAATTGATGTGTATTATCATGTTGCTAAGAGAATAATCACAGTGATCAAAGTTCAGTTAAGCATTAGTATGTCCTCTTAATACAACTCAAATAATAATTATAAACATATTTGAGATATTAGAGAGTATGTTTGAATCGGTAATTTTCTACATTCAACGACTTATGTGTGAATTTTACAAAAATGTTCTATTTATATAAAATATTACATAGGAGTGTTGGTAACGGTCTTTCTTTTGAACACTCTCTTTTTAATTGGTTGAAATATGCTTTATTTTATTTATTTGTTTGCTTGATACTTGAGTGTGAACTATCTAGATTGAATTTACTTTTTTTTTTTTTTGGTGAACTGAATTTACTGTATTTAATTAACTTAGAAGTAGTGAATTAGTGATATTTATTTTATAGTTAGTGTGGTGCATATAGTAAATGAATTTAAGTGTGAGTTTATGAATTGGGCTTCCTTTTTATTTTATACTCACACCGAACCCTTCTATAAGCAATTTCAATCATCTCTCTTTATTTTATTTTGCAAAATAGTTTTTGTGCCTTTGTTTTAAGGTTACCACAAACAATTTTGGGAAATTAATTAATTATTTATGTAAATCAAATTTGATACTAATTAATCAACACAGTATGACACAAATAAAATATATTTGGATTAAAAGAGTTGTCTTATTTACAGTTGTGTGAAGATAATACATTTGATTCAAACAAATTTAACATTATTTTCAACCATTGATAAATTAAGATATCTGAAAATAGAACGTTTAAATTATTTACCATTGATAAAGATTTGTATATGAAAAAAAATGATTACATAATTATAGCCAATTATGATTAAATCAAATTATATTATATTCTTAATATGACTTAATTTTAATATATTTGGATTTCTTGCTCAAGTGATATTATGCTCATTAAACTTATTATTATATTTTTATCGTTAAATGAAATGACAAATATCATTGAAACTTGTACTGACTCAATATTTTTTTTTTGAATTGACAAATTTTTATTTAAGCAACTATATAACAAAGAGTATAAGAGGAGCATACGAAACAAGAAAAGAACAAAAATGCACTAAGGAAGCTCCCTGACAAAACAATGCCAAAATAGTACAAGGACCCCAAACCAAAATCAATCTAGCCAAACAAAGTCAACACCATAAAGGAAGACAAACACCTAAGCACAATCAAAGGGATAAATAATCTCTCGGGTCTCAATTCCACTCATTTGCAAGATTTAAGTTTGAACTCAAGTGATCACACGCCTAATTTAACAACATTAATATTGTCCGTTTGAGTTAGAACTTTATATATGGACACAATGGATTTGATAAAATAAATAAAAATAAGTAAAGAAAATTTTTAGAATTACTCATCTTGTGTGTCTCATGAGTTTCCAATAAAGATTAATTGTCAATGACAGTGAAAATTTTGTACTTATATTATGATAATCCCAAAAAAATAAATAAAATAATTTAAACAAACCAATTATTCTTTTTTGGACTAAAATAAATCAATTATTTGTATAAATGTTTATAAAAAAAAAACTATTTGTATAAATCATATTTGACGCTAATTATCCCATTGATGAATTTAGATTTTTTTGTGACAATGATAAATTAGGATCTCTCTAAAACTGGAATGATTAAATTATTTAGAGTAAATAAAAGGTGGCTTCTAAGGTGAGGGCTCTACTAAGTCCCTCAACGGTGTACCACTTAATTTTACCGTTAGATTAAATTGGGCCATATGATCTTATTGTTCATTACCACACTGAATCATTATCTCTTCTTTGTAACCAGATCGAATTTTTTTCCTCTCTCTCTACCACATAACCGCCGTCTACCACTCATCCCCCTATTTGTTGAATCAGTTCAGGTCATCTCCAACCAACGTATTCTTCCAATTGGAACCATGGCTACATAATGGGTGGTTGTTTATGGTGTGAATATGAACGACAAAGATCCTTACAAAATGGTTGTTAATAATTTCACTCTAAAAGAAAAGTGTGTTCAGTTAACTCATTTACAAATTTCCATCATCCCTGCATTACAATTGTTGTTGCTTTTTTTTTACTGCAATTCAAATAATGAATTTTTGCAATTAGTCCATTTTGTTTGTTTATAAATATTATATTCAGAGACATTTATTTGGAGATTTGAGATTGTGTAAGAGCAAAGTGAGATATTTATCGGAACATGGTTTGAATGTCATAGTCCTTGTGCAAAAGGAAAGTGAGATTTGGTAGGGAGAGAGAACAGAATGTGGTTGCAAAGAAGAGATAATGATTCAGTGTGGTAATGAGTAATAAGATCATGTGGTCTAATTTAATCTAACGGTAAAATTACGTGGTACATCGGTGAGGGACTTAGTTGAGCCCTCACCTTAGAAGCCACCTAAATAAAAACATAAAAAAAATTCAATTTTAATAAAAAAAATTCGATTTTAACAAAAAAAATAAAAAGAAGATGTTTACATTGTGATCAATTTTTTGTTGCCGATAAGAACATATAATTTTTTTGGTTTACTATTGAACCAAGTATCCAACTCAGAATGAACCATACTCTTAAATTCCTCACCCAAGATCGTCCAACCCACGATCTGTAGCATATCAATTATGGTTTAAACAAAGTTTGTCAATAATAATATCCACTTAATTTTAATTAATGTAATCGGATTTGTTAGTGAATGGATTTTCTTTTTATAGGCAATTAGTTGTTAGTATATTACAATGTTAGTTTTCTTCTTTATCATGACTTGAACACTGAACTTTTATCTCCTTAATTAACCCTTTGTTCAACTAGTTTAACTAATTGATCTGTCGATTAAATTTATTACTTTATTTATTAAATGTGTGTAATTAGTTGATACAAATATTATGGCTTAAATATTGTTTTGGTCGCTTAATTATTTTTGAGGTTTCATTTTGGTCTCTAAGTACTATTTTTTGTTTCACTTTGATCCTATAACAATATTTCCGCCAATCAAAATGATCATTTCCGTCAAATTAATTCAAAAAATTGTTAATTTTAACAATCTTCATCTTCTTCCTTCCATTCTTCTTTAACTTCATCACCAAAACCCAATTTTTTTAAGAAATCGAAACTCATTTTTATTCTTACATTTTTTCTCAAAAATTATTGAAAATATTTCTACAACATCTAAAATCGTTTCTTTATCATCAAGAACAACATCCAAACAAAAATTTATCGAAAATTATTGATGCAAATTCCAAAAAAACTAGATCCCATATGCATAGAGAGGTTAGAGCATTATGAATACACCCATAGCACTCCTTGAATTAGATGATAAGCGATATTTTCTAGCTTAACCAGCGATCATTGGATCTAAACCAGCCCTGGCAACATGGTTGTTAAAATCGCGAGTCAACTCGTAAACTTAGACGATTTTACATTTTTAGGTATGAAAATTGAGTTAACTCGGTGGTAAACTTGTATAAAAAAACGATTTTGAACGCGGTAACTCGCAATAAAATTGGTAAAATCGAAGTAATATTGAATTAATAATTAAAGTTATTTTACCTGATTTTGAAGAAATGTACTATTTTCTTTTTGAGTTGTTTTAATTTTTAGTGACTTTAGAAATCTATTAAACTCTTATTTTGTTTGGATATTTTTATGGCTTGGTGGGACAATTTAAGTTGTTTGATTTTTTTAAAGGAAGTTGTTTGATTATAAGTTTATAAGCATGAAACTTTATTATGGCTTGTTTTATAATTAAGTTGATATTTAGAATTATTAATGTATTTATAATATTATATAAGTATATATATCATGTAAATAATAATTTTAATATTATTTTAATATGAGGTAAACTCGTATGAGTTTAAGATTCGAATTTACGAGTCGATTTCACCTAATCAAAACGAGTTGAGATAAAAATTTGAATATGACAACCTTGCTTGAAAATGCAGTAGTGTTAAATTCTTTTGAGGGAGAACTTTGTCATCTTTTGTGGTTCTACCCAGCTAGAGAGATTAATCTATACAGTTACGTGCTGAAGATACCTGGTTCAAACAAAAATAATTGTACAATGTGAAAAAAATGCATCCAAATTTTATATTAAGATGGAGTGCATATTTAGTTTGGCTTTTAAAAGAGTTAAAGACAATTGTAGAGGTATAGAATAGAGGTACAAAATTAATTTTGAAATAATTTTAAAATGTTTGGTGGTTCTAAAGTTGAATTAATTCTGTTTTTAAAATTAATTATACTAAAAGTCATAATTTATAGCTTTTCAATTTAAATATAATTTTTACACTAAAATTTATTGTTAAAACTATTAATTATCAATTCTACTACAATCAATTCAATTCAACCAAAAATCAATTTTATCACCGTTAAACAAAACACACACCTAGTATTTTCAATATTTAAAGGACACACCTAGTTGCATATGTGAGTGTGACGTGAAATAATGTTTGGTCAGAGTGTTTACTATTGCAACAAACACCAATCTGTCGTTTCCCGATTCGTATATTCTTTTGAACAATGACATTGACATACAACTACCACTACTTTTACATCAGAATAAATTAATTTTAAAGTTAATAGGTATATACTCTCTGTAAAGTACATGATTTTTATAATACTTTCTATAAAATATTTTTTTGAGAACACCTCCTTGTAATATTTGCATTTTTACAATATCCTCTTGGATTTTTTCAACCATTACATTTTGCGGGGATTTTTTCTTTGCGGCGGGTTAAAACCCCACTAAAATTATATATTATGGCGGTTTTTATTTGCGGCGGTTCAAACCCCCACAAAATGTAATGGTTGAAAAAGTCTAGGGGTATTGCAAAAATGCAAATATTACAGGGAGTATTCTCAAAAAAAATTTTTACAGAGAAGTATTGCAAAAATTATGTACTTTACATGGGGTATATACCTATTAACCCTAGTCCTTAATTTTACATTGATATTTAATAAAAGTTATTTCAGGTTTTATTGATGTGTAATGGATAACATAACAGAATACATAATTGTTATGTTATTTTAAAAATGTAAAATTATTTTATATTAATGATTTATAATTTTTCTCAAAAAAAAACATTATACTAATGACCAATCAATCTTTATTTTTTTCCTTTAATTTTATTTTTAATTATCATTTATATATGATAATTTAATCATTTATCTTATTTGAGAATATTCTCGTAGTTAAGTGATTTAATCCCGTTTTTTGCCACTTCTTGTACTGATATTTTTGGACTTTTTAATTATATATATGAACAAAAATCTATATTGTAAATTTAAACATTAAAAAACTTGGAAAAAAATATTCCAAAACAAAAATTAATTTAATCCAAATGGATAGTAATGACCGGGAAGATGCTTAGTGATTTAGATAGTTGGTTGTTGAAAATAATTTTTTTTTGGGCAATCCGTTTATCCATTGACCCTGAGTCGTTAAATTATATGGAATCTGACAACTAAAAATTAAAAATTAAAAAATTGTGCAATTAATTATAACTATTGACCTTTCGTTTTTTTTTTTTTGGTAATCAATTATTGACCTTTCGTTGATTGTAAATATTTTACTCTCTCTCAACTCAATTATAAGAAAAAAAATAAAATGTAAGCAAATATGCCACTCAACAAAAACATTACTCCGTATATATATTAAACAAACAAATATATTGAACTTAAGTGTTTAATGAGAATCTCAATTGAAGAATTTTGGATGAACATATTCAATTTTTGAATAGAAAATTTTTTAATCAAGTATTACATATTTCGCGGTCAAACTCTAATCTACAAAGAGTCATTTCCTTTAAAAATCATAAAATTAATAATTAAAAAATTATAAGAAGAAGTAGTGTGTGTGTGTGTGTATATATATATATATATATATATGCAAGGATTGTGAATGAATATACAATTCAAATAAGTATAGATTTTGCTAACAAGTGTTCTCAGACATTATTTAAACATTTCATTTAAATTTTTTTTGTATTGATCAAAAAGTTAAACACTATAATTTTTAATACATTGACTTTACACATGATTCCAATAAAAAGTCTATAAAACATAGTAGCACTATGTAAGGGGCCTAAAGAGTGTCCGAAAATATATGTCGCTACTTTTAGTCCATAAAGAAATACTTTTGGTTGCTACTTTTAGTCCATACTTTTAAGAAATATTATTTTCATACCAAAATATATGTTGTTTATTATACAAATTAAGAAATGTAATTAATTTTGTATGGAAAAGAGAAATTCTAAGTTATTTTGCAAAATTATTCTTCATTAATGGTATGAAAAAATAAATTGTAAAATTGAAAGAAGGAGAAACAAATAGCTATGAGTTTAATATTAGAGAAAAAGAGCATTAAAATTTCATTAGTAATAATGTAAAATGATTTATATTTTAGTACAAATTATTTTATCAATACGACATATTTTGGTACGAACGGAGTATTTATTATTAGACTTTTGATCTCTACTTTTAAGTCTCCTTATGTGTATTCCTTTAAATATAAAATTTTGAAGTATTTGACACTTAAAAAATCATATTTAATTCATCATTTGTTAAAAATAATGAATTTTTTGTGGAAGTAATTCTTATAAATATTATAACATGAATACAAAACCTCATTTAAAATATATATGAATAGTATACATAAATATATAACTAAGAAATAGAGATTAAAATTGTGACGAAAAATATTTGGAAGACAAAAAATATATTTAAGCCTAATAAATATATTAAGAGTAGATGTTGTTTTTATAGATTTATGTTCAAGAGAAATATTTGTTTAATTATGTTACTATATCATTGTAATTATCTTTTACTTCTTTTCAAAAAATAAAAATCAGTAAAAATTTACTTTTCAAAATGCTAAAAAATTTAAATAGACATTAATAAAAAATTCCTTTTTTTTTTCCTTTTTAAGATAGAATTATTCTTCTATATTTTTATTTTTATCTTTTTAATAAATACTCAAAAATACTTATTAGCAAATACCTTTATTTATTCTGATTTTCATTTTCACACATTTTCTTTATCAATTTATCACTGACCAGACCACTGCCAGTCAAAGTCAAGTCATCGTCTTTTTATATTAGTATTGATTACTTTTCTTTTTTGGTTTTCACATTATTGCTTACTTTAACTAGTCAACTAGTCAATTCATCGTGTAAGCTTCCGAGTACTTCATGTGTAATTCATATACTCATGATCGTCTAAGCTAAAAATCTAACACCAACCAATTAGGAATGTGACCAAAGAGCATTTTTAGTGGACTTAAATTAAGTGGTTAAATTAAATTATTTTTTATGGGTTTGAAGTGATGTGTAGGATTTAAAAGATTTATACTTTATTTGTTTTAAAATAAGTATTCTATTTGTCAAAATTGTTTGTTTCAAAATAAATGTCATATACTATTTATAGTATTGGTTTTTTTATTTTACTCTCTTAAATCAATCATTAAATGATAGAAATAAATACTCAAAAATCTACTTTTTAGTAGTATTTCAATGTCTATTACTAATAAAAAAGACGAGGTGTTTTTATAAAAGTCATATTTCTCTCTTTTTCATTTGCACATTTTTTTTAAAATGTGTAATTTTGTCTACTGCGACACTTAAAATGGGATAGAAAGAGTAGTTGATTTGAATTAGTTTTTACTTTAATGGTAAACTTGACCTCACATATTAGTATTTTTTTGTAGGATTTTAATTGAAATAATATAAATTAGTATTTTTATGTATTTGAAATATTTTTTTGGCTTGCAAAATGAATAAAATATAAAATAATATTGATAGTTGACGTTAACTATAGTTTTTGCAACAACTAATTTTTAGTTCACCAACCTTCCACATAAGCACTACTACAATGATGGATTTTATAGTAGTCAAATGTATATCTTATATTTATATTTAGAGACAGAATGAATATTATATTTACATTTTCAAAACTTTGAGATAATAATAAAAATGAAGAAAATAATTGTCTAAAAGAAATGAAGATAAATAAAAAATGGAGAGGAGTCTCGCGAACATAATCTAATTAGCAAAACATTTTTTTTGAGGCAGTAAAACATTTATAAATGTGTAAGAACTACTTACTTATTCACATAATTCTAGTCACTCTACTATAAAATCTCTATCTCTATCTCTATATAATATATTTACGGATGTCTCTTTCCTGGTCGTAATCCTATGTAGTAAGTTATCAAGTACCCATATACCTATGTGGCAAACTATGAGACTATCTACATAACAAACAAATTCTTCCTTAATGTATCACTCTTCGATTCTCACTCAAGACATTTTTTCAATTATGAAACATTTTATTTTACTTTTTAGAGTTCCTTGATGTACCACTCTTCGATTCCCGCTCATGACACTTTTTTAATTATGCTACAATTTATTTTATTTTATTTTTTAGAATTCCTTAATGTATCATTTTTTGATTTTCACTCATGACACATTTTTAATTATGAGACATTTTTTAAAAGATACTTTTGAAACACATATTCTATATAACTAAGATTAATAGTCACTTATATACAAAAACAAACAAAATTTTTGGATAAAGATAAGTAAATCAAGCCAATTTCTAACAAATAACAATAATTTTTTAAGATTAATACTTTTAAAGAAATTTTTTCTTAATAACGTTTCCATAACTTTTTTTTTAATCATCGTAACTAATGATATATCATAAAAAAATTAATTGATTCAAATGTTGAAATACTATTATATAAATATAAGTACCCAAACAATTATATGTATCTATTTTTTAAAAATAAAGTTGTATGAATTAATATATACTATTACATAAATATTATTATGATAAAAAAATTCATAATTTCTCAAATAAAAGTATATTTTATTAATTTAATTTTTAACTTTTATTTACATGCAAAACTTAACTCATTTCTATCGATCATTTTTTTATTACTAAGTTGTATCAAATATAAATCATACTTATTATTTATGTTTTATTTGTATTTTATTAAGAACATATTTTTATTCCTATATTAATAGAATAAACCCATTTTTTGTAATTTTTATCATTACTTATATTTACACTTATATTAATATCAGTGCATGTCTTTATAATTTACACGGGATCAATATTAATAATCATATATTAATGCAAGAGCTTTTTTTTTTAATTTAAAAAATGAGACTTTATATTCACATATCAAAACAAGGTCCTATATTTTTTTAAATTGCTACGGCGATGGGAGAAAAAATGTTACATTGTTGAGAACGAAAAGTGGGAGATCATTCTCCAGCTATGAATTATATTTACACTCATGTTAATATGAGTGTATTTTTATTTTGTAATTTATAGAAGACAATATTTATACTTATATATTAAAACATATCCTATTATTTTTGTAATTTTTATGGGGACAAAAAGAAAATACCATACTATTGAGAACGGGGAGTGGAATATCATTCTCCACCATAATCTATCCATTTAAAATCCCTAAGGGTCTGTTTGGATTGATGGAATAGAATGGAGCGGAATGGAATAGAATGGAACGGAATGGAATGGAACGGAATGGAACATAGATTCCATTCCATTTTTTGGATATTTTATGATGGAGCGGAACAAATTTCCCACTCCATTGTTTGGAAAGTGAACGGAATGGAATGAGTTATAATTTTTTTATTCCAATTATACCCTTTATTTATAAAATCTTAATATCATACATTTTATACTCAATTCAACCAATAAATTTCACATATTTCATTACTAATTCATTGTCCAAACTATAATAACACTCTTAATTGAACATAAACTACCAAATTAATAGAGAAAAATGATCGACAAATAGCCAAAGCCACTATCTTATTCTACAAAAATAAAACACTATCTTATTGATAAAAATATATATTATCATATATTAAAATAATACTATTGTAGTATGTCAGACCAAATAGTAGTACTAATTTAATAAAAAACGAAGAGAAGAAGAAGAGACGAAGATTATATTTGATGTGAATTTTTTTTCATACACTAATATAATAACAAGAATAATAAAATTGATTTGTACACAAAAAATTGGTTGCAGAAGAAGAGAAGATTAGGTAGGGAAGATATACTAATATAAAATTGGTTTGTACCAAATAAAATAAAATTGGTTACAGAAGAAGAGAAGACGAGAGAGAGGAAGAAAGAAAAATTTCATAACAATTTTTTTTATTTTATTGTATTTGCCTTTTCAAAAAAAAAATAATAAAACAAATAGGGATAAAATTATATTTATGTTATTAATTTATTCCATTCCATTGCACACACCCCAAATTGGGCGGAATAGAAAATTGAATGAATGAGTGTTTGATGGAATGAGTTCCATCACATACCATCCCATCCCATTCATTATTTGCAAAACCAAACAACGGAACATAAACACATTCCATTCCATCCCATCCCATCCGACCACATTCCATCAATCCAAACAGACCCTAAATATATAATTATTTTTTATAATTAAATAATATAAATATTAAATCAATTTCATAAGTAATTAGAAAAACATAAATTATATGACAAAAAATTCATTAATTAAAAATAAGATATAAAAAATTAAATTAAATTACAAAAATTAATATTTAAACTAATCTACTTTAACATTAATTATATATATTAATATAATTTTGAATTTTAACCCGTACATTTGTACGGGTTAGGGTCCGTTTGGATTGTTGGTATAGAACGGAGCGGAGCGGAATGAAATGGAACAGAATTGAACGGAACGGAATGTAATACATATTCCATTCCATTGTTTGGACAGTGAACGGAATAGAATGTGTTATAACTTTTTTATTCCAATTATACCCTTTATTTTATAGATAGGAATGTTTAGCAAAAAAAAAAAAGAATAGATAAGAATGAGAAATTTTTTATAAAATATAAAATTGAGGGTAAAATTGTAAAACCATAATTATTATGTATCATTTCATCTTTATCACCCCATATACCACTCCATTCTATTTCGTTCATATTATATAAAACCAAACAACAGAATAGAGCTTCATCCCACCCCATTCCATCTCATTCTATCAATCCAAACGTACCCTTAGTTATACTAATAAAATAAAAAAGAAGATATTAATTCAGACATAAGTGATCATTAACACCAAATGATAACACCAATTATTTAGGAGTACCGCTCACAAGCCGAGGAGGAACTTCCGGATCATTAGCATTTAGCACATGTTTGAAAGGTACGGATATATTATAACAGACAAAAAAAGTGTGAAAAATTTAATAAATTATTGTAACTGCACATACCAACAACCTGCTTATCTTCGCATACTCCTCCGTCCCAGACAACATATGACATACATGTCCATTCCTCCTTTCCTTAACTATCATCAACAAGTGAACATCTGCGAGCACCAACTAAGATATATAAATTTGATGAATGAATTATCCGCCAACACGAAAAACTTGTCAATGAATAACAACAAGCAAAGCAACTTTTCGAGTCAAACTGTCTGAAATCAATTTGAGAATATACGGATAATAAAATGACACTGGCGCGGTGGAGGTAAACTTAAATTAGTAAACCTGCAGATCTCACCAAAATTTGAACAAGTCAAAGAAATAAAGATTGAGAGTACCAACAATCATCTGATTAGTCAAACCGACGATGGTGACACGAATCAACACCGTTATTGAACAACAAACATCATCTCCAGCAAAACTCAAAACAGTGGAGCAACGCCGAAAAAACAACTTAAATAACCACCCATAGACACAGCGCGGTAAACGAAAACCACCAACCACCACTGTGAGGCCGGTGACGTGAACATATATATACCCGAAATATATTTTCCAATCACTCCAAAAAACACTTTTAAGTGGTGAGGAGGTCCTAAACAAGTTAACACACCTAAAAGAGTTCAAGAGATTTTATTTCAATCATATCAATATACAACTTTGACTTTTAAAATCTTTCATTAACTTTTACAAAAATTATAAAAATATTTATTAACACAAATTGAGAAATGTGATTAATGTTATATGGAAAAAAATTATTATTTTGGTATTGAGTTTAATCTATATATGTATTGAAAAACATTTATTAAAAGATATCAACTCTTTAAATAGATCTTGAACGAGAGATTAATTTATGCAGTTTTATTTATGCATAGATTTCTCATATAAAAGATTAACCAAACATTAATTTGTCCACTGATTAACGCTATATTTGGTAGGAGGACAAAGTTCAACTCCACAATTTTATTAAAAGAACTTAAATCACTTGATATCATAACTGATCTCGAACCGGATTAGTCGATCTAAAATACCGAATACTCAATATGAAAACAAAAAATAAGTATTGTAACTGCACAATGTGGGGATATCCCAACACAGATGGGGCATTATATATACAACACTCATCATGCTCTCCATCCATATTCAGTACTTGCATTGCATATACAAAATTATCAGTTCATAATTTAAGCACCCTTTTCTTAATTAGTTAATAAATCATGTCTCAATCTCTGCTATTCACAGTTCAGAGACATGCCCCTGAATTTGTGAAGCCATCAAAACCAACACCTCATGAAATAAAATTACTCTCAGACATAGATGACCAAGATGGATTACGTTTTCAAATTCCTGTGATACAATTTTACAAATATGATCCAAATATGAAAGGAAAAGACCCTGTTGATATAATAAGAAAAGCACTTGCAAAAACACTTGTGTTTTATTATCCATTTGCAGGTAGATTGAGGGAAGGTCCAAGAAGGAAACTTATGGTGGATTGTAATGATGAAGGTGTTTTGTTCATTGAAGCTGATGCTGATGTTAGTTTGAAAGAATTTGGTGATGCTCTTCAACCTCCTTTTCCTTGTTTGGATCAACTTCTTTTTGATGTTCCTGGTTCTTCAGAAGTGCTTAATACTCCATTGCTGCTTATTCAGGTATTGTATTATTGATCTTCTCATGTTGTATTAAAGATTTGTTAATTTCTTAGGAGAAATATATATATATATATATATATAGCACTTCATAAAAATTAATAGAGAAAAATGTTTGCATAATACAAACCTTTTAAAAAAGAATCTAAAAGGTTGTTCTTTACTTCTTCCCAATTTTAACTGAAAATATAAATTTTAAAGAGCACAACTATTTTTGCACATATTTTTTGTGTGTTTGAATTTCACAGTGTTAACTGATAGTGATAACAACGTAGTAATTGTTGTAGACCGTCTAATTAAAATGAATGACAAAGATTAAATAATGTTAAATCTGACTCTTTGCACAACATATGTTCGATAAAAAATCTATAGTTGAGAATTTGTACTCAACAAAACATTTGCAACAAAGAGTCTTGAAATCTTGATCCATTTTCTACTTACAATATATCTACGGATCCAAATTACATGCGGTCAAAAAATATTTGACCGTCTGATCGAGGACTACTAAACGGTCCAAATTTAAAACAATTTACCTTTTTTATTATTTATAAACTACTTTAAATCTAAACCGTACATCTTAATCGAACGTTTAAATTTCTCCTAAGTGGATAATATGCAGTTATGATAGCATACAATGCAATCCAGATCTTGATAAACCTTTCAAAATTGCCCATCTCGATCTCACCATACCATTAATTTTACTTTATTTTATTAAGTGTATGTTTGGTAAGGTGGCCAGAGAAAGTAAATGTAACATTAGTCTTATTACCAAAAATATTTAAAGAGGAAGTAAACGTGTGATGGTTATGAAGCTGCTTATTTTAGCTTTTGTTTGGACACTAGCTAGAACAAGTGAGTACAATAGTGGAGTGGCGATGGATAACATGGACCACATCCATGTTTTTATGTTAATATAATTTTGATTTATATATTTAAAGACTAGATGTATTTGGTTTGAACTTATTGTAAATCAAGTCTTTAGAAATATGCTTTTAAGTCTTTAGAAATATGCTTTAGAAATCAAGTCTTTTTTTTTATCAAAAAATGAAGAAATATACTTATAAAGTATAATGGTAACGACTTTTATAAAGTTGTGGTGATTATCATCACTCTTTAAAAAGAAAGACCTAATTTGGTCAATAAAACAAAGGCTTAAGTATAAATATGCAAAATCGAAATGTACAAAATAACCTAATTTTTATTCACCTCATTATTATTTTTAGACACACGTACAATCACATCACAAGTGTTTGAATGTGGTCCAATTTTGATTAATTTGTAACCTATGAATCGTGTGTGGCTCATCTAACAATAATTTTGGAGTAATGTATGTGTATTACTCCTCTTTTTATCCGTATATCTATTATGGTACTCCATCCGTCTCAAAATGAGAAAATTAGTTAAAAAAATTGAAGTATTTGATTAAAAATTTAAATCAGATATATTAATTTTTTTGATAAATTTTCTCTTATATTTTGTGAAAGAGTTAGAGTTTTTTTATAAAAAAAATTAAAACTTATGAAATAGTTTGATTGAAATTTAAAATTATTTTATCATTCATTAACATATTTGAACTGTAATTATATACAGGTAACACGTCTCAAGTGTGGTGGTTTTATTTTTGCCCTTCGTCTAAATCACACAATGAGCGATGCAGCTGGTTTGACCCAATTCATGAGTGCCTTAGGTGAAATATCTCGTGGGATGAATGAACCTTCAATTCTACCGGTGTGGCAGAGAGAGCTTCTAAATGCGAGAAATCCACCAAGAGTGACATGTAATCATCGCGAATACGAACAAGTAGCTGACACCAAAGGAACCATTATTCCATTAGATGACATGGCCCACCGCTCTTTCTTTTTCGGTCCCGCTGAGGTAGCCTCTATTCGCGCTCTCCTTCCACCTCATCAACAACAAAACTCCAATTTTGAAATTCTCACAGCATGCCTATGGCGTTGTCGTACAATAGCATTACAACCAGACAGTGACGAAGAAGTTCGCATAATCTGCATCGTTAACGCGCGTAGCAAGTTTAATCCTCCTTTGCCAAATGGTTACTACGGTAATACTTTTGCATTTCCTGTTGCAGTTACAACTGCAGGAAAACTAATTGAAAATCCGTTGGGATATGCATTGGAGTTAGTTAAAAAAGCAAAAAATGACGTCACTCAAGAATATATGCATTCAATTGCGGATCTTATGATTATCAAGAATCGACCTCATTTTACTGTAGTGAGGTCATTTCTAGTGTCTGATGTGACACGTGCCGCGTTTGGAGAGGTTGACTTTGGTTGGGGGAAAGCATTTTATGGAGGACCAGCTAAAGGAGGAGTTGGTGCCATTCCCGGTGTTGCTAGCTTTTATATACCTTTTAAGAATGCTAAAGGAGAGGAAGGTTTGGTTATTCCGGTTTGTTTGCCAAATCAAGCCATGGAGAGGTTCGTTGAAGAGTTAGATGGTGTGCTTAAGAACAACATTAACCAACGTACTGTGGGTAGTCAAAAATCTAGTTTCATTGTTTCTTCCTTGTAAACATTTAAAAAATGTTGGTTTAATTTGAATTTGCTTTGCTAAATTGTGTGTGAGAATATATATCTATATTTTTTTTGACTGCACGAATAATATATCTATTTTGTCTTGTCTTATCTTATTTTGTCTTAATAATCTTATCTTATCTTTTTTTTTTGAATCAATCTTACCTTATGTGAATAATATCTTATCTTATTTTATCTTAGTAATATATAAATGTCAACTAATGTTATAGAAAAAATGCTTATTTGTACGTCTACCTCTAAAGCCAAATCATCACTTCAATTTCAAATTTCACAAGTATATTAAGCTAACATGCACTACCAAACAAGAACCTATTACATTTAATTGCAATAAAATAATGCGATGATGACAATGCATAAAATTCAAACTTTTCTGCCACTCTTTATTATGAAATTGGGCCATAAATGAGGTTAGTAGAGAGAAAAATTTAAGCCCGGCCTAAATTATAAAGAAGTCCAGTTCAGTGGAAAAAGAGGAAAAAGAAAACTCATTCTCTTCCTCACATCATCACATGTGAACATATATAACTGCCACATGTTGGAAAAAATTTCATCTCTCTCTTTATATTCTATTCTTCCCTTAACTATCGATTTTGCACTTAGATATAAATAGGAGGTTTTTAAGAAAAGTTTGAGACGTAGAATCTGAAGTAAATTTCGAGATATAGAACCCAAAATTTTAATTTGTCTATACCTCCAAAACCATGAAAATTTTGAGATTTAGATGTCGAAATTTACTTCGAGTTCTAAATTCCGATTCTTACTTCGAGTTCTATGTCTCAAACTAAATGGTAGTTTGAGGTTTTAAGGAGGAATTAGAGAAGTGGGAGAGAGAAAGAGAGAGAGAGAGAGAGAGAGAGAGAGAGAGAGAGAGAGAGATGTTCAAATGTTGTATTTTATTTTTGGTCAGGTAGCCTAGTGGGTAGAAATTCACGTGAATAAGTAGGCGTACCCGGATTCGAACCCGGATCCCAACACTTTCGTGAAATATGTCCAACCAATTGAGCTAAACTCATGGGACTGTATTACTAGTTTGATAAATGTTGTTCTCTCCACGCGATAACACAAAAAATTTATTCTAAATCATTAAAAATAGCTTAAACGGCCAAAATTTCTCCTAAGGCAATTATAAGTGAGGATTGAAAATAATTCTATCATGAGTAGTGACGTTTTTAGGATTAAGTAAAATTTTCGCCTCTAAAGTATATTCAAATTTTTATGCCCGTTGTTTGAATTCATACTTTTAAGTTAATGTATATAATTTTCTACCTTGATCTTTTAAAATTTAAAAAACACAGGTGACTTATCACTAGAATCGTGTTTTCAATACTTCAATTATTCGAAAACTAAGGCTCTGTTTGGTTCAACCGAAGGGAGGGAAGGGGAGGGGAGGAATTTTTAAGGAGGGGAGGTAAAATATAATTAATTATGTTTGACAAAATTATCTTCATTTTTTTATTAAAACTCTAAATTATCCTTGTTGAAATATTAAAAATTTAGATATTTAGTTTTTTGTCAACAAAAAAAAAAATTCTACTCATTATATATATTTTTTGGTTGTATATATCCATTAAATTTTCTCCATTAATCCTTATTTTAATTTTATAAGGTTAAGGATAAGAAAGTAAATTACTTCTTCCCTCTCCTCGTTAAAAAATTGAACCAAACATAAAATTTAAAAATCTCCCCTCCCCTCCAAAAACTCCGAACCAAACAGTTTGGTTCGGGGTTTTTGGAGGGGAGAGGAGGGGAGGGGAGGGGAGGGAAGATTTTTAAATTTTATGTTTGGTTCAATTTTTTAACGAGGGGAGGGGAGGGGAGGGAATGAGTAATTTACTTTTTTATCCTTAACTTTATAAATTTAACATAAGGATTAAATTATAATAGATATATTTCGTCAAAAAAATTTAATGGATATATATAACCAAAAAATATATATAATGAGTAGAAAACTTAATTTCTTTTGTTGACAAAAAAACAAATATTTAATTTTTTAATATTTCAACAAGGATAATTTAGAATTTTAATAAAAAAAATGAGGATAATTTTGTCAAACATAATTAATTATGTTTTACCTCCCCTCCCCTCCTTAAAAATCCCTCCCCTCCCCTTCCCTTCCCTCGGTTGAACCAAACAGGGCCTAAGTCTCAAAAAATATGAGAGGCTTTTGGCAAACACTACAACGATATTCTATTCATTTATTTAACATTAACAAGTTTATTGATATTTGATAGCTAAATTATATATATTATTAGGTTTTTGTTGATTGAGTTCTAAAATTCCTAATTATTAAATTTCTTTTATATCTCTTAACTCATCAATTTTTTTTTTACCAAAACAAACTCATATTATTATTCCATTTGTAACGCCCCGATTTTTATATTCTGTTTTATTAAATATTTTGGATTATTTTATTTTATTAATTATTTCCTTTTTGTGTTTGTTAATTTATTTTGTGTATGTGGATTTGTTGGTTGAGAGTTAGGGAATAAAGAAGTAAAATAAATGAAATTAGAGTTTAGAAAATAGAAGAATAAGAAAGATTGAATATTTGGGAGTATGGATAGCAACTGAGAAATATGGCGTGTAATAGACGAAGTTAAAATATAATAATATAGGTATATTTTAAATTAGTGCAGAAAAATAGAAAGTAAAATTAAAATAGTGGGTTAGTGGATTGTATGAGAATTAGTTAGTAAAATAATTAGATAAAATAAATGAGTAGAGAAAAATAAAATATTATAAGAAAAAGTAAAATAGAGAAGTGGGCTTGGGTTTTAGTAACATAGTTTAATTATAAGTCAATTTTTATCAAAATCTAGGTTAGCACCCAATTACGTGAAAGAAATCAAAAAAAAATTGGAGACCAGAGAGTGAGTAACCGCCAATAGGAGAGGAAGGAGAGAATTCTTGCAGCAGCTTGGGATCAAAGAAAGAATCCATCAAAATTAAGGTGAGGGATTAGTTTTTGGTTTATATATTGGTGTTGAAATAGCAATATGAAGAGAAGCTAACAATTTAGTTAAGACTTCTTAATTCAATTTAGTGTGAATAAATACCTGATATGTATTACTATAGTGTGAATCATATCAAATGATTAGCTTTAATTGTTGGTTATGTAGCTGCGCTGCGGTTCCGGTATGATCTGCGTTGTTTCTTTTTTAGTGATTTAATTAGGTGCCTTGTTTTTAAGGTCCTTGTTTTGTTTATTTGATGTACCGATTTGTTGTGGTTGTGGGGTGAAAGGTTTTTGTTGTGGGGTTCGGTGATAATTGATATCATCTTAGTTTGTATGCACTTTTATTATGTGTGGCCTTATGTATTAAGTATACTGGTTGGTTAATCAGTTTGTATTGATATTTGAATAAAATTAGCCTATTTCAAAATAATAAATAAATAAGTAGTTAGCTTTTGCTTGTGATTTGTGTGGTATAGGTAGAGCATGATAATTGGTTTATTTGTCATCACTTGTTTATGAGTTTAGACAAAAAGGACAATATGATATGAAATAAAGCAAATCAATGAAAACTTTATGAATTAGTTTCAGGTTCGGTCAATGACCAAGACATTAGCTTGGGTTATTTGGTTTTAGCAACAAATGGTTGAATTAAAACCCATTATAATCGGTAATTTGTACTTAGTATCGGTGTTGCTATATTATTTGAAAATTCTGAAAACTTAGAGAGAGTGTGAACGTTCATAATCAAAACAAAATTGTGTTTTTCGTAAAAATCAAGAATTTTGACAATTGAAGAATTAATCGGTGTTTTTAGAGTCAATTGAAGGTGGAAGGGTTTTGAAATTTATCTTATGAATTTTCTGAGTCTAAAACATCTTAGGATCGGAATCTTTGAATCAATATTCTTTGAGGAATTAAAATTTGAGAAGAACTTTTATTTTAATTAAAAGTAACTGATTAGTGTTTCATCAAATGCTTTTCTGTTTCTGATTTGAAAAACAGTGTCATGGCTGGTCTTTGTAAAAGTAGTGATAAATGAAGGTTACTTGAGGTAACAATATTACTAATGTGAAATATTTGTTTCATGGATTTATGCAATCTTTTCACTAAAAATTGGCTTTCTTTTCCTCTTAGAAGTTAGAAATGAGTTTTGAGATCAGATCAGAGTGCCTAATACCATGGGTTTGCGTTAATGCTTATGCAAGCTAGTAATGAATTTGTTTTCAAAAAAAATCCTATCAAATAATTAATTCTTAAGTTTCATGCCTTACCTTAATTCTTAAATTGATTTTGTTATAAGGTTAAGAATACTAATGTTTTGCTTTAGTCATTATATTTGTGTTTAAGAATGAGGATTTGACCGTTGTTTGCTTTTGATTCTTTGGTTATGTTGTGGCTGTTTTGCTTTGAGTATTTTATGTTTGATCATACATTCATGCATACATTCATGTTAGTGCTTATGCACAGTGACGTTGATTAGTGCTTATGCACAGTGAAGTTGATTAGTGCTTATGCACAGTGACGTTGATTAGTGCTTATGCACAGTGAAGTTGATTAGTGCTTATGCACAGTGACGGTGATTAAGTGCTTATGCACAGCGACGTTGAGGAGTGTTCAGTAAAATAATTCTGACCTCCGACCTTGGTACCACATGCATACTAGAGAGTCTTAGAATTTGACATATCATTCATAATTGTCTTGAATTTAATTGTTTGTGTTTGTGTCTTGACATTCTTGCTTGTCTGAATATTTTATTATAATGCTATTATTTATTATTGAGACGTTGTTGTTGTAATTATTATTATTATTATTATTATTATTATTATTATTATTATTAGTAATAATATTTGCGTTCGACTATACCTTATATATGCCATTACTAATTCCCTTCTGGTTTGACCCTACGACTTACAATCGTAGACTTTCAGGAGAGAAGTAACCTTATAATTTGTTCGGCATTTGCTTCAGCTCTTACTTTTGGAGTCTCTCTGATACCGGGATGATGGGGGGGAAATCACTTAATTTTTTCTTAGTACCTTGAATCTTCTGAAGAAATTATATTTAGAGGAATTTTACTTTTATGTATTTTATTTTACCGCAGACTTAATTTCAAATTAAATTCTTCAGACACTTTAAGTATCAATTTGGTTTTGTAGTAATTTAGTTCTATTTTTTGCTGCATATTTTTGAATTAAAAGGAATAAATCGTGTCGTTAAATTTAGACGTGACACCCTTTTATAAATAAATATAATTTTATATCAAAAATAATCAGTTGGAGTTTAAGGGTGTTACAAGTTGGTATCAGAGCAGTCGGTCCAGTAAGACTAAGTTTGTCGGTCTAGTTGGACCAGGTTTGTAACTAATTTTTATTTTGTAGTAGAAGATGATTGGAAGAAAGACGGTCTACAACTGATAGTCCGTAAGGGAAGATGGTAAAGACGGTGATGAAGATATTAACATTTTTGCTAGCATCGTTGAATCGACAAGTAGTTGAGGAATTCCGCAGACTAGGGGGTTTCAAAGGGAGTTTAATAGTGGTGAGCGGATACCGCCAGAGTTTATGATTGTAGATGGATGTAATTCAAAGTGGAGGAGACGGCGTTTTCCTCGCAGAGGAAGCAAAGTAGGGAAGCTCGTGGCAAAGTGAAGGAGTTTCAACAGAGCACAATGAGAAAGAAACAAGTGGGGGAGACATTTTACAATTTTGATAAGAATGAGTATGAAATTAAAGTTCGCACCCGCTGGATAAGCAGTGATGTTCTTGAAGGAGAACTGACAAGCATTCAAAATGGTCCATCATTTGAGGAAGAATGATGTAAAGTTTATAAAGCTAAAGCAAATAGTAGGACCATAACTGAGTATGCGACAAGGTAAGAGGAGTCCTTGAGATTATACCATCAAGTATAATGCTATAGAAGTCAAAGTATTCTAATGTGAGGAGTTTCAAAATGGATTGTGTTCGTAGATCAAAATTGTGTCGCGAAAGAATGGTTACGGAGTTGTCAGTTGTGTATGAATTGTAACTGAGTTCTTGAGAAATTAGTGACGCACCACTGAAAGGAGAAGTACAATTGCTCATAGAGTTAGTACCCAATGCTAGACATGTGTCACTAATGTAGAATAGCGTGTTCACATCAGAGTTGAACAAGCTGGAAAAGTAACTAAAGGATCAATTAGAAGTTCATTGGATCAGATGTATTGCTGCAGAGAGAGTCAGTGTTGTTAAGCAGATGCTAGCATGAGTTCATACTTCGATAAACGATAGCTAAATGAGGTTGTCTCAAAAACAAGACCTAATTCCAAGGGTTGATGAATTATGATTTAATTGGTTGGCGTTCAGGCAAAAAGTACGAAGGCGCTATCTATGTGGTTCGAAGGCTGAAGTTTCTAGTAAACACAAGAGTTGAAGTATTTGTTTCAAAAGGAGTTGAATGCGGGCAAGAGAAGATGGTTAGAGCTTTGAAAGACTACAACTCTAAGTTGAACTACCATCTTGATAAAGTTAACGTAGTAGTAGATGAATGAAGTAGAAAGTCATGTATGAGTCCTCAGTAATGGTTGAAGCGATGAAAATGATTAAATAGTTAAGGGATTATAGTTAGCATGCAAGATAACTGCTAACAATGGGACGTTGACAAGGTTCGTTTTTGAGGAAATCAAGAAGAACCATAAGATAAATTTGTGGCAGTAGAGTGGTTAGTGTCGATCAAGCAAAGTGAAAGAGTTGACTTCAGAATGGGCGACAATGAATGGGATTCCGTGACAGAATTTACGTGCCAAGTATGTCGGAACTCAAGCGAAGAATCCTAGGAGGAATTCAGAATGGCGATATGAGTAATTGTCCCAGAGGTATATGACGTACCAAGATATCGAAGAGATGTGTTTATGGATTAATAGAAAGAGAGATGTGGCAGGAAATGCGTAGTACTACCTGAAATGTTAGAAGTCGAAAGTCGAGCACCATAAATCTTTCAACAGGAAATTGCGAAGATTAAAATGATTCGAAAAGATTAATTTTTTACAGTTTTAGAAGGTAGGAGAAAGAGTTATTATGATCACAGAAGGAAAACACTTGATATTCATAAAGGTGAACATATATTCCATGTGCCTCGATTGTGGAAGTACATTTCATATCCAACTCAAGTTGTTTAGTTAGAGATGTATAAGTAAAAGATAATATGATTGTGGAGGCTTTATCATTGCGAATTGAAAACTATGTAGTGAAGTACCTGATTAATAAAGAGATCGTTACCGTGAAACTGGGATGGAAAGACCCATAGGTGAACATACAAAGTGGGAACTCGAAAGTAGAATGGTGGAGTCATATCTGGGGTTTTTTCCTTTAGTAAATTTTCGAGGACGAAAATTATTTAAGTGGGGGAGAATTGTAACGCCCCGATTTTTATATTCTGTTTTATTAAATATTTTGGATTATTTTATTTTATTAATTATTTCCTTTTTGTGTTTGTTAATTTATTTTGTGTATGTGGATTTGTTGGTTGAGAGTTAGGGAATAAAGAAGTAAAATAAATGAAATTAGAGTTTAGAAAATAGAAGAATAAGAAAGATTGAATATTTGGGAGTATGGATAGCAACTGAGAAATATGGCGTGTAATAGACGAAGTTAAAATATAATAATATAGGTATATTTTAAATTAGTGCAGAAAAATAGAAAGTAAAATTAAAATAGTGGGTTAGTGGATTGTATGAGAATTAGTTAGTAAAATAATTAGATAAAATAAATGAGTAGAGAAAAATAAAATATTATAAGAAAAAGTAAAATAGAGAAGTGGGCTTGGGTTTTAGTAACATAGTTTAATTATAAGTCAATTTTTATCAAAATCTAGGTTAGCACCCAATTACGTGAAAGAAATCAAAAAAAAATTGGAGACCAGAGAGTGAGTAACCGCCAATAGGAGAGGAAGGAGAGAATTCTTGCAGCAGCTTGGGATCAAAGAAAGAATCCATCAAAATTAAGGTGAGGGATTAGTTTTTGGTTTATATATTGGTGTTGAAATAGCAATATGAAGAGAAGCTAACAATTTAGTTAAGACTTCTTAATTCAATTTAGTGTGAATAAATACCTGATATGTATTACTATAGTGTGAATCATATCAAATGATTAGCTTTAATTGTTGGTTATGTAGCTGCGCTGCGGTTCCGGTATGATCTGCGTTGTTTCTTTTTTAGTGATTTAATTAGGTGCCTTGTTTTTAAGGTCCTTGTTTTGTTTATTTGATGTACCGATTTGTTGTGGTTGTGGGGTGAAAGGTTTTTGTTGTGGGGTTCGGTGATAATTGATATCATCTTAGTTTGTATGCACTTTTATTATGTGTGGCCTTATGTATTAAGTATACTGGTTGGTTAATCAGTTTGTATTGATATTTGAATAAAATTAGCCTATTTCAAAATAATAAATAAATAAGTAGTTAGCTTTTGCTTGTGATTTGTGTGGTATAGGTAGAGCATGATAATTGGTTTATTTGTCATCACTTGTTTATGAGTTTAGACAAAAAGGACAATATGATATGAAATAAAGCAAATCAATGAAAACTTTATGAATTAGTTTCAGGTTCGGTCAATGACCAAGACATTAGCTTGGGTTATTTGGTTTTAGCAACAAATGGTTGAATTAAAACCCATTATAATCGGTAATTTGTACTTAGTATCGGTGTTGCTATATTATTTGAAAATTCTGAAAACTTAGAGAGAGTGTGAACGTTCATAATCAAAACAAAATTGTGTTTTTCGTAAAAATCAAGAATTTTGACAATTGAAGAATTAATCGGTGTTTTTAGAGTCAATTGAAGGTGGAAGGGTTTTGAAATTTATCTTATGAATTTTCTGAGTCTAAAACATCTTAGGATCGGAATCTTTGAATCAATATTCTTTGAGGAATTAAAATTTGAGAAGAACTTTTATTTTAATTAAAAGTAACTGATTAGTGTTTCATCAAATGCTTTTCTGTTTCTGATTTGAAAAACAGTGTCATGGCTGGTCTTTGTAAAAGTAGTGATAAATGAAGGTTACTTGAGGTAACAATATTACTAATGTGAAATATTTGTTTCATGGATTTATGCAATCTTTTCACTAAAAATTGGCTTTCTTTTCCTCTTAGAAGTTAGAAATGAGTTTTGAGATCAGATCAGAGTGCCTAATACCATGGGTTTGCGTTAATGCTTATGCAAGCTAGTAATGAATTTGTTTTCAAAAAAATCCTATCAAATAATTAATTCTTAAGTTTCATGCCTTACCTTAATTCTTAAATTGATTTTGTTATAAGGTTAAGAATACTAATGTTTTGCTTTAGTCATTATATTTGTGTTTAAGAATGAGGATTTGACCGTTGTTTGCTTTTGATTCTTTGGTTATGTTGTGGCTGTTTTGCTTTGAGTATTTTATGTTTGATCATACATTCATGCATACATTCATGTTAGTGCTTATGCACAGTGACGTTGATTAGTGCTTATGCACAGTGAAGTTGATTAGTGCTTATGCACAGTGACGTTGATTAGTGCTTATGCACAGTGAAGTTGATTAGTGCTTATGCACAGTGACGGTGATTAAGTGCTTATGCACAGCGACGTTGAGGAGTGTTCAGTAAAATAATTCTGACCTCCGACCTTGGTACCACATGCATACTAGAGAGTCTTAGAATTTGACATATCATTCATAATTGTCTTGAATTTAATTGTTTGTGTTTGTGTCTTGACATTCTTGCTTGTCTGAATATTTTATTATAATGCTATTATTTATTATTGAGACGTTGTTGTTGTAATTATTATTATTATTATTATTATTATTATTATTATTATTATTAGTAATAATATTTGCGTTCGACTATACCTTATATATGCCATTACTAATTCCCTTCTGGTTTGACCCTACGACTTACAATCGTAGACTTTCAGGAGAGAAGTAACCTTATAATTTGTTCGGCATTTGCTTCAGCTCTTACTTTTGGAGTCTCTCTGATACCGGGATGATGGGGGGGAAATCACTTAATTTTTTCTTAGTACCTTGAATCTTCTGAAGAAATTATATTTAGAGGAATTTTACTTTTATGTATTTTATTTTACCGCAGACTTAATTTCAAATTAAATTCTTCAGACACTTTAAGTATCAATTTGGTTTTGTAGTAATTTAGTTCTATTTTTTGCTGCATATTTTTGAATTAAAAGGAATAAATCGTGTCGTTAAATTTAGACGTGACACCCTTTTATAAATAAATATAATTTTATATCAAAAATAATCAGTTGGAGTTTAAGGGTGTTACACCATTCATCAAAGAAGTAGAAATACAAGATGGAATCAAATCAAATGTGTGAGAGCTAGCATATGATTTTGATGACCTGCAAGTGAGTGAGCAACAAAATTAGCTTGCCTCTTTACAAAATTTATCTTAAAGTTTGGATAATTTCCTAACATTCTACGACAAAGAAATAATTGTACCAAACTCAGATTTTTTATTGGAATGATCTTTCATGGCGTTTACCACTAGCAGAGAGTCTAGTTCGATGACCACTCTAAATAACTCCAATTCTCTCATATAAGTGATAGCTTCTTTTAACGCTCATACCTCTGCTTCTACCGATATGGGGAGCCATGAAACCACTTTGTTCTTGCTTTCACAAACATACCATGGTCATCCCGAATACACATACCTACACCAAAATTTGCATTGTTCATTAAATAAAGCTGCATCAATATTGCATTTTACTTCCCCTTGTAGCGGTGGCTGCCACCTCATGTTGTTGTTGTTTTGATGGTCTGCTGCATCCTCCCTTAACTCATCAATATATATTACTATATTAGTACTAAAAAAGTTTAAAATAATAGTATAATATATGCTATATTTGGATAAAGAGTTGTATTTGTGTTATAAATACTCTTGTTTAGACTATTTTAGATAAAATAAAATTATTTTGGTATAAGCTATATAGAATTTGTGAAAATATGTTTAAAATAACTTATACCTCAATCAATATACACACACATTAATTGTATAGTTGCTATCATCACCCTCTTAACCACCCATCGCATACCTGCAAAACTCACATTTAAGATATATCAATATAGGACAATAGCACACCAAGTGCCACTACCAACCATATTTCCAACTAACGGTAGTAAATAGTATAAATCAAAATAGGTCTCCACTCACATAAATATGATAAATTGTCATGATTTTGAAAGATGTTCTTTTTTTTAAAAATTATAATACATAATTAATATACATATACTAAAACTGTATTAATTTTTTTTTGATAAAAAAAACTGTATTAATTCTATTGTTCAGAAAATCTAATTCTACTAATAAAATTATAGAAATTGTTAGGTTGAAGTGTTGATCACCTTGATTGGTGCTAGAGCCATTTGGTCTATCTATTAGTAAAAAAGGGGTCAAGTGTTCTCGAATCCCGATTGATCTTCTAGGATGGATTAAGCCACGCCACATGTAGTAATGTTTGATAAAATTAGCAGATTGAACTAGCTTTTTACATAATTAATATACATATTACTAAAATATATGTTTAATTACGAGTAATATTTAATTTTTTTCAAGAAGTCAATATAGATAGGGTAATATCGGATAAAAAAAAATGATAAACTATAATCTTTAAGCTATTTCAGGTAATTATTACCTTATTAAAAATAAGTTATAAATTAGTAAAAATACGTTATAAGCTTGTAAGAAGAAAATGTTACCAAATTGATTTCTTTTTTCAAAATGAATTTATAAATTGTAAGTTATACGAGTAAATCATAAGCTCAAAATTTGACATTGTCAAATAGTGTCAAAAAAAAAATAGAGTCTTACATCTTTTCCTGAATTTAATCTTTATACTTAAAAACATTTGTTTTTTTTTTTAGGAAAAAAAACATTTGTTAGAAAATACCAATTTTTTTTTAAATGCAATATATGCTGTTGCATGGGGACATCCCAATACATATATGGGGCATTATATATACACCACTGATCATGTTCACCATTCCATATTTAGTACTTGCATATAGAAACCATATAAAAAAATCACTATCAAATTAAACCCTTTTCTTAATCATCAGTTCATAAATTATGGCTCAGTCTTTGTTATTCAAAGTTCATAGGCATGCCCCTGAATTTGTAAAGCCATTAAAACCAACACCACATGAAATAAAACTACTTTCAGACATAGATGACCAAGATGGATTACGTTTTCATGTTCCTGGAATACAATTTTACAAATATAATCCAAATATGAATGGAAAAGACCCTGTTGATGTTATTAGAAAAGCACTTTCAAAAACACTTGTGTTTTATTATCCATTTGCAGGTAGATTAAGGGAAGGTCCTAATAGAAAACTTATGGTTGATTGTAATGATGAAGGTGCTTTGTTCATTGAAGCTGATGCTGATGTTAGACTTGAAGAATTTGGTGATTCTCTTCAACCTCCTTTTCCTTGTTTGGATGAACTTCTTTTTGATGTTCCTGGTTCTTCTGAAGTGCTTAATGCTCCATTGCTGCTTATTCAGGTACTGTATGTATTGATATGGATACAGTTAAGAAGTCTCACATTGAGATGATCTACTAGACATATTATATTGGCTTAAAAATCATTTTGGTTTTATTTTGGTTTCTTGGATTTTGGTTTTAGTTCATGTATCAATTTTTATTCTAAATAAATTCATAAATCAATCAAATTTTTTGTTTTTGGTCTTTAAACCTAAAATTCGCAGAAAAATTTACAAGTTTCTTGCAGATTTTCCAATGAATTTTCCTGCAGATTTTTACTTTAGGGACTAAAATCAAAAAATTTAGTTGATTCAGAGGCTTATTTAGAACAAAATTCAATACAGGGATTAAAATCAAAATTTTGTATATATACAGTGATTAAAAAGATGTTTAAGCCTAATATAATTCACCAAATCACCTAGTACGTACACTCAATTTGAATTAGTTGATCCGGAGAAATATTTAAGTTCTATTGGATGACACTATAAAATTAATTTACATAATAGACATATCTATTAAACTAAATTAATAAACTGCACATCAATTGGCAATTCACTATATTATTAGGCTACGCTTCTTAAATTTAAGATTCATGTTTTTTTTTCAATTTTTGATAGAATATTGGGTAGTCTGTTCATTGATGTTTTGTTGAATATATATATAATATGGAAGACTAATATAGGTTCATATATGTTGAGAAATTAGTCACAAAAAAAATATATATGTGGAGGAATATTTTTTATGAGAACATGAAATTAAAATCAATTTGTTATTATTTTTCAAAATGTGTATTGTTTTTATTTTTCTTTATTCAAACATAAAAATTTATTTATCATATTTCTACCACTTGTGCCACACTATATATGTTGTCAAAATAACTAATCTTTTTTGTCAAAAAATAATAATAACTAATCTTTGTTTACCTCATTATTATTTTTACACACGAAATCACATCACAATCACAAGTGTTTCATAGAGGTCCAATTTTTTTTTTTTGGATACAAGAGGTCCAATTTTTAATACTCTCTTTATCGATATATTAGTATGTTTTTATTGTCTAAAAAAATATATAATAGTATTTCTTTTTAAAAATAAAGTTAAAATTTATGGAAAAGAGTTTATGAAGTTTAAAATTATTTTATTCGCTCATTTTGAATATAGGTAACACGTCTCAAGTGTGGTGGTTTCATTTTTGCATTTCGTCTAAACCATACTATGAGCGACGCAGCGGGTTTGTTCCAATTCATAATTGCCTTGAGTGAAATATCTCGTGGGATGAAAGAACCTTCAATTGCACCAGTGTGGCAGAGAGAGCTTCTTAATGCAAGGGATCCACCAAGAGTGACATGTAATCATCGTGAATACGAACAAGTAACCGACACCAAGGGAACTTTAATTCCATTATTATACGACATGACACACCGTTCTTTTTTTTTCGGTCCTAGTGAAGTAGCCTCTATTTGTGCTCTCCTTCCACCTCATCAACAACAAAGCTCCAAATTCGAAATTATTACAGCATGCATTTGGCGTTGTCGTACAATAGCATTGCAACTAGACAATGACGAAGAAGTTCGCATCATCTGCATCGTTAACGCGCGTAACAAGTTTAATCCTCCTTTACCAAATGGTTACTACGGCAATACTATAGCATTTCCTGTTGCAGTTACAACGGCAGGAAAACTAATTAAAAATTCGTTGGGATATGCATTGGGGTTGGTTAAAAAAGCAAAAGATGACGTCACTCAAGAATATATGCATTCAATTGCAGATCTTATGGTTATCAAGAAACGACCTAACTTTACTGTGGTGAGATCATTTCTAGTGTCTGATCTAACACGTGCCGCGGTTAGAGAGGTTGATTTTGGTTGGGGGAAAGCTTTTTATGGAGGACCAACTAAAGGAGGAGTTGGTGTTATTCCTGGTATTGCTAGCTTTTATATACCTTCTAAAAATGCCAAAGGAGAGGAAGGTTTGGTTATACCAGTTTGTTTGCCAAAACAAGCCATGGAGAGGTTCGTTAAAGAGTTAGATAATGTGCTTAAGAACCACAATAACCCACCTACTACGGGTGGAACAAAATCTAGTTTCATTATTTCTTCGTTTTAGAAAAATGTTTATTTGAATTTGCTTTGCTAAATTGGGTGTGATATATATTTATATATATAAATTTATATGAGGGTTTAGATTTGATCCTCACAGACACTATTCGTGAAAAAAAAAATTGTATCTCTTAACTCATCTTTATTGATGAGCTAATATTTATCGTAGTTTGAATTCTAAAACTCCTTATTAATTTTCCTTTGTATTCCTTTGCATCACTTCCTAACCATGGCATGGCATACCTGCAAAATTGCAAAGTATCATATGGATGATGCTAACCAGTGTTTTTTGAGGTATTGTTAGAACAAGCTTGTAAGTTTGATGGAAGAACTTGGTATGAGTATAAACACAAGTCTAGAAACTAAAAGTGTGTGAATTTGAAAAAGTTCAATTTTAGTTCTACATTGGTAAGGACTCATACTTTAGTAGTGTTTATATATGTGTAGGTCACTACTTGGGGTACGCCCTAAAGGGTACCCAGTTTTGTGAACTGGACACTCCATGCAATTCATGCCATATATATATCACACGCGCGCGCCGCCGTCCGTCCGGCCGGCTTGGACTTGGGTCAGTTGATATATTAATTTTTTAGTACCCGAAAATGGAAAAAATTATTTAATTTTTCTGGTGTGACCGTTGCAAAATGTGCACACGTTTTCTGCGTGCTATGACCAAGTTTTGAACTGATCAGCAGAGTGGCCGTATTATTCTGCCCATGTTTTTGCTGACAGTTAGCTTTTCTTAGCTACAAAATCCCTCACCAGTTTTACGATTAAAAATACAATTCTTTCACTCTGAAAAAAACGTTATTCTTCTTCCTCTCACAAAAAACAATTTTCTTACTCAAAATAACTTACTTTTCGATTGTTTCAGAAAGTGGTTGTTGCCACTACTGATCGGTATACTATTATCAATACTGACTGGTTTAATTAAACCATCGGAGGTGTTCTTCTGCCCGTAAACTACAGTGCAGTGGTTTGCGGTATTAATTTATTTGACAGTTTTATTCTGGGGACTTCACGGTTGATCGTCTACCATGCACAATTTGGGTAGTGTCGTGAAACGTCTTAAAGAGAGTGTACTGAATCGGGACTCGGCCAATAATTTCATCAGTTGTATTTTCCAGAATCGATTTTTTCAAAACCGAAAATAACAGGTATTAATTAAGGAATCCTAAAAATGAAAATTTTATATTAAAAGCAACATTTTTAAAGTTTCGAAGAGTTGAACGTACAATCTCCAACATCATGTTATTATAATAGGTTCCTTAACCATGTTACTATATTAAGATATAACAATATGACAATAGCATCATCAATCTCCACATCGATCAATATGATTTTGAGAGTAATTAAAAATAGAAACATGCGCAAAATTCTTCCAGAAAAGGACTAAACCTCCACTCCTACCAATACTATCAACAACGAAACAAGAGTCGAAACCCAACGTCGAAAACCTTCAATTTTATTGTTCGCGTATTACCCAACCCTCGACAGTTTCAACTAACTATGCTCATTGCTCCTGACGGTCCTGATCTAGAATAAATAAGCATCCTTCACCTTCATCAAAGATTGTGAAGGAATATTGTAGCAAACTAGCACATGTGATCCGAACCTCAATAATCCATAAGATAAAATGGTAACAAGGACACCATAATCACTCACAAAATATTTGGTAAATTGGTAATGATGATTAAGTAAGAAAGTAATATATAAGAAAAATCAAAAGACAAGGCTGGCATATAAGCAAAAAAACACGTTCAGGGGAGGTAGAGAAACCAGACCGAATGAAACAAACACTCACATGGGAGCATCGGCGGCGGGAACCCTAGGAGCATGGGCAGAGCTAGGGCCGGGCTCTGCCTAAAATGTTTGATATTTAAGTGTTAATTTGAAATAAAATTGATATTTTTAGAGATTAATTTAGTGCAAAATTAAAGTTTTTTTGTTCAAAACTGAGATTTTTCACTATAAAATACTTTTTTTTTTGTTGTGTTTTACGAGTTAATTTAAAGTAAAATTGAGATTTTTAAGGATTAATTTAGAGCAAAATTGAAAAAAAAATTAAAAATTTTCTTAACAAAACTAATATTTTTGTTTAAATTTGAGATTTCACCCGGATTTTATAAATTTCTTAGCTCCACCACTTCCTAGAAGAGGCAGGCAGTGAGAGATTAATTTATATAACTCATTAGTTAGGAATTTTATTGCTATATATGTTTGGATAAAGTTGCGGTTTGTAACACAAATATCCATTAAAATTATTTGGTTGTATTTGTGTTATAAATATATTTTTTTAATCATGTGTTATAAATATTAAATACCCTTGTTTAAACTATTTTAGATAAAATAAAATTATTTTGGTATAAGCTATATATATAGAATTTGTGAAAATATGTTTAAAATAACTTATACCTCAATCAATATACACATTGTATAGTTGCTATCATCACCCTCTTAACCACCCATCATATCGCATACCTGCTAAACTCACATTTAAGATATAACATTCGGATAATAGCACACCAAGTGCTACTACCAACCATATTTCCAACTAACGGTAGTAAAATAGTAACCAAAATAAGTCTCCACTCACATAAATATGATAAATTGTCATGATTTTGAAAGATATTATTTTTTTAAGAATTATAATACGGAATTAATATACATATTACTAAAACTGTATTAAATTTATTTTTTTGATAAAAAAAAACTGTATTAATTTTATTGTTCAGAAAAATTAATTCTACTAGTAAAATTATTGAAATTGTCAGGTTGAAGTGTTGAACACCTTGATCAGAGCTCGAGCCATTTCGTATATCATTCAGTAAAAAAAAAAGGGGTTAAGTGTTACTGGTGCTCTCGAATCCCGATTGATCTTCTAGGATGGATTAGGCCATACCACTTGTCGTAGTGTTCGATAAAATTAGCGGGTTGAACTAGTTTTTAGATTACTTTTATGACATAAAAAAGATATATTTAATTATGAGTAATATTTAATTTTTTTTCAAGAAGTCAATAATAGATAGGGTAATATTGGATAATAAAAACGATAAACTATAATTTTTAAGCTATTTCAGCTATTTATTACCTTATAAAAAATAAGTTATAAGTTAGTAAAAATAAGTTATAAGTTCATAAGAATAAAAGGTTACTAAATTGCTTTTTTTTTTTCAAAATGAATTTATAATATATAAGTTATACAAGTAATATAAATCATAATAAGCTCAAAATTTGACATTGTTAAATAGAATCTTACATGTTTTAATTATTTTAGTCCTGAATTTAATCTTTATACTAAAAAACATTTGTTTTTTATTTTTGAGGAAAAAAACATATGTTAGAAAATACCAAGTTTTTAAATGCATTGTTTGTTGCATGGGGACATCCCAATACATATATGGGGCATTATATATACACCACTGATCATGTTACCATTCCATATTTAATTAGTAATTCCATATAGAAACCTCATAAAAAATATCATTATCAAATTAAACTCTTTGTTATTCATAAATCATGGCTCAATCTTTGTTATTCAAAGTTCATAGGCATGCCCCTGAATTTGTAAAGCCATCAAAACCAACGCCACATGAAATAAAACTACTTTCAGACATAGATGATCAAGAAGGATTACGTTTTCATTTCCTGGAATACAATTTTACAAATATAATCCAAATATGAATGGAAAAGACCCTGTTGATGTTATTAGAAAAGCACTTTCAAAAACACTTGTGCATTATTATCCATTTGCAGGTAGATTGAGAGAAGGTCATAGTAGAAAACTTATGGTGGATTGTAATGATGAAGGTGTTTTGTTCATTGAAGCAGATGCTGATGTTAGTTTGAAAGAATTTGGTGATGCTCTTCAACCTCCATTTCCTTGTTTGGATGAACTTCTTTTTGATGTTCCTGGTTCTTCAGAAGTGCTTAATGCTCCATTGCTGCTTATTCAGGTACTGTATTGATGATATGGATACATCCTGATGTCATAGTATTAATCGTCGTGTATTTCACATAGTAAAATTTTAAGATATTCATTTTATAATTTTAAATAGGTTTATGTGTGCCAACTCAATATTACGAGAATGTTATGAGACTCGTGTATTTTTTACTTAATAGATTATTTTAATTCTTAACGTGCTTAACTCACAAATGCCATTTATTTCTCTTCCACCATGCAGGGCCTCAAAACATTAAAGGCTTTTAAATATTTATATATGTGTATTAAAATACAATATTTAATACAATATATATATATATATATATATATATATATATATATATATATATATATTTATTTTCTTATTACTTAAAAATATTGTTGTTTGCTTAAAATAAATAAATTTAGTAGACACATTTTTAATTCAATAAGTAACTTTGCGGTCTATTGTAAAAAGAAAGAAAAAGTAACACCACTTAAAAAAATGTAAACTAATTGTATTTTATAGTTATAATACAATTATAGATTCATTTTTAAGCATAATTTTTTTTCAAAGGAATTGGACTAGATACATTAACTTTAGTTCACCAATTTTGCAATATATTTTGGGACGGATAGAGTATTAATTAAGGTTATTAAAAAGTGTGTTTAACTCAGTTGGTCGGGGAAATTGCATTTTATAGATGAAATTTTTAATCATTAGGCGACTTAACCAAAATAAAAAAAAATATGTTGCGTGCAATAAAGAAGACACTCTAATGATATACTATTAAACTTTTTGAAATGTATAAATTATTTTCTTAAGATTCTCTCATTGAAGATACATTAATACATTCTTATAATTAATACATTCTCTCATTTTTACACTTTTAAAGGTATGAAATTAATACTTTAATTCTATAAACTCACTTGAGATATCTTAAATAAGCAAATTTCACTAAATTTATGATACCCAAAATCTTATGTGGCATGCCATGTCAATATTTAATTTTTCAGAAACCTCTATGATACTCCCATTGAAGATAACATACAAATTAATAGATTATAATATTTAAATTAAAAATAGATTATAATATATTATAATATTTAAATTAAAAAATGAAAATTACATAACATAAAAAAGTCGATTATAAAAATATTAAACTACATATCTTAAAATAATATTTTACGTGTATCGAGTTCTATAAAATCATCACCAATAAGATTGAACTGATACTTGCACTAATTTCTCTTTTAATGTAAATAGTAATGTTATCAGCTAGTATATTTAATATAAATAATCATGGAGCTTTTGAGAAAATTATCTCCCATCTTATTGGTAACATTGTTTTTATAATTTTCATCGCTAAAAAGACTTGTTCAATGATTTTTGTTGATAGGGAAAGAGTCAAAACAAATCGTAACACTCAATCAAACATATATGAATTTAATTTACTTATCTTTACTAATTTTTAACATAATTCATGGATTCAAAAAAGAAACCTTTGACACACAAAAAATGTATTAAATTTTTTTATTTTTGCTGTATATATTAAAATAATTACAAATATAAAAAATAAACAAACAGTAATCTATGCTGCTTAATTATTCTTTTTGCGTGATACAATCTAATTATTTTAAAAATTACATTTATAAATTTAAAATACACTTATATTATTATACATGACATTCCTAAACTCTTTTCAAAACATCTAAAGCTTTTAATACTAATTAAAAAAATCTAAAGTGTCCAACACAAATATATTTAATTTGAAAATGTAAATTAAATATATTTGTTATACTAAATATAAGTGTACTTTAAATTATACTATCATTAGAAATAAACCCGCACTTTGCACGAATTTGATTAAATTATAAATTAAAAAATATTTTTATAAATGAAAATTAATAATTATGATCAGTATAATTAAATTTTTAAATGAAAATTATTTTTATTTATTCCTTTTAAATTGTGATTAAAAATGTTTGATATTTATTTTTGACCAAAATAATGTTGGATATTTGCTATCTTAAAAATAGGAGAAAATTTTAAAATATATAAAGTATGTAGTATTCAATTTATTTATGTTTTTTTTTTCTTGAATTAAAGAATATAATATATTCAACTTATTTCAATTTTGACATAAATATGGTTTAATATCCAAGGAATATGTTTTAATATATTTTATAATTTTTTCTTACTTCATTTTTATAATTATTTGCTAATAAGTAAATATACATAATAATAATTTTGCAGTTATAGTTGCATCATAGGAATCTTTAAGGTCAAACATTATTATTTGTATTCATTTTAATTAATCTTTTGTATATTAATTTTTTATTTATCTTAGTTTTTTTTAATTTAAGAGAGGACATGTAATGTTTTATTAGAGATTAGAAACATTTTTAAAGTGTCACATAATACTTGTTTTGGAACTTGAGCAGATTCTCTTTATAATGAATGATGATATGATAAGTTGATGAAAAATGATTGCATAATACACACCTTTCAAAAAAGAATCTACAAATTTCTTAAATTTAAACTAAGTTGGCAGGACGTTGCATTATAATAAATATAGGGGGCGGAAGTTTAAAACCTAATCATCCCGCTTACTTATTTTAAGGGTGTAAATTCTAGTCACAATCGGCGGATTTAGGGCTGGAAATGAACCGAGTCGAATCGAACTTGTCTGAGCTCGACTCGACTCGATAAGAATTAGTTCGACTTGAAACACGGCTCGAGTTCGACACGAACTATTTTTTCAACTCGAGTTTGACTCGTTAAAAGTTCACGAACAGTTCGGCTCGGCTCGTTAGATTCATTTTTAGCTCAAAATTCAACTCAAAACTAATTTAATTATAAAAACTAATAAGTGTTTAATTTTTTTATGATAAGTGTTTAATCACTTTTGAAAGTGACAAACATCAGCGGCCATAACATTAAGGCAATACATCAAAGTATGTTGTACACTTATTTATAGTGTACTCATACTCACAAATTATTTAAATCAACCGATGTGGGACTTTGTTTCACAAAGCAACCACCATAATTTTTAAACGTACAACAATAATATTAATAGAAAATGATATATGAATTGAGTTATTTTTATGCTAACAATTTATGTTTGTGTGTAAAATAGATTATTATTTTTTATACTAGAAAGGATATATATATATATATATATATATATATATAATTGAGTTAATTCATGAACCAAACGAGTCGAATTATACATAGTTCAAGCTCAGCTCATTTAATTAACAAACTTAATTTTCAACTCAAGTTCGGCTCATTTGGCTCATGAACCAAGTTCAACGAATCAATTGACGAATCGAGTTTCGAATTTTCTTCGAGTTAGTTCGGTTCATTACCACCCCTAGGCGGATTACTCGACAAAAACAAAATCTACAAGATGGTTCTTCCCAATTTTAACTAGAAATATAAATTTAAATTTTATAGGGGACAACTATTTGCACATGGTTTTTAATTTATGAGTTTAGATTTCATACAATTACTAAACTTAGATTTCATACAATAATCAAAATGAATGACAAAGATTGAATACTCTTAATTTAAGTCTTTTGTACAAGAGATGTTCGATTGAAAATTTGCAGTTGAGACTTGAGATCTCCTATACGTAGAAACAGTTACAACAAAACAAAGGATTCTAATCAATTTTTTACCTACATTATATGTACTGACCCTGATTATGCATGTAGTTATAATTAAATTTAGTTAAGACAGATTTGTTCGTCTGATCAAAATTAAACGATTTAAATTTAAAATTGTTTAACTATTTTGAATCTAGACCGTACGATCTTGATCAAACGGTCAAATATCTCATAACTACATGTAATTATGATCGCAAGTGATCTAAATTTTGATATAAACATCTCAAAAATGCCAATCTCGATCTCACCCTATCTTTATTTTTATTTTATTATGTTTATATTTTGAAATTTCTCTAAAATTGAAATCAAACATACACATTGTGTGTATGTTTGGTTTCAATTCTACTGTTGCTAGAATTGATTCTAGAAGTGTTGAATTGACTCTAACTTGTTTGGTTTGTTAAAGTATAATTTATTCTACCTCTAGAATTAATTCTTTTTGAAGTTAAAAATTGTAGCTTACAATTATAGAGTTGATTTTTGAACTTAAGTTTTTTGTTCAACTCACATTTATATGAATATATCCAAACATAAATCACTTTATCTTTAAATCATCTTTTTATCAAAATCAATTTTACAAAATCACTTCTGTCAAAAATCAATTTTTCAGCGCAGAACCAAACATACATTAAACAATTGAAATGTCTGGAACCATAGATATAAATTGGTATAAATATGCAAGATTGAAATGTACAAAGTGGCTAATTTTTTTTAGATAGACAAAACGATAAGTTATTAGAAACCTGCATATACAAAATGAAAGAATATGAGTTCAAATCACAATCATAGACATCTAATATAGTAGTTATATCATTTTCTATTAGTTGAAATAAAATTTATGGATAAAATACCACTTAGTCTTTATTTACCTCATTATTATTTTTATATACACGCAATCACAACACAATCACAAGTGTTTGATTGTGATCCAATTTTAATTAAATTGTAACCTATGAGTATGAGTATGAGTATGAATGGTGTGTGTTTGGCTCATCTCCTACTGTGTTAGTTATTAAATACTCTCTTTGTATATCTATTATGATATTATGTTTAAAAATAAAAGAGTTAATAGATTTTTAGCACCCTGCTAAGTAGACGAATTTTACTTTTTCTCTTTATAAAATTATATTTTTGGTTTACTTCCTATAAAATTATTCTTTGGATTAACATAACTATGTTGACTTTTTGCTGACATGGTGGGCAATAGTCAACGACCACGTCAACAAAAAGTGCACTACCACATGAGTAAAAGTTGATTTATTTTGCCCGCCACATCAACAAAAAAGTCAACAGAGTGGGGTAAATTCAAAAAAATAATTTTAAAGGGAATCATCCAAAAAAATAATTTTAAGCAAAATTCACCTACTTTGCGGGGATAATAACTCATTTACCGAAAATAAAATGAAAATTTATGAAAAAAGTTTCATTGAAATTTAAAATTATTTTATTTGTTCATTTATATATTTGAATACAGGTAACACGTCTCAAGTGTGGTGGTTTCATTTTTGCATTTCGTCTAAATCACACAATGAGTGATGGAGCGGGTTTGTTCCAATTTGTGAGTGCATTAAGCGAAATATCTCGTGGGATAAAACAACCTTCAGTTGCACCGGTGTGGCAGAGAGAGATTCTTAATGCTAGGGATCCACCAAGAGTGACATTTAATCATCGAGAATACGATCAAGTAGCCAACACCAAAAGAAACATTATTCCATTAGACGATATGGCCCACCATTCTTTCTTTTTCGGTCCCAGTGAAGTAGCCTCTATTCGTGCTCTCCTTCCACCTCATCAACAACAAAGCTCCAAATTTGAAATTCTCTCAGCATATCTTTGGCGTTGTCGTACAATAGCATTACAACCAGACAATGACGAAGAAGTTCGTATAATTTGCATCGTTAATGCGCGTAACAAGTTTAATCCTCCTTTACCAAATGGTTACTACGGCAATACTATTGTATTTCCTGTTGCAGTTACAACTGCAAAAAAACTAATTGAAAATCCATTAGGGTATGCATTGGGGTTAATTACGAAAATAAAAAGTGACATCACTCAAGAATATATGCATTCAATTGCAGATTTTATGGTTATTAAAAAACGACCTCATTTTACTGTGGTGAGAACATTTCTAGTGTCCGATCTGACACGTACCCCATTTGGAGAGGTTGATTTTGGTTGGGGGAAACCTTTGTATGGAGGACCAACAAAAGGAGGAGTTGGTGTTATTCCTGGTATTGCTAGCTTTTATATACCTTCTAAAAATGCCAAAGGAGAGGAAGGTATGGTTATACCGATTTGTTTGCCAAATCGAGCAATGGAGAGGTTCGTTAAAGAGTTAGATAATGTGCTTAAGAACCACAGTAACCCACCTACAACGGGTGGAACAAAATCTAGTTTTATTATTTCTTCGTTTTAAAAAAATGTTTGTTTGAATTTGCTTTGCTAAGTTGTTTGAATTTGCTTTGAGTTTATATATATATATATATATATATATATATATATATATATACACACTACTCGAGTCTTCTATATAAGCAAAATTTACTTTTCAGATTCATTGAAAAAATAATCTATTTAGTTATAGTCTAAATACATTAATTTTTGAATGAATCTAAAAAATTACTTCCTCCGGTTATAAATATAAGTAAAAGTCAATATGTATTTAGTTTAAATTTGAGTCTAATACATTTTAACTTTTACTTATATTTAAGATCGGAGTGAGTATTTATTTACTTATATACGAGACTAGAGTGAATATATATGTGTGTCTTAAGAACCAACAAACAATAAATTGATTTCAGGGATAAGAGTTTTGAACTCTTAAATACTAGAAATAAACCCGCGCTTTGCACGGATTTAATTAAATTATAAATTAAAATATTTATATAAATGAAAATTAATAATTATGATAATATAATCACATGGTTAAATGAAAATATTTTTATTTATTCTGTTTAAATTGTGATTGTTAAAAATATTTGATATTTTATTTTTACCAAAATAATGTTGGATATTTTCTATCTTAAAAAAGGAAGAAAATTTTGAAATATGTAAAATATGTAGCATTCGGTTTATTTATGTTTTTTTTGTTCTTGAATTAAAGAATATAACATATTCAATTTATTTAAATTCGACAAAAATATGGTTTAATATCTAAAGAATATGTTTTAATATATTTTATAAATATTATTTTTTTACTTCACTTTTTATAAATATATGTTAATAAGTAAATATGCATAATTGTAATTTTGCAGTTGTAGTTGCATCATAGGAATCCCTAAGGTTTAGTAATAAAAAAGGAATCCCTAAAGTCAAACATAATTATTTGTATTCATTGTAATTAATCTTATATATATTTAGTGTATATTTTTTGACAAATATTTGTTTTATATTTGTTATTATATAAACTTAAATATTTTTTGTTGCCAATATATTAGTTTTGAAGATGATTTCATATATTTGAATTTAGACTTAATTATTTGGCTCAAATAAAGATATATAGTTTATTATTTTAGAAGAATTTAACATTTAATATGTCATCTTACTATTTGTTTAAAAAAAAGAGTTAAATATATTTTTAGTCCTTATAAACATATGAACTTTCTACTTTTAGTCCCTCTAAACTTTTTCGTCACTTCTTGGTCCATATAAAATTATTATGCATGTACTTTTAGTCCTTATTGTTAAACCAATTTGTATTTTTTAATAATTTTTCAGTAAACATGTTTAGAACATTGTAAAAAGTTCCTCGGGAAAAAAGAACTTAAAAGTTCGATTTATAAATTGAAATTTCGGTTACTTTTATCTTTAACTATTAAAATTTGAAAAAATCATATTTAATTATTTTCATTTTAAAAAATTCTAAATTTTTTTATGAAACTTTTTATAGTATTCTTAACATGGTTGAAAAAAAAATTTTAAAAATTTATAAGTTTAATGATGAATAAACAATTTTCAAAATTTTGAAAATTAATAGGGACTAAAATTGCATTGATAAAATATTTGTAGGGACCAAAACATGCCATTTTTTTTTATAGGGACTAAAAACAAAATTTTGTAACTTTATAAGGACCAAAAACATATATATCCCTAAAAAAAATTTCATCTTACTTTTACATCTAACTCACTATTTTATTTTGAGTTGAACTTAAACATTATTTCAACACTTTAGAATATATATTTATTTCAATAAAATAGTTACATAATTATTTAAATCAAATTAATAATTTTGGAATTTTTAGTGGAATTCTTTCAAGAATAACTTTAAAAAATTATTTTACATAAATGGTTCATATAGCATTTTACTTCAAAGACAAATACTTATTTTGAAATTATCTTAATTGAAATTTAAGATTTTCTCTCAAAGTTTCAGTTAGTAGATTTATATCATATTTTTTATTTGTCAGAACGTTTTAATTATATGTTATTTTTAATTTTTCATAATTTTTTAGCTACAGATTAGTTTATCTTCTTTTCATGGTGCTTAATACTTTTCTTTTCTTTTTTGATTTAATTATTTGTGTCAAACAATCAAAACACTATTGTTGTAACATATATTATAATAATTCTTTTAATTTTTTTTTTAATCTTTTTATGTGCAATCAATAGGAATAGATAAAGTCACATTAGAAATAAACATGTCACATAGACAAAATGGAAGCATATGAACTTAGGTAGCTTCTCTTTATATATATAAGATAAGATGTGGTTAAATGTTGACTTTTCTTATAATCAAATGTTATTAGAATGTTAATGGTCAATTATGTTTTTTTTGTTTGAATGTTAATTAATTTTTCGTAGTTTGAATTCTAAAACTCCTTATTAAATTTCCTTTGTATCCTTAACTCATCAATACTAGTAGTCTTTTATTAGTACCCAAAAAAAGTTAAGTTATAACACAAAGATTCATCATGAGAAATACATCTGTTTAATTTAGACTATTTTAGAATGAAAAAGCTAAAATTATTTTGGTATAAGCTATATAGAACTTGTGAAAATATGTTAAGAATAACTTGTAAACAATATCTCAATCAATATACACAAAGTTGCTATCATCACCCTCTTAACCACCCATCGCATACCTGCAAAATTATGCTGAGTACATCAGATTTAAGATATAATAATATAGGACAAGCACACCAAGTGCCACTACCAACCATATATATTTCCTAATAACGTTGGCAATCAATAACGTTTCCCAATCAACCAATATAGCTAGGTCTCCATTCACATAAATATAATATATGTCATTTTTACAAAAAAAAAAACTATATCAAAATATAAGTCATTTTACAATATTAATGAAATATTTAATGTTATTTTTTTTATTATTCTTTTAACTATTTATTACTCTCTTCTTTTACTTCTTCAATTTATTTTTTTCATACCTTAGTGAAGGACAATTTTGTAAACTAATTTTTAATTTCTCTTTTTCACACAACATTAATTACATTTCTTAATTTACGTAATTCGATCAAAATAACTTATATTTTAGTACAGAGTGAGTAAGAACTAATAACAAATTACTTTGCATGTTTAGCAGTAATTGATTTAATTGATGATTTCGTACATATTAATTATTAGTGAATTTGTGTGCATTAGTTTTTTTTTGCCATATGATATTATATTGCTATGAAATTTTCACCGCCACTAACGATAACTAATCTCCGTCAGAGAACTTGTGGGGTACATAAGGTGGGTTCTCCCCTCTCAACCGAATTTACTACATACACATGAAATTGTATTAGTTTTATTGTCTATAAAATCAGGGTCGGCTCAAGGGTCAAGTCACTCAAGCTCTTGCTTTAGTCCCCAAAAAAAATAATTTTTTTATTAAGAAAAAGGCTCCTAATAAATAATAAGTCCAATAACCTATGTGTCATGATAAAAAAAGGTCTCCGAAACAAAACTAAGGAAAAATTTAAGAGAAATCATACAAGTTGAATATGATACTCCTATTGACATACTCCAAATATTTTTATTGTTTATTGAATAATATTAACAATTCATGTAACCGTTGTTTCGGCGAAACAAAGTTTTCCAAAATTAAAATTAATAAAATCTTATTTTAGATTAACAATGTAACAAAGATTAAAAGGATTGACAATATTAATATCGAATGAAAAATATTTTTTAAGTGAAATTAGTTATGATAATTTAATAAATGATTTTGCGTCCAAAAAGTATAGAAAAATAAATTTTAACTAAAATTTTTGATAAATATTTTTTTAAAATACCTCATTTTAATATTTCAGTTTAGGCTCATTTTGTGTTAGGCCGACACTGTATAAAATCTAACCCAACTAATAATAATGTTAAAATTGTTAAGTCATGCACCGTGACTAGATCAAGTTCGAGCCATACCCTTTATCTGCCATAAAAAAAAGGATAAACCAATTAAATGCAATCTTTGGTAAGTTGTTCCATATGGGGGACATTATATATACACCACTGATCATGTTCACCATTCCATATATAGAAACCATACAAAAAAAAACATTATCAAATTAATAACCTTTTCTTAATTAGTTCATAAAATCATGGCTCGATCTTTGTTATTCAAAGTTCAGAGGCATGCTCAATCTTTGTTATTCAAAGTTCAGAGGCATTCCCCTGAATTTGTAAAGCCATTAAAACCAACACCACATGAAATAAAACTACTCTCAGACATAGATGACCAAGCTGGATTACGTTTTCATGTTCCTGTGATACAATTTTACAAATATAATCCAAAAATGAAAGGAAAAGACCCTGTTGATGTTATTAGAAAAGCACTTTCAAAAACACTTGTGCATTATTATCCATTTGCAGGTAGATTGAGAGAAGGTCATAGTAGGAAACTTATGGTGGATTGTAATGATGAAGGTGTTTTGTTCATTGAAGCAGATGCTGATGTTAGTTTGAAAGAATTTGGTGATGCTCTTCAACCTCCATTTCCTTGTTTGGATCAACTTCAATTTGATGTTCCTGGTTCTTCAGAAGTGCTTAATACTCCATTGCTGCTTATTCAGGTATTGTATTTAGAAATGTCAATCGGCCGAGGAATGTGCAGATGATCTTTTCCCGATCTCCGACCTGTCCCTCAAAGTTTTATCTGATTCTCTGCCGTGGGAAAACATTTTTTCTCATCTCATAAAAACATCACTAACACAAAAAACTATCACTGAGCTTTCAAAAAAAAACATAAAATACTATCAAAATTTGTATAATTTTTAATTAAAAACACGACACTTTGTTACTTCTTTTTTCTAATTAAATATACATATTTTGCATCTTTCTTTTTTTAAAAAATAAAATATATTTTGTATCAATAACAAAAAAAATGCTAAAACACTTCTTGATATTTTTTTGTCAAAAAAATAAATATCAATTGAACTTGTTGCCACCATGCATAATCATAATCATAATCATTCTAATATATTAATTAATTTTTTTATTAAAAAAATATATAATTTATATATGACAAATTCTATGGTACTTTTGAAAACTTAAATAATATATAAAACTTAAATAATATCGTCACTGGCGAATGGACCTTCCTCAATCCTACCCCAAATTGTCGATTGGGAAATTTCTTCTTCCATCCCAATCCCCGCAAGCAGAAATATCTCCGACTTTAAAACTTTGAACAAATATTCCACACAAAAAATTTGTTACCATATATAAATTAACATCCCTAATTATATTGACATATAGATGCGTCCTAACGTCATAGCAATTGTGTATTTCAGCAAATCACCTCACTACACTCAACTTTTATTACATGAGTTGGAGAAATATATAAGTTATATTGAATTCACTAAAAAATTAATTTACATAATAGAGCATATCTATTAAACTCAATAAACTGCATACCAATTTACGGGTGTCGTATTCGGTGGAAGGAATTTCAGTCTCATAATATAGTAAATTCGGGCCTGTTTGGTTCAATAGGAGGTGAGGGGAAAATTTTTTAAGGAGTTAAAGTGAGATAAAATATAATTTATTATATTGATAAAATTACACTGACCTTTTTATTAGAATTCTAAATAATTTTTGTTGGAATATTAAAAATTTAAGTTTTAATTTTTTTAACAACAAAAAAAGTTTAGGTTTTCTACTCATTAGATTTTTTTTTAGTTATCTATCCTTTAAATTTTGTTTGACGTAATATATCCATCATAAATTAATCTTTATTTTCAGTTTATAAAGTTAAAGATAAAAAAGTAAATTAATTATTCCCTCACATCCCCTCGTTAAAAAGTTGAACAAAACTTATAATTTAAAATATTCTTTCCCCTCTCCTCCAAAAACCCCGAAATGTTGGAATCTCATTTTAAAAGAGGTGGTTATATTTAATGTCTAATATAATTTTGTATTTTGAATATACATTAACTCCAAAAAAAACACTTTGACACACAAAAAAAGTTTTAATTGTTATTTAAAATTATTTCATAAAAAAAAGTTTAATTGATATTGACAATTATTTTATCCATTCATTCACATATTTGAATACAGGTAACACGTCTCAAGTGTGGTGGTTTTATTTTTGCCTTGCGCCTAAATCACACAATGAGCGACGGAGCGGGTTTGTCCCAATTCTTGAGTGCCTTGGCCGAAATATCCCGTGGGATGAAAGAACCTTCAATTGCACCGGTGTGGCAGAGAGAACTTTTAAATGCCAGGGATCCACCAAGAGTGACATGTAATCATCGCGAATACGAACAAGTAGCCGACACAAAAGGAACCATTATTCCTTTAGACGACATGGTCCACCGCTCTTTCTTTTTCGGTCCCACTGAAGTAGCCTCTATTCGTGCTCTCCTTCCACGTCATCAACAACAAAGCTCCAAATTTGAAATTCTGACAGCATGCCTCTGGCGTTGTCGTACAATAGCATTACAACCCGACAATGATGAAGAAGTTCGCATAATATGCATCGTTAACGCACGTAACAAGTTTAATCCTCCTTTACCAAATGGTTACTACGGCAATACTTTAGCATTTGCTGTTGCAGTTACAACTGCAGAAAAACTAATTGAAAAACCGTTGGATTATGCATTGACGTTAGTTAAAAAAGCAAAAAATGACGTCACTCAAGAATATATGCATTCGGTTGCAGATCTTATGGTTATAAAAGATCGACCTAATTTTACTATTGTGAGATCATTTCTAGTATCTGATGTGACACATGCCGCATTTAGAGAGGTAGATTTTGGTTGGGGGAAAGCTATTTATGGAGGACCAGCTAAAGGAGGAGTTGGTGCTATTCCTGGTGTTGCTAGCTTTTATATACCTTTTAAAAATGCTAAAGGAGAGGAAGGTTTGGTTATACCGGTGTGTTTGCCGAATCAAGCCATGAAGAGGTTCGTTAAAGAGTTAGATGATGTGCTTAAGAACCACAATAACTACCCACTTACTACGGGTGGAACAAAATCTAGTACCATTATTTCATCGTTTTGAAAAAAATGTTTGTTTGAATTTGCTTTGCTAATATGTTGTAAAGAGCCAATAATAAATTGGTTAGTCATGGTTTTAAACTCCTTAAACATGTCGTTAAAAGTTTGATTTATAACCTGACCAAACAAAAAGTTTGATTTTTTATAATTAAATGTTAGAATGTTTGTGATCAATTACGTTAAATTTTTTTTGGTCTGACTGTTAAGAGGTTTAGATTTAATGTATGAGGGTCTAGATTCTATCATTAGTGCTATTTGTAGAAAAGAAAAAAAAAAGCATTTGTAATCTTAACTCATCTTTATTGAGCTAATATTTTTCGTAGTTTGAATTCTAAAACTCCTTTTTTTTTTTTTTGAAGCAGATCTAAAACTCCTTATTAAATTTCTTTTGTATTCGATTACATCACTTCCTAACCACCCATGGCATAACTGCAGAGTAAATATCATATTAAGGGGTTATTGAATTAAGATTTTAAGGGATTATTTTGACTAAAAATAGTCTTGAAGATTTTAAAAGACTTTTTGAAATTTTTTGAGATTTTGAGAGACATTTTTTAATTGAATACCACAAAATTTGTTTACATTTTGTAAAAGTCTTGATTGAATAACACAAGATTTTTTTTATCATAAAAAAGTCTTTTAAAATCCATTGAAATTCCTCAAAATCTCAACCCCCTAAGATATAAAAATATGACAATAGCTGAAGAAAATTTCTTCCCACATCCTAAAATAATCTAGTCATGCCCAAATTTTACTTAAATTTTATCATAATATTCTATATATTATTTTTAAAACTTCTTCTTCTTCATTTTATTTCTACACATCTTCTTTAGGGATGGCAACGGGTAGGGTCGGGCGCGGATTTGACACTACCCAAACCCGAATCCGAAATATCGGGTAAACCCGAACCCAAAGTGGCTTTCGGGTGATAAAATAACACCCAAACCCAAACCCGTTGGGTTCGGGTTTTTTCCATCTGAACCCGAACCCGAACTTACATTAACAAAAGTAAAAAAAAATACGAAAAATTCAACGAAATTACAGTCTACAACATGCTAACATTGTTTTCAACATTAAAATAAGGATGAAAAATAGTCTACAACGTTAAAATAGTCTACAATATGCTAATGTAACAGAGATAATTATATAATTTTATATATAACGGATGTGATTTCGGGTTTTGGGTGTGGGTTTGACGCTACCCAAACCCGAACCCGAAATATCGGGTGTCACCCAAACCCAAACCCAGTCAACTCGGGTTTTACCCGTTGACTCGGGTTCGGTTTCGGGCAGGGCCCGCGGGTTTGGGTGTTTTTGCCATCCCTACTCTTCTTCCATAGTTTTCTGTTTTCTCTCTTAAACCATATAATCCTGATCAAAGCTTGAAGATTGAATTTGAAGACCTTCAATTAAAATTTTATTCCATAGGTTAGTGCAAATTTATGCTTTTGTACTAATAAATTGCGTAAAATTCTTCTGTGATGTTTAATACAATTTTTAATTTTAGAAACTGCAGTATACATGAAAAACTGCCAATTTCGATATACTTGAACAGACGTAAACTAAATTTACGTATGTCTAATTTGAGTTTACTTATGGTACGCAAATTACTCAATTTACATATGATACGCAAATTCAGTTTACATATGATACGCAAACTTAGTTTACATATAGTACACAAATTCAGTTTACACATGGTACGCAAACTCGGTTTCATATGATACGCAAAGTCAGTTTACAAATGGTACATAAACTCAATTTTAAGGTTAGTTTCGTTATTTTGGGGTGTAACTAGAATTTATTAGGGGTGTGCGAAGAAAAAATCATAGCTGAATAGCAGATCAAGTGCCATTAGCATCCGTATTTCCAACCAATATGGAAAGTAATTAATAACAATTGACAATCAACCAATATAGGCCTCCATTCACGTAAAAATTAGTTCTTCCACCCCTACATTTAATCCCTCACCCCGACAAACCACCTACTAACCTTATTTTATCCTTTTTTGTTATTGAATTTTTTATATTATTACTTTTATCATTTTTTCCACTTTTCGGAATACACTATTCACCCCCACAATTTGTTTCGGTGTAATAAATTTTCTAATTTTTTCAATCCTATTTACCGGAATACTTGATAAAAATCTTCCGGTTTGTTTAATTTTTTCAAAAAATTGTTACCGGAACAGTGTTCAAAAGTGTTCCGGTTTATTTAATTTTCCAAAAATTATTACCGGAATAGTGTTCAAAATTGTTCCGATTTGTTACCAAAACTAAACCAATAATACCAGAATACACTAAAAAGTGTTCCGGTTTGTAATTTTCTTTTGGAAAATGCTGTCTTAGCAGAGGTGTTTCTAACACTGCATTCATTCAGCAAGTGATTTATGGGGAAGACCGGCTGCTCATCGTGCAGTCAGAAGAGATTAACGAGCTTAAAACGATGCATCTTAAGCTTCCAATTACATCTAAACTTTGATTGTCAAACTTTGAACATTGTAGTTTTAAATGAATGAACATCACATCTAAACTTTAAAAATTTGCACAGGTTTCTTATATTTCCCAAAACTGGCCTATTCAATATGTGGCAGCTAGCTAGTCAAGATGGAATGTACTAAGAGGTTGCTGGTCTTCATGGTTTGATATTGTATGATATACGACTGAAAAGATGGAGAGTATTTGGAGATGTTACACAGGAACAAAAGATTCCGTACGGTGTAAGGGCTTGCTATGGCTGGGAAAGATTGTCGTTGTCTTGCAACTATATTGTAGTTTAAACAAAAGAAAAATTACAAACCGGAATACTTTTTAGTGTATTTCGGTATTATTGGTTTAATTTAGGTAATAAACCGCAACAGTTTTGAACACTATTTTCCATTAACAATTTCTGGAAAATTAAATAAATTGGAATACTTTTGAACAGTGTTCTGGTAACAATTTTCTGAAAAAATTAAATAAACAGGAACATTTTTGCAAGTATTCCGGTAGATAGGATTGAAAAAATTAGAAAATTTGTTACACCAGAACAAATTGTGGGGGTGAATAGTGTATTCAGAAAAATGAAAATGAATGATAAAATAATAATATAAAAAATTCAATTACGAAAAAGGGTAAAATGGGGTTATTAGGTAATTTGTAGGGGTGGAAAGACAATTTTTCGATAAATTGTCATGATTTTGAAAGAATTTTTTTGAGAATTATATTAACAAAAAAGTCTGAAATCGTCCATAAACCCGAACCCTAAAATCAAATAAAAAAATATAAAATAAACCCTACCTAGCTAAACTCTAAAATCGGTCGAAAAGTAAAATCAGCTAAAAACCCAAAAATCAACTGTAAAACCAACATGAACCCTAACATCGGCCGAAAATATATAATCGGCAAAAAACCCTAAAATCGATCCTAAATGCACCTTGAACCCTAAAACCGGCAGCAAAACCTTAAAATTGAAAAACAATCAAGAACTTTTTTTTACTTGAAATCGGGAAAAATCCGAGAATTTTTTTTCTCAAAAACGAAATTGAAAAAAAAATTGTGAACTTTTTTTCTAAAAATTTAAAACTTTTTTTTTATCTAAATCTAAATAGAAAAATATTTTAAGAACTTTTTTCTCAAAATAAAAAAATATCTTGAGAACTTTGTCTTTGAAATTGAAAAAATAAATTTTTTTGGTCGAGACCGGAGTATTCACCGCCGAACGCAGTGATTATTCACTCGCTAGATTGGAGGCACCTCAAAGAGTGGAATAGCTGGCCCAAGGATTTAAAGTTGCTCCATACCCAAGGTGAGAATCGAACCCTCGACTTTTGGTTAAGGGAGGATGAGTCCCATGCCGCTCAACCACACTGTTTGAGTTAATTGAAAAAAATAAATGGAGGTTCTTTATTTCTCAAAATCGAAAAAAATCTAAAAACTTTTTCTTGAAATCAAAACAAATCCGAGAACCTTTTTCCTCAAAATTGGTTAAAACCGCGGGTTATATTGGTTAAATCCGCGAGTTTGTGGGTTGGTTCATATAACCCGTTTTTATTATTATTTTTATAATTTAGTTAATCATATACTGCCTATGTTCCTAATTATAAGACCCTTTTTGTCTTTTGACCACTGCACTGCACGTACGTCAATGCACAACTTTGATTGCTAATATTTTCAATTATCTAGCAGTAAAAATTATAAAAATTTGATATCTTGAAAATACTCACCAAAACAAATCAAATAAAATCTTATATGCTAATATTTACATCTGTATATTATTAGAAAAATATGGTCAAAACATGATAGATAAATAAATAATAAAATTTAGTCAAAAAGTATCTTGTATTAAGTAGTATTAGGGTCAGAGGGAGTACAATATTAACGAAAACTATGAATAAAAGGAGAGGATACTAAAGAAACACGTAAACAAGAATCATATGGAAAGAGTTAAAAGCAAAGCACTTCCCCAAAATCGTAGCAACCAATGAAATGAATAACCTTAGATCTCATGGCTTGTCCACGTTGCACCCAATCCATCTTTTTCATCCAAAATCCACGTCACTTATGTCATGTCCCTGTTTTTTTCTTCTTCTGTCCATACAACAACAAAAAAAGGAATCAATAGATTCATTCACTTTCCTTTAACACCTCATAAATCCTCCACATTGCTGTTCATATTCAAAACCAATGTTTTTTAAGTTGGAATTCATTGGAAGAAAAATCAAACCACTATTTTAGAATCACAATTTATATATCAATTTAATTAGGAAATATTTTGGCATACAAAATTCATCAATCACAATTCAATTAATTAACAAATAAATAAATAAATATTAGAAAAAAAAAATCAAATATACATTTATACTAAGTGCTATGCAATGGATTCAACTTTATTTTTATTACATGATTCAACTTTTTTTTTTGATAAAAAGAAGAGTTTAATCATATAATAAAAAAAAGAATAATTGTTATAATAAGATAAACTCTTTTGATCAACAATGGATTGAACTCTAATTTAACTTACTTCATTTAATTTTTATAATAAGATATAAATTATTTTTTTCATTCATCGAATAATTGTTGTATTTAGTTTATAATATGATCAAATACATTAATCCTTCAAGGAATTTAAAAAAATTGAAAAAAAGATAGAATCATCGCCAAAAAATTAAATACACCTCAAAAGGGTAGAACAACTAATCCAAAATTTTAAAATTTCTCCTTTTATCTGAGCATCAAACTTTCAACCCTTAGTTAAAGAAAGATGAATCCAATCGCTCAATCACATTGAATCACAACTTAAAATTAAACTCTTGCAGTCTTGTTTAAAACCCTAATTTGTCTTCAAGCTCTTCAAGAATAAATAAAAAAATCTAAAAAAATCTCAAATTACATGCTTATATTTATATACTTAACCATTGCTGAATAATAACAACTCAAATTGAGTTTCATTTCATTTTAATTTTTATTTATCAAAATCCATAGATGGAAGCAACATCAACAACATGCTTCTTCTGTGGTAGAATCCCATCAAAATCCAAACTTTCATCATCTTCATCATTTGGGTCATTCTGTTTATTAACACGTAACAATGTTAACACAATCATGTGCAAAAAAACATCATTAAAAACCCATAATCGTGTAGTAATTCAAAACGTCACAAACAGCAATGAAACAAAGCTTCCAAGCACAACAAAAAGAAGAAGAAGGAGAAGAAAAAATGGTGTAACAATTGAAGAACAACAAAAAGAACTGAAATTTCAAATACCCTTTGAGAATATGAACAAGAATGTTTATGTTAATGAGAATAATGGTGACCCAATTGGTTGGAAAGTTGTTGGGAAAAGTGTGGTGAATTGGATCAGTGAAAGTATGAAAATTATGGCTTTAGATTTTGTTTCTGCTGAATTAGTTGAAGATTTGTTGGAATTTTCTGAGATGAAACAAAAAATGGGACCTGGTTTAACATTTGTTATTCAAGCACAACCTTATTTGAATGCTGTTCCTATGCCTATTGGTCTTGAAGTTATGTGTTTGAAAGCTTGTACTCATTATCCTACTCTTTTTGATCATTTTCAAAGAGAGTTACGTGATGTTCTTCAAGATATGCAGAGTAAAGGTTTGGTTGATGATTGGCGTGAAACTCAGTCTTGGAAATTGCTTAAGGAACTTGCTAATTCAGGTGTTTTTTTCTTTCTTTGTTTCTTTGTATTTGAGCATGTTTGTATTAGCTTATTGGAACTTATCTATTGATTTAAGCACTTGTAAGACTGTTTCAGAGAGCTTATGGAAACAACTTATGATATCTCTATTATGGTCTGTCTTCGGTTTATTTCCATTAGCTCTACATGATAGTTTATATGAAAATAGATTGACTTTATAAAAATAGCTTATATATAAGCACTTATTTGATAAACGTTTATGCTATAAGGGGTTAGTTAATTTGTTTTTCTAAACATGGTCTTTGTCATGGCATAAACATGTTTTATTGTTCAAAATATTTGACATGCTTTGACATACTATTAGTCTATGTACTAAAACAACATGAATAAAAGGTTAAGGACTAAAGATATGTTTGGAAAAGCTTATGTAGAGTTTATTTGGACTTATCTTATGTTTATAAGTACTTGTGTAGTTGTGTAAGTGTCTGAAAGATGTTATAAAATTAGTTTTTGATATATTTATAACGGGTTTTCAGGATAACTTATAGAAGCAGTTTATACTAGGCCTATTAACTTATATGCTTGCTCTCTTCAAGCGCATTCAAATTCTATTTTTTTAGCGCTTTTAACATACACTTTTCTTTAGTAAAAAAAAAACATACACTTTTCTGGTGGAAGACTAATGTAACAAACAAAAAATATAAGCCGCAGTTAGAAAATTAGTTATTATGATAGTAATTCCATTTCTGCAACAACGAGGTGAGATTGATAATGGTTTAATTGCAGCTCAGCATAGGGCAGTTGCAAGGAAAATAACAAAGCAAAAGACTGTCCAAGGAGTTTTAGGAATGGACATAGAAAGAGTCAAAGCCATACAGAATAGGATTGATGAATTCACCAGCAACATGTCAGAACTTCTCAATATTGAAAGGGATGTTGAGTTGGAGTTTACTCAGGAAGAATTGGATGCGGTTCCTACACCAGATGATGCTTCTGATCCATCTAAACCGATTGAGTTCTTGGTTAGCCATAGTCAGCCTCAGCAAGAACTCTGTGATACCATTTGTAACTTAAATGCCATCAGCACCTCTACAGGTATCTTCTTTTTTTCCCCTCTTTCTCTTTCAATTAATCATATCTAACAACAGACCATTTAAATTTGAATTTCTCTTAATGGTTTGGCTTATAGATTCCTTAACATGCATATGCTTCTACTTCTGTCTATTGCAATATTCTATTTCAAGTCGATCCACTTTACCGAGTTTCAAGTTATATAGTATAATCATGTATGAACTTTTTAAACAGGATTGGGCGGAATGCATTTGGTGTTATTCAAGATTGAAGGAAACCACCGATTGCCACCTACTACTCTTTCACCTGGAGAAATGGTTTGTGTGAGAACATGTGATAGCAAGGGTGCAGTTACAACTTCTTGCATGCAAGGAGTTGTGGACAACCTCGGTGATGACGGGTATAGTATTACTGTTGCTTTAGAATCACGCCATGGTGATCCTACTTTCTCTAAACTATTTGGAAAGAATGTGCGCATTGACCGTATTCAAGGACTGGCTGATACACTTACTTATGAGGTACTGAATTATATCATGTGATTTCTTGCATACAGCAAAAAATATTTCATGGCTGTAATAAATATTTGTGAAAGGGTGCCGGAAAAATTTGATGCAAGTTGAAATTAAGAGGTTTATTGATTGTGATGGTTCTTCTTGTTAGTCTCTTTAATTCTTTAATGTTTTACTTTTTACTTCACTGATTATATATGTGTACTTAAGAAGATTCTTCTGATTTGTTTCCAGCGCAACTGTGAAGCACTAATGCTGCTTCAGAAGAATGGTTTACGAAAGAAAAATCCGGCTATTTCTGTTGTTGCAACTCTATTCGGAGAGGGAGAAGATGCTGCATGGCTTGAGAAGAATGGTTTGGTCGACTGGGAAGAAGAAAAAACAAATGAAACATTAGGAAATGAATCCTTTGACAAATCTCAGCAGAGAGCAATTGCATTGGGTTTGAATAAGAAGAGGCCATTATTGGTTATCCAAGGGCCTCCCGGTACTGGCAAGACCGGTTTGCTCAAACAACTAATAGCAAGCGCCGTTGAACAAGGTGAAAGGGTTCTTGTTACAGCACCTACAAATGCAGCCGTTGATAATATTGTTGAAAAGCTTTCAAATGTTGGAATAAATATTGTTCGGGTCGGAAATCCAGCTCGTATATCAAAAACAGTAGCATCAAAGTCTTTGGCAGAAATTGTAAATGCGAAGCTTGCACCTTTTCGTGATGAGTATGAGAGGAAGAAGTCTGATCTAAGGAAAGATCTGAGGCAATGTTTAAAGGATGATTCATTGGCTGCAGGCATACGCCAACTTCTGAAAAAGCTGGCAAAGTCGCTAAAGAAACAAGAAAAACAGACCATAAATGAAGTTCTATCAAGTGCTCAGGTTGTACTTGCCACTAATACAGGAGCAGCCGATCCTTTGATTCGACAGCTAGATGCTTTTGACTTAGTTGTCATAGATGAAGCTGGACAAGCAATTGAACCGTCTTGCTGGATTCCTATATTGCAGGCGAAACGCTGTATTCTTGCTGGTGATCAATGTCAATTAGCTCCTGTGATATTTTCTAGAAAGGCGTTAGAAGGTGGTTTAGGAATATCGCTATTGGAGAGAGCTGCAACTCTGCATGAAGGGATTCTCACAACGACGTTGACTACACAATACCGTATGAATGATGCAATTGCAAGTTGGGCTTCAAAGGAGATGTATGGAGGATTGTTGAAGTCATCTAAGACTGTCTTTTCTCATCTTCTTGTAGACGCTCCTTTTGTTAAGGTATTATGCTCCTAATTGATATATTCATTTTCTTTGTCATGTGAAAACTTCTATTTACATCTCGGCCCTGTTTGGATAAACAACGTACTTAAGCATTTATCATATACTACATATACTTTACTATTAATAATTCTTAAACATGAATGGAAGTTTGACTTTGTTGTTGTTGCATTGCAGCCTACATGGATAACACAATGCCCTCTGCTATTGCTTGACACTCGAATGCCTTACGGAAGTCTATCACTTGGTTGCGAAGAGTATCTAGATCCGGCAGGAACTGGCTCGTTGTATAATGAAGGAGAAGCTGATATAGTTTTGCAGCATGTTTTCTCCTTAATTTATTCTGGTAATTACATTTGGCTTTGTTGATTGTAATTGATTTCTCTTTAATTCTTAGGGCTGATTCAACGTCTTTTTTCGCTTTGTTTTCCATTATTTTCTTACATATCACATTAAGTTCATGGTTCGGAACTTAAATAAAGAAGTGCATAATTCAACCCTTGCTTAGTTGTAGGCATTTAACTTTGAATCTAAGAAAAAAAGATTATTGTCGTTTAAAGTTTCAAAATCTTGTGACACAACTTATTTGTCATTTGTGTTAGCTGACATAAGTTTTTTTTTGTCGATTTGAATCTGAAATTCAGGTGTCAGTCCATCTGCTATTGTCGTTCAGTCCCCTTATGTTGCTCAAGTTCAACTTTTGAGGGACATGCTTGATGGGTTTCCAGAAGCTGCCGGTACCGAAGTTTCCACAATTGATAGTTTTCAAGGTCGGGAAGCTGATGCTGTAATTTTATCGATGGTATGATCTGAATCCAATCTCTACATCCATGGTTTCAACAATTTTCTGGTTCACAAATAAACAATTTTCTTGTGAATATTTTGATTTTATTATGAAGAATAAGGATAACTAACATCAAACTTCTATCCACTTGGTCAGTGGACACTAGACACTGTTTAAATTTGCTTATTTGAGTTTATCAACTGACATAAGCACTTGTGATACAATTCGAGAGAGCTTATGTGAACAACTTATGATATTTCTGCAAGCTCTCCAGGATATCTTATGAAATAACTTATAGCTTATAAAAAAACAGTTTGACTTTATTTTATCATTCGGCATTTGTTATAGAAATTGCTTATGCATAAGCACCTATATGAGTGCTTATGCTACAATTGCTTAATTAAGCTTTTTATCTAAACAAAAGTTAGAACATAGTTTTCTGACGGGGTAAAAGCTGTTAGGTGGAGGCTCACTCCTTAAAATTTGATACTGTCACTACCTTGCTTTGATGATGTCCTGTGCTAATTCATCACCGTCATTTTTATTATGATTAATTTCTACAATTGGAACGTTATGTATCGTTCTTCTTTGATGTTTCATTACATGATCCCCTATACTCTTGCTTTTCTTTGTGCCAGAAAAACGCGTTGTTAGTATTTCTCTCATAAAAATATTTATCCTCTATTGGTTTTGTTCATGAACTAACATAGTTGAAGTTGTTTTCGCTCCTTATTCTAAAAATAGGTACGATCGAACACATTGGGAGCCGTTGGATTCCTTGGTGATAGCAGAAGAATCAATGTTGCCATCACAAGAGCGCGCAAACATTTAGCTATAGTCTGTGACAGCTCAACTATATGCCACAATCCATTCCTAGCAAGACTTATGCGCCATATTCGACACTTTGGTAGGGTGAAGCATGTAGAACCAGATAGTTTTGGAGGAGGGTTTGGACTTGGGATGAATCCGATATTACCTTCTATGGATTAGCATTTTCTTTGTATTTGGAGGGGATTTTTATTTTTTTGGGGGGTATTGGACTGGTTTTATACTTGGTGAATACTTGTGTATAGCAATTTATAAACTCAAAATTTGTGTATCAAATAATACTCATGCATGACAGTTATGGAAGAGAACTTCCACAATATTGTAACATGACAATATAATGAATGTATATTTTTTATCATTCTATGAGTTGAACCATAGCTGCAATGCATGATAATGAGGTAAAAATTTAACAATGACACTAGTTGTAGATAAGTGTAGTGATGAAAAGCAATAATGCTTCTATCTCTGCAATATAATACATTTTTTTGCACACTACAATGTGATTTAGAAGATAAATTAGCAGGAACTATAATTATTTTATTTTAAAGTAAAATTGAATCCAATCAATATGAATTGTTGTGCATATCCATCCATTCTAGACATAAATCTTTATTCATTCAGATGAATCTCAATTTAGTATAATTTTTAATAATTATACAAATATACAAACAATGGGCAAGTTAAACAAACTATGGCCATCCATATGTAATTGGTAAAAAAAATTGAACTGTAAATAGTGAAGTTTGGCCTGTTTACTTGAAAATATTTTTAGATTATTTTCAGGTTTCAATTTTATTGGCTACTACAAATTCACTATATGCTCATTTAGTCATCTTTCCTTTCCATTCCATCGCATATACAGATCGAGTTGCAGTAACATTTTGAAATATAATAATGAAAATGACTTTTTAGTACTTTCAAATTTATATAAAATAAATAAAAAACTTGGATTAACAACAAGAACAATTAGAAAATAAACATTTATACAACCATTATTTTAGAAATAAAAACAAAAAATGGAGAAAAAAAACAAGGTGTAGAAAAGAATAAATAAACCATAAAACATTGCTGTATTATGTTTGACCAATTAAAATTGTCAAGTGTATTGTTTGCCAAATTAATGAATTTAGCAACTTCCAGAGTTTGAATTACAAAACTAAGGTCTTGCATGTGAAAACAATGCAATGGCAGTTTAAAATTAGGAATTGATGATTCCAAGACAAAAGCAGTACAAAAATCTATTAAGAGCACAGTCACTTCTAGTTCACTGTATGTAATGTTCTCATGATCTTGTATCAATTTCCAGCTGCTTCAGCAGGAGTTTTGGTCGTCATCTGATCAACTGCATGAACTGCACTCTGAAGCTCCTCCCATATGGCTTTATAGACCATCCTTTGTCTATTCACAGCTGATTGTCCCTCAAAAGCTGTGGATACAACATCAATACTGCAAAACAAAACTACAAGTTAGAGCTATCAACCAGGCTATACAGTCAAGAATGTCAAACACAACTATTAATGCAAAGCATGGAACCGTGCCTCGAGGATAACATTTACAAAATGTGTTTGAAAATGTTGCAATTTTTAGTTTGTACTTGGAATTTTCTTGTGAAACTCGATTTCATACTCAAACTTCTGGAGAAGAGTGAATATGTTGCTGAATTGTCAAGAATAAGCGGCCGTTGGTGCGCCAACCTAATTGTCATGTATGGAACGAGTACATTGAGATGGCTTTTCATGAGAAGATATTTTCTACATAAACTCCTTTTAGTTTTGTCAATTCAAATGACAAACTAGAAAGCATATTCACAAAATCAAACTTGAGAAGTGTTGCATAATGTAAATTTAACAAAAGCCTTGTCACACTTGGTGAAATGAACTCCAAATATCAAACTATAAAATGGCTTAACATAAATCATGTCTAATAACAAAGCATATAAATATAGATCCTTCTTGATGGTTTTTTTTTTAATGGACCTTCTTAATGGTTCTTATTAGTTTCTCTTTCTCTCTATTTCATACAATTGTTTCACATCCACTCCAAATTTTCTATTTAATGCTTATTCCTACTCCTATTATGTCTGATGTGTTCACTGATGCCATTCTCATTTGTACAACATTGAGCTTATTATCTAGTTGGTTATTTAATAATCCAGTAACATTTTGTAGGATGTATATCTAACTAATCCAACCATCGAATCATACTATGTTATCTTCATAATCATGTATACAAACATTCATAGGTAATGCCATTTAATATTAGATATTTCAAATTTACTATCCTGTTATACATGGAGTAACAAACAGTTTATAAATTGTGTGAAATTTTGTAGATTAATCTACTTATAACTTATAAGAGCTTCCAATTCAGGCATTTAACTATTATCAACAGATCCCAACTCATTGTGTATGTATATACAAGGATGACCACAAAGTTGGCCAAAAACCAAAATTCATTTCAATGGTTAAAAGTATGCTCACCTAACATGCCGTCCATCACCATAAGCATCCTTTACAGAGACTGATTCTGCATTGAGTTGTTCCTTTATCTTTTGGAGCACATCCCAAATTGACATTCAAAAAGTAGGAATAAATTAGTAAAGAGCATCAATCAATTTAGAATTTATCTTAGAATTTGATGAGTTACAAATAAATAAATATCTTGAAGCATCCTCCAAAACAATTTGCCAATTCAGCCTTTCTATCTTATTAAATGATGGAGAAACTAAATTTATTGACGATTTTCAGTTTTAATGACTAATTTGTCATTTCGTAAATATATGGATCAATTGATTAGCCATCTTCAATTTTAACGAATTTGTCGTTTTAATAAATCTATGTACTAAACTGTTAAAACACTTTTGAGTGGTCAAGTCCCAACCTAATCCCCACATTAACACCAACATAATCCCTTGAATTGCAAAATGTTAATCAGATTTGTTGTTTGAATCTATTATCAAATACACCCCTGACATTATTCACTTCATTTAAAATGCAACATCGACATTACCTACGTAATTTCATAATAGTCCCTGTAAATATTAATTTTGGAATGATTATGATGATTTTCTCAATGATAGGAAATGATGAATTGCAAAAGAATTGAAAAAGTAAATAAGTCACACTGGAGAATGGAGATAGACCCTATCAACAAGCGAGCCCGGGCTCTTGCAAAACTTTTTGGCATTTTTAGGGTTCATTTAGGGCAAAATTATATTTATGAGTTAATTTAGAGCAAAATTGAGTTTTTTCTAGTTTACTAGATCAAAACTGAGATTTTTATGGTTAGTTTAAGGAAAAATTGAAATTTTTTATTCAAAACTGAAATTTTGTCCGGGTTCTATAATTTTTTTGGCTCCGCCACAAAGGTGTGAATGTGAAGAGTTTTGAAATCTCGCTTGCTCTACCTTTCGACCTCTTATTCTAAGTCTCTTCTTTTCTCCTCTTCTACTCTTTTTGTATCACTACTTAGATTTCCCTAAATGAATTAGAATCCATATATACAATTTCAGTTTAACTCCACTCCACTATGTCTCTATTGATTCAGTAAATTTTGCTATTGTTCATTTGCATCAATATCGCAACCCTTACAGATTACTCCAACCGATCACTATTATAAGCAACAAAATTGACATTTTAGATACATCGAATAATAATTGACATATATTGTCAATAATATCAGTCAGTTAGACAGTTATTCAATGTACCTAAAAAGCAATTCGTTTTAAAATATTACTAACAGAATCTAACAAGCAATTCATCGAACACGTAGAAGGCAATAACAATAAACCACAATAATACCTTAGTCTGCATGGATTGAATAAGAGGCAAGTCAATAGACCCAGCATCATTAACATTAGTGGCGCGCGAACTAAACTTACGAAGAGAACCAACAGTGAATAAAAATCCTTCATGTTTAGCAACACAAGAAGTATTATTATCGTGAGAGAGTGTGGTGGTTTGTGAAATGGATCTAAGGAAGGAGATATGATTAGGAGGAGAAACAGAAACAGTGGTTCGAAAGAGAATAGGTCGAACCAGAATCGGAAGAGCTTGGCGTAGTAAAGTGGTGTTTGATGAGAGTGACATAACGTGTGCGCGCATTTTTGTTGAATATTGATTGATTGATTTCTACGCTGTTGCTGGTTTCTTCCTTGTTAATTGGAGATTGAATGGAATGAAATCATCGATAGGGTAGGTAATCTACAGTACCCAGACACACGCACCAGATTTTTTTATTAGTTAATAAAATTTCAAATATAAGCAAATTTTTACTTTTTAGATTCATAGAATGATTAATGTATTTAGTTCGTATTATAGACTAAATACATCAATCATTTCATGAACGTGCAAAGTAAAAAATACACTACTTAAAGAGGTTCAACTCTAATTACATTTTTATAGAGGCACTCAGCTTCTAGACCACTAAAAAATACATCAACCCAACTCAAAAAGATATTATTGGACGCTAACTCCCGATCTCGAATCAAAAGTGAACGGCTCATCAGAATTCAAAAAACAATTTCATGAACCAAAAGTTTGATGGACAACGGTAGAATGAAAACTCGGACATATAAGTCTTAGTACGCAGTTTCTCTCCAAACAGTCAGTACCGACGCATGTTAGGTCAACCAAATACAAGAGTCCTACAAATCTCAATATATTTAAAAATTATTAGAGACTAAAAAAAAAAATTATGCAAATCTCAATAAATTTAAAAGCGATTAAAGAATCAAGTATCATAGAAAAACTAAACACACACGATCATATCATAGAACAACAACGACTCATCCAAACACCACAAAAATTGAAAACAAACTCCCACCGAAAAATCCACCGGCTGCTTGCCCAGCTTCCTCACCATAAGATTTGAAATCAATCTCTCTCACCTATGTGATATACTGATGATATTGTTAGTGAATCATTGCTCAACTCAACGATGTTAATATTGTGAAGTTTGACACTTTTATCGTAATAGAAATAAAGTCTTGTTAAAGTCTTGTTAATAATTAACATGTTCATTAAGGAACACAAAAGTCAATTAAAAAACAACACTTTTTTTTACAAAATAATAGGTTTAAGCAATAAGTTTACAAAATTGAGTTCAAGACACAATAAAATACTATCTCCATTCTTTTGTATTTTTTTGATTCATTAAAAAATTAATATATCTTATCTATTTATAAGTCAGAATATCAAATACATTAATTTTTTAAATAAATTTAAAAAATTGATCTCTTACATATAAAAACGGAAGTAATACAATATAATACTATATAACTTATCATCGGATATTATCTAACAATAAAAAAACAATTTCCTCAGACTTTATTGCGATTGACGGTTGTTACTAGGGGTGATCGCGGTGCGGTTTGGTTTGGTTTTGATCAAAAAAGTCAGCCGAACCGCGAGATAAAAATACATGCGGTTCGGTTTGGTTCGGTTGAATTTTAAAAGGTCATCCAAACCAAACCAAACCAAACCAATGCAGCTTGGTGCGGTTCGGTCGCCGCGGTTTATCGAGATATAAAAAACATGAAAATATTATCAACTTATAACAAAATAAACGTAAAAATATTAGTATTTTATTGTTTACTTTTACATTAAGTAATATGTATATACATAAATTGCATATATCCTAAAACTTTTGTATATCTTATAAAAAGAGTTTATTTTTAATAACAATATTATAGTTCTTAATCGTGTAAAATGACATATTTTAACAACCTACTATTTTATAGACTCAATTTTGATTGAGTTTATTAAGTTGAATTGTGTAATAGGTTGATTGTTTATAGTTGATATAGTTAAGTTAAGTATTGCGGTTTGGTTCGGTTTTATGAAATGAAAACCGCGAACCAAACCAAACCGTGCGGTTTAGTAGAAAAATGATCCGTGCGGTTTTAACTAAATGCGGTTTTTTGCGGTTTCGGTTTGAATTGGTTCGGTTTGCGGTTTTACTTTTGGATTGGTTCGGATATGATCACCCCTAGTTGTTACAGTGGAATTTCATAAGGATTGATTGTCATTTATTTGTTGCATACGTGTCTCATATTTAACAGTAATTATGTAGAAAATTTTCTTAAGAATTTTAGTATTCCTAGAAAAATAATTACCCGCATAGATATTACATATTAGATAGAATCTAAAATTTGTGTAGGAAACTATTTTCCAGAAGAATTTTCATCTAAATGAGCATGAAAAAACAGAATTTCTCACGGTGAGTTCCATATAAAGTTAGATGTTGTTTTTTTTTTTTGAAGAAAAAGTTAGATGTTCTTATAAACAATAAATAAAAAACAAATATGTATATTACTAACACTTGCCAAGGTGGTTTTTTCTTAAAAAATAAATATATAATTTACAAGGACCACAATCTAAAACGTTTTGTGCAAATACACAATCACCAACTTGTGTCTACTTAAGCCACCAACTACGGCATGCAAGTAATTGGCCAAGCACTCAGATTTTACCAACCCAACCAACCAAGGCAATGACTAAACATTATTTTTTTAATTCACAAAATAGACTACAAAAATATTTATTTATTTAGTAACCATGACACTAAAAATTCTTTATGAATATTCATTTCAAACTATTTTTGTCCCTATATATATACACGATATTATTGAGAAATTTTTACCAGTAATTATTTTATAATTCATTCAAAATGTTATTTGTTTTAATATTTATTAATAAAAGTATTGCTATTATACCAAAAACCAGAAACAAAAATATTGCTATTTATTTATAATTTTTAAAAACTTAGTTAAGTTCAGGATGTTTTAGAGCAAGAAACAATAAACAGTATGATAGTTGTGTTTGAAGTGAATTCAAAACTTTAACTAAAAAAAAAGTTTTGAATAAATTAAAGCATTCAACACACAAGATTGTTTTGAGGTATTTCACTCTTAGTGAGATTTTTTTTCTATGATGTTTGAGAAATCTTCTCAATTCTTGCACCTAACACTTTTACCACTTGAAATTTTACAATCCGTATCATTTAAGCTTCAACAAACTTACAAACTTTCTTCTAACTCATACAAGTCTTTTACAATATTTACTATCAGTCTATCACTCATAATCACTCTTAAAAATGAGATGAAAATGTTAACAAGAGAATGATTGTTTGTGAGATCTAATTAAGGCTCGAGTTAATTATGAAATGAGACCAATGAAAACACACTCTAATGTAGGGTTGTAGCCTGCTTAGTATTTGAGTTTAGTCCCACGAGACTCTACCTCAAGCTGAGTTTTATCATTCATCAAACTCACAAGTCAAGTATCCTTTTATGATTTTCATCTTATAACTTGCAAAACTGTTCAAACTGCTTTAAATTGAAACAATCTAAAGGCTATTGTTAGTATCCGACAATACCAGATTTAATTACACCACCGAGTAAACCTTGCTTCACTAGTCTAATCAAACATATGTCACTAACAATCTCCTACATACTCGAAACCTCATAAGTCATCAATGTCATGAGAAACACCACTAATGACATATGTCTGACAAATAGTATTAACGAGTATAAACCACATTAGTTGGTTCCTTACCAACTATCTTTACATAAGTTAGGAAGTTTACATCACATATATAGTGTAAAAGAAAATTCTTGGTTGTTAAACCATAACTTCATACCTTGAACTTTACAAACTTTCCGCCTCCAAGATGAATGTCACCACCTTCAGGCTTCAACTGGCTCTAAAATCTCAAAGTATCATTTCTCAAAAAATATGTGAAAAAAAACATCCATATATAGTCCACGATTCAACTCTCCTCCAATTCCCAACTCGATACCACTAGTGCACTTTCATCCTCATAACATGATTCATTGTTTCACATAGAACCCGAGTATTCTTAGCACCGTTTCTTCAGGCTGATGTCGAGTATTATAACCACCGTCTCTCCAGCTAAATATCCTTTTATGGTTTTCAAAGTTCTTAAATCTACTATGTTGTAGGTCTTCATGCGACCATTGTGCACATATTTACAGGGTAATCTTTGTATGCAAATTCCTTCAAAGATTTGATGAACATTATGAGTTTTAGTTCTATATATGTAACTTCATAAGGTTCCTGATTTAAGTGAATTGATTTGTTTCTTGGGCAACACATTATAAATTGATTTGATTGCTTTTTTATTAAGGTAAGTTTTTAATACAAATCAATTTGATTGATTTATAGGCTGTTTGTTTCGCCTTTTTTTAAAAACTAAGTTTATAGTGTTACATAGGGCCTGTTTGTTTTTTTTTTAAAATAGATTTTATAGTGTTCAATAATTTTGTGTAAAATTTTTTACAAAAAAACCTTTTATAAAAGCTTCAAATGAAAATTTGGTTTGAATAGTTATTTTAGGTATTTCATCATTTTATTGAAAAATAAATTAGATATCAAAATTTTAAAAAAAAAACCCACTTAATTTTCAACCTATTTCAAATAATTTTCATTAAAATCATTTTTGAAATACAACTTTTTGAAAAATTTAGATTTTGACTATATTTTAATTTTTAATAATGTATATTTATGTTATATGATGTCAAAATTAATGTTTCAATTTAGAAAAAATGAATATGAAAAAACTTAATATTATAAAAAATGGTTTTATAAAATCAATAATTTTTTTTGCTGAACTTTTGTTTTGGTGCAATTTTTTATAATAATCAATAACATTTAGTTGATATAATTTTTTTTTGTTGAACTTTATTTTTCTTTTGCAATTTTTTTTGTTGAACTTTGTCAAATAGTTTAATCATTAATGACTAAAATTTCATCTTTTAATGATAAATAAGTGAACAATATCCTTTCCGATTTTTTTTGGTACATCGGAAATAATATCCTTACTAATTAAGCTAAATGTTAAATTTTATGAATTAACCTTAATCAATAATTAAAATAAATACATGTTGTAATTTGTGTATATGATCCAATGACTATTCTCTAAAATTTCATTCACTAAACTCACAAGACATAAGAATCATTCACTTAATTTTTATTTCTGTGTTAATTTTTTGACTATGATAAAAAAGATTTCTAATTAGCAATATTTTGATCGATAAATAAAATCTAAGAAAAACTACTACTCTCTAGAAAACACAAGTTGTTTTTTAAATTTATTGAACAAATAATGTATATGACTTATATTTAAGCTAGACACGTTAGTTATAAACAAAAGTTATTTTTTTAGGATTATTGAACAAATAATGTATCTAACCTATATTTCAGCTAGATACATTTGTTATAAATAAAAGTATTTTTTTTTGACACAATCGTTATAAACAAAAATTGATTTTTAAGTTTATTGAATAAATAATGTATTTGGTCTATATTTAAGCTAAATACATCAGTTATAAACGAAAGTCATTTTTTTTTTCAGTTTATTAGACAAATAATGTATTTAGCCTATATTTAAGCTCGATACATTATTTTCGACTTTTCTTGTAAAAAAAAAAAATCTAGATAAATTAGTTATTACTATTCATTAAGAAAATTTTGAACAATGATTAACAAAAGAAAAAAGATAGTAGCCGGTAAGCCAGTGCTACCAACCTCCAATCCCCTCAGTCACACAGATCTATCTTATGCATCTATAAATAACCATTACTCACTTCCTCCCATTCCGCGCTTCACCCTCTCTTCTTCTTCTTCTTCTTCACATTCTCTCTTTCTCTCTCTCTAAGGTACGATTCACCTCTCTCTCTCTCTCTCTCTCGTTAATCCTCATATTCAACATTTTTCATTCCATTATATATGATCTATAACACTATATCGAATTTCTGTTCAATTTTCTGTAACCGTTTTTCTGCTTAGATCTATAATTTGCTCTAACCGTTTTTCAGAAACTTGTAGTTTCGCTAATGAAATTGCTTAGTTAATTACTGGATCTAGTTGATCTAATTATTAGTTTTGTTAATTCTGTTAATTAATTAATTTTAATTTTGTCGGTTACTTGCTTCAGGAGAATTAATCAATTAAATAAATAAAAAGAGAAAAAAAAATGAAGGTGATAGACAAAATTCGATCAGCATCAGTGGATCCAAACAGAGTAGTATTTTCATTCGAGTTTTTTCCTCCGAAAACCGAAGATGGAGTCGATAATTTGTTCGAGAGAATGGACAGAATGGTTGCACACAATCCATCCTTTTGTGATATTACTTGGGGAGCTGGTGGAACAACTGCTGATCTGACGTTAGAAATTGCGAATAAGATGCAGAATATTATTTGTGTTGAAACTATGATGCATCTTACTTGTACTAATATGCCTGTTGATAAGATTGATCATGCTCTTGAGACTATTAAGTCTAATGGAATTCAGAATGTGCTTGCTCTTCGTGGTGATCCTCCTCATGGTCAGGAGAAGTTTGTTCAGGCTGAAGGTGGATTTGCGTGCGCGCGTGATTTGGTATGATTGTTTTTAACCCTTGAGTAGTTCTTGTTGAGAGTACTAGTGTTATAATGATGATTTTTGGATATTATGTTGAAATGTTATTGCTATTGTTTTGATGGATTTTACACTTTTTTTGTTATTGTTTGTGTGATTTTAGATGCATAATGGCTTAACTTCATACTCAATTACGAATCAATTTTGTAAAATAAAGTTCATACAAATTCAGATTTGTGAAGCACTCACCCAAATATGCACTTAATGTGTCTTGAAGTTTCAATTAACTGTGCCTTTAGATGCTGTGCTGAGAATCATTCTTAGTTACAACACTCTCTCTATTGCATTTTTGAGTTTTAGTATAATTTGTTTATCAGTTGATATCATAATTCATGATATTTCTATTTTCGCCAAGGGTAGCTAGTATCATTAGTTATATCAGGTCTTGACTCATGCTCCATTTTATCTCACCACATATCAATAATTTTGTAATTTTTGTACTCCATTTATTTTTTGGAGAAAAGCATGAGTTCCGTAATTAGATTTTTGTTCAAACTATTTTCTTATAAAGTATTTTCATGAAGTCCTTTAATAGGAAAAGCTCTTCAGTTGTAAGCCGACCTACTTTCGATATAACACTGTTTGATTCACAATGCTAGATGAATTCTGAAAAGATGAAGCTAATTATTCTCTTACTCGGGAGATTCTTAATGTATTGGGGGATACTTTCTAATTATTACTGCTGATATATAACAATGTTTCCAATAAGTTGTGGTCTTATGGAACATTATGTTCCATTCTTACTGATGATAAAACCTAAAGCTTAGTATCATAAATTTTGACATACATGTTTGGTCTTGAGTTTTGATTCTGTGGATGCTGATGCTTTTGTAGGTTCAACATATTAGAAGCAAATATGGTGACTACTTTGGCATTACGATTGCTGGTTATCCAGGTTTCTAGCTTATGTTAACATCTTTGCAACTTTATTATTACTTTCTACTATGTGTTTTTCTTCTCCTCTTCCCGCCATTATTTTCTCTCATAATCTATTGTCTTTCCCTCCAGAGGCACATCCTAATGTTATAGAAACTAATGGGTTGGCTTCAGCAGAAGGTTATCAAAAAGATCTTGCTTACTTGAAGAGCAAGGTACTGTCTCTAAATCAGTACCCACCCTTTTTTTTTTTCATCAGTTCTAAAATAGAATTCCTGGGAATTGTTTAAATATGTGACTGCCATGCTTAAACATGTAAGAAAAGAAAAAGATAAATCAGAAAAGTTGAATTTATTTATTGATAAAAGTTATATATGTTTTTTTACCTTTGTAAAAAGAAAAAGGAAATTCGAAACTAAAGAGGCAAGAGTGGGCTGCAGCCAAGGGGATATTGTAGGGAATTTTTGTTCATCTTTCTGTCTTATTTTGGCCTCCTATTCTGAATTTATGTTCCTTTTATAGGTTGATGCTGGAGCAGATTTGATTGTCACCCAGTTATTTTATGACACTGATATATTCCTCAAATTTGTGAACGATTGTCGTCAAATTGGAATAACATGTCCTATTGTGCCTGGAATTATGCCCATTAACAATTACAAGGGATTTATCCGCATGACCGGTTTTTGCAAAACAAAGGTAAGCAAAAATTGTTATATAGATATTCCAGCACTAATTTTTCTAAATATTCTATAATCTTAAGGACCTTGGATGCCCCAAAGAAGGCAAGAAAATGTGCTTAATTGTTAATGGTTTGTTATATGTTTTCTTTTTACTGTTGTATTTTGTTAGTCAATGTCATGGATTAATTGTAAAAGTTGTTTCATTTTTAATGAATCTAGATACCTGCTGAGGTATTGGCTGATTTAGAGCCTATAAAGGATAATGAAGAAGCTGTCAAGGCTTATGGAATACACCTGGGAACTGAAATGTGCAAAAAGATCATGGCTCATGGAATTAAGACAGTGCATCTTTATACGCTAAATATGGAGAAATCAGCATTGGCAATACTAATGGTTGTCTCCTATTTCATGCAACATTGTATCTTGTAATATTTATATTGTCAGTTTGTCATTAACCAACTATTCTTAAAGATTGAATTTTCGATGAAAGCACATGACTGATTTTATATCTAAAAAGCCCTTTCCCACGGGAGCCCTTTGGGCTTGAAGTGTGGTAATGGTTCACGTACCTTTGACAGAAAGGCTTTGTATTGCAAGAATGGATACCAAAAGCATCAAACTCTATCCCACCTATTTATAGAGATTCTAATATAATATTATATCCCAAAAGCTTGAGCTGTTTGGTGTGAAAGCATGTGAAAATAGTTTTTTTTTTCATATTATTTTGGCAAGACTTTACGTAAGCTGATGTTGATTTTTTTTCCTTACAGAACCTTGGTTTAATTGAAGAATCCAAAATTTCTAGATCCTTACCTTGGAGACGCCCTACAAATGTTTTCCGTGTTAGAGAAGATGTTCGCCCAATCTTTTGGTATGTCACTGTTGCAGTTTTCGTCTTGTTCCCAAGTGTAAGAGGACTGTTTGTATTTGTTTGAAGCATTTCTCACTTTTTTATCCAACTATTGTAGGGCAAATCGTCCAAAAAGCTACATATCAAGGACCTTAGGATGGGATCAATACCCACATGGGCGTTGGAGTGATTCCCGTAACCCAGCATACGGCGCATTAACCGACTATCAGGTGCAGATGACCGCTTAGTGGTTTTAATTTGTTGATGTTACACTTTTATTTTCTTTCACTGTTGATATAAATTTCTTTTGCTTTACAATGTGCAGTTCATGCGGCCACGTGCAAAGGACAAGAAGCTTATTGAAGAATGGGCAGTTCCCTTGAAAAGTGTTGAAGATATTTATGAGGTAGAATTACTCTAGTTGGAAAATGTTGCTATGTAGCATTCTTACCAACACTTCAAGATCAACTAAATTTTTGTTCATTGTTACATATCAGAGATTCAGACTGTTTTGCCTGGGAAATTTGAGAACCAATCCTTGGTCAGAACTTGATGGTCTTCAGCCAGAGACAAAGATCATAAATGAGCACCTGGAGAAGATTAACACGAAGGGCTTCCTCACCATTAATAGCCAGCCGGCAGTCAATGGGGAAAAGTCAGATTCTTCTACTGTAGGTGGGTGGAAAAACGCTGTTCTCTATCCATGTTGGATTAGAGCATGCTAATTTTGCTAACAATATATGATTAATTTTCATATACAAGTTAGATATCAAATTACGACAATTTCCTGATGCCAGTGAAATTATATTGAGTATACTATTAAATTTGGTAACATAAGATACACTAACTTTTTTGTTTTGACATATTACCTAGGCTGGGGTGGACCTGGTGGGTATGTTTACCAGAAGGCATACTTAGAATTCTTCTGCTCTAAGGAAAAGCTGGATGCACTTATTGAGAAAACCAATGATCGACCATTCCTAACTTATATGGCTGTGAATAAAGAAGGGACTTGGCAATCTAATGTGGGCCAAACCGATGTGAATGCTGTGACATGGGGAGTCTTCCCGGCTAAGGAAATAATACAACCAACCATTGTAGATCCTGTCAGCTTCACTGTATGGAAGGATGAGGCATTTGAAATTTGGTCTAGAGCATGGGCGAGCTTGTACCCTGAGGCTGATCCATCCAGGAAATTGGTTGAAGAGGTTATTTTTTCGACCGACAAATCCTTTAATTCTTGCACATAACCTTAGAAATACTATAGTGCCTGGTTGATTCCCATGGGCTTGTTCCATTCCTTTCTTAAAATATATTATTCAGTTTATAAAAAATTTAAAACTGAAAAACTTGTTTGGTTAGCTTTTTTCTGTAAAACTGTTTCTTATTATATTGTTTTTAAAACTAAAATGTCAAAACCGATAATACTTGCTTTAAAAAACCAAAACAACGAATAATTTAAAAATCAAACCGTACATTGAATCGGCCAGACCTTTGAATCATAGTTCAACTGTTTTAAACTGCTCGAACTGTTATGAAATCGTGATCAAACCATTCAAATAACCTAACAATAGTGGCTTCAGAGTTTTGATAATTCTTTCTAATTGTGTCGCAGGTGGGAAACAGCTACTACTTGGTCAGCTTGGTGGACAATGATTACATCAATGGTGATCTTTTTGGCTTGTTGGCTAATTTCTGATACGATCTTTTTAATATCTTAGTTCTTTAACAAAGCCGGTTCTGTTTCTCGTCAAGTTTTTTCCTTTTCCGTTTTCCCCCCTTAAACGTGATTATTCACATTATATAGATGATTGTATGTTGGAGTGCAAATTAATTGTTTGGAATATATGGCAAATATCTTAATTTTGTCATGTTTCTGAGTCTCATGAGTAATCTGTAATTTCATAAAATCAACTGTATGTTGACTTGAAAACAAGTCTCTTGTATTCCTTTGAAATTGATGGTTGTATGAGACTGAAATTTTATTTATAAATATTATGAGTGGAAGTAGAAGTAGAAAAATGAAGTCTTATGTTTTGCAAGCAGAGTTTTTTTCTTCTTTATTTCTTTTTCACTTTCTCCCCTTATTAGTATTTTATAAATGTTGTGGCTCTTTGCACCAATTCTTATCAAGATATCATTCCTAAAGAATTGTTCATGGAAAATCAAACATATCGTTTGGAAGATTTTATTTATCTCTCGATTGAACTCTTAAATTATTAGGGTATGATATTTCTAAGAATGGAAAGGTTAACACCAAAATAAATTTAGACAATTGATTAGACTCGAGTAGTTAATAAACTTTAACCAAGAACTAATTATCCTCTGAATTCAAATTTTGGCTAAAACAATCATCAAATTATATTTTATTTACCTTATTGCCCAACTTCATATTACTAGAAGTATCATTTTCAAAGTAATCAAAGAGTTAAGGCAAAAGAAATAATACTAAGCATGAGAGTAATAATAATGAGTGTAGGGTTTTTCTCTTCCGGGTTTAATTCTTAATGCAAATTAATTAATTAATTTACAACATTTTTATTTATTAGTGAATGGAATACTTGAATTTTCAATAGGATTTTGATATAACAAAATTTTCTTTTAATTTTATCTCATTTAAGATATTTTATCTACAATTTTACCCCTTTTACTCAACACAGAAGAGAAAGAGAAAGGAAAACTAGTTATTGACAAAAGTGGACAAACCACCAAGTTAATTGTACCATTTTCACTATTTTGTAGTTATGGTTCCCGTATTTTAAAATTTGACAGTTTTGGTCATCCGTTCTATTTTTAAACTATAAATTGACCATGTAATATGTTTTAAATGACGTGATATACAATTTTTTATTTTAACAAAAGAGACTTGCTTTAGAAAGCAAGCCGGAGGGCAAGCAACCTAACCCTCAAAAGAAAGATAAACTAACAAAACCTAAAGTAAGACATTCCCAAATGGTTTCTACCAAAATCATCTATCAACACAGAAGGAATATGATTCCACCAGGTAAAATGAGGTAAAGATATGCCTAAGACCAAAACTGCAAAATAGTAAAAATTAAAGGACGAAAATTACAATTAATCATTTTTAATAATATTAAATTTGTATTTGTTTACATGTACTCTCTATCAAGTTGATTGGATAAAATAATATAGTTATTTTGATGTAATTATAATGCAAAAAAAAAAAAGACAATTTTTTAAAAACAGTTTAAGAAAATAATTATAAAATGAAAAAAAAAAGTTATGCGTGAAGTAATGAGTTTGGAAGGTGGGAGAGTAGCGCAGAATATAGCCCCCTTTGTCTCTTAATCAAAACCCTCTCTTCTTCCGGCCACCGTCCACCACCTTTCTCACCCGCGAACCACCTCTCTCTCTAAGGTTCTCTCCTTCTTCTCTCTCTCTCTCTCTCATTGCGTTGTTGTTGACTGTGTTACTGGTTTCTTGCACTCTCTGATACACACACAACATGTTTGATGAAATGTTTCACTGAAATCACCCATATATTAATCTCTTTTTATCAATACCCATTTCTCTGAATCCAATTATTGTCTTGTGCAAAATGGAATTAACAATGTGTTTGATGAAATGTATGTTCCATTTCATCAAACACTAAAACCCCTCTGATTTCATTTATGTCTAAATTTTTTTAGGGTTATTTCAATTCTTTGTGTTGTCACTTGTCACTCAATGATATGGAAAATCTGTTTATATCCCATTCATTTTCTGATCAGGATCACCTGTTTTTCGCGGACGGATTTCGATTCCCAACATTCACTTGTTTTTAGTGCAAAAATGGTACGAGAGAAAATGAAGAGAAATAGTATAGGAAGTATTAATGACAAAATTAACCTTAAAAATAAACTAAATGTAGGTGATTGTTTTTGAATGTAGGGAATCCAAGTTCGTTTTTCGCAACCAGTTGTCATAATTTGATTTTGTAGTTTTCTTTTTTAACTTTTGATGTGCTTAGTATTGACCTGTTGCATGCCTAGGAACTGAATCTAGACAACAAGTGTGTTTTCTAGGTCTGAAATTTGATTGAGCAACTATTTCCTATTTTCTTGTTCAGAAAAAAAAAGCACAATCATGGTGCAGTGGCAGAGGCATATTTTACCGATTCTTCGTCGTATTCATAAGGGAGTGGAGAATGCTAATCACTCGGCTACAAACCTTGTAGTTTATCGCTTTGGCTCTTCTCTTTCACAAGGTTAAAAGTGCTTCTTCTGTTATCTGTTCCCATTTTGATATTTTTTTAGTTTTCTAGTAAAGAGTTACTCAAGTTTGTAAGGGTTTATTAAGAAAAAAACTTTTTTTGGGTATTGTAGGTCAGTTACAGAGGCAATGGTCAACAAGTGTGCCAAGTATCTCAAGGCCTTTTTATCACCGTTTTCAATATCAGGTAAATTTGTGTTCCAATTGCATCATCATCAATGATGTATTCGTGTTTCAACAAATTATCATTGTTCTGCGGTATGCAATTTAGTACAAATAGCGGTTATAATTGCAACTGTAGCAGAATTTGAACAAACTGCTATTTTCCGCAATCTGTGATTGAGACACTGATTGGTTTAGAAGTTTGGTGCTTAGGTTTATTTGGAACGGAGGGCATCTTATATTCACGTGCAGAACAAAATTGATTTGATGTGACCACATGTTTGTTCCAGCTGTGATTTACGTAGTACTACTAGCAACCCAATTATTTATATACTGGGATGTTCTACAAATGTTTGAAAACAGGAAACAATTTGAAAATAAGGTGATAGTTTTGTAATTAAAAATGAAAATGAAAATGAAAGTGGAAATGGAAATGGAAATGGAAAAAGTTTTCTCAAAGTAAAGGGGCTTTAAAGTTTTCTCCTATAGATAAGTTTGTTCAAATTTATCGTCCAACTAACCAAATCACTATCTTGGGTTGGGTTACACTGAGCCTGTGTTGTAGTTATATATCTCTGTATACTGTAAAGATTTGATTTTGCTACTGAAAATGTATGTTTTGCATTTTATTATTTGTGTAATTCTATTTCAGAGAATTTCAAGTTCTACTCTATTGCTCAAAAATTCATCCGAGGAAGCACCTGTTTCCTCGCCTTTAGTTCCAATTTCATCATTAGGTGGTTCACAAGGTGAAGAACAGAATACAAAAGCTATTACTAAGGCAGACAAAGTTCAAGCAATACTAAAGAAAATCAAGCAGGTTTGAGATGTCTTTTCACTTCATGCTCTTGATGGATTGCTTTTAGTTTTCTTATATGCGTGATTTGGATGCAAGTGCTTTACATTCAATTTTACACTATGGGCTTCTTTGATAGATCTTTCAAAATCAGGACTTAAATTTTATTCCTATAAATTTTAAAATGGAATGTACTTTGTATGAATTTTTTTAACTTTAAGCCCTAAAATGTGCATTAAAGAAAAACAATAGCCTTTCACTAAATAAATAGGGAAAAAGTAATGAAATTATCATCATTTAATGATTTAGATGGAGAAATAGTTTCTGCTTTATTCATTCAGTTGAGCCCATGTGTTGTCAGCCTATTTCACTTAAATAGACAATTTTTAAAATTATATATTCTGATAGAAACAGGAAAATAGACTGATAAGCAGAAGTTCAGGGATCGGCAGGGCCTTTCCCATATCTCAACTCTTGCCTAGCCTCATATTTTTATAGTACTAACTTTCGTTAGCACACCCGACATTCCCTTCCCTGTGTACAAGTTGGTTATGCACAAACTTCCAACTATTTTCACACTTTTCAACCTCAGTAACTGGTAGAATTCCACCAATACCCTTGCAACTCTTTCTGCTATACTCATTTGAAATAGGACGTGGATAACACTTTCAGATTCTACATATCCATTGTTGATTATTTTCAATACAACCTAAAATCATCAAATATTTGAAATACTTTAATTCATTTGCAGTTCATTATTGTATTCCATTATGGTGTAACTGCTTATAATTCAATTTTATATGAATTTCTGAAGTGTCTCGACTTATGTTCTGTTCAGGATAGATTGTTTTATGGAAAATTCTGATGTAGTTGGTTCAAATCCATATTTTACTTTTGGTTGAGTGTTAGGCTTATTATATTGCACGACTTAAAAGCAAATGTTTTTGTAAGGCAAAAATTAGAGCTCAAAGCCATCACATGGTAAACATTAACATTGCAATTTCCGACTATGTTGGCACCTCAAAGCAGGCTAACCACCTATGAATTGCAGCGCCCTAATACATTCATTGAAATAAAATAAAGAAACATAAGTAGCTTCGGGGGGGCTAGGCCAAAACAAAACCCAAGGGAGCAAAGATGATGTAGTACAGTACAACAAATGTTTGAATTCAACAATATACTATTTTTTTGAAATATCACGTGTTTTGTCAATGTTTTTAAAACTGGACTGGAACCAGGAACTCGGAAGGAGTCTGGTCTGGCCAGGCCTTAAAAACCGCTGGTCAGATAAACTGCTCAAAAACAATTAAAACCGGATGACGGTGGAACTGGGGTAGAAAACTGCTCGGTAAAAAAATGGCACTTACAGAATTATATTTGCAAAATACCTTATAAATTGAAGAGGATGAAGCAGATCAGAGGGAGGAGAAGGGGGGGTGAAGTACGAAGCAGTTCGGAAGGAGAGAAAAGGATAAATAGATTCACATCTTTGTGTATTTGTTGGTAGCAAAACTGCAAAAGCATGTCCAAACCAGTCCCACCAACTCGATATCGTGATCCTACTATTTGTAACCATGATTTCTTAGTTAATAAAAATAAAACCCAAATTGAAGCAGGAAGGTTGTGTATGTGAGTGACTATAAGCTGCAGACATAAACCTCAGCCATAGAAGCTGTTAACATCACCATCTTTGTCTCTTATGTTTTAGTTTTTTTTTTATAACTTTGGACTAGCTAAAGTGTGAGCCTTATTGGGCCCCTTTTTCATTTAGCTAGTTTATTATCGTGCTTAGTGAAAAAAATCGCATTTTTTATGATCATAATTGTTTTTATATTATTAATTTATCTATTTATTTTAATCTGGTTTGACCTGAAGGTTGAACTGTGACCTGAAGCTCTCACTGGTTTGACCTCCAAGGTCCATTTTTTAAAACATTGGTTTTTTGTGTTATCTTTGGTAAGTTATTTATTTAATGTGCTGATCACTTTTCTAGTAAGCTTGTTAAAGTGGACACAAGAAGCTTCACTACTAGTATATTCATCATTGTAATGATGTGGATATTGAAACGATGGAATTGTTTTATTTCAGCATTTAGCACCACTTCCAGTTTGGTAGATCTATCGACCATAACCTGATGCCATTAAATATAATATCTGTTTAGAGATTTGTCACCTCGGACTTGTAAGAGAGGTTAGATACATAATTTGTGCAAACTGCAAACTGATCCTCCTCTTCAAATGTATCTCTGATACTACTCTAGCTGTGCATATGAAAATGGAGATGAATATGAGATACAGAGAAGAAATAACCCTAGCATTCATCCCTCTCTCTCTCTCTCTCTCTCCATGATGCCCACCTACATACATTATTTCCTCTATTTCTTTCCCATTCCCAATTCCCTCTTCTACTGCTACCCTCTCTGCTCTGCCTCGCCCCCCCCCCCCCCCCCAATCGACTAATATCTCGTCCCTCCTCTTCACTGCCTCCTTTGCTCCAAGCTTCGCACTGCCCCTTTTCATTTGGGCGTGTCAGTATTGCATTTACTTGTTAAGAAACTGTGTTATTTTAATCAGTTCAGTCTGCAACAATTTTTTGCAGACGATTTTACATCTAATTTTGTATCCATTGAAATGCCTCCCTTGTAGATCTTGATTGCTGTGGACACTGTCGGAATTTATGGTTTATAATTCAAGGGTTTAATTTATGTTCATTTTTCAAATTGTATTTTTAGAGTCCAAAGAAGGTGAACTTGGTTGCTGCTTTGGTTCGTGGTATGCTTGTTAAAGATGCATTGTTGCAGTTGCAAGTGACAATAAAGCGGGCTTCAAAAACTGTATATCAGGTATTCGCATTTGTTATTATTCTGTCAGTTGTCACCAAATTTGACAACATTGTAATAGCTATATATTTTTAATTGATTTCTAAGTTCTGGGATATGCATCAAATTTTATTCATTCTTCTTACACTCCTAGCCATTTTCCTTTTTGTTTTTGATTTCGAGTTATGCCATTGCCACCAAGTTTGAAAGCCACATACATTTTACTGTAAAATTACCTTTGAGTTCTTTATGATTTCAATTGAAGAGGAAGATTCTTCTAATACTCTTTATAGTAAAAGGATGCTAAGTTTTATACAAATTGTAGGTTATTCATTCAGCCCAAGCAAACGCTTCACACAATCATGGGTTGGATCCAGAACGCCTCATCGTTGGTAATATTTCTTATGCTCTAAATTGTTAGCGGTGAAGTTGTTTTATTTTGTTTTTTTGCCTTCTTTTCTCTTTACTGATGGTGCGGCATTCATGTTTCTTACAGCTGAAGCATTCGTAGGAAAGGGAGATTTTAAGAAGAGAGTTTCCTACCATGGCAAAGGAAGATCTGGAATCATGCACAAACCAGAATGCAGGCTTACTGTTGTAGTAAGAGAGATTACCCCTGAAGAAGAGGCAAAGATTGCTAGGCTGAAGGTCCACAGGTATAGGAAGCTCACTTTGAAGGAGAAACGACTTGTGCCGCACCAACTTATCGAGACCACTCCAGTTTGGGGCCGAAAAAACAAATCTAACCGTCAAAACTCGAGTGCATCAGATGCATGATCCTTATATTTTATGCAAGTTTCATGGTTTAATTTTTGGTAAACTCACCGTCAAAACTCGAGTGCATCAAAATAGTTGAGAAAGAAATATGTAAACTCACCTAGTCTAGTTCCATCTGCATAACTTATGTATTAGAATTTGTTTGCTCCTTGTGTTGAAAATAATTCAAATTTGTTCTGAATATTATTCTCTTTTATCGGCTTTGTTTAATATATATAAGATTAGATGACACTCCAACTCTTAAATCATATTCTCAAAACCTTACAACCATATTGAAGTAAAAAAAAAAGTTACAATATATTCATTTATTTTACGTAATGTCTACGTGGTGAAAAATGTCTTTAAAATAATATTTGGAATCTTCAATTCATATGTAGGTGATAAAGATACATATACAAAATAGCTTGATGCTACCTTAACAAGATATGCGATTATCAAGTAAAAGAGACTCATGGAATAATTTTGAAATTCATAATTTTCTCTTGATTAATAAATTGTTTATTTCAATATTATTATAACTTGATGACATATACAATGTAAAAAGTTTAAGCCGGAGTAGGTCCATATGTATTATACGGTAATCGGTCTGTCAAATAGATGTACATATGTGCCATAGCTCCAGTACGAAAGCCACTTTCGTATCTTGTTTCTACGGTCACAATTTCACCATCTTTAATCTTGATTGAACCTAATTCTGGATAACTTCCTGACATTTTAACAACATAACCTTTCTCATTTCCGGGTTCCTTTCCCTTTCCATATGTTGGTTTTGAAGTATACAAAATTCTTCCATCCTAAATTAATCAAAATATTATCATATTTAGAATCAATTGAAGATGATTTAAAGTATATGACTTCTTACAACAGTAAAAAAATGTATTGATTAAGAAAACATGAAAAAGATACAGTTTAGTAAAACACACATACCATGAAAATCATAAAGGTTATATACCATGAAAATCAACATTACCTGGCCATATAAAGTTGAGTTAATGGCACCTGTATGCATATGAGATGTGCCATAGATGAGATAACCACCTTTTTTTATTGGGATGTTTGCTTTTTCAATATGAGGAGGGGAGTATTTGCTACCATCATTTGGAGGAATTGTAAACTCTACCTGTAACCATCAATTTCAACAATGTATATTATGTTTTAGAATTCATTAATAGCAATTTTTAAAATGAAATTTTTTTGGTGAAGAATAAATTGTTATTAATTAAAATGGTAATATTGATCATTATACAATTGTCTACAAAAGGACTTGAACTTTGTCCTTGAGGTCATAAGAGGTCAAATTGAGCTGACAAAACTAATAAATAATCCATCGTCACCTTGCAATCATGAATAACTTGAGAACCATTTGTTCTAACTTGGTCAGTTGAATCAAGTATATAAAATCTAACAGGAATTTGTTGTTGATTCCAATCAACCCATGTTATTTTGTATCTCAATGCGAGCTTCCTCGTAGGTGCCTCAAAACCTTTTTTCAATTTGCACTGTAAATTATCTTGACAACAAAACAATCCTCCTTTATAACTTGAGTTCAATGGTTTACCATCAATTCCAAGTGTGACATTATAAAAATTCTTTGGCAAATTAAAATGATCACACCTACATTGAGTACAAAGTTCCATATGTTCTGTGCCACGTGTATCAATAACCAAGAGATTTAAGAGCCACTTTTCTTGATATCCAAATGGAATATTTGAAGGGTTACCATGTTCTACAACATAAGGATCTGAAATTTTTGATTTTGTTCCTCGTGATTCTCCTCCCAAACCCCAATAATGTGGAAGAATATTAGAATTACATGTTCCTTCGTTTCTAATGTAAATGGCACCTTCCATAGGATTCTTAGGGATTATTTTTGACAGATTCCAATCTTTTGCATGATATTTTATAGCAAACCAATGATGTAGGTATGCTTCATATAAAGGTACTGATTTTCCTTCTTCATCAATTAGTTCAGAATCAAAACTCTTTATTCCAACATGACCCTTTGGAAATTCAACATTAAAAAAAGTTTTAGAGGCAACTTTTCCAGGTCCAACTTCAAACTTTTCAGAAACAAATGTAGCTGATTTTATATTTGTATTTTCAAATTGAGCATCTGAATAAATTGCACATGTTGTAGTCGATAGCAACACTAGTATTGATAAAAATTTCAGCTTTTTACATAGAAACCCCATTGCTTCTTTTTATATTATAGAAAGGCTAAAAGCTATATATTGTGAATCTGGCATGACTTGCACCAACTGATCCAAATTAATGTTGAATGTCCATCTTTTTTATTGGGTGTTTAAGGATGTTTTCAGTTTAATATTGTGTAAGTAACTCGTGCATTCCGTTAGTTTAATTATAATGCATACTTTAAATAATTTACAAATGCACAATAATAACTGTGATAAGTATAATCCCATATAGTTAAATAATTGATAATATTTTAAAATATTGTGAAATAATTATGTGTAATATTTATTTATATTAAAAATAAGAAGATTATTTATATTAAATAAATAATTGATAATATTTACTTATTTATATTAATTGATAAGATTGCTTCTTCACTAACCGCTCTCCCCCGCCTCCGTTCCACCTTGCCACCAACCTCCGGCTTTTCACCCAGTCGCACCTCCTCGCCCTCCAAACCCGTCGAGATGTAGCCACACATTAAGGTGGTGCGATCATTTTCCTTTGGATTCGCGACACCACCAGGGGACGCCGGCGGAGGGTTCGCCGCCGTTTGGCTTAATGGAAATTCTTCACTGCTGATCGGGATTTTGCGATTATGAGTGAGTGATTTTCTGATTCTGGTTGTTTCACGCCAGGTGCAAAAATGTTATGTGTTGGGTTCGGTTACGAGGACCATCCATAATTGTGCAAACTTTGATTCATTTGAACAGACAAAATAACTAATTTGAGGTTTCTGCTCCAACCCTTGTCATTAATTTAATATTTAGTTTGGGTAGATCATCTCTGTGTGCTGTCTAGTTGGAAACCATTCACGATTCGAGTTCATCAAAACCTGCCTCGGCTTGTTAAAGTTCGAAAGGGCTAGGTGCATTGATACGCCGTGTTGGCGGTAGTGCCGCTCATCGCACCAAGGGGCTATATATGTTCGAAAGGACTAGGTGTGTTCCGTTGATCGAGCATCCCTCGATCTGGCTTTCAAATGGTTCTGGGTTACTTTGGTTGTCCAACAAGATTTGTTTTGTCAGATGTTGATTTTTAATATCTGTATCATTCATTGATTTCAGACAGTATTGCTTGAAATCAATACTGGTTGTTGCAGGGAGTCGTGGGTACGTAGACTATTTCCATGTTGACGGTTAGTTTATTAGCCTTAGTTTTCTAGGACTTCTATTTTGTCTACTATGACTAGAAGTTGGTTTCTATTTTTGTCCTACACGCGCTTTTGTGTGGACGCACTGAGTTAGGTCTATGTCCCCCCAATTTTTGTATATACTTATTTTCCTTTTTTAATAATAATATAAGCTATAAGTGGATGACATTGAAGGATTTGACTGTCAACTAAGTTGAGATGTTTATCCTTACCTTGATGTCTAAATGCTCTTAGTTTATAAAAAAAAAATACGAAGATTGTTTTGAAATATGAGATTTCAAATTGGTTTAAATGGTCGATTTATTTCTATATTTTAAGAAAAACGAATGTGTATTTTAGTGGTTAAGAGCTATAAACTGTTGCCTGTGGTAACATTATCCTAAAAAATAAGTAGGACATGTCAAATGAGAAAGAGCTAAAAGAAATTCATTTTCAAGATTACAATATGCATGTGTTAGGGTAACTTGAAGGTCACGGAACACTTACAAAATAGAGAGATGATAAAAGAATATTTGAATTAAGTTGTGTGATGATAAAAGAAGATAAACTAATATGTGATATAAGTAAGGAAATGCCAGTATCAAAATAGAGAGATGTATATTTTCGGGTGTATTCAAGAAATTAATATGTACGGGACAAGATGGTGTTAGTGTTACAAAACTCTAGTAGGAATCCACACAGTCACACAAATCGGAACCCTTCGATCAAATATCGGATGAATTCACCAATCTCAAGCTCGAAAACACAGATTTGAAAAGTAAATTCAATAAATATCTGCAGTTCATGACCTGATGAGGTGAATTCAAATTCCTCGACAGCAAGGAAACCAAATCTAAGCTATGCAAGATATTTATCTAGTGGATCTCTATCTTTATTTGCCAATCTAAGCTATGCAAGATATCAAAAATGTCAACAAAGTAGATGCTTAATTTGTCTCCTGCAATGAATTCATATACTCTATTGTTCACCTCAATAAAACTAACACCCGGCACCTTTTCCACACCTGCATCCCGCATAACCTTTCTTACCATCCGAGATTCACTCCATCTACCAAGTGAAGCATAGGTATTGGACAAGAGTGAATAGTTTCCGCAGTGGCCAGGCTCCAACACTGCAAGATGACGCAAAGCTTCCTCTGCTAACTCAACATCACCACATCTTGTTGAGGCAGCAAGCAGTGATCCCCATATAGCTGCATTTGCTTCAAAGGGCATCTGCGAAACCATTTTTTTTGCTTCTTGAAGATGGCCAGCACGGCCAAGCAAATCAATCATGCAACCATAATGCTCAATCTTAGGTTCAATTCCATATCTAGACCTCATAGACATGAAATAATCGTGGCCTAGTTCTACCAATCCAACATGACTACAAGCAGATAGGACGGCGATAAAGGTGACTTCATTTGGCTTGACTCGACCCTCTTTCTCCATGCAGGAAAATACATGAAGGGCTTCCTTTCCTAGACCATGTAAAGCAAGCCCAGCGATCATTGTTGTCCAAGTTATAATTGTTTTATGATTCATATTCTCAAATAATTGTAGCGCTTTACTTATGTTGCCGGATTTGGCATACATGTCTATGAGTGAGTTGTAAATAGGAACAATCTTGCTCAGTTTGTGCTTTTCAATGTAGTTGTGAATCCACTCTCCCAAGTGAAGAGCACCCAAATCAGCACAGGCAGATAGTACAGCCAAAATTGCAATTTCATCCGGCTTCACGTTCTCAAGCTGCATTCTACGGAAGAGATTAATAGCTTCATTGGGATTTTGAGTCTGCATAGGCATTTGGTAAACATATTAGAACAATGAAAAACTGAATATACATTGTTTGTGTAAATTACTGAATTACACTGACATCCAATAAAAATACACTAACTTGACGAAGTCAGAATATGAGTCCTCTTATATTCAACTAACGGCCACGACTCCTTGACCGCACGACTTCATGCTTTTCTTGGCCATGCCATGAGGAATCTTGGTCCGAAGAATTTGTTAGGATATGGATTCCCTTTAGTAGGCAGACTCAACATTCGCGCAATCAACACATCAGTGATTGTTGGATCAAGATCAAACAGTCAAAAGTCCAAGCTCATTATTTCAAATTTCAAAAAACATCCATATTTACATCCAACAATCACCAATGCACTAATTGCACGAATGCCGAACATCCCAACGAAGGAATCCATTTCCAATTTACTAGTAACAATATAACAAAACAATTCCCATTCCGTTCCAAAATTACCTGCGTGTAACCGGAAATAAGCGCGGTCCACGAAACAACATTCTTATCTATTTCCGGCATAGAATCAAACAACTTCCGTGCATTACAAACATCACCAACTTTAACATAAGCAACGATCATAGAATTCCAAACAGACCCATTTTTACCAAACTCATAAAAAATCTTCCTTGCAGAAAAAACATCATTACCACAACAAGAATACATTTGAATAACAGAACAAACAAAACTCAAACAACAATCCAAACCAGTAACAACACCAACACAATGAACCTGTTTTCCCAAAACAACATCATTCAAACAAACAACAGCTTTGAAAACATAAGGCAAAGAATAAGAATCTAACAACAATCCAAAACCACGAGCAACATTGAGCAATGAAACAGAACGTGTAGGGTTAGATGAAGAAAGTGCCCAAATAACGTTGTTGTAGACGAAGATGGGTAATGGACGGTTGAGATTGGAAGTGAAGATTGAGTAAGAGTAGTTTGGGAAATTTAGTGAAGCGGATTTGTGAATGAAACGGGAGAGGTTGATGTCGTTTTGGTCGAGTGATGTTTTGAGCATGAAGGAATGGGTTTGTTGAAGGTGTTTTAGGTTGGTGCAATGTGAGAGTAGTTGTTGGAGTTGTTGTTGTTGTTGTTGTGATGTGTATGTTTTTTGGTAATGTTGTTTTGTTGTGTTGGAGAGTGTTCGGATTAATGATGAATTATTCATAGATAAATTACTTTGGTTGCAAGAGATTATTGTTTACCATAGTTGAGGTTGGAGCAACTATAGTGATGAATGATGATGTTGATGACAAGTGAAATCAACCCCTCTCATGCTTTTGTTTCTTTCACTCACATTTCAGAACTTCAATTATGCACTTACCGGACAAGGATAATATGCATATTTGGTATCTCAGAATTGAATTATGGTGATTGACTGTGCAAGATGGATCACCTCAACTCTTGCACTTCTGCTGTGATACCATATATAAGATGAACGTCTCTAAATATAAAAGAAAATTGAGAATATAATTTTTTATTTTTGGGTCAAGTAGTCTAATGACTAGATTTGAAAATGTAATTTATTAGATGAGAATGTAAAGTTGTTTTTTATATTATATATGGATATTATATTTTCTTAAACAAATATAGTAGTAATATAATAGAGAAGACAAATTTACGTTACTCAATTGTTAAATTTTCTTGAAAAGCTTTGACACTGTTTATAGTTTTACCCGATTCGAGGGATTAATCTCTGCAGTTGCACAAAATTAATATCCGGTTCACTCCAAAAATTTACATTACTCAATTATTAGTACGCATATATTTGTGAAGAAAACGTTAATATATGTGAAAATTTGAAAATGGTCTTATACTAAAAAACAATATTTCTCATTAATTTATCTTTATTGAATGAGGGACATTATTGAAAGTGTCCGGGTTCTCAGTTCTCTACACTTTAAAGTGTGTGAATATAATCACTAAATTACTTGACAAAAGAAAAATGAAACCGTTGAATATGAATTGTATAATTAGGGGGATAGAAAGAGTAATAATCTTGTCGATAGACAATTAACATGAGACATATTGTGCAAATTACAGTGATATGATATCCCAAACGAACAAACATAACATTCTATATCTATACCGAGTTGTGTCTCTACAACACTTGTTAATTCAATTTCTCCACAGTAACATCAATGCCATAAAGACTGTGGCGTGTAGGACACTAATGAAATCCTCAAGAACAAAATTTAATCCAAGAACAAGCTGAAAGCATGCAAGTTGTGTCATAAAAAATAAATTAAGAAAAAACCCTATCCTACACATTGGAAATTGTTACTTCCATTTTTGGATGGTTGCTTGCAGCACCAATTCCTAAATCTTTTTGAATTCAAAACTCTCAAGTATATTTGCATTATGGAGCTTCACTAGAATCTTCTGAATCGGAAATATCAGCCATCGTCTCAAGTCCATCTAGGCTGCCAGCTTCAGAAGTTGTGTGTAATCTAAGTTGGTCAACGTCTTCACTGACGAAAAAGAAAACAGAAACATTTTCATGTGAGCGTGCTATTTACCATATTCTGTCAATAGAGACAAAAAAGTTCAAATGGATTTCTAGCGCGTTGTTCATTCATAGCATCTTGTATCTACTTTTAATGAAAGCTATATTTATGTAAGAATGTTGATAGAGATATTAAGTAAGTTCTTTAAGAAACTTCAAAGAGAAGAAAAAATAGTTAGGAGTAAAATGTAAATCATCGATTCTCCTCACTTTTCTCCATCCAATCAATCTAAACTAATATGAAGTATGAACTAAAAAACCATAGGGACCAAGAAGATAGAGCATACTCTGTAACCCCGAAAATTTCCTTGACAACTAAGGAGCTATCGCTTGAACAGAACTCTGGCAGCTGGAATCAGAATGACAGGAGAAAATCTAATCAATTCATATATTAAAACACAACAGACATAATAAAAAGAATGAACATTCTTAGCCTTTTACCCAAAACAAATATATAAAAAGTATCGGGAAATTTCAGAGCAGCAAGCAACTAAATTTTTCAATGATAAAAGATTATATATTTGACTCAGAATTATTGGCCCATAATAATTGCAGATACCAGAACCTCTTAATGACTCTGAGCACTATACATAATTGTAGATACTGTATTTTACATACAGAGAAAAAATAATCGTGTCCAAATGGACTGTTTAAGGCCACTTACCTCAGATAGATAGAAGACCTTTCCAAAAAGGGCCTGAACAGCTAGTTTTCTCTTGAAACCCTTTTCAGTATAACCAGATTTATTCATTACAATTGGGCCTAAAAATCATTTAAATAAAATTAGAGTCAGAGAATAGATATAATAATGCCTAACTATTCATTTAACTAAATATTAGCACAAAAAAATGATTATAGAACTTGCTATAATTTACAACATGTTAGCATCAAAATAGCTTTGTAGTAACGGAAAACCAAAGAATACAACCCTCAGTATGCTTCCGTCAGAGAATATATGGGTTGATTTGTTGGGTAAGGGATGAAGCATGGCATTCAACAGTTTACGGCAGCCAGTGACATTGTTGCGACAAACAAATATCAGAGTCTTTCTGGTCCTTGCAGGGATTTGACAACCTTTTACCCATTCCTACTAAGAAATTGTGGGGTTCTTGACGGTTTACGCGGGCAGGTTACAAAAAGTTAATCTTAAAGACAAAATTCTGCAGGTGGTTGAACTACTTGCAAAACTATGCCCATGTTATTTATTTAACTCACAAGCCAAAATGCTCGTTGCAAACTTGAAACCACGAGATTCAGGTGACAACTCACAAGCCAAAATACTCGATGACAATTAAATCCCCAGGTTGCTCAAACAGATGGGCGGGGGCCACCCATTCACTTTAACTAGCCAAACACAGTAACATCCATCTTGTCCTTCACATGTTGCTCTTTCGAAAAGGGAAATTTCACATCAGGTGTTTCACAACAATTGCCTCCATCATCATCAGATTTGAAGTTGCAGGTTCAACTAACTTAGGTTCTGGTCCACAAACATATCTCTTGTGGAGAAGCAGAAGTTTTGATAATTTTAAGGCCAGAGAAAGATAATCATGCTCAATACAATCAGAATACTTTTCTATGCAGCCTTTACTAAAATATACTACCATGTACAATAACTATTCCGATGAAAATTGTGTCCAATAATAAGAATACTGAATACATTATACATATACATTACCTTTGTCTCGCACAATTCTTCGTGAAATTTCATTTAGAATCTCAGCAACTTGTGAGTCATTTAACATAGAAGCTCTCCTTAGCTGAATTAAATCAGCTACAACATCAGGGTTGAATGGTTTCTCATTCAGAACAAATCGGATATATTTGCGCAAAATTTCTTCCAAACCAAAACCTGTCTGGATATGAATTTGCAGTTGTTACATAATATCAGATGGCACATATGCACAGGAAGACAAAAGTATATGGGAAGCAAGCAAACAGAAAAACATGATTTCCATGAAATTTTCCTCAGCCAGCAAAAAGAAAGGTAAGAATTATGTGATTTCATAACCTCCAAGACAAAATAAGGGACCATACATTATTCAAAAACAAAAGGCGACCACATACCATATTCAAAGTGACATCCATTCTTTAAAATGTATCTAGTCTATTCCATTTCAATCCAATCCATTTCACCACATACCACCAAACCAAACATATCCTAAAAATTTGTTTTATGTATCTGCGACTACAAAGTGACCTAAGTTGACGCCACATTTAACTACGATTTTATCAAAATATCAAGTTTTGCAACACAAATAGTTCTAAACTATGGTCAGCAACCACAATACAAAAACATCAGAAGTCTTCACAATGGCATCCCAACTGCAATGGCTGCCCGCCACATTTGCTTGCATCCGCAGTATAACCATTAACCACAACCACAATTTAGAACCATACACAAAGATAGCTGCCTAATTATCTACTGAATTGCATTATAGAAACAGTTGCACTGAAAAACATATCATTATTAGGAAACAAAGCATATACACACTCTGAAGCACACAGACACTCCTCATATTAGGCGTGTCCTAGTGTCAGACATAAAACATTCGTCATTAATTTTTAAGCAAAACAATTGTCATTTCATACACCTCACCTTATTTTCAATTTTCTTAAGATCATCAATCTTAACATCATCTCTTCCTCTTTGTAACAAATCATCCACCGACCTGCACAACATCGCATTTTTACCAACCTAAAAACACAAAACAAAAAAGCAACATTACAATCACAATAACCACAACAATCAACAAAAATTTAACAAAATCAATTCTTCCATAAAAAAAAAACAAACACGAAACGAACCAATTTACGCCGTTGCGCTTTAGGTGAACTAAACTTCCTAACAGTTTTAACAAACGCAATAACAAAAGTAAGTCCAGCATAACCAAGAGGAACAGCGAGAATCCACGGCAATGAAGTGGGACCCACTCTGGGACCAGGAATCGCTTGTGTAACTGAACCGGTGAACTCAACTAGGTCAAGAGCTTTTTCTTGAATCCATGGAAGTTCTTCTTCAACTTCAACTTCAATGATTTCGTTTTCTTTGGATTGATTAGGGTTAGGGTTATTGGAAGAGTTTTTGGAGGATGATGATGAAGCTTTCGCGACGGTTGAGATGAGTGGTTTATGGTGGAGTTTGGGGAATGATAAGGGTTGAGAATGGAATGGGGTTAGGGATGGAGTTTGGTTTGGGAGAGAGAGAAAGTGAGGGGAAAGAGATGAAGTGAAAGCCATTGGAATGGAATGGATAGAATTGGAGGGAAATGAAATGAGAATGAATGAATGTGTTTTTTGTGAAGAAAGGTTTGAAGGTTAATAATCTCTTCAACTATTTCTTCTTCGGTTTATGCGATGTAATGTAACCGAAGGGTTTATCATTTCTTTTTATGGTAAAGAAGCTAAATATTGTGAAGAAAAATTCGTCAGATTTTAATTTTAGTAGAATTGATTTTGTAAAATTGATTTGAAGATAAAATGATTTATGTTTAGTTTAAATATATTCATGTCAAAGTGATTTGAACAAAATATTTGAGTGTAAGAATCAATTCTAGAAATAAAAAATTATAATTTCTAACTTCAAGTAGAATTAGTTCTCGAGGTAGAATCAAGTCTACTTTTGAGAAATCAAACAAATCAAAATCATTTTTATACCTTCAGAATAAATTGTAACTGTTCTAGAATTGAAGCGAAACACACATTGATTCCCTTTTCCAAGAAGTCAGCATCTGAGGAGACTTTAAGTTTAGCGAAAAAAATATGCACGTTGATTCCCTTTTCCAAGTGTGTGATAGAAAAAAAAATATTGGTTTGAGTATCGTTTATCATTTCTTTCAATTCGACTACTTTTATTTGATCAAATAGTCTAATGGTTAGAATTTCACCCCTTCAAAATTAATAAGTGAACGTACCATGGTTTAAACCCAGATCCTTACACATTACGCACAAATGTCCTACCAACTAAGCTAGACTCAAGGGACCGATTCGGCTGCTTTTAAATATTTTCAATTATATTTTATTTTCAAATATTTTAAAAACTGATAAAAAAAAAAACAAAGCCATTGCTTCAAAAAGAAAAATTCATAATATATATAGCCTTATATTACTATATTTATTGATAAAGGATAATAGAAAAAAGTCAACTAATTCTGAATATTTCACTGTCTTGGAGGCTGCAATACAACAGGAACATGCCCCCAGTTAACATAAAAAATGAGTAATGTTAATGTACAACTCATATGATCAAGTCTATGTTCTAAAGACCGATCGAATAAAAGAAATTCACTAAGTCCTATTAATGTATAGATCTAGATTTACAAAGATATATGTTACTATTGTTTACATACATATATTATGATGAAATCACCATCAGCAAGGATTAGCATTTTTATGGAAATTGAAAATTTCCACCAGCACCTGTTCCTTTGGGACCCTCCTGCGGACTAATGGCAATCCAAAGCAAAGAAAGTGTAATTGCAATAAGACCTGACCACACATATACAATGGTGGGCGTCTTCGCTCGCCTTCCCATCAATCCTTTTGCAAATGGATACAAATGCGCGAGAACCCAAAAACTAAAGAATGCTCCTCCTATAAACTTGCTCCATTGCGGATTTGCACTATAAATGGTTCTAGAAAATGCAACAGCAATGGCGATCACATTTACCATGGCAATAACAATTGGTGGAATCATTAGAGAACTCCATTTTACTATATACAAATCTGCAAAGATATCATCGTCGTCCTCTCCTGCTGATTTGGAAGTGAGAGTAAAATGAATCTCAATACCTGCTATGACTTTTAGCAGTCCCTGAATAACAGCTGCCAGGTGAGCACTAGTGCCGGAAATGAGCCAAAATTGTTCGTTTCTCCACCACTGCTCCAACTCTACGCCAGACCACCTAACCTCGAGAATGGCAAGCGCCACCAGGCACACAGTCATGATGAGCAAGTAGATTAAGAATGCGACACTGAGGGTTTGCACAATAAAATATCCAGAGAACAATGAGAGTGCTGGGAGGAAACAATACACAATGAGGAAGAGGGAGGTGAAGGGATAGATTCCGACATTGAGGTAAGCGAGACGTTGTAAAAGGTTTAGGCGTTTACTACCGAGGAATGCATTGTTCTTGGAGAAGAAGATCTCAACAGAACCAGTGGCCCATCTTAGCACCTGGTGTAGTCGATCTGTAAGGTTAATTGGTGCCGATCCACGAAATGCATCTCGTTTGGTTACACAGTATACAGAACGCCATCCACGATTGTGCATACGGTACCCTGTAACCACATCCTCTGTCACTGACCCATAAATCCATCCTACTCTATCTCCCCATTCGGTCTTTTCTTCGTACCTACATGTAACATGATGTATCTATAATAAGATATAATAAAATTGTATAAATTAAATGTTTGTAATACAATGTTTGCAAGCAATTTATATTTATTATATGTAACTATATATGTTCTATTTTGTTTAAATGTGTGTGTTCGCCGAGGTATACATACCAACAAGAAACGACAGAGACAGCTTCAGCTACTCTAGTAGCATCGAGCGGATCGCGAGGTGCCCTCAGTTGACCTGGCGGGCGTCCATACTTGATGGCAGGATGATCGTCAAGAGGCCGACCTTGGAACTCAGCGACAGGTATGCTGTCAGCCAACATGGTTGAATTACCGAAACGTTTAGGCAGCCAGTTTCTGTCTAGATCTTTATCAAATTGACTAGCACTCAAAGCCGGTGTTGTTTCAGAGACTTCTTCATCACTACTCTTTTCACCATTATTCATTACCCAGTCAGCTGAGGGAGGATCAAATCCGTACAATGCAAACCGCCTGAACATGCACCCGGTTCCCACATAGAATGGACCTTGGAGACCATCGAGGGCTCTCATGTTTCCGTCAAAGAATACGGTGTTGTGATTGGCATAGCGATCTGAGGGATCAATACCTTCAAATCTTTGGGGGAACTGAATATAGCAAATGTCTTCGCCACCTCTGTCCATCATGAAGCACATTCCTTCTCGTACTGCCTTGCAATTATAGATATAGTGATCACAATCAAGGTTGAGAATGAATGGTCCATTTGATAAGACTGCAGATGCTCGGACAAGTGCGTTCATTGCACCAGCTTTCTTGTTGTGATCATAACCTGGCCTTTTCTCTCGAGATACATATACAAGCATCGGCAAACGTGTATCTACCTCAGAGAAATCTATGATTTTATCGTCTGTACTTCCCATCAACGGATCAGGACTTGGAGGCTTTAGCATTACCTATTCATATACATGTATACATTTAAATTAACATATAAATATATATACATGAAACATAACTTAAAGTTCAAGATTTAATTTGTTCTTAGATTAATGTGCAAGAAAATACCTGAAGTATTCCGGCATGGTCACCTTTAGCATGTTCGCTAGAAGGATTATTCCAAGTGCCTGGCCAGTGACTGCCATCAGCCATCCAGGTGGCCTTTAATACCCTAACAGGCGCAGAAGGGTCAGCCTTAGTCTCCTTCAAATGCTTCATCATCTTCATTTCCTCTCTTGCGTTAAATGCATCGGATCTTCTCCTAATAGAATCAGGAAGGCCATTTATGCGCACTTTGAACTCATCGTACTCTCTTTTGACCCGTCTTCTGTCCTTCACAAAATCCACCTGACTCTTGTTCTTGGTAGGATCGACTTTTAAGGCAAAGTAAGAATCTGGATTTCTTGGCTCAATATTGTGTTTACGACAAAATGGAACCCATAAATCAGCAAAACTTGCAGCCTCAGCCATGGCTTCGAAAGTCAAGAGAGCGCCTCCATCATCTGAAACATAACAGGCAACCTTCTCAACAGGATAATCAACTGCTAAGATGGAAAGAATAGTATTGGCAGTTGTAAGCGGTGGCTCCTTCTCAGGATCAGCAGTGGACACAAAGAGGTCAACACCGGGCAGATCAGATCTTCCCGTGGGATTGGATGGCGATGGACTGTCAAATTTCTCATGAAGAACAACGAGGTCAGTGGAACGATTGACTGGGTGAAGCTTTGGAATTTGGTCGAGTATCCACGAAAATCCAAACCATATCTCGCAAGTAATTGACATGACCCACAACCAAACTGCATCCGTATTGGGATGAAACACTCTCCAGTGTAAGAAGAAACACATCACTACTAAGCGAACAGCGATAAGCAACCTGCAAATTAATGAAGTGCATACACAATAAGATATAGTTATAACTAACTAGCTAAGATATATATGTTCACTCCTACAATAATCATTTATAGTTATGTACAATTACATATAAAACAATCAACCTATATGGACTTATGATGCCAGATGGGATCGGTGTTTTTCTGCACAAAGGCTTCCAAGGCTTCTCTTCAGCTTTAAATCCTCCTTCATGAAAAACATCACCGTCGTCATCATCCTCCGGAGGCCAATAAGCATTGCCAACTCCATAGGTACCTTTGGTCTCAAACAACCACTTATTGTGATCGAATTCTCCGTTTTGATTTCTCTTCATAACTGACATGTTTGGATTCTGTTTTGAACCATTTGGTGCTGGTAATGGCAATGCTCCACTTGAATATTCATTATTATCATCCTCGTAATCACCTACTTTGTACAACTCCCTGCAACCGGGACACAAGCCGGTCTCTTTCTGTGCATCTAAAAAACAATCTCTACAAATCTTGTACCTGATATATTTGCATTATTTTATAACAATATAGTTAGTTTGATTGTCATAATAATATACAATACTAGCAAAATTTGAAAGAACGGACAAAATTAGCGACAAATAAATAAAATTGGTCATTAAATTTTGCGTCTCTCACACGTAATAAGATTGGTTGCAGTTACAACGTGATGCAGCAAATGATTACATTGTCCGATAAAAATCACTGGTTGAAATCATTTGAAAATAATTTAATGAACATATAATATGAACCGTCTGATACCAAATCAATAGTATGAAATTTAAAACGGTGTGAAACTGCATGGACAAATTACTACACTCGACCCAAATCTCTCTAAAACTTAGCAGTTAAATTAAAACCGAGTTTATATATTTATTTCAACATTTTATAGTACATGATATTTATAAGATATGAATGAAAATTACCAATTTCCACACACATGCATACATACAGGTATATGCAAAACATGAACATATTTACATACATACCTACACTCACATGGAGTCACATCATTTCCTCTTTCATCCTTCATAACTTTTCCATCACAAATTGAACAAGAAGAACCTTTAGCCCCAGCCATTTGAGGATGAGTCACCACAGAATCAATTACTTTGTCCATTAAATGTGCTCTTGTTACACTGTTGAATCCTCCGGTAAACAAAGAATTTGAAACATATTGTTCTTCAGCTTTCATTGCCACAGAAGAATCCATTGGTTGATTATCAGGAGTTGGGGGAATATGAACAGTATAATTCATATAATCAGATGATAAATCTGATGACATGTCAATGTCTTCTTTTGATAAACTAACATATCTACCACTTGATGTTCTTCTTGCAAATTTTATACTTTGCTTCTCGCCCGAGTTGCTTCCTCCGGAGCTACGCAAAGATTTCTTCGAAGGTTGATTCGTCAATGACGCCATTACTTTCGATTTATATTGCTATATCTACACCCTTACACCTTGCAATATGTATATAATTTTATTTATTTCTTAAGAGCTAAGTAAATATACACCAATATATATTTAATTTGTTTCATGCATTGAGTTTTATGCATGTAGATGGCCTATTTGTTACACCTATATAATTCTTGAAGATGAAATAGAATTTGTTTCTCAATTCACCATCATTGGAACAATTAGATTCTATCCAAAATCAAATAAAAAACCAAACATTTTTTTCCATTGTGTATCTACAAGGAAGAATAAGAGTCAATGTTCAAATTATTCATGGGAGGAGAACAAAAGTGGATAGAGAAAAAGAAAATTGATTGACCATGAAACAGATTTTGTGAGAAAAAAGAGTACTACCAAAGTAGAAGATAGATTTATGGTGGGAGACCAAGTCATTCCTATATTGCTACATTCATGGTTCTCATTTCCTTGTTTCTAGGAGTGTGTTAGATATTTGACAAACAAACATAAACTTAGATGCATATAGGTTTGGTAGTGGCAAATATCATTTAGAAACTTATACATATAAATGAAAGATATTAGGTTCAAACTCAAATAATCACGGAAAATAATGTTCGGCCTAATAATCTCGATATTTTAGAGTTGTCTATATGTATATGATAATTCTTTTTCAACATATTTCATAGTAATACAATTATTTTAATGATACATTTTTTAGCCTATCATATTTAAGAATGAAGACCTATTTTAATCTCAAAGAAAAACTGCATAATTGAATTTGGTCTATAAAAAAATAAAAGTACTTTTAGTGATAGAGGAAAAAAAAATCAGGACAACTTAATCTCTATATCACGATCGATCGTCCGAAAGTCAGAATTTTTATGTTGATTTTGTGTGTTGAATTCACCGATATGTCTGTCAGGTACTCCTCCGGTCTCGTATATAAGCAAAATAGACTTTTTAGATTGATTGAAAAAGTAATGTATTTGTCTATATTATAGTATAGATACATTACTTTTTAAATGAATCTAAAAAATTATTTATTGCTTATACATGAGACTAGAGGTACGCCACTTCATTTCATAAGGGACAATTAAGTCTCTAACAATAGCTAAATTAACCAAACACATTGTCTAAATTAACCACTTCATTTCATTGGAATATTGTTTATTTTTTAAACTGCTGCATAGAGCAAAAAAGTCAAGAACAAAAATATAGAAAGTTCTTATTGCTGAATTCTTATGCGATTTCCATAAAATAAAAATCAACTAAATAATTTCTTATTATAAAACACTAACATGCCATGTTGAAATAGAAATGCTCAAACAAAAATTTGGCTTCTCCACACATACAAACCAGAACTTCTCCAACACACTCTTGGACGGTCTGTTTATAAGAAAAAAATATTTCATAAAATACAATAAATTAAAAGTTAAAAGTCATGAACATGGATAAATAAAAAATGCAGAAATATTTTTATCTCGTCAAAAAATAATAATCATGATACGAAAAATTGAAATTATATTTTTGCATATATGCTTGCATGTACATGTAAGGTTATTAATTTATTATGTTTGTTTGTCATAGATATAACACACTCCTAAAAATCAGGAAAATGAGAACCATGAATATAGCTAGCATTTTAGGAAGGACTTGGTCTCTCACCATAAATCTACCTTCTTCCACACAAGTATTCTGTTTTCTGACAAAATATGTTTCATGTCAATCAATGTTCTTTAATTTAACCTTATTTTTTGTACCATGAAATTTTTTAGTCATTGTTCTTATTCTTCCTTGTAGCATGCAATGGAAGAAAATGATGGATTGTAGATTAGGATTTGGATAGGATTCTAATTAATTTGAACAATAATATTTCTTCTTCATCATGATAATTTTTTTTCTTACTAGTCTTTTCTTGAATTATAATCAAGTTGCAAATTAATAAAAAATGGCTAATAAATAAGTTGCATGCATGTAGATTTTCTTATCACTTAGAAAATAAATCAAATTATATAGGTGTAGCTAACAAAATAAATTGAAAGAAATGATGAAACCAACATCGAAGAAATCTCCGCGTGATGGCGAGAAGCAAAGTATAAAATTTGCAAGAAGAACATCAAGCGGAAGATATATTAGTTTATCAAAAGAAAATATGGAAATGTCTTCAGAAGTATCAGGTGATTATATGAATTACAGTGTTCACATTCCCCCAACCCCTAATAATCAACCAATGGATTCAGTTGCAATGAAAGCTGAAGAACAATTTGTTTCAAATTATTTATTTACTGGATGATTCAATAATGTAACAAGAACTCATCTTATGGACAAAGTTATTGATTCTGAAGTGACTCGTCCTCAAATGGCAGGGGCTAAAGGATCTTCTTGTTCAATTTGTGATGGAAGAGTTATGAAGGATGAAAGAGGAAATGATATCACTCCATGTGTGTGTAGGTATGTATGTATATATGTGTTCAATTCAAGTTTTGCATATACGTACGTACATGTATGTATGTACGTGTATGTATGTCGTACGTACGTGTAATTTTTATTCATATCTTACAAATATAATTATTAAAATATTTGAACTAGCAACAAAATTTTAGAGACAGAAAAATGTTAAAGTGGTCTCTAATTTCGTCGTTATGTGACAGAAACAACAAATTCGATGATCGAATTTATTTTGTCTCAAATTTTTATTAGAACAATGAGACTAACTATGATGTTATAAAACAATATGCAAATTTATCAGGTACAAGATATGTAGAGATTGTTTTTTAGATGCACAAAATGAGACCGGCTTGTGTCCCGGATGTAAGGAGCCATACAAAGTAGAAGAATATGATGAAGATAGCCATGACAATTCAAATGGAGCATTGCAATTACAAGGACCAAACGATAAGTCAATTACGAAGCGAAATCAAAACGGTGAATTTGATCACAATAAATTTTTGTTTGAGGCGAAAGGTAGCTATGGAGTTGGCAGTGCTTATCTGCCTCCAGATGGTGATGATGATGACGACGATGATGTTCTACATGAAGGAGTATTTGATAATGATGATGAGGCTTGGAAACCTTTGTGCAGAATAGTACCAGTTCCATCTGGCATCATAACTCCATATAGGTTGATTATTTTATATGTAATTGTATATAGCTATAAATGATTATTATAGGCTTAAACATATATATCTTAGCTAGATAGTTATAATTGTATTTGATTGTGCATGTATTTCATTTATCTGCAGGTTGCTTATCGCTCTTCGCTTAGTAGTGATGTGTTTCTTCTTACATTGGAGAGTGTTTCACCCAAATGAAGATGCAGTATGGTTATGGCTCATGTCAATTACTTGTGAGATATGGTTTGGCTTTTCGTGGATACTCGACCAAATTCCAAAGCTTCACCCAGTCAATCGTTCCACTGACCTCGTTGTTCTTCATGAAAAATTTGACAGTCCATCGCCATCCAATCCCACAGGAAGATCTGATCTACCCGGTGTTGACCTCTTTGTGTCCACTGCTGATCCCGAAAAGGAGCCACCGCTTACAACTGCCAATACTATTCTTTCCATCTTAGCTGTTGATTATCCTGTGGAGAAGGTTGCCTGTTATGTTTCAGATGATGGAGGCGCTCTCTTGACTTTCGAAGCCATGGCCGAGGCTGCAAGTTTTGCTGATTTATGGGTTCCATTTTGTCGTAAGCACAATATTGAGCCAAGGAATCCAGAATCTTACTTTGCCTTAAAAGTCGATCCCACCAAGAACAAGAGTCAAGTGGATTTTGTGAAAGACAGAAGAAGGGTCAAAAGAGAGTACGATGAGTTCAAAGTGCGCATAAATGGCCTTCCTGATTCTATTAGGAGAAGATCTGATGCATTTAATGCAAGAGAGGAAATGAAGATGATGAAGCATTTGAAGGAGAATAAGGTTGACCCTTCTGAGCCTGTTAGGGTATTAAAGGCCACTTGGATGGCTGATGGTACCCACTGGCCAGGCACTTGGGGTTCTGCTTCTAGCGAACATGCTAAAGGTGACCATGCCGGAATACTTCAGGTATTTTCTTGAGTATTATATCTAAGAACAAATTAAATCGTGAACTTTAACTTACATTTCATGTATATATTCATATCATACTTGAAGTGTATACATGTATATGAATAGGTGATGTTAAGGCCTCCAAATCCTGATCCATTAATGGGAAGTACAGACGATGGAACCATAGATTTCTCTGAGGTAGATACACGTTTGCCGATGCTTGTATATGTATCTCGAGAGAAAAGGCCAGGTTATGATCACAACAAGAAAGCTGGTGCAATGAATGCACTTGTTCGAGCATCTGCAATCCTATCAAATGGACCATTCATTCTCAACCTTGATTGTGATCACTATATCTATAATTGCAAGGCAGTACGAGAAGGAATGTGCTTCATGATGGACAGAGGTGGCGAAGACATATGTTATATTCAGTTCCCCCAAAGATTTGAAGGTATTGATCCTTCAGATCGCTATGCCAATCACAACACTGTATTCTTTGACGGAAACATGAGAGCTCTTGATGGTCTCCAAGGTCCATTCTATGTGGGAACCGGGTGCATGTTTAGGCGGTTTGCATTGTACGGATTTGACCCTCCCACAGGTGACTGGGTCGTGAAAAATCCTGAACACACCTGTACTGAAGAAGCCTGTGAAGTTACACCGGCCTTAAATGTGAGTGAGTTTGATGAAGATCTAGATGTAAACTTGTTGCCCAAGCGATTTGGTAATTCAACCATGTTTGCTGAGAGCATACCAGTCGCCGAATTCCAAGGTCGCCCTCTTGCAGATCATCCTGCTGTCAAGTATGGACGCCCACAAGGTGAACTCAGGACGCCTCGTGCACCGCTTGAATCTAGTACAGTAGCAGAAGCTGTCTCTGTCATTTCTTGTTGGTATGTATATGATATGTTGTCCAATACAAACATATAAGCCATAGAAAATAGTTGTATTTATATACAATATTATATATTAGCATATATATATTACAATATTATAAACATACTAAAATTTTTAGCTTATTTAATTTTGTTACATAAATAATGAGAAATATATTTAATACATGTAGGTACGAAGACAAGACCGAATGGGGAGAAAGAGTAGGATGGATTTATGGGTCAGTGACAGAGGATGTGGTTACAGGGTACCGTATGCATAATCGTGGATGGCGTTCTGTATATTGTGTAACCAAGCGAGATGCATTTCGTGGATCAGCACCGATTAACCTTACTGATCGACTACATCAGGTGCTAAGATGGGCCACCGGTTCTGTTGAGATCTTCTTCTCCAAGAACAATGCATTCCTCGGTAGTAAACGCCTAAAACTTTTACAACGTCTTGCTTACCTCAATGTCGGAATATATCCCTTCACCTCCCTCTTCCTCATTGTGTATTGTTTCCTCCCAGCACTCTCATTGTTCTCTGGATATTTTATTGTGCAAACCCTCAGTATCGCCTTCTTAATCTACTTGCTCATCATGACTGTGTGCCTCGTGGCGCTTGCTATTCTCGAGGTTAGGTGGTCTGGCGTAGAGTTAGAGCAGTGGTGGAGGAACGAACAATTTTGGCTCATTTCCGGCACTAGTGCTCACCTGGCTGCTGTTATTCAGGGACTGCTAAAAGTCATAGCAGGTATTGAGATTTCATTTACTCTCACTTCCAAATCAGCAGGAGAGGACGAAGAGGATATCTTTGCAGATTTGTATATAGTAAAATGGAGCTCCCTAATGATTCCGCCCATTGTTATTGCCATGGTAAATATCATTGCCATTGTAGTCGCATTTTCTAGGACGATTTATAGCGCAAACCCACAATGGAATAAGTTTATAGGAGGAGCATTCTTTAGTTTTTGGGTTCTCGCTCATTTGTATCCATTTGCAAAAGGATTGATGGGAAGGAGAGGGAAGACACCCACCATTGTATTCGTGTGGTCGGGTCTCATTGCAATTATACTTTCTTTACTTTGGGTTTCCATTAGCCCGCCGAAGGGTGCCGACGCAGAAGCTGCTGGTGGAGATTTTCAATTTCCATAAAACTGCTAATCCTTGGTTATGGATTGATGTCTTAGTAATGTATCTATGTAAATCTAGCTCGACAACATACTCGATTTGTCTAGGTTAACGTAATAGGACTAGTTAAGCAAATTACATTTCTTTTGGTTGGTGTCAATATTTCATGAGTAGGTTGTTTGATTGGAAAAAACATGGAAATAAATTAGATTATAGTTTAAAAAAATGGAACCATGTGGTTCTTGCAAATCTTTTGTTTAGATATTCTACTATTGTAAATGATTATAATTTGATAAATGATATGAACATATTCTCTATAGTGTATGATATCAGTTAAGTAGTTAAGTTTATATATACAAATCTTAAAAGAAGTAATGATGCTTACCCTTTATGCCTCATTATTAGAGCACATAATATAATGATATTATAATGCAAACAGAGATTTTATGAACTATGAAGTACACAAACATTTTAACAAACAATTAGAATGCACGTGAAAAATTACATGCATAGCAGCATGCATACAAATAATGGGTTTGCAACTAAATTCAAGAACATCAACAACTAAAACTTACCTTGGAAAACAAGTTAGTGCATTTTTACAATTTGACATGTAAAATCTCAGAAGGGATAAATATTTTTAAGGCATGAAATATGATTGCAGAAGAAAAAAAACATGGAGAAGATGTAAATTTAGTAACATACCAGAATAGATAGCTTCTGAAGAATGAGAAATAAAGAAAATAGAAAGCAAAATACAGGAACAATAAGAATTAAACTCCTTTTAAAATGTATGTCTTTTAATCATAAATAGTTAAAATATATAACTTTTTTTTTTTGGGTTTAATAACTTATTATTGAATTCATACAATTACTCATCAATGAAAATTTTAGTGTTTATAAAACCTGATTTTTTCAATAATATTTCTAATAGCTATTAACTCAACACTTATTTATAAAATTATAAATATATTAACATGTACAATAGTTCATGTGTTCATGTGAGTTTAACCACTAGACTACCTGACCAACAAAAAAAAAATCATGATTGACATGAAAAAAGATGTCAATTTAATCTGTAAATAGGATTCCCGTGGGGATTCCCATGTTTAGGACCCGAAAACGGGGAATTTTCCCTCTCTTTAAGGATATGATGGAGGAAAAAGTCTCTCGAAGGAGGTGGATGAAGACAGAGATTAAGATCTTTTTTTTTTTGTCAAGTAGCCTAGCGGTTAGAAATTCCACTTTTTTAAAGTGAAGAAGTGGGATGACCGGGGTTCGAACCCCCGCTCCTTGCATATAAAATGCGGTGTCCAACCAATTGAGCTAAACTCATGGGACAGATTAAGATCCTTTTAAATAGTGGGGAATTGTGTGTTAAAGTGTCTTAGTTTATTCTCCGTCTCATTAACATTCCTACTTAAAAAAGAGAGTCAAGTGATGCGCGGTATACTTATGAATAACGCTATAATGAATACAAATTTTATAAAATTCACTATTAAATTAAAAATTTATATTATATAAATCATTCATATAAATTTTTAAAAATTATTTGAAACAAATTCATATAAATAATATATACGAAATAAATTTTTAATCCAATAATAAATTTTACAAAAGAAGTTGAGTGACATTTCCTTCCATGTTAGACATGGGCATTTCTTAAACTCAAATAAAATATATATAGCAATGAAACTCTTTAAAAAAAGAAGTTTTATTTTATCCAAACAATCTTTCCTTTGCCTTTCCAGGGTGCCGTGCAAAGATAAAGATCATTATCATTATCACTAAAAGTTCCGTCTGTACTTTCAGGAGAATAACATAATCACATGGCAACCGAACCAAAGAAGATCATCATTGATACCGATCCTGGAATCGGTACATTTTTTTTATTTCTTAATCAATACACTTTTAGATTTCAGTGCATGTTTGATATCACGGTGGGGTGCCAGAATCATGACCATCCACCGTGATTTTGCAGAATCTACAACTTGTAGCCTCCGTAAAATATCATATCACTGGATCACCGTAATTTTGACCCTCCACCGTGATACTAAACATAGGCTTCCAATTTAATCTCAATCATTTCAGATTTCACTCTGTTTTCTTATCTTTTTGTGTAGATGATGCTATGGCTATATTCCTTGCTCTAAGATCACCTGAGATTGAAGTTATTGGACTTACAACTATCTATGGCAACGTTTACACTACTCTTGCTACCAGAAATGCTTTGCATTTGGTAATCTTTTTTATTTTATTTTTATGGATTTGTTTTGTTATCTATTGTATTGTATTGATGAAATTGAGTTTTGAGATGATGAATTTGATTTTGTGTAGTTGGAAGTTGCTGGAAGAACTGATATACCAGTTGCTGAAGGATCTCATGTTACATTAACTGTAAGTTTGTAACAATTCGACAATTCGTATCTCTTCTTTGATCAAAGTTTTAAGAAAAGTATTAAATGTTAGTTAGTTCAGTGGAGATTGGCGCTGAACTTGATAGGGAGGACTATGGTTAGATCCCCTACAATTGCGCTTGGGAGGGGGTTGGAAGTTGGAACCACTTGATGTCAAAACTGACCCCCGAACCGGATACTGGTGGTGAAAACCAAGTTTTTATTTATTTAAGAAAGGTCCTTATGTTGTGATTTAAGGTTTTCGATGTGGTTATGAAATTGAGATTCGAATTGTGAACGGAGGATTTATGATTGAATCTTGTTATGGATTGTAAGATACATTGCTATTTAAACTTTAAAGTATGACATTTTTAAGTAAAAACAAGTTACATAACAAATGAAGAAAAAAGATCAAATGATAAAAGAAAAATAGGTGATTATACAAAGCCAACAAAAAAGGTGTTGACTACATTAAGTTTAACTAGTGATTCATTAGAATGAATCATAATTCGTCATAGATAATCAGGATTCAAAATGAGATGCATATTGATTTGGTACTGTTTTGTATGGGATCGAGATACGATTTTCATGTATTGTAAGTTATTGATAACCATGGTTTTTGATATCTCAACGACCACAATGCAACCATAATGCAACCATGGTTTTTGACATCAATTATGAGCAATATCAAGGATATGCGATCAAGGATAACCTCATAACATCGGCTTGTTATTTTTCACTCACACCAAACTGAATGGTCTTAATTTTAACACTTTTTAAAGTTTGACGAGATAATTAATCTGTATTTGATGCTTGTTGAAATCTGTGTATTCCTTTCAAATGTATTGTAGTTGATCGGCTCATACCGATGAGGTCAATTAGAAATTGCAGTACTAAATTAGTAGATCTGTGACTTCACTAATTATTTAATCCATATTACTTTTACAGAAAGGAACGAAACTTCGCATTGCAGATTTTGTCCATGGTGCAGATGGACTTGGCAACCAAAATTTTCCACCACCAAATGGGAAACCCATTGAAGAATCAGCTGCTGCTTTTTTGGTTAACCAAGCAAAAGCTAACCCCGGAAAAGTCACCGTGGTTGCATTAGGCCCTCTTACAAATATTGCTTTGGTATGATATGTGTGCAATTTCTAATATGTCGTTTTGGCTTTACTCTTCATACTTCATTTCAAAACAAGATTCTGTTTGGCAGGCTATACAGATGGACCCAGGGTTCGCTAAGAACATAGGGCAGATTGTTCTGCTTGGTGGAGCCTTTGCAGTAAATGGCAATGTGAATCCAGCTGCTGAAGCAAATGTAAGTATACTTTGTAATCAAATTCTTAGTTTAAGCTCCATAAAAATATTATATCATTTGAGGCTCGGTGTATCAAACTTTTCGGTTGAATTTGGTTCCAGATATTTGGTGATCCAGATGCTGCAGATGTCGTATTCACAAGTGGCGCAGATATACTTGCAGTGGGAATAAACGTTACTCACCAAGTTGTATTGTCAGGTACCCCTTTTCCAAACTTCCTATGCACTCATTTTTGCTATACTGATGTAGCCATTTTGTTGAAATGAATAATTGGGTCTTGGTAAATCTTATGTGGTGGTTTAACATCTAGTTCTTCAACAGTTATGATAATTTTCTCTTCTTTTCCTTTTCTTTCAGGATGTATGCATCGTGTTCCAGCAATATTTTATGTGACCATTCTAAACTTTTATGTTTTATAAGTTCCCTTATATGAAGTTTTCAGCGCAACAGATTTCATAGATGTCTGACTAACTAAACCAGTGTTCTAGGAAAACATTTTATTAATGGAAATACTGTGGGAGATAATACGTGATTCATTTACTGTCTATCTGTAAAATGTAGAAAAAATGATGTTAGGCACGTAATTCATAAATGTTAGGTACATAACAAAATAAAAATCTAGGAAAAATGGAGTTTAGAATAAGAATCCTTTTTTTCTTTCTCGTGGAACACAGTATGGTTCCCCTGAATCTATCTGTAACACTTTTCTTTTGTAGTGCACATGATGTTGTACTTATTTATCACGGTATTGCCACTGGAGCTCTTTGTTGATGTTTTTTTGTTTAATGCAGACACATGACAAAGGCAGGGAAAGATATCCCATATGTTTGGACTGAGAGAGTCAGAGTTCAAAATTTTCCATAACTTAAATAATTTTTTTCCATGATAACTCTCAATCACTAACTCTCCCAAAAGCTTCAGTTGTTATGTGAAGTCCATGAATGGTTTTATTTCTAACTAGTAAGTAAGTAGTAACTATAATATTTTGAAACCTACGCTGAAACTTTTTATTACCTTTGTGTCTCATATCTGCACTATATTAGCATTGATGGGAACTTGGCATCACTCAAACACGTGAACATGCTTCTATTTTAGTTATGGCTCATGTCAGTTTTCATGTTCTGCCACATTTGTTTTGATTTACTCTCATCCCAAAAACAAATTGACCAGGTTCTGATCGAGAAAAGTTGGCAAGTTCAAAAGGAAAATTTGCTCAGTACTTGACCGGAATCTTAGAGGTGTACTTCTCCTACCATTGTGATGCGTACAACACCAACGGTATGTCTTCATATGGCATCATAAAAAGCAGAGAGACCTAATCATCTGAATTATTATTAATTAGTTAGTTTTTTTATACAGGAGTTTACCTTCATGACCCAACAGCGTTGCTTGCAGCTGTTGATCCTTCACTTGTAACCTGCACGGAGGGTGCTGTTAGAGTCCAAACCAGTGGCATTACAAGGGGACTTACAATAATCTACAATAAACAGAAAAGGTAGAAAGCATTAGCAGTTGATAAAATATAAGGCCTTGGAGGAGTCAGGCTAATTTTTTTTTTATTTTTAAATAATCTATATTCATATGAATGCTCATGTCAGTTCTCCACAATTTCATAGTACCCGATGTAGGATTTAGACATGTGTGGACAAGATCTGTAGATTGCATAGTTAGGAGAGTAGGTGAGATGAAGAATAGCCCAGTCTCTAGAGTTAGGGGAACACCTAGAAAAACTGTAGGATAAACTATTACGAAAATCTTCGAGGTCAATGGTTTGGCTAGAGATATGATTTATGATAGATCACTATGTCGGCGTTTGATCCTCATAGTTGACTCCATCTCGTGTTATAAGGCTTAGCTGTTGTTGTAATATAGCGAAAAAACCTCTGAAAAAAGAATGTGTTGACATGCCATAGATTTGAACAAGTTCAATATAATAGATGATTTAGGAAGGGGAGTTGAAGAAAAACCTCTTTGTAATGATATCTTGTCTTCATCTTGTATTGCAATTTTGTCAACTTTATCTTTGTGTTACCTTTAATATATGTGCCACCTGATTTTTATCTTTTTATGTTTGTAATAAACCAGGTTTGAAGAAATCACTGAATGGTCCAATGCGCCACCAGTAAAAGTAGCTGTGACAGTCGATGCACCTAGAGTTGTGAAATTGGTAATGGATCGTCTTTTGTCTTGAAGTAGCTATGAAGCAATTCAATTATCATTATTGATTATTATCCACCTACTTGTATCTGGTTTCAATGTTTTAAGCAGTAGATTATGCTCACTCCAAAGCTGTCTTTTTCATTCTGTGCTATAATTGTGTTTTTGGAGCTCTTGAGCGTTACTTTTTACTTTACATTTTATTTTAATTTCAATATAAATTAACATTCGTATTCGAATTATCATACATTGAGTGACATTCTTGTCATATTTTGTTTGGAATGCAAACTATTAGAAGGTAAAAGAAAATCTTGTTATATGTCCTGTTAGATTATAACATAAGATTTCATATCTTGATATTATGTTCTGCAGAAGATCTTATGCAGAAGTCAATCCAAAGCCAACAAAAATAGATTAAAAAATATTGAGATTTATTTTAATTTTGTAAATCATTTTTTAAGAGACCTACTACCATAGTAGTAATATTTTTTGACACCTCCAACTGTGTAATTCAAACCAAGACTTATTTTAATATGTGAAGCCACATCTTCACAAATCAAAGCTTCCCAATACAAATCCCTTGCAACTATTTGATCTCCTGCATCCAAAACCTTTGTACATTTATCAAAAACCGGCGGCAAAACCAGCTCAATATCTTCATCTCTCTCTCACTATCAACAACATTAACTCCTTCATCCACTCCTACCTTTTTCTTTTTCTCTTCCAAGAAAATCTCCTCCTCTCTCAAAATCAAATTATAAACTGCTCCCATCCTCGAAATAGAATTCAACCACATTCCCGGCTTAACATTTCCAGGCCAAACAGCACCAAATTGTACCCTTTAAACTCAAGCCTACCATCAAAATTCTCAAACAACATATCTTGAAAACCGAAAAGCTGATCACACAAATCAGCCATAGTCATCAACACAAAAACCGCGACAACTCTCCTCGAAAGCTTCACATCTTCGCCTGTACGAATATGCTTCACTTTGACTCCATCATCAGGAACAAGACCCTGCAATTTCTTCCTCCAACTTTCATCCCTATTAAAAATTCCCTTCTCCTTAGCTTTCCTCAAAGACAATTCTGATTTCTCAAGATCATGACAAAGTTCTTTCTCAGAATACTGAAAAAGAAGATCATCATGAATAAGAGTTTGTCTAGGAACAGCACAAAACAAATGAGTCAAACGTTCAGCTTCTGCACCAACATGTCCACGAACAACTTCACGACTAGTTGAAGGATCGAAGAATGCGAGCATATTATAGGAATTGGAGTATGTTGAGTGGTGCAGTCCACAAAGAGAGACAGAGTAAGGTGCTTTCCAAAGGTGGAGAATTCGGAATACATTGATAAGGTGTTCAAGGAAAGTTCCATGTTTGTGCCAACATTCAGATGCACCAAGGGAATGGAGGATTGTGATTATGGAAGGGAGATTTGTATCAATGGAAATGAGTTCGTTTCGGAGGAAGGGCTTAGCTGAGCTTAAAAGGTTTTGCAGGTATTCGCTTGAACTTAATGAAGAAGAATTTGACATTGTTGTGTTAAGCAATCAGTGAGTTCCACAAGGGCTGGTCTAGACTTCCACAAAATCTCAGTGAGATAACTCATTTAATACTCCCTCCGTCTCAAAATAAGAGAAAATTGATCAAAGAAAGTTGATATATCTAGTCCAAATTTTTAATCAGATATGTCAATTTTCTGTGACAATTTTTCTATTATATTTTGGGACGGATGGAGTATTGACACGTCTCAAATAATTTGATTATCTAAAACTAGAAACAAAAAATATAATGAGGAACAAAATGTGGTGGTGCATGTAGTGTACGTGATGTTGAAGAGACACATAAGGAGGCAGTGATGGTGAGAGTGATTGAGACGGTAGAGAGATTTTAGATTGGAAAGTGTTGGGTACATCCTTGGAGGGTGTGTATATACCTTAAAATAAAGAGAGAGAAAAAAAATGATGTCTATTTATCATTATTATTTTCTATTTATACCATCCCTATTCCCTACAGTTAGGACAACAACAATTATTGTCAAGCTTTCACATGCACAAATATGCTGTGTCCACTGCTAAGAGGTCCATTGCCTCTAGGGTTGGCCTAAACATAAAGTGGCATAGAGTTGAGAGTTGAGACAAGTTTTTGTCTCATAGAGTTCACTTAAAACAATAATTTTACTTTAACATGGAGGTAAATAGAACATTTTGTGTTGGTTTGAGACCGGGTGACAAACATGAATGTGGACAAAAAATGGTTCAACAGACTACTAAGAAAGTGAAAATAATTCAAATAAAAAAAAGATGAAAACATTTTATAGTAGAGAAGAGTTACCACCTAATGCATTTTTTAACTAGTCACAGGGAGAGAGGTATCAAAAGCAAAGATTTCCACAAAGCTACACATTAAGCTAAAATTCATTTGGTCTAAGATTTGGTGTGTTACATGAACCTTAAATCAACCTAGAAGCTAAGGTAGCCAACAATCAATCCAAAGCTAACTGATTTGTCATTTCCTTAAATTTAATGGCCACCTTTTATAACCAAATCTCATGTTTTCTGAATAGACTACTAGTTTTATATATGAATATGAACATTACAATTAGCTAGTTTTTTTTTTGACAACAATTAGCTAGCTTATGGACCCTAGTTGTGTAGCGCTTTTGTGGTGGGTTGTGCATGGGAGTATGATGGAAGGTTTGAAGCATGCTATAAGGTCGGGGTTAAGAGTTATAGAATTGAATATTGATTGGATGACTGTTAAGTCTTCAAGAAAAGGGGTACTGATAGTTTTATGGGTTATTTTATGGTGAAGAACATACGAAGATACCTGAATTTAGGTCGGGATGTTAAGATTTCATATACACATAGGAAACCTAATCAATGCGCAGATGTTTTAGCTAATATGAGTTGTTTTTTAGATTGTTATGACTTGTGAGATATTTTTTGAAATGTGTCGTCTAACACTATAATTTTATTTGCGGCTAATGTTATTGGGTATACCACCCCTAGGTTGATTCTATTGTAATCTTTTCTTTATTGGGTTTAGACCCTCATTGCTATATTAAAGAAAATCCGAATGCCTTTGAAACATTATGCATTAGAGATGGATGTGTGTACTTCAATCTCTACATATAATTAAATATTTTATCCAATCAATATTTTAAGCAAATTTGTTTTTTTTTGGTATGTGCAAATTTGTTTTAGGCCAAATACATTAATTAATTTTTCCAATAAATCTAAATATTTAATTTTATTTATAATGTTGATGTTAATTGGAAGAAGTACACTATTCCTACCAACTAAAATTGATACATCAAATTTTGTGATTCATATATTTTTTTTTTTTATAAAAAAAAGGACTAGGAGTACTATTATTATTATTTGACTAAATTATTACTATAAAATTCCGTAAAATTTGATTTATTATTGTAATTTTTTTTGGGTTACCATAATATTAGTACAAAATTTTCACTATTGGTAACAATGACTAGTAATCTCTATTGGAGAACTTGTGGGGCATACACAGTGAGTTTTTCCTTCCAACTGAATTTCTTACATATACACGAGTCAAAAATCGAATTCTTGACCATATTCTCTCCTTACCATTTTGATCAATTCATTTTGATATTATTGTGATTTTTTAACATAAATTATTGCTATTATTGTAGTAGTATGACCTAAATTAAAATTAAAAAAATTGGGTTATAACTTATAAGTATATTCTCGTCTAAAAAAAAAACTTATAAGTATATTAGCTTCCTTAAAAAAAAAAGAAAAAGTATATTAGCTAGGTGTGTGTGAAATGTTATAGTTTGACTGGAGGGAAAGTAGTAATAATAATTATCAGAGTAGTGAGCGAAAGTGCCCAATTCCATTTCTTTCGTATTTTAGCAGCGCCGAGACGAAGAAGAAGAGAAGAGAAGAGAGAGAAAGAAAGAAACTGTTTCGTTTCTCTCTCAGATTCTCAGATATGGATTTAGACCAATGGATCTCTAAGGTTAAAGATGGCCAACACCTTCTCGAAGACGAACTTCAACTTCTCTGCGAATACGTATTCATTCTCTCTTCTCTCTTTCTCTTTCTAGGGTTTCACTTTCACTTTCATTTTTCAATTTCAATTTCAATCACTTCTTTAAACGATTCTTGCTTAATTATTATTCCTCAATTTCAAATCCACAACGTGTTTATGAAGATTTATTATTCAGAAATTAATTAAAGTGTGATTATGAATGTTGTTTTTTGTGTTTTCAGGTTAAAGAGATCTTAATTGAGGAATCTAATGTTCAACCTGTTAATAGTCCAGTAACTGTTTGTGGTGATATTCATGGTCAGTTTCATGATCTAATGAAACTTTTTCAGACTGGTGGTCATGTCCCCGACACTAATTACATTTTTATGGTATTTTACTTTTTTTATATTGTTGAATCTGGATGATGTTGTTGTTGTTGTTGTTGTGCTTTTTTAATGAATGTTTCTTGTTGATTGAATTTTTGTTAGGGCGATTTTGTTGATCGGGGTTATAATAGTCTTGAAGTATTCACTATTCTTTTGCTTCTTAAAGCTAGGTATGTTGCTTCTATTTATGCTTAACTTAGCTCGTGTTTGTGTTCATGTGACTTTGAGTAATATTAATTGTAGCCATTTTGTAGTTTGGCTATGAAGTATTGACATAGACACATACGACACTGGTACTGATATGTCAACATTGATAATAGTTTGAGAATATAGATTTTATTGAATGTAACCATGCATATCGGTGTTAGACACCGGACACACCTTCACCATGAAGTGTCAAGGCCACATAAGTCTCAAGTGTTATGAGTTAATATTGTAGCCACTTTGTAGTTTTGTGACTTTTTGATTTATTGGTCGTATTGGGATATGAAGTATTGACACTGACACATATGATATGACACAGGTACTAACATGTGAACGCTGATAATAATTTGAGAATATAGAATTATTGAATGTAACCACTAACCACACAAATCGGTGTCAGACACTGGACACGCCTTCACCACTTGTACAAACATGTCAACATTGATAATTTGAGAGTATAGATTTTATTGCATGTAACCACACATATCGGTGTCAGACACCAAACACGCCTTCACCATGAAGTGTTAAGGCTACATAAGTGTTTGAATCTCAAGTGTTAAGAGTTATACTGACTATCTAAATACTTTGCCTTTTATTTAAGCATCTTTGTAATTTTTGTTTGATATTGTAGATACCCTGCTAATATTACCCTTCTACGTGGAAACCATGAAAGTAGACAACTCACACAGGTATGTGATTAATGTACTTGGCTACCATACCCGACAATAATTACTGTAGGCTTAAGTAAACCACTTATGCAGAAGATGGGAAATTATTAAATGTTTATGCTTTGTGTCATTCTAGCAGGCCTATGTTGTTAATTATGAATTGTGGAAAGTAGTAGTTTATTCAAATTCTGCTATGCTATAGTGCTACAACACCACTATTAGTTACTATTTAACAACTATAGGAAGCTAATGATGCTTTTTGGGGGACATATATAGGCATTTTGTGATCAGGTTCTGTAACTGAACTGGGTTGGTAACTTGATAAAATTTAGAGATTTTATTTGTTAAAATAAATTAGGAATCTGTTGGTTATATAATTGATTGATTCAGCGGTGTAAAGAGTTGTGAACTATCACTCTAGTTTCCCATTGTTTTTTTACTTCTGCACTTGCTCTAGTATGAAATGCCAAAATTTATCGATTTCTATTACAAGACCTAGATTAGATGATGATTGAGAAAATTCAAAGGTTGAAATTAGAGATGTGAAAATTTATGATGTCAATTTATGTTAATTTTGTAATTTAATATTTTTCTAGGTCTATGGATTTTATGATGAATGCCAGAGAAAGTATGGAAATGCTAATGCTTGGCGATACTGTACCGATGTTTTCGACTATCTTACACTTTCTGCAATTATAGATGGAACTGTAAATCTCTTTTACTTTTTCTCTCCCTCCTTCCTCTCTCTATTCCTATGCTCATACAATCAGTGCACGAGTATTGTGTTTTTAAGTTTCACTTTAAGAAAACATAACTCTCTTATATTCTGTGGTTGACCCAGGTGCTTTGTGTTCATGGCGGCCTTTCTCCAGACATACGATCAATTGACCAGGTTCTCTAGCTCCCTTCTCAGCTGCTGGTCAAAACAATTATTATCTAAGTATTAGGCCAATTGCATTTGGATTAGCTTATTATGTATTTAGAAGAGCATCATAAGAATGACACAACATTTTGTCTCAAAAGCTTTCTTTGTTTTAAAAATTAAAATTAATCAAATCTAAAAGTGTGCCATGCCAACTTGCGAATTTATATTGGCCAGATGTCTTAGTTCTTGTCAAACTAAAATTTTGCAAAAAAAATTATACCTTGATATTGTGCATGTCAACTTGTCTACCCTTTTAGTACCACAACATATGTAGGGAATGTGCATATGACAAGCTTGTATTTCTGGTGCCTCTTTACTTTGGTTTCATATTGTACATAATATTTTTAAAGTAGTTTGCTGGTTCTCCTTTCTGCCCCATCCTTCTCTGACTCCATAAAAATAGATTATAACTGCTTGAATATATTGATAATACTAAAAATAATTGGATGATATTTGTATCTCATTTTCTTTACTCTATGCTAGTAAATCAAAGAGGTACCAGCAATGGCCTGTTTGGTTTGAATTTGAAAATAAGTTTTAATGTTTAATTACATTTTACAAAAATGCCACCTTGATTTCTCACTTCTGTTTATTTCCCATTATCAAGATCTGCGCGGGAATAAACAAGGTGTCATTTTTATAGTTAAAGTCAAAACATGAAATGAAAACCAATTTATTTTTAAAACCAGAAAAGCTCTAATGTGTTATGACAGTTTGTCTTCAGAATGCCATCAGTTTCTTTTTAATGTATGTGTTTGGTTTATTTTAAAAAAGTTAACAATAACAAAATGTTTGTCTTGAAACAGAAACATCGTATTCTATAATTTACTCTTTCAGCACTACAATGAGATAGCACTTTATATGCTATTTTTGGATAATTTATTGTTAACTGTATAGCTAAAATATTGTTTGTTACTTTTTTGAAAGGTAAACAACTATTTATGTTGTTTATAATGTAGTAATATAAAATTTATGGCAGATAAGAGTCATTGAGCGGAACTGTGAAATTCCTCATGAGGGGCCATTTTGTGATCTAATGTGGAGTGATCCTGAAGATATTGAAACATGGGCAGTCAGTCCACGTGGAGCAGGCTGGCTTTTCGGATCACGGGTTACATCTGAGGTAATGCAATGAATTATCAATTTGTTATTGAATTGAATATTATGTGTGGATTTTACAGACACATTCTTTTCATGCAGTTCAATCACATAAACAACCTTGATCTTGTTTGTCGAGCACATCAACTTGTACAAGAAGGCCTCAAGTACATGTTCCAAGATAAAGGCCTTGTAACTGTAAGTATCTGAATCTTTTAAAAATTGAAGAAGGCTTTGATGTTTCATTTTTTCCTTAATTGGTCTTTTGTGCTGGTCCAATGGTCATGCGAAGAGACATATAGAAGCTCTAGTGTGAAATAGTCCAATTAATAGGGGTAAAGGGAATCCATACGAGGTATTTCAAGTACGTGAGCTTGAGCTTATTGTTTGAGGGGTCTCTGCAATGTCTTGGGTTCAAACTTTGCATATTGCACTTATTTGGAGCAGTGTCAAAGACTCAGTCATTGATAGTTGGGGGAGCATTTTTGAGCAGAATGAGGCCACTACAGCTTCTCCGTTTCTGAGTATTTTGTAGTAGCTGGAGTTGTGGCTGCGATCCTCAATCTTGTCCCATAAAGATCCAAGGGTGAATACACCCTTACTCAATTTACAGTCAAAATCACTTGAGAAGAGAATGTTCCCGTTGATTAATCCATTTAGCTGACCCCCACCTTGTAGGATAACTTGCTTGTTAGTTGTTGTATTTAATTTCTGAAAATGTTGAGGTAATTAAGTTAGTTCTTTTTGAAATTTGCAGGTATGGTCTGCACCTAATTACTGTTACCGTTGTGGAAATGTAGCTTCTATTCTTAGTTTCAATGAAAATATGGTGAGTCACCCAAAGCTTGTTTTTTCCTTTTTTTTTGAAGTATATTTTCAGGACCCTCTTGATTGGTTCACCATTTGGTCTCATGATGTATGCGGTGCCTTTGTTTTTCATATTTCTCACATGGGAAGAACATTTTACTTCATGCCGTCTTTCTTTTTAGCATCCAATAGTATTTCTTCTATATATGACCTTCATATTAAAGAAATCAAGAGACAGAAGAATACATGTCTCCTTAAAAGCACTCAGTTATAAAAGCATTTAGTTTAGAGTTTTTTAACTCATTTGCAAGTTTTGGTGTTAGTGATAGTTGGCCTACGGCTGTTGCATGCCATTAAGGAGACAATTATGCTGGATTCATCCATAGAATTATCTTCAAATTCTGTATCCCCAGTCCCCACTATTTATTTGATTTGATCTTAAGGTGGTAATGTACATAATTTACTTCCGGGCCTAATGAACATTACTGCGTTTAACATGCATGGTTGACTGTTGCAACATTTGTGGAAGTGGATAGAAATATTATATGTAATCTTGGATTTTGATGGCTGTGATCGTGCATACGTGTTATTGACGCTTGCATGTTTTCTTGTAACAGGAGAGAGAAGTTAAGTTTTTCACTGAAACAGAGGAGAACAATCAGATGAGAGGGCCAAGGACAGGTGTTCCATATTTCTTATAATTTGGCGATGGTTTAACTGAATTTATTGTAAAATTATGCAGTAAATGACGTACTAGTATGATTGGACAGTGTTAGTCATGTATCGTGGAGATTCAAACACATTGGTTTTTCTTAGGTGAACCCATATTTTTGTTATAGTATTTTTTGTTTGCTTTGACCAAATATTGAACGTTCTAGTTTCGCAAATCCTTTGTATAATGTTCAACACAATATTGAAAATTGTATTCCTCAGTCTGCACGACTAAAAGTGACAAGGTACAGAGTGACATACATAAGTTTGTTCGTTATACATAAGTGGCACTTTTCACCTACACTTTAACCAGAAAACTTATTATCAACTTCGCTTTCAACTGCAAGAGGGTATTTTTCAGCCCCATTTTTTTCTCTTAAGATGTTTAAATGAGATTTATAGGAATGTAAATGTCACAAATGGATTTCTGTAGATTAAACTAATTTTGTATTTAGGGAATATATAGTCTTGTTTACAGCAGCATTGTGGTCCAGTTCAGGTGATTTCGTGCACAATTGTGTGTTGATAAATGATTCATTGGTGCTCATGCTAATGATCTTTGATGATAACACTGTGCCAGCTTCTTACTCTTTGCTAAGAAAAATTATTTGACATTACAGAGAAATTATCTCTTGACAAGAATGTGAAATGAAGTCTCAGTAACTTTCATCATCTCAGACCTTTTATTTTCAAACTCTTTTGTTTGTTCCAATTCTCAATCACTTGAGTTATGCCTTGTTGACATTTTGAAAGCTTTGGAAAACTTTAATCAGTTCATACTCTTAATTGAGCCTCAGTAATAGTGAAAGAATGAACTGATTAGATAACTAAAAACACGCATGCCAACAACAATTCACATCACATAACCAATTATCAATTACAACATACATACATACATAGTACTCGATATTATGATAATATGATATTAAAGTGTATGTGATATAGAATATAAAAATAAAGTGTATATGATATTGTTTAAAAGTGTCTTTACCTCCAAAACAGTTTTTTTTTTTTGTGAACACAAATTTCTTGTCGTCATATAAAATAAATGGTTTAAAAATTCCTAGCAATGTTTTTCTGACGAAATTTTGATAATTTCTTGTGGTTGTGTTTGCATCGTTTATGTGAACCTCATCTCTAAAATTCAAACACGGTCCATGCACTTTGAGTAAGTTTTCAGTGACTTGTCACTAAAGTCACTAAGCACAAACAAAAAACAACACGGAAAGAACTGTTCACGTAAAGCATGCAGTTGAACAAACAAACAAACACACTGAACGTGACTACCAAAAATCAGCGTTAAAAAACAAATCATAGCTAGATATTGGCAACACATCACTGCATTATCTTATCAACATAGCTCACTACTTGCCAATCCAAAATTTAGTAACATTTCAATCACTCTAGTAAGGATAGACTCATCACTCTCACCATCACTGCCACCTTGTTTCTCATAATAATCATCTTATTTTCTTTCTTTGTCAATCCAACACGGCACCACCACATTTTGATCCTCACTAAATTTTTTGTTTGTTTTTGTTATTTGTCCCGGTTAATCTATTTGAGACGTGTCAGATATTAAATGTGAGTAACTCTGAGCGGGGGTTTCTCATTATATTCTACTCTTCCAAGATCTTTCACCAAGTTATTGATTGATTAACAACCATGACGAATTCTTCTTCATTAAGTTCGAGCGAATACATGCAAAACCTTTTAACCTCAGCTAAACCCTTCCTCCGAAACGAGCTCAATTCTATAGACACCAACCTGCCTTCCTTAATCACAGTCCTTCGTTCAGTTGGTGCATCAGAATGTTGGCACAAACATGGAACTTTCCTTGAACACCTTATCGATATATTCCGAATTCTCCACCTTTGGAAATCACCTCACTCTGTCTCTCTTTGTGGACTGTTCCACTCAGCATACTCCAATTCCTATGTTAACCTTGCAATCTTCGATCCTTCAACTAGTCGTGATGTTGTTCGTGGACATGTTGGTGCAGAAGCTGAACGTTTGATTCATCTGTTTTGTATTGTTCCTAGACAATCTCTTATTCATGATGATCTTCTTTTTCAGTATTCTGATAAGGAACTTCGTCATGATCTTGAAAAATCAGAATTGTCTTTAAGGAATGCAAAAGAGAAGGGAATTTTTAATAAGGATGAAAGTTGGAGGAAGAAATTGCAGGGTCTTGTTCCTGATGATGGAGTCAAAGTGAAGCATATTCGTACCAGTGAAGATGTGAAGCTTTCTAGGAGAGTTGTCGCGGTTTTTGTTATGATGACTATGGCTGACTTTTGTGATCAGCTTTTTGGTTTTCAAGATATGTTGTTTGAGAATTTTGATGGCAGGCTTGAGTTTAAAGGGAACAATTTTGGTGCTGTTTGGCCTGGAAATGGTAAGCCGGGTTTGTGGTTGAATTCAATTTCGAGAATGGGAGCAGTTTATAATTTGATTTTGAGAGAGGAAGAGATTTTCTTGAAAGAGAAACAGAAAAGGGAAGGAGTGGATGGAGGAGTTAATGTTGTTGATAGTGAGAGAGATGAAGATATTGAGTTGGTTTTGCCGCCGGTTTTCGATAAATGCACAAAGGTTTTGGATGCAGCGGATCAAATAGTTGCAAGGGATTTATATTGGGAAGCCTTGATTTGTGAAGAAGGGTTGGAGAAGGTTGAGGAGTTGCTGGTGAAGGGTATTGAGAAGAACCCTTTTGTTGGAGAACCACATGTGGTGTTGAGTCAAGTTTATTTGACAAAAGAGAGATTTGAAGAGGGTGAGAAAGAAGCTGAGAGAGGATTGACTCTTTTGCTTGAATGGGGATGTCATTGGGATAAAAGGGTTTCTTGGGAAGGTTGGATTGCATGGACTAGAGTTTTGTTGATGAAAGCAAAAGAGAAATCTTGGCCTAATACTTCATGGGGTATCCTCAACTTAGGTCTTGTAAAGTAAGATAACTTGAGTATATATGTGGCTTCACATATCAAAATAATTCTTGGTTTGAATTACATAGTTATGCATTTAGAAGCTAAATAAATGGAGTATACAGTACTATTTCTTTTATTATAATACTGTTTATTTCTTTCTTTCTGTACAAGTGATCTTTGATATCTTAGGATTATTGTGCAAGTTTAGTTTCAGAAGTTCCTTCTCTGGATCAAAAATCCGGAAGTTAAAAACCAATTTTATAACCACTTTCAAAACCATCTATTCATTGGCATCAGCGCATGGCTTACTATCTTAAACATCGTCGTAAAGCAAAAGCACAAAAAGTGCATAATTTAAAGTAGGAAGAGGGATATTAACAGACTGAAACCATATCTATCATAGCTTTGACAGCATTAATGTTATATACACAACAGAGGAATGTGAAATTTGTAAAACTTGTTGAGATATAAAAGATATTGAACAGGTCTAGATTGAGGTGTACCTCAATAAAAGGACCAGTTATCCCCTTTTATAAGCTAGCAACAACTTAATTCTTAAACATATAAAATCATAATTGTTCAGCAAAAACTAAAATGGTGGTACAGTTGTATGGGTGGTGCCTTTATGCTATCCAATTGCATGTTGATGTCTACATTTGTTAATACTGAAGATTAGTGTACAATTAAAAAATCTACGAGCCTATGAGGTACCTGAATCTCTAGTCCCTCAAGTAGATAAGTCAGTTCCTGAATTGCAGTTGACAAATGCAGTAGACTTTACAATGACTGTGAAACAAATATATGTCGGTGATTCAATGAAATAAATCATTTTCCATCTGCAGATTCTCTTGAAACAATAACTTAGCTGTTCAAATGTTCTTAGTCCAATCACAACATAGCATAAAGCTATATACTAAATGAAGTAGACTGACTCCAATTTCACCAGTACCCTTTGCATGAGCAGGTTCCGTTTTTGAAATGATGGAAGCGACTAGAGTCTCTTAGTATGATCTCATGTTCAATGATCTTGGATATGTAGGTTATGGCACTATGACAATCACCACAAATGCGTAAATTCTTAGTAATTCGAATAGGTGCACCAGGAGGTAGTGTTAGGATGGCATAGGCAAGAGCCAACTTCTCACTATGTTCAAAAAGTAGGTCACCTTTTTCTTCATCATCCACATCATGAAGAGCAAAACTTGTCTGCGGAACATACCCAATAGCCTTAATTTGCTGAATCAAGTCTGCAAGTTTTTCATATATCAGCTGAGTTTGTGAGTGAGTTCTGTCTCCCACATAGAAGGTTTCCATGCCTTCCCTTGCTTGGACCCAGCTGCAACCAGGTCTTTTCTTGATTCCAGTACGTTTCATCAAATATCTAATCTTCGCAACATCTTTCCATCGTCTAGCATCAGCATATATGTTTGAAAGCAATGTATATGACCCATCATTCTCAGCCTCTAATTCTAACAATTTTTTAGCCGCAAATTCCCCAAGTTCTACATTTGAGTGTATCCTACAAGCACTAAGTAAGGCCACCCACACTACTGGTGTTGGTTCAATCGGCATATCATTAATGAGTCTCATAGCTTCATCTAGACGACCAGCACGACCCAAAAGATCAACCATACATGCATAATGCTCTGCTCCAGGATCAACCCCAAAATCCTTTCTCATTCTATAAAACAAATCGATTCCACGTTCAGCCATTCCTGAATGACTACAAGCATAAAGCACAACCAGAAAGGTTATGCCATCAGGCACTAGAGCCACTTCCCTCATCTTGTCAAAAACACGGAGAGCATCGTCACCGCGTCCATGCAAGCCATAACCCGTGAGCAATGAGGTCCAAGAGACTGCATTTCTCTTTGACATATTGTCAAAAACAACTTGAGCAGTATCTACATCTCCGGATTTAGAATACATGTCTATGAGACAATTAGCCACAAACAGAACATCTAAATCAATACGACTTCTTCTCAACACATAAGCATGAATTTGCCTACCAAACCTCAATGCCGCCAAACGAGCACAAGCCATGAGCGCACAAGATATAGTAAAATCATTAGGAACTATACATTTATCAATTCTAAACATTTCAGAGAAAAGTAGCAGAGCATGTTTGGGATCACCATGCTGAGCATACCCTCCAATCATCACAGTCCAAGTTACCACATCTCTATCTTTGGGACATATTTCATCAAACATCGCACGAGCTACTTCTAAACTCTTGCATTTGGCATACATATCAATTAGAGCATTAATAACCATCAAATCATCATCATCATGCTCCCCCTTGAGAATAAATTTAATTGCATAACAATGAGTTTCTTTCCCATGAATCAATGCTCCAACAGACGCACAACCAGAAAGCAATGACACAAGAGTAACCACATTAGGATGACAACCACATCCACACATTTCCCTAAACACATCCATTGCTTCACAACCAAACCCTTTCTGAGCATACCCAGAAATGATAGAACTCCAAGTAACAACATCCAACTCAATTTTCTCCTCCCTCATTTTCCCAAACAAAGAAAGAGCATCCTCAAACCTACCAGTTTGAGAATACCCAGTAACCATAGCATTCCAAGTAACAACATCCTTAAATCCCATCCTCTCAAAAACCTTATTAGCATCTCCCATTTTCCCACATTTTGCATACATATCAACCAAGGCATTCCCAACAAAAACATCATCAACCAACCCAGTTCTAACACAAAAACCATGAACCTGTTTCCCATGTAACCCTAAACCAAGAAACCCACAAACAGGAAGTATATTAACAACACCAACAGCATCCGGCAACAACCCATAACCAACCGTCATTTCCCTAAAAAGCTTAACCGCAACATTCGGAACAAAACAATGTGAATAAACAGAAACAATCGAATTCCACGACACCGAATCACAAATCCCTCTATGACACAATTCATCAAACACCTTACGCGCATAAACAACCTCCTTACATTTCCCATACATCGACACAACCGCATTACAAACAAACACATTAGAATCAAATCCCGATCGAAAAACAAACCCATGAATCGAAGCACCAAGTTCAAAATTCGATATTTCACCACAAGCTTTAAAAACAAAAGGGTATGTATAATGATCAGGAACCCAATCAAGTGTTTTCATTCGACAAAAAAGACGTAAAACAACGTCAGGAGAATTCAAATGAAGGGCATGTCTTATTAGTTGATTCCACCAGAAAACTGATGAGTCAGAAGGTGTGAGGTATTTTTCTAGAAGTAAAATGGCATATTTTGTGGAGTTTAAGGAAATGTAATTGGCAATGAGGTTGGTTACGTTTGTGTAGTTTAAGATATGACCGTGTACGATGTATTTTTGGTGAAGTAGTTTCGCTTGGATTAAGGTTTTGCATTGTTGTTTTTGTTTGGATATAGTTGTAGTGGTGGAGTGATATAAGAGGGTATTGATAATGATGATAAGTGGTGGTTTTAGTTTTGATTTGAAGCGTAAGATCATGCTAATATTTTCAAATTATGATTATGCCGCGCGAAGTATTCATCAGCTGATGAGTCTTCAACTTCAACTATGTATAGAGCAAAGGAATGGGCCAGATCAAGCTGGTTTTTGCCAAGTTGAGCTAAAAAAAGGTTATGGATACCGTTGTACGGGGGTATTGACCTATTAACCCAGTAAAAAATCAAATTGGGAGATTCTCAATTTTATTTTACAGGAGTATTGCAAAATTCGCGTAGATATTGACCTATTAATCCGGTAAAAAATACTCCTCGATCCAATAAATGTTTCACGTTGATTTTGACTTATTAGTAATTTATAAAGAAAAATATTAACAAATAAAATCTTATTTTTGTTGAGCTGTGTATCCTCTGTGTACAATTGTAGAGATTAATCTTTTGAGCCTACAAAAATTGGTTATAGAAGTAAAAAATTATGAAATGACATTTTTTTAATTCAGTCAGTATTGTCTCATCAGCATTTGATGTGTCATATCATTAAAATAAAAGAAGATTAAAAAAAGAGTTGACTTTAAAATGTGAAGGGTTAAAAATTGATTTTGAAAATTGAGGGACCAAAAATTTAAGACTATGAAAATAGAAGGAGTAAAAGTACATTTAAACCTATTATTATTCATTCTAGCTCATTCAAAGCCTAAAAAGTAAAACAAGAAAATAAAGCCACAACTTCACCGTAATTGAGGTCTTTAAAATGGGCACTTCAGAAATTGAATTCGATTTTTTTTTTTTAAGGAGAGTTATATGATCAACTCTCATAGCACTATGTTGGTAGCTTCATAATTTTTTTACTCTGCACATATTATTTAAATTTACCAATACATAGTAATTGATAAGTTAACAACTATATTTATGAAGTAAAAAATTATTAGCTGATTATTGTATTTTAGAGATAATAATATATCACACAAAAAAACACAATTTCATTTATATAAATATTATATTATTTTTTTAAACATTTTTTCATAAAAAATTCAGTATTCACTATTATGAGAAATAAAAATTAAAAAAAAAATCAAATTTTTTATTTTTGAAAATTTTGATAAATAATAATTGGTTGTTATAATTTATTTAATGATAAAATAAATAATTTTTTTTAAAAAATATACATTTACTTATTAATTTAGTAATTTAATATACTAATACATCTATCTATTTTATTATATATTAAAATAAGGTGAATTATATGGTGCAATGATAAAATAGTCATGTACCAATACATTAAATGTGTTGCTCAATAGTTATTTAACATGTGTCATAAAATTTGACAAGTTAGAACTATTATGTTTGACCAAAAGCTGATTTTGACAAATGTTATATTCTTATTGGTTAAAATGTCAATTGTCCCAATACAATGTGTTTTTCCAAAAGCACCGTAGCACTTCCCTTAAAATAAAGGTTCAAGTTAATTTGTTGACATCTCATCATATTTTTGCCAAATAATATCATTTTGCCACATCATTCATTTTTCCTATGTGGCACTTATATTAGTTTCAACTACTCTCATTTTTTTTTATTGTGTAACAATTTATATGATTTTAAAAGTCATATTCATGATTTTAATAATGACCATCATTATTATTGATATCATTTTTCCTAATTCTTCATTTCTCTTTATTATTTTTTTTGATTACAAACATTAATCCAACAAACCATCTAATTATATTTCACAACATCTTTTTCCATTGATATATGAGACAATTAACAAGCATTATCCCATATTTTCAATTTAAAACATCATATTAAGTAATGTACCCCCTCCGACCCAAAATGTAAAAGAAAAAAACTTAATTTTTTTGTCCCAAAATGTAAGAGAAAAAGTTCAAACATTTATCTTTTCAAGAAAAGTTTACTCTCTCTCTTACTTTTTCTATAATAACCAACAACCAATAAAAATTGTTTTTACATCTTTCCATACTACTTTTTTCAAAAAAACATACTCTCAATCATTATATTTTACTTTTTCTTAATAAGTGTGATTTTTGTTTTTTCTCTTACATTTTAGGACAGAGGGAGTAATTTCTAAATCTTCCTCATGACTATACCAACCAACCTTCTACTTTATTAAATATTAAAAGTTGATGCATATATCCAATTCTCTATTTCGTCATTATTTTCTCCATCTTTTTTACTTTGTTTTATACATTTTCATTTTCATAGAATCACGATATTTACTGACACCGTATGTATATAGCAAAGTATCAACCTTTTACATTTGCTTTATTATTATGTAAGTATAGAACTAAATATATGTTACGAAGCATTGGACATCCAATTCTATATTTCTTTGGAGAAAAAAGTCCAATGCTATTGTTATTATCAAATTTATGAGTATAAAAAATTTGTGTCTTGAAAATTATGGAATGCATGTTTGTTTTGCACTATGCATATATTGGTTCAATTTTTTTTAAACAAATTTCTCGGTTCAATTAGTGAAGTTTAAATTGTACATGTTATAATATCGGGATAAACTTCTCAATCAAGAAAGCTAAAATTAACATATACTCTCTCTTATCTTAAACATAAAAAAAAAGTTTGATTACAAATAAAAGTGTAGCTTCATATTTCTATTTTTTAATGTAACATATATAAGTCATTTTGTCATATCTATGATATTCTTTTAAAAAAATAGGATGAATACTAAATTAATTTTCTAACATATAAAAAAGTTTATATGTCTAATCATCCGCGCAACACGCGGGTTTATATCTACTTAGAAATTATTATAGGTACCTTATCATTTCCCTTATAAAAAGAACAAGCTAGCGTTCTTCTTAAAATCAAACTCATTGCCCACGGCCACGGCCACCCCAAAATAGACGGTAATGCAATCAGCATGCATCTACTCTTGGTCTTCTTTATATCTCACATCCAAATCAATCCTACCCTTAGCTTACTCCTTCTCTCACGGTGTTGTGTATGAGTTTTCTTCACTCATGTTGGAAGTTTAAAGTCACCGTTGTCACGTACTGCATACAAAATATGCATTTTTTTTTTATTACATCCATTCTATTACTAGTCCTAGAAGAAGACCCTAGTTAGTTCTATCACCCACCATCCACTCACTCCACTCAAAATACCTCTCACATCCAAATCAGTCTTAGCCCCTACCCTTGCTCTCACGGCATCTTATATATGAAATCTTCTACACAAATTTTGAAAGTTTAGTCAATTGAAATAGATCATGCACACGTAATACACAGATATATTGATGTTCGAATTCTAATACGCTCATTTATTCATCTTTAAAATATGACATTCTGGCTACTAAATTGATCTAATTAATGGTACGAAATTAGAACCTCTTAGACATATATGATTAAGGGTTAGAAAAAAGTAACAAAGGATATTGTTAGTTTTGTTTTTCTCATTACCTCCCTTCCCTATTGTCTTTGATCAAAAGCAGCTAGTAACTTATCACTCTTAAAAGACAAAAGTGGAAGACTTTAATTAGGCCGAGTCTTTGATATATTACAAATGGAAATATCAAATATATAGTTTATTTACGTATTAATTGTGTGTGTATAAATATCACCTACATCTCCCATTATAATGCATCCAATATCATATACTAAGTCTCTTCTTCAATTATACTTTCTGTAATTGACTATACCTTTCACCCAGTTAAAATTTCTAAAATGCTTCAGAACATGAAGCTTTTACCAACAATGCTGTGTCTTCTTTTGTTCTTCCATGTGTTTGTAATAGGCACATCAATTCATAAAGCAACCAAAAAGCAAGGCAGTGAGGCAGATGCTCTGTTGAAGTGGAAAGCAAGCTTTGACAACCAAAGCAATGCATTACTCTCTTCGTGGATTGGAAACAAACCTTGTCGTTGGGAAGGAATCACATGTGATGATGAGTCCAAATTCATTTACAAGGTAAATCTTACGAATATTGGACTAAAAGGTACGCTTCAAAGTCTCAATTTCTCATCACTTCCGAAATTCCAATGTTTAATTTTAAGAAACAACTCTTTCTACGGAGTTCTTCCACTTCATATTGGGGCGATGTCCAATCTAAATACTCTCGATTTGTCACAAAACAAATTCACTGGCAGTATTCCAAATAGTATTGGTAATTTGTCCAAACTATCCTATCTTGATCTCAGCTACAATCATCTCAATGGGATTATTCCACCTGTGATAACCCAATTGGTTGGTCTTGGTGTCTTGTCTATGGGTACTAATGATGATTTAACTGGACCCCTCCCTCAAGAAATAGGTAGATTGAGAAATTTGACAATGTTTGATGTTTCATCATGCAATTTCGTAGGGATTATACCAATGTCGATAGAAAAGATAACCAACATGTCATATCTTGATGTAGGAAACAACAACTTTTCTGGAAACATTCCTCGCGGAATTTGGAAAATGAACTTTAAGCATTTGTCACTTGCAAATAATAAATTTAATGGTTCTATTTCACTAAGTATTTTCAAGTCGCGAAACCTAGAGTTTCTTCATCTTCAAGAAAGTGGCCTGTCTGGTTTCATGCCTAAGGAATTTGGGATGTTGAGTAATTTAATAGACCTTGATATTAGTTATTGCAATCTAATTGGGTCTATCCCTACTTCAATAGAAAAGTTGTCCAATATATCATTTCTCCACTTACACAAAAACAATCTTTTTGGCCACATTCCTCGTGAAATTGGTAATTTGGTCAACCTCAAGCAACTATATCTTGGAAGTAACAATCTTTCTGGCTTTGTTCCGCGAGAAATAGGATTTCTAAAACAACTTCATGAACTTGATTTGTCTCAAAACCATCTCTCTGGCACAATCCCTTCTACAATTGGCAACTTGAGCAATTTATATTATCTTTACTTTTATACCAACTATCTCAGTGGTAACATTCCTAAAGAAATCGGAAAGCTCTTTTCCCTTTACACAATCCAGTTGTTAGAAAACAGTCTTTCCGGGCCAATCCCATCTTCCATCAGTAACTTGGTTAATTTGGATTCTATTCTCCTTTCACGAAATAACCTGTCTGCACCAATTCCTTCCACTATCGGAAATTTGACAAAACTCAAAATATTATCTCTGTTCTTAAATTCTTTCACAGGAAATATTCCAACAGAAATGAATATGCTTACCAATTTTGAAATTTTGCAATTAGGTAATAATAACTTTGTAGGTCATTTACCTCACAATATATGTGTTAGTGGAAAGTTGACACAATTCTCTGCTAAAAGTAACCGGTTCACTGGCCCAGTTCCACAGAGTTTAAAGAATTGTTCAAGTCTTGAGAGACTCAGACTTGAACAAAACAAGTTAAGCGGAAATATAGCAGACAGCTTTGGTGTGTATCCAAATTTGGACTACATGGGATTGAGTGATAATAATTTTTATGGCCAGCTCTCTTCAAATTGGGGAAAATGCAAGAATCTCACAACCCTTAAAATCTCCAACAATAATTTGACAGGAAGTATACCACTAGAATTGGCTGGGGCAACCAATTTACATATACTTGACTTGTCCTCGAATCAACTTACAGGAGAAATTCCCAAGCAGCTAGGCAATTTATCTTCATTGATCAAACTCTTGATAAGTAGAAATCATCTTTCAGGACAAATTCCTGTACAAATTGCCTCATTGCAAAAACTAGATACCTTGGACCTTGCAACAAATAATTTAAGTGGCCTAATTCCAACACAACTTGGAAGGTTGTTTGGGTTGCTTTATTTGAATATGAGCCAAAATAAGTTCGGAGGAAGCATTCCTGTTGAGTTTAGCCAACTACAAGTTATTGAGTATCTTGATCTTAGTGGAAATTTTTTGAATGGAACCATACCAATAATGCTTGGACACTTAAATTTCTTACAAACATTGAATCTCTCGCATAATAACCTTTCTGGTACCATTCCGTTGAGCCATGGCGATATGTTAAGCTTAACAACTGTTAATATATCATACAACCAGTTAGAGGGTCCGATTCCAAGCATTTCAGCCTTTCAAAATGCTCGAATTGAAGCATTGAGAAACAACAAAGGCTTGTGTGGTAATGTCACGGGTTTAGAGCCTTGCTCACAATCAGGTGACAAATTACATAGCCATATGAGTAACAAAATTTTGGTGCTGGTTTTACCCCTCCTTCTAGGCACTCTATTGTTAGCATCATTTGTTTATTTGCTCGCACACCATCTCTGTAAAAATTCAGGCTCAAAAGAATACAAGAATGTTGAAGAAACACACATTGGAAATATGTTTGTAATATGGAGTTTTGATGGAAAAATGGTGCATGAGAACATTATCAGCGCCACAGAAGATTTTGACAACAAGCATATCATTGGAGTTGGAGGACATGGAAGTGTTTACAAGGCAGAATTGCCTACAGGTCAAGTGGTAGCTGTGAAGAAACTCCATTCATTACCAAATGGAGAGGTGTCTAATCTAAAAGCTTTTGCAAGTGAGATTCGTGCTTTGACAGAAATCCGACATCGAAACATTGTGAAGTTATATGGGTTTTGTTCACATTCACTCCACTCATTTTTGGTTTATGAATTCTTAGAGAACGGTAGCATGCACAATATTTTGAACGACAATGAAGAAGCCGGTGAATTTGGTTGGAAGAAGAGGGTGAATGTAATTAAGGATGTTGCAAATGCTTTATGCCATATGCATCATGACTGCTCACCTCCTATTGTGCATCGCGATATATCCAGCAAGAATGTTATTTTGGATTTGGAATGTGTGGCTCATGTCTCGGACTTTGGAACATCCAGGTTTTTGAATCCCAATTCATCCAATTGGACTTCTTTTGCAGGCACATTTGGATATGCTGCTCCAGGTTAATTCCCTTTCTTTTTTTAATAAATTGATGATTATAATATTTTGTAGTTCATCTTTCGTATATTTACAAGTAATTATTTCACAAATTTCTATTCTTATTACATTGATTGGTCGCCTATTTTTCACATGATAACTCTTTTTTCGATTTCAACAGAACTCGCATATACAATGGAAGTAAACGAGAAATGTGATGTTTACAGTTTTGGAGTATTAACATTGGAAATACTTTTTGGGAAGCACCCTGGAGACGTTGTAACATCTTTGTGGCAACAACCTTCGCAAAGTGTTATGGACATAACACTTGATCATACTATGTCATTGATAGATAAGTTGGACCAACGTCTGCCTTATCCCTCAAGCAACGTTCAAGAGGTGGAATTGGCGATAAAGGTAGCAATTTCTTGCTTAACTGAAAGTCCACGTTCTCGCCCTACCATGGAGCAAGTTTGCAAGCAGCTTGTAAAGTCATAATCATCTACAAAGGGTTTAACATGTAGCTGTTAGTGGCATTTTTTGTTATATTTGGTTGGTTTTGTTTAGTGTTGTACTGCTATGTAGTTTTAGGTTCTGGTGTTTTCGCGCGGCTGGGTCTTTTGTTTTTCTCCCTGCTTTGCAGGCTTGTATGCTTTGATGTACATTTTGTACTTCTATTAATATTAGCTGATTAAATAAAAGTACATCTTGTGTAATTTCAAGGGTGGTGGATGGTCATTAGTTTCATAAGAATAGGATGGTGATCAAAGTGGTCCCTATAAATTTTCAAAATATCATAAAATGATCCTTAATCTTATGTATATCAGAATTGATCCTTAATCAGAATGATGATTAGAATTGTACAGAGTTGAGAATTTGATGTATTGGTGAAGAAATATGCATTTTTAGAGTATTTTTAGCCTCGCGCGTCACCATTTAGCAGAGCACATGGATTCATAATGAAGGTTGAAGAACTTAGATTCAGTGTTTGGAAGCAAGTATCAAGACTACTACACCTCCTAAATTTATTATAAGAAAGACGTATTTTTAAGAGTACTTTTAGCCTCTGCCTCATTAGCCTCGCGTGTCACCAATTAGTGGAACACATGGATTAATGCTGGAAGAAATCTGCAATCTGTCTCATGCGCGGGGCGCATAGATTTGAATCCAAAATTTCACTACAAAAGGAAAACATCTAATCAGTGAGAGGGTTCCGAATTTCGCACTAAAAATTGAGGCTTTGAGCATAAATGTAGGTTGAAGAACTAGGATGCATTTCTTAGAAGCAAGAATGAAGACCACTACACTACACCTAATCTTATGTGTATCTTCTTTAACTGTCTTGCTTTGTTTGTATTTATTGTAAGTAGCTAAACACTTAAATTAGGTCTTTAAATGAATGCAATTGCTAATCTAGTATACAGTTAGTACTGGTATAAACAATATATGAAGCTCCGACACTCCTTAGATCAGGCGTATCCCGGTGTCGCGTGTCCGACACCGACACGATACCGACACTTACAATTACATTGAATTATATCACTTTTTCAAAAAAATTATCCGTGTTGATGTGTCGGAGTCCGTGTCTTGTCCGGTGTCGGTGTCAGTGTCTGGGTTTCATATATTAATGAGGAAACAGCTTTCCATTATGACAAATGGCAGAACAGAGACGTAAAGGGCCGGAAAGTTTGTTAATTCTTTAATCTTAGTAAGTTGTAAAATAACGTGTTTAATTGGATTCTCTATTTTTTCATTGTCACAATCTTTCATAGTTGTCAATTAATTATTTAAGGTTCGTATCATACAAGAAAGAATCTAAATGAATAACAACAACAGTTACATCATGGTAGAGGAGCTAGCTAGTTCAATATGCATGTTTTCTTTGTTGTGCATCTTAATATTTTCCAGCGCCAATTTAAGTGAGTTAATTTATCTTCTTGAAAGAAAACATTTTCTAGACTTTGATTACTCAATTAGTTAAAATAATTTTAATTCTCTACAACTTGAACTTCAATATGAACTTTTACATTTTTTGGAAAAGACTACAATATGAACTTTAATATGTCTAAGTGTGTCAGCTGGGAGTTTTACATTGTAATATGAAGAGATAAATTTCAAATTTTTTAGTCCTATAAAATTATAAATTTTAAAATTTAGCCCCTACATAAATTTTATTGAATTTTGTCCCTACTGTATTTGGCCTATAAATAAATAAAATTATTGTTGTCTTCTTCCTGTATAACAACCACTCACATCATTAATCCTCTTTTACAAATGCAGTATCTTCTATTTTCTGTGTTTTTTTATGATCACATCACCTCATGCTTCAGCAAAAATCCAAGGCAGTGAAGCAAAGCTTTGATAATCAAAGTAAGGCTGTGCTTACTTCATGGAATGGTAACGACCGAGATTGGCAACTGCATCAATTAGCCACTATAGGAAATCCATTTCAAAAAATGTACCTCTTCATTGTCATTCTTTTTATGAGCTTCTGCAGGCTGCAGCTTGCTTTGCTGCTAATAGTGAATGTTGTATCAACTTTCATTTGCAAACTAAGGTGCTATATCTATTTTATATATATCTTAAAAGAAGAATTATTGCAAGATTAAAGAATTAACAAGAATTTGATTCCCTATTTTATTTTATTTTTTGTAATTATTATGATACTCCTTTTCGTTTCATATATAAACGACAGTTCACTAGATTTATCGAATAATAACTTATGTGTATACACAGATTAGATACATCAATTTTTTAATCAATATAAAAAGTGAAATATTAATTGTGTTGCTTATATATAAGATGGAAGAGTCGGAGAGAGTATAGTATAGAAATATATATGAAACATTTTTGTTGATATTTATAATCCTCTACAACTTAGCTTGAACATTTAGTTAGTGTTTTATTTTGTTTGTTCTATACTATGTGAACTTGAACTCTATTTTGTTTCTCTTGGATTATATAATTTGAAGATGCATTGACGTTTGACCAAGACAAAGATGTCTTGTACATATCTCTTTTATTTTATTTTCAGCAAATACCAATGAATTTGGTTGTCCACTCACTAACAAGAGCATCCTATTCAATGTCAAGTCACCGTTGTATTGATAATTATTTGATGAATGAAATGAATTAAGTTCGCTCTTGTAAAAAAAACACTTATTTTTTTGTATTGATATATGGTTATTAACTTTGTTCGCCTATATAAACACCACTCTTATCTCCCAAAAACTTGAGCATAAATTCTTGTTATGTGATTGACTAGTTCACACTATGAAGCTTTTACCAATAATAAATTGTCTTTTTATGTTTGTAATGGCCACATCTCATGTTTCAGCAAAAACCCAAAGCAGTGAGGCAAATGCTCTATTGAAATGGAAAGCAAGCTTTGACAAACAAAGCATGGCTTTGCTCTCTTCATGGATTGGTAATAAGCCATGCAATTGGACGGGAATCACTTGTGAAGATGACTCAAAATCTATCTACAAGATACATCTTGCCAATATTGGACTAAAAGGTACACTTCAAAGTCTCAATTTTTCATCACTTCCGAAAATCCGCGCTTTAGTTTTAAGAAACAATTCCTTCTATGGAATTATTCCACACCAAATTGTTGCCATGTCCGGTCTAGACATTCTAGATTTATCGCTAAATAAACTTTCTGGTAGCATTCCCAATAGTGTTGGTAATTTGTCCAAACTGTCGTATCTTGATCTAAGTTTCAATTATCTCACTGGGATTATTCCATCTGAAATAACTCAACTGGTTGGTCTTTATGTATTGTCTATGGCTACTAACAATGATTTAAGTGGATCCCTCCCTGAAGACATTGGTATGTTAAGAAATTTGACAATGCTTGATATTTCTTCGTGCAGTCTCACGGGGACTATACCAATCTCGATAGGAAAGATAACCAACATGTCACATCTTGATGTAGCACAAAATAATCTTTATGGAGATATTCCTCGTGGAATTTGGCAAATGAACTTTAAGCATTTGTCACTTGCAAATAATAACTTTAATGGTTTCATCCCACAAAGTATTTTCAAGTCAAAAAACCTAGAGTTATTTCATCTTCAAGAAAGTGGCCTTTCTGGTTTAATGCCTACGGAATTTGGGAATTTGGGTAATTTAATAGACCTTGATATTAGCTATTGCAATCTATCTGGTTCTATCCCTATTTCAATAGGAAAGTTGGCCAATATATCAATTCTCCACTTGCACGAAAACAATCTCTTTGGCCACATTCCTCGTGAAATTGGTAATTTGGTCAAGCTCAATCAACTATATCTTGGACAGAACAATCTTTCTGGTTTAGTCCCGCAAGAAATAGGATTTCTAAAACAACTGGTTGAACTTGATTTGTCTAATAACAATATCTTTGGCACAATACCTTCTACAATTGGAAACTTGAGCAATTTACAACTTCTTTACCTTTATAGAAACAATATCAACGGAAGAATTCCGAGTGAAGTTGGAAAGCTCAACTCCCTTACCACAATCCAGCTGTCAGCAAACAACCTCTCTGGGCCAATCCCATCTTCCATTGGTAACTTGGTCAATTTGGATTCTATTTATCTTGATCAAAATTACATCTTTGGACCAATTCCATTTTCCATAGGTAACATGGTCAATTTGGAAATTATTGATCTTTCAAAAAATAAACTCTCTGGACAAATTCCACCTTCCATAGGTAACTTGACAAAACTTTCTGTATTAATTCTTGGCGCAAATTCTCTCACTGGAAATATTCCAATAGAAATGAACATGCTTACCAATTTGGAATATTTGGAATTAGCTTATAATAACTTTCTAGGTAATTTACCTCACAATATATGTGCTAGTGGAAAGTTGACACACTTCTCTGCTAATAGTAACCAATTCACAGGCCCTATTCCAGAAAGTTTGAAGAATTGCTCAACTCTTGAGAGAGTTAGACTTGAACAAAACAAGTTAAGCGGAAATATAACAGACAGCTTTGGTGTGTATCCAAACTTGTACTACATGGGATTAAGTGATAATAACTTTTATGGCCACCTCACTTCAAATTGGGGAAAATGCAAGAATCTCACAGCCCTTAATATCTCCAACAATAATTTAACAGGAAGTATACCACTAGAATTGGCCGGTGCAACCAATTTACATATACTTGACTTGTCCTCGAATCAACTTACAGGAGAAATTCCGAATGAGCTAGGCAATTTATCTTCATTGATCAAACTCTTGATAAGTAGAAATCATCTTTCAGGAGAAATTCCTGTACAAATTGCCTCATTGCAAAAACTAGATACCTTGGACCTTGCAACAAATAATTTAAGTGGCTTGATCCCAACACAACTTGGAAGGTTGTTTGGGTTACTTCATTTGAATATGAGCCAAAATAAGTTCGAAGGAAACATTCCTGTTGAGTTTAGCCAGTTACGAGTTATTGAAGATCTTGATCTTAGTGGCAACTTTTTGAATGGAACCATACCAGCAATGCTTGGACACTTAAATGTCTTAGAATCATTGAATCTCTCGCATAATAACCTTTCTGGTACCATTCCATTAAGCCATGGCGATATGTTAAGCTTGACAATTGTTGATATATCATACAACCAGTTAGAGGGTTCGATTCCAAGCATTTCAGCCTTTCAAAATGCTCGAACTGAAGCACTGAGAAACAACAAAGGCTTGTGTGGTAATGTGACGGGTCTAGAGTCTTGCCCACTGTCAGTCGATAAATTTCATAGCCATAAGAGTAACAAAATTTTGGTGCTAGTTTTACCCCTCCTTCTAGGCACTCTATTGTTAGCATCAATTGTTTATTGGCTCGCACACCATTTCTGTCGAAAATCAGACACAAAAGAATACAAGAATGTTGAAGAAACAAACATTGGAAATATGTTTGAAATATGGAGTTTTGATGGAAAAATGGTGTATGAGAACATTATCAATGCCACGGAAGATTTTGACAACAAGCATGTCATTGGATTTGGAGGACATGGAAGTGTTTACAAAGCAGAATTGCCTACAGGTCAAGTGGTAGCTGTGAAGAAACTCCATTCATTACCAAATGGAGAGGTGTCTAATCTAAAAGCGTTTGCAAGTGAGATTCGTGCTTTGACAGAAATCCGACATCGCAACATTGTGAAGTTATATGGTTTTTGTTCGCATTCACAACACTCATTTTTGGTTTATGAATTTCTGGAGAAGGGTAGTGTGGACAAAATTTTGAAAGATAATGGACTAGCAATTGCATTTGAATGGAATATGAGAGTGAATGTCATTAAAGATATAGCTAATGCTTTATGTTATATGCACCATGGTTGCTCACCGACAATTGTTCATCGCGATATATCCAGCAAGAATGTTGTTTTGGATTTTGAATATGTAGCTCATGTCTCAGACTTCGGCACTGCTAAGTTTCTCAATCCCAACTCCTCCAACTGGACCAATTTTGTAGGCACATTTGGATATGCCGCTCCAGGTTAATATCCTCATCTCTGTATTAATTTAGGATATGATGATTTTGTAGTTTATCAATTTTATGAACTTGCATACACCATTTTTCGCATGATAACTCTTATAATTTGTGACAGAACTTGCATACACAATGGAAGTAAATGAGAAATGCGATGTATATAGTTTCGGAGTATTAACCTTGGAAATACTTTTTGGAAAGCACCCTGGAGACGTTGGCTTAACACATGATGATATGGCATTGATTGATAAGTTGGATAGTCGTCTTTCGCATCCTACAAATGCTATCACGAAAGAGGTGGTATCCATTATAACGACTGCAATTGCTTGCTTAACCAAAAGTCCACGTTCTCGCCCTACCATGGAGGAGGTTTGCAAGGAGATTATAATTTTAAAGTAATCTTGAAAGAGTTAATTCAGTATATATTGTCACACATCAGAAAAAAGAAGATAGTATATTATGTTTATGAGATATGCTGCAATTCAACTTGCACAATGTCATGTGTGTGTAAAGTTATTTTTCTTTTACCAATTTTGTATTGCAAGTAATTTTAATTTTTCCCTTTCTGAATTGTGGTTAGTGATTATTGTATGGTTCTATCAAGTACTATAAAGTTGGTTATCAGTTTCTTAGAAAAGTGTGAAGAATTTTCATATTATAGTAAGGGCCACTATATGAATTTCTTGCTACCTCTTAACAACATAATCTGTTGATTAGAAACTTCAGTCCTTGTTACTCCCTCCGAATTCTTCTAAATCCTGTTGTGTCGAGTGTGAAATAAGTTTGACTGAATTTACAGAACCTCCAGAAGAAATAATGGAGCAGGCTCTCTTTAGCCCTCTACTTTCAAAGCAACAAGTGGAATTTGTAGTTTGACACATTGTAAAATCCCATATTTCTATTTTGCACAAGGGTCTTACACGTGCAGCAAAGAAACTAAATTCAATTTAGATGAAAATTCAGTTACTTGTGTGACAAGGATAGACTTAAAATCAGTTATTCTTTATGAACGTTCAACAATTCAAGTATAAAGTGTAACTTGCATAGGACGACCGAGATTTGCAGTGAATGAATTAGCCACTATAGGGAATCCATTTGCAAAATGTACCTCTAATTCATTGTCATTTATGAAGTTTCTGCAGGCTGCAGCTTATTTTTGCTGCTAATACTGAATGTTGTATCAACTTTGATATGCAAACTAAGGTGCTATATCTATTTTAGCCAGAGGAAAACATGATCAAAGAATACTCATAACCATAACCATTGTGAATAAATGTTCCATCATATGTGCAATCTTATCAACTCTTTCTCCACCTTTGTATAGTAAATCAATCATTTAGTGATACTGATAACTAGCAACATTAGCTTTCACCTCTCCTTCGGTAACTAGATTAAGAAGATTAACACTTAGATCCATGTATTTCCATTTTACCCTCACAATAATTCAAAATTCCAATTTTATAAAAAAAAATTATTTAAATTATTAATTAATAAATAGATATTATTCATAACTTTATTGTTGATCTGAGAAATAATTCTCAACCCAACCCACCTTCCTCCAAAGAAGCACAAATCAATTAGATTAGCAGTTTCTTAGGCCACAAGTAAATTTTAAAACTATATATGAGCATGCCATTAATTATAGATTTCAACCGTTGGGTTTTTCCCATCTTGCAATTAACGATTTCACGATTTCGGCTTTTAACGATGTTGCGTTAAGAATTGCGGTCATCATGGTGTGAATTAATATTACACTTTTATTAAAATTATTTTACTATCATACTAGTATATATGATTAATAACTTAAATTAGAGAGATATAAGTTTTAAGCTACAGAGCGAGCTAAAAGGAGATAACACTATGTAATTTATATTCATATTTGTACTAAAAATGTGATTTTTATCTATCTCAATTGAAAGAAAAAAAACGAAATTCTATGCCTATTTGCACTTTTTTGCTGATGTAATGACATTTCGTCGTGGCTATAACGGTATATTTATATGCTATTTGTGGACCAGCATAAGCCATTTGTCACTCCTTCTTCAATTAATTAGGAAACAACTTTGGATTTCATGACAAATGGCTGCAAAAAGAGGTAATTAATGAAAGTTTTGTTAATTCTTTAATCTTCTGAAGTTTTAAAATAATGTTTTTAGTTGGATTTTCTGTATTTTTTCTGTCGTTGTTATAGGAAAGAATCATATAGGGAAAGAATCTTAATCAATAACAACAACAACAGTTACATCATGGTAGAGGAGCTAGTTCAATATTCATCATGTTTATTTTATTGTGCATCATGTGTTGACCAAATTTTTAGTTGTTTTCTGCGTATATAACTACCACTCACTTCATTAACCTTCATCATAAATTTCTTGTTTTCTGCCTATATAACTACCATTCACATCATTAATCTTTTATATGACTTATGCTTCATACAATGAAGCTTTTACCAATGGAGTGTCTGCTATTTTCTGTGTTTGTAGTTATGGTCACATCACCTCATGCTTCGGCAAATATCCAAGACATGAGTGAGGCAAATGCTTTGTTGAAGTGGAAAGCAAGCTTTGATAACCAAAGTCAGTCTTTACTCTCTTCATGGATTGGTAATAATCCTTGTAGTTGGGAAGGAATTACATGTGATGATGAGACAAAATCCATCTACACGGTAGATCTCACCAGTTTTGGACTAAAAGGTACGCTTCAAAGTTTCAATTTCTCATCACTTCCGAAATTCCAAAGTTTAATTTTAAGAAACAACTCCTTCTACGGAGTTGTTCCACAACATGTTGGGGTGATGTCCAATCTAGATACTCTCGAGTTGTCACAAAACGGATTCTCTGGTAGTATTCCCAATAGCATCGGTAATTTATCCAAACTATCCTATCTTGATCTCAGTTACAATTATCTCAATGGGTCTATCTCTATTTCTATAGGAAAGTTGGGCAATATATCAAATCTCAGGTTAAATGACAATCAATTTTTTGGTCACATTCCTCGTGAAATTTGGAATTTGGTCAACCTCAAGAGGCTATATCTTGGATATAATAGTCTTTTTGGCTTCATTTCTCGAGAAGTTGGATTTTTAAAACAACTTAATGAACTTGATTTGTCTAATAATTATCTCTCTGGCACAATCCCTTCTACAATTGGAAACTTGAGCAATTTATATTATCTTTACCTTTATAACAACCATCTAAGTGGTAGCATTCCTAGTGACATCGGAAAGCTCTATTCCCTTTCCACAATCCAGCTGTTAAAAAACAACCTTTCCGGACCAATCCCATCATCCATTGGTAACTTGGTTAATTTGGATTTTATTAGCCTTTATCAAAATAACCTCTCCGGACCAATTCCTTCTACTATCGGAAATTTGACAAAATTAAGTACATTGTCTCTTTACTTGAATGCTCTCACCGGACAAATTCCCGCTTCCCTAGGTAACATGGTCAATTTAGATTATGTTGACCTTTCAGAAAATAACCTCTTTGGACCAATTCCTTTCACTATCGGAAATTTGACAAAATTACGTAGATTGTATCTTTTCTCAAATGCTCTCACTGGGCAAATTCCAACTTCCATAGGTAACATAGCAAATTTGGATAGTATTGACCTTTCGCTAAATAACCTCTCTGGACAAATTCCTTCCATTATCGGAAATTTGACAAAACTCACAATATTATCTCTGGTCTCAAATTCCTTCACAGGAAATATTCCAACAGAAATAAAGACACTTACCAACTTGGAAGACATGCAATTATCTTATAATAACTTTGTAGGTCATTTACCTCACAATATGTGTGTTAGTGGGAAGTTGACACGCTTCTCTGCTAATGGTAACCGATTTACAGGCCCTATTCCAGAGAGTTTAAAGAATTGTTCAAGTCTTGAGAGACTCAGACTTGAACAAAACAACTTAAGTGGAAATATATCACACAGCTTTGGCGTGTATCCAAATTTGGACTACATGGGATTGAGTGATAATAATTTTTATGGACACCTCTCTTCAAATTGGGGAAAATGCAAGAATCTCACAACCCTTAAAATATCCAACAATAATTTAACAGGAAGTATACCACTAGAATTGGCCGGTGCAACCAATTTACATATACTTGACTTGTCCTCGAATCAACTTACAGGAGAAATTCCCAAGGAGCTAGGCAATTTATCTTCATTGATCCAACTCTTGATAAGTAGAAATCATCTTTCTGGAGAAATTCCAGTACAAATTGCCTCACTGCAAAAACTAGATACCTTGGACCTTGCAACAAATAATTTTAGTGGCTTGATCCCAACACAACTTGGAAGGTTGTTTGGGTTACTTTATTTGAATATGAGCCAAAATAAGTTCGAAGGAAACATTCCTGTTGAGTTTGGCCAATTGCAAGTTATTGAAAATCTTGATCTTAGTGGGAATTTTTTGAATGGAACAATACTGGACATGTTTGGACCATTAAATCACTTAGAAATATTGAATCTCTCGCATAATAACCTTTCTGGTACCATTCACTTGAGCAATGGCGGTATGTTAAGCTTGACAACTATTAATATATCATACAACCAGTTAGAGGGTCCGATTCCAAGCATTTCGGCCTTTCAAAATGCTCGAATTGAAGCACTGAGAAATAACAAAGGCTTGTGTGGTAATGTTTCAGGTCTAAAACATTGCTCAATATCAGATGCCAACTCTCATAGTCATAAGACTAACAAAGTTTTGGTGCTAGTTTTACCCATCCTTTTAGGCACTCTACTGTTAGCATTATTTGTTTATGGTCTCTCATACATTTTCTGCCAAACTTCAAGTAACAAAGAAGACAAGCCTGCAGAAGAAGGTCAAACTGAGAATCTATTTTCGATATGGAGCTTTGATGGTAAAATGGTTTATGAGAACATTATCGAAGCCACAGAAGATTTTGACAGTAAGCATCTCATTGGAGTTGGAGGACATGGAAGTGTTTACAAAGCAGAACTGCCAACTGGTCAAGTTGTAGCTGTGAAGAAACTCCATTCATTACCAAATGGGGAGATGTCTAATCTAAAAGCTTTTGCAAGTGAGATTCGTGCCTTGACAGAAATCCGACATCGCAACATTGTGAAGTTATATGGCTTTTGTTCGCATTCACACCACATTTTTTTGGTTTATGAGTTCTTGGAGAAAGGTAGTTTGGACAATATTTGGAAAAATCATGAACTAGCAACTGCATTTGATTGGAAAAAGAGAATGAATGCCATTAAAGATATAGCTTATGCTTTATCCTATATGCATCATGATTGTTCACTTCCAATTGTTCATCGCGATATATCCAGCAAGAATGTTGTTTTGGATTCAGAATATGTAGCTCATGTTTCAGACTTTGGAACCGCCAAGTTTCTTAATCCAGATTCTTCCAACTGGACTTGTTTTGTAGGCACCTTTGGATATTCCGCTCCAGGTTAACCCCCTTTCTTTATATTTATGCTATAATATATTTTTGTAGAGAATGTAAAACATAACTACTTAATAATTCTCCACATTATAACGATCTTTTAGTTTGTTACAGAACTTGCTTACACAATGGAAGTAAATGAGAAATGTGATGTTTATAGTTTTGGGGTATTAACCTTGGAAATACTTCATGGAAAGCACCCTGGAGATATTATTTCGTCTTTGTTGCAATCATCTTCTCTAAATGTTGAGGGTCAAAGACTTGATACTGTGCAATTGATAGATAAGTTGGATCAACGTCTCTCTCATCCTACAAATACGATTGTTAAGGAGGTGGTGTCAATGATAAGGGTCGCAGTTTCTTGTTTAAGTGAAAGCTGTCGTTCTCGCCCTACCATGGAGGAGGTTTGCAAGGAGCTTTTAATGTCAAAGTCATCTTGAAAGGGTTTATAGCACAAGATATATTGTGCTTAACAAACATGCTATAACACAACTTATTCCTTGTTTTGTATGTGAAAACTTGTTTTTACTAATTTTGTACTGTAAGTTATCTTTACCTTTCTAAAAAACAAAAGGCATCTTTATCTTCTTCTTCTTCTTCTTCTTCTTCTTTTGTTTTAGAACTATGGCTAGTTGTATTTAATGTGAATGATTATGCCAAGTGCTATTTCAGTTGCAGTATTTGGAAATTTGGGTATATTGGCAATTACAAATTTAGAACATTATTATTCTTTATTATTATTATCTCAATTTAAGATTAAAATGTAGATTACCTTAAAGCTTTTGTTAATTTCCTTAATTCTACCATTTTTAGTCAAGTTGTATCCAAAGTCATAGAAAAGAGAATGAACAAAATAAACATCAGTCAAATGTAAAACAAGTAGAAGACCATAACCACTTTGAATGGTTTCCTGTTTCCACAGTTGTGGTTGGTGGCTCCCCTTTGTTAAATCTACATATTTACATAATATGAGACAATTTTTTATCAACTAAAACATATTTATTTAGCCAAAAATAAAATATTTACTATAATATGAAGCATGATGAATGACATTTTTGCCTTAAAAAAGGAAAGACATTTTTCTATGATACTTTTGACTATAGTAAGAAGATTACTACATGTTTGTCGGGATCCTGTCCCCACCAATCACCATCACTCACAATCACATATACACTACTATTTATCTCCACTTTGGAGCCTTAATTGCACGAGCAACACTATAAAATAAATTGCCATAGAACAAGTAATTATAAATTAAACCACTTTCACAAACTTTGCTTTAACAACTCAGTTTAGTAACTAATTGAAAACAAGCTAATAAAGAACTACTACACTTTAACCTATTATTCTATTTCCTACATGTAAATATATATAATAAATATGTTAATACAATACGTGACATTACATTACATAGACTACAAAATTGCGAGATTGTTTTGTTGGTAACCACTAACCAAATACAATCTTTGCTTTAACACACATTGGGTCCAAACCCTACAAACCCATTAGTTCCATCAATAGAAATCTGAATCCCTTCTTGCTGAATATTCCCTATAATGGAAAGATCAGAAGGTGAAGGAGCAAATGCAAAACAGAATGTTCCAACATCATCGGCCGGAATTAAGAAATTCCTCGCAGGGAAGGTCAGGATTTGCCCACCGGAAAAATAAAACGACACTGTCGGAACTCGAACAGTCGCGAATCCGTTCAAGTCATAACATGTGTCAAAAATAGAAACTCCGGTAGCACGTGGTAAATTTGTTGTTTGAGCAATAAATGCATCGCGAAAAGCATTGTATGCGACAGTAGGAAACCTAGTGATGGCTGTGCCAGTGTCCATGACAACTCCTCCAGTTCCTATATCTGTTAACTGAAAATTTTCTTCAGATATGGGGACTTGAATGCCTCCAACTCCAAGACCTGAAAGAGAGACATAGTAGAAACTAGGGTAGAATGGGTTATGAATGAGAGGAACCCACATAGCTTCTACAGGCATTGCTTGGCGTCCGAATTCGAGTGAACCTGATGATCCAGTGCCTCGAGAGACGAGACAATATCCAAAGGCTCCACTAGTTTGGGCTCCCAATTGCCCCACAATGGACATAGACCCACCTCCAAGGCCTAACAACCCAGCCGCTCCAACAAACATTCCCTCATTCCAATGTCCACACCCGATTGCCGTCTCCTGGATAACCGTCCGCCCGATTGTTATAGTTTCGAGGGCAAGTATCCCTTTATCAACATTCAAAACAAATATTCAGATTAAACAAACGCACCATGAATTTTAATCTATTTTAGAGCACATTAAAATCAAACTTAATATTGCATTATGATACGAGTCAAATTTCAAAATCACTTTGATTGGAGCTAAAAACTAGTTGAAAATAAAGTGATTTATGTTTGAATAAATTTATTAAAATGAGTTGAATTATAAACGTGAGACTAAAAATCAATTCTTGAGGCAAAAACTTCAAAATTTAACTTCAAGTTGAAATCAACTCGAGATGACAATCAATTCTATTTGAGACAAACTAAAGTACTAAACATATCAAAATCAATTATACATTGGTAGAATAAATTTTGCTTCTTCAAAGTTCTAAGGGTGTGTTTGGCATCACACTAAAATGAGTTTATAGCTTATAAGCTCATTATGAAAAATAAGTCATGTTTGGCAAATTTTTCTTCACATGAGCTTATAGCTTATTTTGATAAGCTAATTCAATTAGCTTATAGCTTTTAGCTTATTACTTTTTCTTCCAACATTACTCCTATCATCTTACTTAAAAATAATTAAATATTAATTTTATATATATTTTTTACGTCAATTCATATCAATAAGTCACTTCAACCGCTAATTTTACAAAACACTACAAATTCAACCAACTAGCTTATCAGCTATAAGCTCATTCGCTATAAGCTAGCTTATAAACTATCCACTATTTTTTACCAAACAGACCCTAAATGTGGAACCAAACATGCCCTCAAGTGTGAACCAACCAGTGGTAACCAACTACATTAGTAATATGATTACTATTTGATGAATTTTACTTGCCATTTTTGACCAAAAAGTAAAGTGTGAAACCAAAATGAAAAGACCATTGAATTTATCAAGAAAGAAAAGTCAAAAAAGCAACAAACAATTGTCCTGTGACCGTATATTCATACATTACAATACATACATAGTACATACCTTTGGTATAGGATCCATCACCATAAGCAACTTGATATCCACACCTCCCTTTACGACAAGCAACATCATCATCATGAAGCTGATTACAAACATTAGAAGAACAAGAAACACGAATAAAAGAAGCAGAAGTAGCAGGATTAAAAATAGGATCAGTTTGATTATAACATTGATGACAAGGTTGACATTGAATCCAAACAATATCACTTCCTGAATCAATAACCATATATTGATATATTGCTGGACTACCTATTCCAATTCTAACAAAATATTCACCACTTCCTTCTTCATTACCTGATACTACATCATCAGATCCAAAACTACTTTCTATTATTTTTTGTTTGTTATTATTGTTTAGTCTGTTAAGAAGGAATTTCACTCGTATTATATCGCGTTTGATTCGCGAGATGAATCGTGTTTTGTGGCTTGTGGTTGTTGTGTGGTTTATGTTGTCTCTGTGGAAGAGTTTTGTTTTCCATTGTTTTTTTGGTTGAGAATGATGTTTTGGTGGTTTTAGTTTTGTTTCTGAGATTGCTTTTTCTACGTTTAGATGTTGGAAGTGAGAATGTGGTGGTGGTGGTGGTGATGAAGAAGAAGAAGAAATGGAAGTGATTAGTGTTAGGATTAGGATTAGTATAAGGATTAGTGAGTGAAGCAACATTGTTGTTGATTTGTTTTGTGTTGTGTTGTGTGTTTTTTGGTGAGTGAAGACTGAAGAGTGAGGAATGGTGATTTTTTATTCTATTTTTATTTATTATTTTTAGTTTTTGAGGGATGTGCTGTGCATGACAGAGGGGAAAACGGCTCTTTTTAGGAACAGTGGAGAGGAGTTTGACACTTTGACCAGAAAGGCTAACATTTTCGTCTAATAAAGTTGTGTGTGTATATTTTATTTTGTTTTAAATAAAAATTGAAAAAATTCATCGAATATGGTTGAGCGGTTGAAATTCATCATTTATTAATTATAGACCGGGGGTTCATTCTTCATTTTAAATACAAAACAACTTTAATCTTTAAGCTAATAGTCTCATCTTTTGAGGTGTCTTCAATTCAATAAAGAAAATAGTCACAATCTAAGTCTATGACATTGGATACTCTAATCTCGATAAAAAACAAATAAAAATTGAATTTAGTGGTGTATACTTTATTTTGATGTGTTTGATTTTTTTATAGCTTAGAATTGTTTGAGTTTAAATTTGTTATGGTGACGTGAATTTATATTTATTTCTCATTTTGTGTATGTATAAAAAATACTGATTCTATTTTAAGTTAAAAATTGTAATCTCCCATTTTGATGTATTCAATTATTTTAAAGGTCATAAAAACACATGCTTTTTTTTTTTACAACGAAAAAAAAAACATGTTAAAGAACTGAAGTTTGATTGCGTTTTCTACGTTTAGATGTTGGAAATGGGGATGTTGAGGTGGTGGTGGTGGTGGAGTTGAAGAGGAAATGGAAGTGGTTAGTGTTAGGATTAAGATTACTAGATTAGTGAGTGCAGCAACATTGTTGATTTGTTTGTGTTGTGTATTTTGTTGGTTAATGAAGATAGAGTCAGAGGAATAGTCATTTATTTTAGAATTATGGAATTTTGATTTTAATTTTTATATGGATTTTTTTTTAAAATAAATCTATGAATCAATCAAATTTTTTATTTTAATCATTAAAAAACTTCTGGAACCAAAAACAAAAAGTTTGATTGATTCAAGAATTTATTTAAAATAAAAATTAATACAGGAACTAAAACCAAAATTTCATGTAGGAAAATGATATTTAAACCTTTATTTTATTACTATTATTTATTTATTTTTATTTTTTTGAGTGTTTAGGGATGTGTATGAGAGAGTTAAAACTGCTCTTTTTATGAACAGTGGAGAGGGGTTTAACTAGAAAAGCAATAAATTTTTTGTATAACAAAGTGATGTGTGTAGATTTATTTTGTTTTAAATGAAAATTGAATTTAGTGGTATTAAATTGTTCTTGATATGATTAATTTTTTAAAAGGTAGAATTATCAATAGTACAATAATATCAGTATCAATTGTAACTCATTAAACATGAATAGATTTAAACAACATTTAGATGTTAAAATGTGCTGCTATGTACTGTGTACATTTACTAGACCCAAATAAGGGTTGGGACTTGGGGCCTGGGGGGAAAATTCTAAAACTGAATAATATCACCAATGATATTATAATGTCAAATGTACTATTAGTGAATAGTGATTTGGAAGTTCAAAACCAAGTATGAGTTCAAAAACACCTTACAGTGCTAATTTAGTATAAAATGAAAATCCCTCAACAAAATTTTGCTGGTATCTGATGTCGTAACTGTCATGCCAATGACCCTGTATCAAAGCTAACGCCAGAGCGCGGATTTCAGGAGGGGAATTACCATCTTTGGACAGACCCTTAATCTTGAACCAGCCTCCACAATCTGCCATACGCTCCCCACTCTCTACGTGAACATTCAATATTGCTGTCAGAGCTCTAATACAAGCCTCGGTGTATCGGGGTAGTAGTATTTGGTGTCCGAAGCTCTGTATCGGAAGACTAAGCAAACTGCAGATATATTTTACAACATCTTCTTTAACCATTGTCTGAACTTGTGCAGCTGAAGCATGAACTGCAGCATGGCATATAGCCAATGCTGCTTCCTCCTTTATCGGGTCTTCAGCCAAGGTCAGTCGAATGAGTGGCTCCATAAGCTGAGCATCGATCATAGCCTGTACTTGTTGAATCCCGCCACCTTCAATCACCTGCACTATAATCCAACAAGCGATGTGCAAACAGCTACGATCAACTGAGTATGTTACTTCTTCATTCCATTCAGATTTAATAGGTTCTGTGATAAGATGATAAATTTCATGAAGAAGACCATTATCCACGAGAAACTGAAAAGAAAACAAACAGACATAGTTATTATCATTCATATTGGAGTACTTCTACTATCACACCATCTAACAAACACATGCCACAAAATACAAATGGTTAACAAGGAGAAATTCGCCCAAATCCACACCGTTTCAGCCCAGATCATTACTGTACTTCCCAAACTGAATCATGGGTTTCAATTGGGAAATTTCATCTTTGCAACACTCAGTGGTGGGAATAATAAAAAAATTGCTACAGTATAATTTATGTTTAGGTCAAACTCTCTCGTCTCATATTGAAGTTAAATAAAGTACCTCTATCCGCTGGAGGTTGCCAATGGCAATATAGCCAAGCACTCTCAAGGTTGGTTCGAGAACCATCGGTCGTGCACGCTTAGTTCTGAAAAAAATTAAAAGAAAATAATTAGTCACTAAATCACGGCTATCATATTTCAAAAATTTAGATAAAAGTAATTAACTTACTGGAGTAGATTGAGTAGAATGGGAACAAAACCACCATCGATGATGGCTTGGCTGATCTCTGCAGAGCCGTCGGAAACAAACGCAAGGATCTAAGATATATCTGCCCTAAGTCTATCATCATATGCTCTAAGTAGATGTCTCAGTGAGGGAAGAAGAGGCAATATCTGAAGAAAAAAAAAAAATCAATGCTAAAGTAATAATGTTGAAAATAACTAATTCACAACCAATTAGGACTAGGTTGTTAGTTTTATGTGAAAGTAGTTGAGTTAGTTAAGGGAAATTACAATATAGGATAAAAATTAAATATATAGTAATCTAACCAACCATCTCAACTGGCAGCGACGGTGGTCGTAGGAGATGGAACAAACACCATGAGAGAGTGGTGAATATAGATTGCTCAGGTACATAACCTCGAACCAGTGGAAACTGAGGCATACCTCCAGCACCGTCTGCCTGTTGAAACTGAGGCATTAGCTGTCGAATCAATTCGAGACCTCCTCTATCTACTATGTCATCTCTCGCATCCAGCGACTGGAGGGAAATATTTCCCAGAACCATGACAGACTGCATTTTTAGTGTACAACACAATCAACTTAATAGCAATATACATGTGAATCGCTGAAACTTAATGAACTTAATAACAATACATGACAGCCTACATATTCCTTTTCTCCAACTGGAGAAGCAAGGACCTCAAGCAAACCCGGAACAGCCTCAATTCCTTGCAATTGATGTTCGTTCACCATATCAAGGTTCAGCTGTTAAAAATCAATCCAGTAGTTAAGTTAAAGAACAAGCCAAAATGTTACATAAAAGAGGGGTTTCTCTCTTACCTCGATCTTCTTCTTAATTTTTATATTTGGCACATACTTTCGAATCAAACTAATTGAAATTTTTTAGTTATATTGTAAGCTCATCTCCATGTTTTTGTAACTACACAGAACTTTAATGGAGCACAATCTCTCATATATTAAATGAATTTTAAGCAAACTGTGTTAAATCATAATTGTGTTAAATAAATTTCAAAATAATCAGCTATTTATTTTCCATGATTTTGTTGCTCAATTGTGTTTTTATATCTTCTCTCTCTCCCTCCCACTCTCAATTCTCATATGCAAATTATAATATTCTATATCTATTTTTAATTTATACTGCTCATCCACTAGATATATGATTGTTTTTTGATCTAAAGATTTGAAATAAAATAACTACATCTCACACTATCTTCAAATAGATAAACCTATATATGTTATTAAAATAATGATCCTAAGATATTGTTATTAAAATAAGATATTGTTATTAAGAGTAGATCTGGTAGTATATTCTTCTAGAATAGAATGGACATCAACTAAAAAAGAATGTAAAGTGCAAACAATATATCAAGCAAGTTCCCTGCTAAAGTGATTGTTCAAAGTTTGAATAAAAAGCCACTTCAAAATTTTTGGTGCTAAAGAGGGAGCAATTTTTCTGAGTGATAAGGTGTTGTGATGTGAAATTTCAATAATAATAAATTTTGTTGTAGAAATTGCTGGAATAAGTTGGTGAGGGAAAGGAGTGTTTGAGTGTGAGGAGGTGGTTAGATAAGGTGGTGGTGATGCAGCAGTAACAGTAAATAAAGAGAGATCAAAGAGAGGGAGAAAAGATATGTATAAGGTGTTGGTGGTGTATGATAACATCCTTGGTGAATAATACTTATCCATGGTGACAGAACCATTCAACTCTATCCTCCCGTCTATGAAGCACGGGTCTATGAAGCACGGATTAGACGTGTCCCAGTGTCGAACATGCGACACCGACACCAACATGACACACGACACTTAGAATTGTATTGAATTACCTCTTTCTTTTTTCTTTTTTAAATTATTCGTGTCAGTGTCGTGTGAGGTTCTCGGCTCAAAAAATAACAGGTGACACAGAAATTATCACACAAATAAAAATTAGTAATTAGTAATTAATAACACAAATTTAGCAATAAGCTAATGTTTATATACCCCAATCAAAACACGTACAGCATTATCAAAGAATTAATTAATTAATTAATTAATTAAAAGCTTATCAAAAAAAATTAATTAAAAAACAAGTAACAACAACAAAATCACTCAATCCAAAAAATAATAATAATAATAATAATAATAATAATAATAATAAAACTTTTTGTCAAAAAATAATAATAATAATAGTAATAATTAAACTTACCATTGGAGCCTGTTCATGGTAGTTTCTTCCATATAAGATGAAACCCATATATTTTGACCTTCCAAGCTCTACACGGTCAAGAAGCTTCTCTTCATGTCTCCGTCGATTAGCCCATATATCCCTCCGAGCAGCACCGGCGATGATCTTCATAAACACAAAAAATGGAAAGTATAAAAAATTGAAAAAAGAACATGGAAATGAAAAAGAAAAGAAAAGAGGTGAGTAAGTGAGTGAGTGTTTTACCTTGACATGTGGTTTATTATTGTGCTTGATTGTTGCGAGCTTCACCCTATTGATCTTATCTTTGATTCTTACGAAGTCAAGATCATTCTCTTCACGCTCAAGTTCAAATGGCATAAATTTCTTACGCCTCATTTGCTCCCACATTGCTGAATTTGGAATCAACATCTTCTTGAACGTTCTTGAATGTTCTAGAATGTTCGTTGAAGACGAAGACGGTGGCTGTGATTCTATGCACGATTGCTCTTTGTATGACTTTAATCGTATGATAATATGATATTATTAATCATACGTACGGTACGCCTCACAAAACTAAGTAATTTAATTTATCTTAAAAGAATACTGCACTTTAACTATAACCGTCTGATTTTCATCTCACGCTCATTCGTGTCTCACCGCTTATATGCTTTGACGCACCTAATCTGTATTTTTTTTTTTTTTTTACATCTAATCCGAATTTCCTATTTCTCAGCAATAATGTCAATAACTGCCCCAAAAGGACAAATTTTTGTGTATTTAATTCATTAATTGGGATTATTATTATTATGATAAAGTTTTTCTAATCTATATTCAAATTTTGGGGTATTTTTCTTCAACTACTCTATAATATTTTAATTCATATAGATTTTTATAAATTAAATTGAAAGTTTATATCATCTAAATAATTTATATAAAATTTCAAATAAATTTAAAATTGTTTATTATGTTATTGAGACACATAAATTAAAAAAATCACATAATCTATTAATTTTGATATTTCTAACATTAAGATAATACTAGACTTTTAATACAAATTTGGTAGTATTCTTACTCCTCTTTGATTTCTAAATTCAGTTTTAACCATCTTCATTTCTTTAATTTTCATCTATTCATTTTCTTTAGAATTAGGATTTTTTTAGTCACATGAGTTTAGCTCAATTGGTTGAATATATTGCATGAAAGTGTAGGGACTGGGTTCGAATCCATGATGAATTTCTAATTACTAGTCTACCTAACCAAAAAGAAAAAGGGATAAAGTTTTTCTAATCTAACTTTTAAGATTTGAGGTATTTATCTTTGATCACTTCATAATTTTATAACTCATATAAAATATAAGGGACACTTTTTTTTTTGTGGAGTTACAAAAGTAACAAATGTTATTATAAACAAATGTTATTTTCTTAAGGGATACTATTTTCAGATTATGATTATTTTTAAAAGTTATCATTTTTAATATTGCCATGTGTGACTCTGTTAGCCACGTCGTCATTTTTGAACGGAAATTGACGTCAGGGAAGAAAATCAAAAGGGAATGTAATTGCAGGGACTAATTTTTAAGAAAAAAATTTAAAGGGACTTATTTCAAAAAATCGCGAACTTACAGGGACCTAAGCATTATTTAAGTCTTTTCTTAAAAGTGATTATTTTTTAAAAATAAGTTATTTTTTTTCTAAAAAAAACTATAACAAACGGACTCTAAATCTTCGTAACAAAAATCTAAATTTTCCTAAAACAAATATAAATCTTTAAAAAAAATAAAAGTTTTTTGAGAGACAACGAGAACCCGGCAAACACTAAATCTAAAAAAAATTAAAAATAACAGGGTACGTCGTCGGTGCGTATCTAACGAGTATCGGGTGTGTACTGATATCCGATACGTATCTGGTATAAATACTCTTCCTAAAATAGAGTACTCGTGCATCATTGCTTCTAATTATTACACTTTACTTTTTATTAATAAGTATGATTTTTATTTTTATCTGTTGTTATCCATAATTTTTGTTTTAATTGTTTCTCTACACAAAAAAAGTAGATTTTCATAACATATCATAAAAACTGAATTATGTTAAGAACAATCTCTAAAAAAATATAGAAAAATATTAGAAAAGATCTAATTGAGGGCCTGTTTGTTACAGATTAAAAAATAAGTGATTTTGACATTAAATAATTTAGAGATTATTTTTTATAGATTTTACAAAAAATCAGAAGTTATTTTGTGTTTGTTTACCATTAAAAAAATTACTTTTTATAAAAAAATAATCTTTAACTTGTTTGGATGCAAACATAGAAAAATGATTTTGCATCACAAAATTACCATAAAGGACAAATTTTCAAATATAATATATCACATAAAATAAATATATGAAAAATACTCAAATTCTTTTTTTTCATTATGGTCATATGATTTTATATATATAGTTAAAAATAAAACAAATTTCTAAATATTATCTTCTAAAAATAACAAACTAATCCTATAAATTCTAAACATGATATTATTTGAATATTAGAATAAATTTAAGGATATTTTTGTCCGAAATTTTTTGACACAAGTTTTCTCTCTCCTCTAAAAAAAATCTATAAAAATAAGCTACTAATACTAGCTTCAGATTTTTAGCAGTTTTTAGATTATTTTTAGATTCTGATTATTTTGAAAAGCTGTAACAAATAGATGTTATTTTCTTAAAAGTGATTATTTTTTAAAAATAAGTGATTATTTTCTAAAAAAAACTATAACAAACGGGCACTGAATGACACTTAAACAAAAAATCTCTAAAAATAATATTAAAGAAGTAATCGAATTATGCTAAAAGAAATCTCAAAAAAAATATATAAAAAAATATATTAGAGAACCTCTATTTGATAGATTAAAAGCTCGTTTGTTACAAATTAAAAAATTAAGTGATTTTGATCATTAAATAATTTAGAGATTATTTTTTAGGGTGTGTTTGATCTGCTAAAAAACAAAGGATTAGACAAGACAACTTTTTGTACCCTTGTTTGATTTAAAAATAGGTTATGAGACTGGAAAAAATAGGTAGCAAGGTACAGAACAAAATCATGTTTTTTTGTCCTTCACTAAATCATTGGACAACTTTTTGCCCACAGTACAACTATAAAAAATACGAAAATACCTTCTTTATTTTGAAAAATTCACTTTTTATAATTTTTTTTTTTTTAACTTGTTTGGATGCAACCATTTAAAGGTGATTTTGCATCATAAAAGTACCATAAAGTACAATTATCCAAATAAAATATATCATATAAAATAAATATATGAAAAATACTCAAATTTTTATTTTTCATTATGGTCATATCTCTATCTCTATATAATATAATTACGGATGTCTCTCTCCCGATCATCATCCAATGTGGCAAGCAATCAAGTCTTCATATGTCTATGTGGCAAAATTTCAAGGCTTTATGTTTTAAGCAATTAGGCAAGCTAAATATACTCCCTTCGATTCCCTCCAACAACACTTTTTTAATTTTTATATTATTTTACTTAGATTTAGTTAAGAGCTTTAGTAAAAGTAACATGATTCGATTCTCACCAACGACAAAAAATCTATTTTTATAATATATATTTTTACTTATACTATGTAGGTTTAATTAGGAGTTGTAGCAAAAGGAACATGGTTCAATTCCCACCCACAACAAAAACCTTTTTTTATGATGTACTTTTTTACTTAATTGTTACTAACCATCATTTTTAAAAAGTTACTAATTTCTATAATCTCTATCTCTATCTCTATAATTAGTCAAAAAAATCTCTCTCTATAATATATATTTACGGATACGGGACAATCTATAATGAACCAAAATTTATGTGTGTCATCTATGTCTCTCTCACGAACAAAATTTAGTATGAGATACACGATTTAATTTTTTTTTTGTTGAGACCGGAGTAACCACCGCCGAATGCAGTGACTAATCCCTCGCCAGATTGGAGGCACCTCAAAGGGTGGGATAGCTGTCTCATAAATTTAAAGTTGCGCAATACCACACAGTTCGATTTCCACCAACAACTAAAATTATATATTTATGATTATTTTTGAGACAAATTTATGATATTTTATTTTATTGCTTATGAAAAATATTTACACTTATATTAATATACCTGTATTTTTTTTTTAATTTACACGGGATCAATATTTATAGTAATATATTAATACGAGTGTCTTTTTTCACTACAAGAAAACCTTCATTTTCCAACCAAACTGAGAAAGAGGGGTTAAAAGTTTAGGCCCTCAGAAAATATTTTGAAGGTTCAGGTCGTCAAAAAATGAAAAAAACTGTCAACAAATTATGAGAATATTTAAAAATAAATGAAAAATACATACCAGCGGCTTTAGCCGTCGGGAAATTATCGTCCACTGAAATTATTATCCTGAAAGCCTTAGCTGTCGAGATATTTATACTTTTGACGGTCCTGACCGTCGACAACATGTAATTTCCATCGATAAAAGTGTGTCAGAATTAATTAATCTTGATGACGGTTTAGGCCGTCGGGAAGTCATTACGAATAAATATTAATATAGTTGATGGATGGTTACGACGGTATAGCTTGTCAGGAAGTTATTTGTAATTTGCAGACGGCTTGAACAGTCGGGGTGTTCACTGCATTAAACAAAAATAGTATCTCACCGTGTTTTTATTTTGTAATTTTTACAGAATTATATTTTTTTCTACGATTGTTTTAATATGAGACGAAAAACTTTTTTTTATTAGAACTTAAATATTTATACACATATTAATACGGAAAACCTATTTTTTATACTATGACTTATATTTACACTCATATTAATACGAATGTTTTTTGATTTTATAATTTAAACGATGATCAATATTTATATTCATATATTAATACACGACCTATCTTTTTTGTAATTTCAATGGGGACTAGAAATGAAACATGATATTGTTCAAAACGGGGAACGGGAGATCACTCTCCACCCTATTTTATCTCTTTAAAATTCTTAAATATATATTATTTTTATATTTAAATAATAGAAATATAAAATTAATTTCACAAATAATTGGAAAAATAAAACTATTTGACAAAAATTATATTAATTAACTTAAATTTTAAAAATAAATAAATAACATATACTATAAATTTAAATATTAACTCGTGCATTGCACGGGTCAGTTATACTAGTTATTTTATATATATATATATATATATATATGGGGTTTGCTAACTTCCTCCCATGTGGGAGGAAGTTAGCAAGCCTCCTCCCAGTACATATTTACTAAAAACCCAATTTATAATATATAAACCACTTTAAATTGAAATGTTAAGTTTGTAATTTGCACTTTTTATTTAATTAAAAACAAAAAACAAAACATCTTTCTCTCATACGATTGTTTTTCTCTCTACGACCATTGTTGCCGTCACCGATTGTTGCCATCACCATTGTCGTTCACCTTCTTCCGTCTACCAATCCTGTTCCATCTTCGTTCCATCTTCTTCCTTTTTCTCTGCAATTCTCATTATCATGAGGTTAGTTGCTTTTCTCTCCCCCTCTCTCTCTCTCTCACACACACACATACTCTCTAATTACATGAAATTAAAGTTGTTTCCCTTCTCACTCTATAGACGTTGATTTTATGATTCTAGTTCATTGGGTTCTTAATTTGTATAATTACTCTACTAATTTTAATTTTTATGATTACTCTAGTTCCTTGGATTCTAGTTTCAATTTTCATCGTGTTGTTGAATTTTGGTTTCCATTTTATTGTTAGATGCTAAATCGATTGACTTTTAGGGTAGAAATTGGAATTTGATCATAGAAGTGGATCAGTTAATAATAATTGTATGTGAATTAATGAGATTGGATCAATTTTTATTTGATTCCACTCCAGGGGATGTATTTTGGTTGCTTCAAGTCCAGAGATTCTTGCACGTATAAAGAGGGATCGGTAATGGCATAAGTTATTATACATAAGGAAAATCCTTATGTATGGTGCATAAGGAATCCAATACCATTTGATTTCTTTTACACATGTAATGATCTCAAGCCTCACACTCTCAGGAATAATTTATCTCTTTGTTGTCGAACCCATAAACCTTTTCCGACGAATTCTTCTTCGACAGATTCTTCTTCTCCGACGAAGCCTCTTCTCTGACACGAACCTTTCTTCTCTTTCACTCATCAAAATCTATTCTTCTCTCCCAATTTGAACCTAGATTTTGTTGTTACTGTGAAATTGATTGAAGGATGGATAAACCTGTTAAACGAAACGATTGAAGGATTTGATAGAGCTTGTGGATGCCCCCTTCTTCCTCTATAAAGCCACATTAAGGGTCTTGCTCCTGTTTCATATCAAGGTTTTCTTTCTTTCTTTCAATTCATCGTTTTTGTATAAACAACTTAATTTGCATCTTGCACTTATGAATAAGCTATTTCTATTACAAAAGATAAAATAAAGTTAAAAATATTTTTGTACAAAGCCATAAGCTGTTTTCATAAGCTATTTTTATAGCATTAGGTAGAATTAAATTAAATTGTTTTTTGTATATGCTCTATGTTGTTTTCATAAGCTATCTTGGAGAACTTGTATAAATAAGTTGAAAAAAGCTTATGTAATACGCTGTTTTAGTAAGTTCTATAAAAAAATCTTATAAAACTTATGCTAGTAGATAAGCTCAAATATGACAATCCAAACACGCCCATGTCATAAGTTGTTTTTCAATAGTTTTCTCAACAAGTGTTTGTGCTACTAAATAAGTTCAAATAAACAAGTAGTTGTGCTACAAGGGTCTGAGACAAAGTTGGATTGGAAAACTATTGAGGGAATTGCTTAGGATGTGCCGTCTTGTTCTTTAGCTTATGATTATGTTTTTGAATCAGTCGTTGGTTGATTTTTCTGTTTCTTTTGGTTTGTTTGACAGCAAATCTGCTGCGCGCCGATTGTTAAAGCAAGGATGTCTTTACTTGAATAATAGTAGAGTAAATAGTGAAAGTAAGAAGATTGAGGCAGCAGATATAGTGGATGGTAAAGTTCTCCTTTTATCAGCTGGAAAAAAGAATAAGGGTCGAAGAAGATAGAATTTCTTTGTAGGACAAGTATGTGACATATTTGCTCCATGCCTGCAAACTCTATAAATTTCTGATTAATTTTGTAGCTCTACAACATCTTAAATGAAATGAAATTACAATTAGAATGATGAAGATAAGATTTTATTTATCTGATTATCAAATTGCCTAGTCAGCCTATCCTTTCATGGTCTCTTCATTAGCTACTGTGTCTGAGCTAGCTTTTTTGTGCTTTGTTTTGCTGCATAATTCTAAGAGGGAGTAATCATTTTACTGGTGTACAACTTTGTAGCATGTGTTTTACCTCATGTATTTAATCTGTTTTATTGCAAGCTTAAGATTTGGTAGTAGCATAAGCATATATGTGAATGTTGGATAAGTAGTTTTATCATTTTTAAGTACTTACATTGCAAATATTTCCTAAATTTTAGTTATTTAATTCTTTTGATCTAGCATTTGTATTGTTCTTTCTTTGTAAGTTTAAGAAAACTCTTATTTATTTATTTATTTGTTTGGAATTAAAATTTCAGGGATAGAATCATTTGAAACTAAGGAACATGAAGTTCCTAATATAGAAGGAATCAAAAACACATTTTGTCTGAAAGCAGCCCGATCACCTGAACCTTGCTCTTTCAAGCTTCTGATCAAAAGAGTTGAATCATGCAGCCCCATACCATATATGAGTAGTAGTTATTATTAAAAGAGATGCAAATCATTTACCTATCTTACTTTGACTGAGATACTGAATGCATCTGCTTGTTTTTAAAATTTGAGGCATTGCTTTTATAAGAGACATGCAACTAGAATGATCTTGTAAGATCTTTAAGTTACTAGTCATATCATATGCCGTTTTTGGGTCTCCATGTGTGAATATTTTAGGTTATTTTTTAATTTGGTTTGTCTTTGTGATATATCTCTTCTCAAGTTAAATGAGCAATGTACTTTTGCTTATGTAATTTTAAATAACTTCTGGATGAGTCAAATCATACCTTGCAATACTTGTTCTTGTATTTACTCTTTCCTGAGCTCAACTTTGTCATATTTAGAAACTCTTATGAGTCAAATCATATCATGCAATATATGTTGTATTAATATTCGACACAATTATTTTTTACTATTTTAGACTATCAAAACCATTAGATCATACTAATGATTTCAATGTATAACATCTTGAAACTATTTAACAATATTAATAGTTTCAATAGATCTATTTTACTATTTTATGGTATCGAAACCATTAGACCATATTAATGGTTTCAGTATATAACATCTTGAAACCATTTAACCATGTTAATGGTTTCAAATATCTATTTTATGGTTTTAGTCGTAATCTTTATTTAAAATCATTTAACAATAATAATTTCATTGTTCTTTTATTTTATTAGAAACCATAACATCTTGTATTAATATTTGACTCAACTTTTTACTATTTTAGAGTAGCGAAACCATTAGACTATACTAATGGTTTCAGTGTATAACATCTTGAAACCATTTAACAATATTAATGGTTTCAAAGATCTATTTTACTATTTTAAACTATCAAAACCATTAGACAATTATTTTGGTTTCAATTAAACAATTTTTTTTTAAAAAGTTCCAAAAAAAAAAAGTTTTGGAAAAAAAAATCCATTTAACAATATTAAAGTGTTTTTGTGTATAGCTTCTTGAAACCATTTACCAACACTATTGGTTTCAGTGTATAACAACTTGAAACCATTAAACCATACTTATGGTTTTAGTATATAATATCTTGAAACTATTTAACAATACTTAATGTTAGCACTATAAAAACGAAGATTGACTGTAGATGTTTAAAGTTGATGTTTTGAAAATGTGACGGATCTAAATGATTTTTTTAGGAGGAACTGGATTGTATCTAGAAATTTGTTATTGTATTCATTTATATGATAGACTTTAGAAAAAACATGTCAATAATAAATGATTCAAAGGGCAGAACTACAAATTAATGACCTGTCAAGAGTCAAGACAGTGTTATTATCAATTTTTTTATTATTTTAGGGTATCGAAATCATTACACCATACTAATGGTTTCAGCGAATAACATCTTGAAACCATTTAACAATATTAATGGTTTCAAAGATCTATTTTATGGTTTCGGTCATAATCATTATTTAAAATCATTTAACAATAATTATTTCGTTGTTCTTTTATTTTATTACAAACCATAACATCTTGTATCAGTATTTGACTAATTTTTTATTATTATTTAGGGTATTGAAACCATTAGACCATACTAATGGTTTCAATATTATTGGTTTCAAAAAACTTCGTGCAAAATACTCCACAACTGTCTTTATCAACTTGATTAGGCATTCTTGGTGTTTCCCACTTAAATTGAAACCATTAACTAGATAAACCAAAGAGAAATGTGAGCAAAAAATGACTATAACCAGCATAGTTAGTTAAAAAGATAATATTTTTATTCTCATAAATCTAACCATGCATTATCAATCTACTTCTAAAATGTCAACAAGTGAGTTAAAAACAGCCTCAAGCTTTTCATTTTCTCCAACTTCGTCACGTCACTTTCTAAGGAAAGTGAATCTAAAGAAAATAGAAATTGCTAAATATGTGGTCTTAAAGCAAGAAACTACATGTTACACAAGTCTCTATAATATCAGTAGTTCCACATTTCTGCTATATATGTTTTCAAAGGTTAAGCAAACTGACCAACAATTTCGTTCATACTTGAGACAAATTCTTAATACTAGATGACATTCATGCTTTCAACTTGTTCTGTTTTGCCTATAACTGTCAACATACTTAAATAGTTTCAGCAGCAAATTTCATCATTCAAGTTAGTTCTTGACAAGGATAAACATGCTCAATGTAGCAATTAAATTGGAAGAAGGAGAATTGTAGTAATTTGTAATCAAAAGACTTTGTTGAATTTGTGAACACCATTTGATTCATCTCATTCCACATGACCCAAACACATGAGAGCCACATGAGTTGCAAGAATGACCGACACCCTTGTATCCTACCTAACAACTGAATAAAGTGAAGAAAGTGAAGTGATATATTATGAGGATCCACCAACGAAAAACCAATCCAGAATCGAACCGACGATAGATAGAGCCGAAAATACTGCATAAGAGAAACAAATGATGATACTACATTTATAATCACAATAATTCAAAACAAACCAAAATCTGAATTATATCCAATATCAAAATGGTTTCAGTGTATCGAAACCATTATAACATACTAATGGTTTCAAGATGTTATTCACTGAAAACATTAGACCACACTAATGGTTTCAGTATATAACATCTTGAAACCATTTAACAATATTAATGGTTTCACCTACTTTTACAAATATAATTAGAAACATGCTCAGTAAATTTCATCATTCAAGTTAGTTCTTGACAAGGAGAAACATGCTCAATGTAGCAATTAAATTGGAAGAAGGAGAGTTGTAGTAATTTGTAATCAAAAGACTTTGCTGAATTTGTGAACACCATTTGATTCATCTCATTCCATATGACCCAAACACATGAGAGCCACACGAGTTGCAAGAAGGACCGACACCCTTGCATCCTACCTAACAAATGAATAAAGTGAAGAAAGTGAACTGACATATTATGAGGATCCACCGACGAAAAACCAATCCACGATCGAACCAACGATAGATAGAGCCGAAAATACTACATAAGAGAAACAAATGATGATACTACATTTATAATCACAATAATTCAAAACAAACCAAAATCTGAATTATATTAATGGTTTCAAGATGTTATACACTGAAACCATTAGACCACACTAATGGTTTCAGTATATAACATCTTGAAACCATTTAACAATATTAATGGTTTCACCTACTTTTACAAATATAATTAGATACATGCTCAGTAAATTTCATCATTCAAGTTAGTTCTTGACAAGGAGAAACATGCTCAATGTAGTAATTAAATTGGAAGAAGGAGAATTGTAGTAATTTGTAATCAAATAACATAGAGCTTAAGTTTACAAGATTTCTTGGCATTACTTTGACGTGTTAACATATGGTTTAAAACTGCATTTTAATTATTAAATTAGTGGACAAGGTAACCAAACTGCATTTTAATTATTAAATTAAAAGGTCAGAAGGATAATGCAAGAAACCACAATTACACAAAATAAAAGTCATCCATTTATATAATTAAGGATTATGATTCCCTACCTCCATTTTCCCTATCATTTTTCCTATCTCTTTTTATGCATTAAGTAACCAAAGATAAAGAACTTGAAGTTAGAGGATCCAAATCCTTATCAAAACAACAAAGTGTTGATAGGGACCAAATTACTAAACCGACACAAATGCCTCAAGTAGAAGCTAAAATTGGTTTTGAAAAAACAGATTTTAAGGACCAAATTAATTAGTGTTTTTCATTCTAAATTAGAGACCACATAGGGACCAAGCATAAGATAGACCAAATTAGTGTTTTTCATTCTACTCTAACCTGTTTTGTTTTCTCCATTTTGCTGTTTGAATGGGTTGAATGGTGATGAAGATATGTGATGAACTCGAACTGCAATGTTTACCGTCACTGATCGAAATTCCGTCACATATAGAACGGCACCTTCGCCGTCACTGTTGAAATCGCCCTGAGCAACAGTGGAGAAAATGGTCAGTGCATTCAAACAAATTTGATCGAGAAAAGGGTTAGGGATTCAATAATTTGTTGAAATCAAATTGCATGGATGTGTGGAGAAAAGGGTTTCGAGAAAGGATTTTCATTGAACCAAATTAATGAATACGGGTTATGAATTCAGTGAAGAACCGAATGGATTTAGGGATTCAGTTGGATGATGATGATGATTTGGTGATGATGATGATGAATGTTGAAGATTTTCGGTGTGGGATTTGATGTGGTTGATGAAGATTTCAGTGTGAGATTTGGTGTTTGATGCAATAAGATGATTATTTGATGATGTTTTGGTGTTTTGTAACTAATTAAAGGTAAGTTACGAAACTATCCTTGCATCTAAAATTGAATAATTATTATAAATTGGGTGTTTTAGTAAATATGCAGTGGGAGGAGGCTTGCTAACTTCCTCCCACCTATATATTTACCAAAAACCCAATTTTACATGTATAAACCAATTTAAATGTAAGGGCAATTTCGTAACTGTCTTTTAATTAATTAAAAATAAAAACAAAACAATCCTTTTCATTAAAACACCTTCGCAGGTCCATACCAAAAAAAAAACACCTTCGCAGGTTATTTTTTCCACTTGCCTTGCGTACACATCATCTTCTCTTTCACCAAACACCAATCCTGTGAAATCAATCATTGTCACTCCCTCTGCAATTACCATTGTCGTTCACTCTTCCACCTTCTCCTATTTTTTTTTACTGCAATTCTCATTATCAATTTATCATGAGGTTTAGTTGCATCCCCTTCACTCTCTCACTCTAACTCTAATTACATGAAACTGTATCTGGAAAGTTGTTTTAAGTGAAGCAATTAAACATGCATGATGCTTGGAGTCAATTGAAGAAGAGTGGTGAGAGTCATACATTAATTTGGAGAAAAGGAACCTTGTGTTTGCCCCTTTTTGGAGTGAAAGAAACCTCTGCTCATGTTTGGATGAAGAACAAAGCGGTGGTTTGTTTTGAATTTTAATTTTAATTAATTAATAAAATTACAAAACTAACCCTATAATTAGAATTGATTTGTATATATCAAATTGGTTTTTTAGACAATATATAGTGGGAGGAGACTTGCTAACTTTCTCTCACATAATTTTAGGTGGGAGGAAGTTATCAGCCCCATATATATATATATATATATATATATACACGAATAAAACAAATTTTTAAATCTTATTTTCTAAAATAACAAACTAATACTATAAATTCTAAACAAAATATTTTTTTTAAAACAATGATTAAGTTGAGATTAATCCTTTAGTCAAAAAAAGTTAAGATTAATCTTAAATTTTCAAGCAAATCCTAAATACTCTAAACAAAATATAAATGCATAAATCTTAAATATATATATACACCTACATGTACTACTGATAATTGATTGAACTTTTAAGGAGTAAATAACCGATTCAGTTATTTTCCACACACTCTCCCTGCTAAGGGTTCCAGAGTCGTATTGCCGCTTTCTTTTCAAGGGTTCGTATTTTTAGTTCTATAGCTTAATTTGATTTTTTATTTTTATTTTAATTATATGGTTTATAGACTATTTCCTTTTTGTTTGTTTTTTTTATATAAATTTGCAGTCTCATTCATAATTCATATATTATATGATTTATTAGTTGCTTTATCGTTTTATAGTAGTATGAGGTTTATTTATGGGCGGTGTGTTGCGGAAATTATGATTGCTTATTCGAATGCTTGTGTTTATATATATATATATATATATATATATATATATCTATCTTTGTGTGCATTATTGCCTATGTATTACATTCAGAGTGTCAGAATTACTGTGATCCATCGTGATGTTGCAGAAGCTGCTACAAGTTGTAACTTATGCAAAATCATAATTGCTCCACTTTGATACCAAACAAGCACGAAATATCATTAAACTTGTGCAATTTATGTCTTTGTGAAATCCCTTTATGATTTTAACATGTTATTTATTTTTTTTTTCCCTAGCCTTGCGTCCACCATGGATGTTACGCAGATCCTCTTAAATGCCCAAGCAGTGGATGACACTTTAAGGAAGGAAGCTGAAAATAACTTGAACAGATTCCAGGAGCAGAACCCTCCAAGTTTCTTACTTTCTCTTGCTGGAGAATTGTCGAACGATGAGAAGCCTCTGGAGAGTAGAATGCTAGCAGGTTTAGTTCTCAAGAATGCTTTGGATTCGAAGCAATGGCTTGCTATGGATCCAACCTATAAAGCCCAAATTAAAGCATTTTTGTTGACAACACTGGCTTCTCCTTATCTGGATGCTGGAACAACTGCATCTCAAGTCATAGCAAGAATTGCTGGCATTGAATTACCTCACAATCAATGGCCCGAGTTGATAGAATCCGTTTTGTCAAATGTTGATCAGCAACTACCTTCCTCTACAAGGCAAACAGCTCTCCTGACCATTGGATACATTCTTGAACAAGTTTCGCCATATGTGTTTGAACAGAATCAAGTAAATAAGATACTCACCGGGGTCACTCGAGGAATGAATTCTATAGAAAAAAACAGTCATGTTAGGCTTGCTGCCATACAAGCATTGTACAAAGCATTAGATTTTGCCGAGGCAAATTTTTATAATGACATGGAGCGAGATTACATAATGAAAATTGTCTGTGAAGCCACTCTTTCCCCTGAACTCAAGATCCGACAAGTAGCTTATGAATGCTTGGTTGCTATTTCTTTTAAATATTATGACAAGTTGGCTCGATATATCGTGGAAATCTTCAACGTCACTGCCAAAGCTGTGAGGGAAGATGATGAGACTATTGCAATTCAAGCAATTAAGTTTTGGAGTTCAATTTGTGAAGAAGAAATCGATATATTAGAAGAGTATGGAGATGATGTTAACTTTGGTTTAAACATTCGTTGCTTTTATATTATAAGGACGGCACTTCCATTTCTTGTTCCCGTGTTATTGGAGACGCTGCTAAAACAAGAAAAAGATCAAAATCAAGATCAGGATGAAGGAGCTTGGAGCATTGCCATGGCTGGAGCTACATGCTTGGGTTTGGTTGCACAAACAGTTGGTGATGATCATATTGCTCCTTTGGTTATGCCATTTATTGAAGAAAATAATATACCGCATTGGAGAGTTATTCTGGAATAAACATATGGTTACTATTATTTTTATTATTTTTAGTCTTTTTCACTGATTTTAATTCATGGACTAGTATTTAATAAGGTTTTACAAAAATGCGATATCAAAGTCTTTATGTCTGCCTGCCTCGCAATGATTTTGTTATGCCTGTTGTCTTCATTTTGTGATTTTTAGTTTGAATTTGTAATGACTTTGTTATTTGTTATTGCACTTGTTTTTTATTTTGTCTTAGATGAAGTGGTAATTCATTAAAATTAAACTCACACACAACTCTGAGGTTTCGGGTTTGAACCCCAATCACGACATCCGGCCTAACAATTTCAGCATTTGTCAATTGAGTTAGAACATTTAGACATTGCACTTGTTTTTTTGCTGACTTTTAGTTGAGTTTCCAATGACTATGTTATAGCATTTGTTGCCTTTATTTTGTAATGACATAACCTTTAGGGCTAATTTGGTATAAACTTCGTAAATACAACGAACAAATTTAATTATAAGTGTGAAAATCCAGAAATTAATTTATTATAAGTGTAAAAAAATTAAGAGATCTATTTGATACTACATTCGTTCTTAAATATAAGACTCTATTTGACCAAATTGTACTCTTCATCTATTATATTTTGACCTTTTTTTTTTTGGTCGAAACCAGGGTATTCATCGCTGAACGCAGTGACTAATCCTTCGCTAGATTGGAGGCACCTCAAAGGGTGGGATAGCTGGCCCAAGGATTTAAAGCTGCTCCATACCCAAGGTGAGGATCAAACCCTCGACCCTTGGTTAAGGGAGAATGAGCCCCATGCCGCTCAACCACACCCCTTGGGTTTGACCGTATTTTTTTTAATAATATATAAATATAAATATTAACATATAAGATGCATAAAACATGAAAAGATGCATAAAAATCAGCACCACTAATAGTCCCTAATATTTGAAGTAACTATGACAAATTCAAGGACATTTTGGCTATTTCAAATGATTAAGAGATGAATTTAATTGACGCGTGCAAATTCATATAAATTGACAAGAATGAGGTTTGAAAGTAGTTCAAGATATTCCAACAAAACTGTAAATAAAAGTTGAAATGACAGCCCTCAGTAGACTATAATAAACGAATGAAATTTTAGTTGAAATATTACTTAAAAAATTACAACAATAAACGAATCATGACATAACTCAACCACTCCTGTAGACTATAATACCAATGAATTACAACAAAATTTCATTTGATTAACCTAACTACATGTGCTAACAAGTCCCTCAGTAGCATATTCTAATCTAGCAAGGATGATTAATGGTTTTTGTGACCCAAACAATTATCGTAGTTCTGTTGGAGACAAAGTCAGCACCAATGAATATATGCAACAGTCTCATATTGAGATCATCTCATAACAGACTCTTTCACATAGGATCGATTACCTGAACTGCAATGCCAAGGAATGAAGTCAGAACCCATAGCAAATGACTTTAAAGGGGGTACACAATGGAAAAATAATTTTTCAGACTCACGTATATTCAAGGTGGATATTCATAAATCGAGCATTTTCTTTGCTTTGTGTCAATGTCACTAGACCTTCAATTACTTGATCTTGTTCCAGCTCGATAGGATCATAAAAGTATATCAATGTCTGTAAAATACATAAATAAAATCAAGGCAGCAAAATCAATATCATAAATGACATGAAATGAAATGCGATTTGACAATTATATTGCAGAATGTAAAATGACCATAAACTGTGATATAAATGTCGCATAAATTAACAATTAAGGGGATAAATCATAAATGGTTCTGTATAGGGGGGGGAGGGGGGGGGGGGGGGGGCATCTGCTGAGCTACACGCTCGTTGGCTAAATAAGTGTGATTCTAATCTTAACAAAAATGTCTTTTAATTGAAAAGGTCATTGAAATGCACCACAACATGTGCTACTCGGCAAGGTTCCACAACCCTTGCTTTGCTGCGATAGTGTTGGAGGGTATCCTAAATGCTATTAGTTTAGAGACATGGTGCTGGTGCATTTGGTTTTATCTATCCTAAAGATAAGCAGGGATACTTCAATATAAACTTTGCTGAACAAGGAAACTAGAACTGCCATTTGAAATTGGAAAACTAAAAATAAAATAATAAAAACCGCACCTGCTGCCAATGTGTTGGAGGGTCCTCGGGTGCAGTGGACAGTACTAGTGCTTCATTTGGATTTGTTCGCTTTTTTCTCAAACTACCATTCACAGGATGATTCTCAACAACTGATGTTGGTGCGATTGTAGGCACATTAAACTCAACATCAAACCAAAACGCAAAACCATGCAGTGGAGCTGTATAAAAGAGGATAGAATTCACTTTATGCCAAGATATTAAAAGATTGGGTCAAGCTAACATGTACCCTTCCTTAGGGCACATGTTAAGGTAGCTAAATATTGAAATTTTGCATTTACTAATACAAAAAAATTAATGTTTAAAAAGTTTTTTTGATAAATTTGAAGTTGTTGACACACTTTAAGGCATTCTATCCTATATTTTCTAAGAAACGACATATCGTCATTATGGATATCTATCATATCCGATACTCGTATCATATTTGTGCATCATAGATTAGTGCGAGAAAAATATTCAGAAGTCCAAAATCAATGGAAAGAAAGGACAGAAAAAAAATAAGTTACCTCGCATCATTGAGTTGAACTTAAACTTCGACGTTACAGTTTCTAACTCATTGATGGTAACGGAATAACTATCAATATGTTTTACCTGCAATAGTAAAATATAGGATACAATCCATTCAGTCCAATCAATAAAGCTAAGTGAAAAAAAATCCTCATCTGTGAGTTCAATTTCAATTGACATGACACTCTCCCTGCATAGCTTACTCCAGAACATTTATATTCCTAATCTCTAAGAAATTAAAGATTTCTGATTTAGGGTTCTTGTTAGCAAACAATAATTGAATGTGAAGAATGAGAGTTTGCAAATCTCAAGAGATATGATACTGTGTTGTGAACCTGAAGAGTAAATTCTCCCTAAGTATGAGAGAAATGATTGGAAGATAAGTGAATAGCAACATTTCAGTTCTTTACAAAGAGTTCAGTTAGTGAAATGTGGTTAAAACACCAGTCCAGTTTGTGAACTGTTGGTAACAGTTAGGTTCTATGCAGTGCAGTTCGGTTCAGTTTAGTTTTTAACAGTCCAAAAAGAAACCCTAGATGCCTTATTAACTAAGCTTCCAATCGAATTGTGAAATATACAAAATGTTGTTACATATATTTGTATGTGTACATAGAAGTTAGAACCATCATACAAAACCTGAAGTTAACCAACCTTTCTTCAAACACAACTCAAGCATGAAAAATAAGTACACGTATAACTTTAACACGCACGTAATTCAGAATCTGATAGTAGTAAAACAAGTCAGAGTAAACAGTTACAATAACACTAGCATACTCACCACATTTGGCCATGTCAGAACATTTTCACCAGTTATCGTCTCAACAGAAGGTTCCTCAAATGCACACTGTTTTGCTAATGATAACATGGAAGACACTGCAACCAAAAACAGCAGTAAAAAAACGTTAAGAAAAGCAATAGACGAAAGGAAGTTGGATATTTACAGACTACTCTACCCAAAAGGTTCAAGGAACACAGTTGGAAGATAGTCTTAAAATTTGAATTTTGGACTAACTTCAACCCAAAAGCTAGATTTGTGCCAAGAGGTTTGCCCCACACTTATAACCACTATCTCGGTCATAATACTAGTCAATGTGATTGGGCATAACTCAACCTCCATCTCGTCCCCAAAAAACTAGTTGATGGGGGTAAGAGTTGCCCCTCACTTATAAACCCCCATCTCGTCCAATCACTAGTCAATATGGGATCTCCAACATTTGAAATTTCTAAGAAACACTTCATCAGCCAAAAAACAAGCATGGAAAACAGGACAGCCTGCGTGCAGGCACGATTCTACCAAGGGGGAGTGGGGTCAGCTGCCCCCACTTGCTTATTATTGTTTTAAACCAACACTTTGATACTTATACATTGTGACTCCATTTATATGATATTATTGTCTTCACATAGTTCATTCATAACACTACAACAAAATATTAAACTAATGCTTATTATTGTTATGATTTTACCCTTGTGCTTGTACAATAATTAATTAATTGATTAGTTGTATATATTTTTTTAATATGCTAGAAATGGAAAAATATTTTAAAAAAAATCAACATTTGAGAGAAATTATAAACTACAATTATATAAATTTTTATCACTTCCGCATTTATACATTTTTGCACAAATTTTATGGGATGACCTTGACCCCACATATTAAAATTTCTAGATCCGTCTCTGCCTATGTGCATGAATATTTGACTAAAGTTCACGCATCCACAGGGTGTCAAAAACAATATAAATAATCATATTTTAATATAGCTAACACATGTTCTGATGTAGAAAGCCTTAAAATAGCAGAATATCAAAGGACCAGTAAATATGTAAATCCAGCTTCAGGATATGTCTATACGAAGTACAATAACATAGATTTTGAAACTTATTTACAATCAGGGACGATCTCTAAGTTACAAAGGAATGACTTACTATTAATTCCATAAACATTGCGCCAAAAGTCGACGCTATCACTGTACCGGTCAGTATGTGTGACAGGAGCCATGTACAACTGGAGAAAAGTACACCAAGAAGTCAGCAAATTTTCATTTTTTGAGCAAGACACCAAAAGTTCAGCATTATTGTAATATTGTGTACAAAATTAACCGATACGAGTAAATGTAATTACTCAGTTCCCGACTACAACCATAACTCCAATTAGGTTTATGAATCCTTATTAGGCTGGATTGTACCAGACAAAATAACTTTTTAGAAAAGGTATTAACCATTAACTATAGTATAAACAATAAACTATATATCTACTTATTAGTAAAAGTAAATAAACATACCGTTGCACTTGAAGGAAGAATTAGACCACCAGGTTTAAGCCAGCGATCTCTGGCAGTAATAACACTCCCAAGCATACTCTGCAAGAAAACAAAATCTTCAAACTATTATAAATCATAAAAGTGAATGTACTGAAAAGATGGGAAAGAGAAAATCATAGCAAGCTGACATCTGATATCATTTTAGACAGGAGCAGACCTATACTGAACTAAAGTAGTCAACACTTAACTTATACATTCGCCGGAACCTTTCTGGAGTAATTTTAAAAGCATAATGGTTTAACTTCTCAAAATACATATTTACTCAGAAAAATCAAATGTATCCTAATGTGCACCTCATATAGTAGCATATAGCCCATCCATTCTGAAATTATTACGTCCACCTCTTCATCAATTTCGACATCCTGCAAAACCCACAGGCTGAGGTAAATATAAAGCTTGATCCTAATAACAAATATAAATTTGACAATGAAAATTATACAAATAACAATTAGTTCAATAATTTATGATTGAATCATAAGTCATAACAAATATCAATTATTTAGTTTGGGGATCAATTTTCTTGAAATGAACTCACTAATTTGCACCAATTATTTTGTCATCTCAATAACAAACCTTGCAACTAAATTTTCATTCATTTTACCAAATGGTTTGGAAATCATAGATGTCAAACCTCGCATCAATTTTTAAGTCATACAATATTAGTATATTACAATGATTGAAAAAGGTTATTTGCTTACCTCAACTCGTCCATGCAATACGATGACCACATCAGAAAGGTTATTTGCTTTAACAACTTCATTTGCCTGTTTGCACAAGAAAACAACTAAATTAAACCCGATAACTGAAGGTAAAAAGTGTTAGTATTAAACATCATAAATGCATTGACAAACTCAACAATTAAACCTATAAAAGAGAAATTGGAAAAACTGAAACAGAAAAGTCCGAGTAGAGATATGGTTCGGAAAGAGTTTAAAAAGCATAGCCAAATGCCAATCCTCATCATATCAGCCTGTTTCGTGCGATTCATTTAAGCCCTAAGCCTAAATTCTAGTATGGCATCAAAGTCAGGTTAAGTCACTTGAATAATTTAGAATGAGTGACTTGCATTACACAATGGGGCTGTACAAATATATATTTATATATATTAATATGAGAGAATCTCTCATAATAAGGAAAAGTAGGAAACTGGGGAAACTATATTAGCTAATCTTAATTATGACTAGAGTCAACACAACCCCTCAAGTTTGAGCATATATATCTTATATATCCAACTTGTTTTACACATAATCAATTTGAGGTATTTGGTGAAGATATCAGTCAATTGATTATTGGAGCTCATTGAAGAGGTTTTAATGGTGTCTATAACGATCTTTTCTCTGATGAAGTGGCAATCAACTTCTACGTGCTTAGCCCTCTCATGAAAGACGGGGTTTGATGAAAAATATCATGCCAACTAATTATCACACACAAGTTCACTTCCCAAATGCCATGTAAAGAACTCCTTATATTGAAAACAACAACAATTACAAAGTCTTCTGCCAGGTAGTGATGGCTACACAATTCTTAAATGAAACCGCCCCTTTCAAACACACCCTACATGATTCTTAAATAAAAATTACATTTTAGAACAGAGGAAACATGGCCATAAGACTAGAAATTACAGCACATAAAAGTAAATATATTCCAACCAAATGGAGTAGAGGAAGACCTATTGAATGTGAAAAGCATGTGGTAACAAGTATTGGAGAGAGTATGCAGAAAAGAAAATTATTACTCTACTCTATTTGTATTTTCTAATTAGTGGAGCGTGGTTCATCCAGTCCTTTCTTTTGAAATGAACTGTTGGTAACAATCCTAAATTCTGTCTCTATGGACCGAGATGAAACGGAGAGGGGTTGTAACATGAGAAGAGCAAGAATGTCAACCACTCAACCTCTTTTCAATATAAAACATGGGATCAAAGAAAGAATGTGCTCTAAATAATTTTTTGTAAGAGCTCAACTCAGCAGTTTCAAACTATCCATGCAACCAGCAGCATCTAGTCGAATAAGGGTTGTTTTTGTACAGGTATAAAATTAGTCAGAGTGAATTGGGTACAAGTTAGTTTCTTGTAAACAATGTCATGATCTTGAAATTTTTTCCATTATACATGTTAACTAAATAAAGCTTATACCGACAAAAACTGTATCTTTGAAATGATTACCTGCAGAGCAATGTCACTGGCATCAACTGCATACACCTGGAAAGATAAAATTCCATAATAGCATCCATGTCAAACACTATGGAATAAATCATAGTTTGAAACAACTGGATTAAAAGCTTCTTTAAAAAAAGAAAAAAAACAGACAGAGGCTTCAAAACATAATGTTATGAAAGTCTTAATCCAAAGAGTATAAGTCAACTACGAAAAAATTAAATCACCCATGATCCTCCACAGTTCAAAAATATCAAACAAAAATAGTAGGGAAGAATATAGACTAAAAAAAAGTACATGTGGGCAACAGCGTCCTCTATAAGTCAAAGTCAACATATCCATGATACAGCCGCAGCATCCAGACACTCCGGATTAAACCCAAAATAAAATTCCTCTATAAACCCTAATTTGAACAACTACAAACTAAAAAATAAAAGAAATTAAAAGTTCTTCTATGTTAAAAACACATGCAAGGAAAGTACAAAATTGCATGAGGCAGAAACAGAAGAAAAAAATATTTAAATAAAATTAAACATCTTTGCTTTTACTTTGATGAAAAATTCATTTTTTAACAAAATATATAATACCGTTATTTTATTATCAACTAAAAGAATAAACCAATATCAATTTGAAAGAGCTTACCCGCTTTGCACCGGCCTGAGCACAAAATATGGAAAGGATTCCTGTACCGCATCCAACATCAACTACGACCTAAAGGCAGACAATAATTAAGGGAGAAAAGAGAGGAATGATGTAAGAGGACAAGGGACGTGAAAAGCAAGAATAAACTTCAATCCAAAGCATACAAAAAAACAAATCATGTAAGAAACATCAATAGTTGATCTCATTCCGATATGTGACATATGTTTAACCTATCGACTGTACAATAACATAACCCCCGACAAGAGGCACTCCAGATGGTCTGGTAAGTTGCCTAATTGACCAAGAGTTGTAATAACAATTAAGTATGAATAAAAGTATCATATTTGTATCAAAAACGATTATTGATTTTATCATATTGCAACGATTCACAAATAGATATATGGAAAGAGGTAATAATAGACTCTTGAAGCGAACAATTGTGGGCATTTTTTGGGAACATAAAAAATGCCAAAAGAATTGTTATCATTATTTCCAGAAATGCATCATCCCTAGCTAGCATTTCGTCTTTTCTCCGTCACAGTGGTTCACTCGATAATCTCACATCTTGCTATTATTAGTAAGTTAAAATAAACACATTTTGGAAAATAAAAATAGAAAATGTTTTCACAAAGTATACAAGCCTAAATATTTAGTAAAACTCCAAACCGAATTCTCCATAAAGATAATATACAAAAGTTTCATTATCTTAATTCCGCGATACAAAACAAAATCAACATACAAAAGTTTACAAATAAATTTAAAACAATGTATGTGTGATTGCGAAATTACTTTGCCAGCGATAAAACTCTGATGCCGCATGATTGCTTCCCGATAAGTTTCAGTCCGCACACGATCCTGTACAAACCAGAACAATTAAAGAAAAGAAAACAACAAATTAAAAAGATTATCTTTACATTTAAACAACAAAAAAAACTACAAATGCATTAAAGATATCCAAGAATATCATTCACATTCACATTTACATTTACAAATTAATCGAATTAAGCTAAACTAGGGTTTATGAGATTGAAAATTCAAATACCAAGGGTAATGTGCAATTGAGAAACATTGAAATTTGAAATGAAGAAAGTAACAAGAAATTGAAAAACCTTGATCATTTCTTGGTGAATACCGAGGTGAGCGTAAGAATGAAAATATGCCATATCGTAATCGGTGCAAGGAGATCGATTAGGTGGCTGTGGTTGTTGTTGCTGCCGTTGTTGTTCAGTATCGGAAACCCTAACAATTGAATTGGAAGTTGAAGCACGTGAACGGCGAGTGCCACGGCGAGCACGGTCACGGTGGTTTTGATTTTGCACCATTTCCGACGGTGGTGGTTGATGGTGGTGGTAGCCGTTAGTATTGTTGTTCATATCCTTCAAAAATTTATCACTCTCGCTGTTTCACTATCTCTTTCTTACAACTCAACTATGCATTGCACGGTTTCTGCGTAACTAAGCTATATATATGATGACGCAACGCAACTATCTTGAGTGTAAAGTTGATATTTTGCGCAGTTGCAGAGACTAATATTTCGAGTTTTATTGTAAGATTTAGATTTAGATAGACGACAAACAAGGATCGGTGTAAAAATTGTTTAACGGATATAGTACTACTATTTGATGAAGAGTTTTGTTAACTTCTAGTATGATTTTGTAGGTTTCAGATAGACGACAAACAATGGTCGGTTTACAAATGGTCAGTTTAAAAATGGTGTCAACGGATTTACTACTATTATTTAATGAAAAGTTTTGTTAACTTCTATGTTTTTGCAGAGTTCATATACGACAAACAAGGGTTTGTTTAAAAATGGTGTTCAACGGATATACTACTATTTAATGAATAGTTTTGTTAACTTTTATGTTTTTGTAGGGTTCAGATAGACGACAAACAAGGTCGGTTTAAAATTGGTGTCCAACGGATATAATAGTGTTTAATAAAGAGTTTTGTTAACTTCTAAGTTAAGGGTACATCAAATTTTTGTAAGGTTTAGATAGACGGCAAACAAAGGTTGGTTTAAAAATGGCGTCCAACGGATATAATAGTGTTTAATAAAGAGTTTTGTTAACTTCTATGTTAAAAGGTACATCGAAAATTGTAGATTTGTTAGTCAAGTTAAGATTATGATTTTAGGGTTTTTTTTATCAAAATAATTTCCGTTATATTTTACTTTTCAAATTAATATCGAAATATTATACTTTTTTTGTATTTGACCTTTACGGTTCTGGCGGAAGGAACGCTGATAACTCGGAGTTATGTAAAAAAAGAAAATTAATGTATAAATAGAAATTGTTTTAAGAAGAGGCCAACTTGTTTTAGAAGTTAATTTTTTACATGGGAATAATTATTTTTTTCGCTTAGGGCATCTTTTTTTCTTTGTTTTATTTTTGTCAAGTAGTCTAGTGGTTAAAATTTCACCTTTAAAGTGGATAACTAGGAGGGATGATCATGGATTGAACGTTTGTCCCCTACATATAAAATGCAATGTCCTACTAAATGTACTAAGCTCATAGAACCATTTTTTCTTTGTTTTTAATATAGGAAAATTGTTAGTGTCGGCGCAGAACATAATACAATACAATATGTCAATATACATATTGGTCGTTTGTGATTCGAATGCATATCATTTGCAACTCACAAAATTGTATTGTGAAAATCAGAATCAGAATTGTAAAGTTTCAAAAATTAGAATGACAAAGAGATATATTGGATGAGTTATATCAAGATGAAATAACAAAAATATGGAGAAGATAGAAATTGAATGGCACCAAACTCTTACTTCTATGGAAAAATAAATAATGATAAACCTTAAGTGAAGGATCGCCAAAAAGATAATACAATAAAAAAAATGTTGAAATTTCATAAATTTATTTGAAAATGATTATATAAGAGAAAATCTTTGAATAATATAATACTAATATAGTGCAAATTTATGGAGTGTAAAGTGTTGCAATGGGAATTTCCATTCATGTAATAAAATTCTAAGATATGTCCAATTTGATTAAACAATTTTGTAGTCCTTGTTTGTAGTATTATCAATTAATTTAAGACACTTTTTAGAAGCAAGTTAACCTATTAACACAATCAAAGATGATAATAGACTAGTTTTCCCATTACAAAATTATGCACAAAAAATTTAGTTATGAAAACATTCACACAAAGCTAAGTTGCTATGGTTAAAGTTAAACCAAAGAGTTTATTTCCTCTTTATTTTACATATCAGACATCTTTATTGTTGCATAACAAAAACTAAAACTGAGTTTCAATAAATCATGTTTACATCTGAGACAAATCCACTTGCTCATAACTCATCTCTGGTCCTTCCATCTCCTCTTTGTTCATCAAAGGATGCATATGCTTTGATAATTGACTCATATATTTTAATCCCTTTTAAATATTCATCTTTGTGAAGATACTGCATAGAGAAGAAGAAACATATAAGTCAAAGTTGAACTCTACACTAAATGCAGAAACAGTAAGATGCATGACATTAGGATGCAACCAAAAAAACATAAGGTGCGAAGTGTTTATAAGTTGCGGTCGTCCTTCTTACAAACCAGTTTTGTAGGATTGAGATAGGTCCAATCCAAATTGTAAGTATTAAGAAAACATAAACATATCAATGTAGAATCCTTTAAAAAAAAACATGTCAATGTAGAAACCAAATAAAGGGAAAAATCAACCGGCAATATTGTCCAGCGCTAGACTATTTTAGGCATAACATATCTAATGCAACCCATCTTCATGAAAGCCTTATCTTAACGATGACATAGTACAAGCTTCACTTTCTAGCTCTAAATAGCATATCAAATGTATAATCCTATAGACAATGACATCGCTTGTGTCAATAAGCATACTAGCATCAATTAGGCACGGAATATATCTATAAAATCACCTCATTATGGTCATGGAGTAGAACTGGAGTGTTTGCCATAGGTGAGAACCCAATTGCTGGCAATCCAAGCTTGCGAAAATAGCGTGCATCTGTGGAGGCAGGAAAGATCTCTGGCTTACCAAGTTTCCCACCAGCCTCTTCGACAGCATTCTCTAACAATGCCCACCACGGATTGGAACTGTCAGTTTTGGTGACGAGTGGTTTCCCGGACGCATCATGCACAGGTACCATCTGTATGAACTGTCCGAGCTAAAATACATTAGATGGAGAATATAGTAAGAGGTAATTTGTTCTCAAAAAGAGGAAATTCATAATATAATCATCCGTGTTATCTATAAATTTTGAGAGAAAGCAATAAGGGTAGATGAAACAGTTATAAAATTGAACGCTATCATTTTCATGATCTAACTCTTTCCTTCATCATAATAATTTAAACATACTCAACAAACAAACAGTTGCATCAGAATTACAGTCATCGGAATATGTTACACAAATACATATACATCCACATATGTACAGATACACATATCTTCATCCCTGTTTTTCTGTTGTTTTCTATGTTCTATATATGAACACCCAGCTCTGCATCAACCATAACATTAACCTTTTCACATAGAAAAGATGATAAAATTACAAACGATGAAGACCATGAACTGGAATGTTCTAATATACAGATGTTAGTTCTTAGGAGAAATACAAGAAAGTTTTAAGCTTCATGATAGAAATATTTTCTACAGCTGCTGATTTCTATAGAAGTGAAATACAAAGCAACCTATTAGCTGAGATTATTGTGTATATACGTGATATGGATGATAAATATAAAGCCTACAAACAATTAGTTCCTTACCCTAAAAGACATATTGCGCCAACTAGGTGCCCACTCTTCGGCAATTCGCCTCTCCAGTGATTTTGCATCAGCGGTTGGTGGCACTCTAATATCAAATCCAGCTTCTGCTTCGGATGGCTGCAAATTCATGACAAACCCCTGGTGCAGCAAAAAAAAGATAGAGTAATTACAGAGGAATTCAACCGTAATAATTGCTGAAATTTCTTAGCGCATGAATACAAACATATAAAATGAATCATTTCAAAGGTAAGCATAACATTATTGGCAGACTCCACTCAAATGTATAACAGAATGTCGATGTGATGAGAAAAAAAATGTTGAGCAAGAACGTGTTTTCAATTCTATTATACTCATGGAATAATTAATCAAGTAATGAAGAGTTTGGCGTGATAACCTAAAGGAACGTGGCTCAAATCTTGTCAAGGACGATTATAAAATAGTCATTAGTGCTACTTTAATTAATAATACTTTTTATTACACAAAGTTTTAAATTGCTGTCCGCAACCATGATTGTGGCTGCAACATCAAAGTTTTAGAGTGGTCACCCTAACTGCAATGTGATGCAATTCAATTTGCACTTGTCTGCGATTTCAAACATTGTGATATACCCACACACAACTATAATTTGAAGTTCTACAATATACATGTTTGATCAATTTGATGGAGTACTAGAGTCAATTAACTTACGGTTGGAGATGGAGTTCCAGCCTTCAAAAAGGCCATGTTAATAGAAACAACATCTCCATCAGCCTTCAAGCCGGCCTTGATCAAGTCAAACTGCGAGGCACGATACCTTCGGATGCTTTCAATACTCTTCAAGAGATTCTCCATAGCCGAGTTATCATAAAGCTTGGACCCATGTCCTGGAGCTCCAACAGCCTTGATCACCAGCCACCATGGGCTCCTCTCTGCATAGAACGCTCTGTAATGCTCATCCGGAGAAGCCAGCCCTGTTTGTTTGTAAGTGAATAAAAAGCTGAGATGACTTCAATAATGAGTAAAATTTCAAGTCAATGTTCCAAAATTAGGCATATAATCACCTAATTAGCGTGTTTAGGTGAGAGTGTTCTCTCACAGAAGGCAGAATGAACTCAAATGATTTCCAAAGTGAAACCAAACACACTTAGCATGTATACATGGAAATATTCAAGTCACTGCATCACTATGCAGCCAACTAAAACCTAGCCTTTGAAGCATCAACCCGCTGCGGGCCAAGCACATGTCACCGCATGTTTCCAACGCGAGCCAAGCTAGCCTTTGAAGCATAACTTTCATTTACTAAATGTGTCCTTCGAATGCCTAAAATCTAACCAAATTAGTTTTATAAAAATTGTGACTCAAATATCTAAATGTGGTGACACAAGCAACCAATTGGATTGTTTTACTATTTTTAAACTAGTACTTCCTCTTTTCCATTATGAGTCATTATTCCTCTACTTTATATTCATGATATCGGTGAATAGATCAACGCTTCATACAGCTAATTTGGTAAATTTGTTTACATTTACAAATTCTCCCGTGTGAAATAACATAGGGTGTGTTTGATCTGCTAAAAATTAAATGACTGAACAGGATAACTCTAGTAATAAGTTTGATTTAAAGATTGTTTTTAGGATTGGACAAAAACTAAAATTCTTATCTGTCACGAAACCACAGGACAACTTTTTGTCTCAAGTACAACTTGTTTAAAATACCAAAATACTAACTTTTTATCGAACTAACACCTTACAAGATAACAAGCTTTTCAATAACTTAAAAGTTTGTCTTATGCTATTCTGTCAAATACGTATCTCTTACAAATCAAACGGACTCGTAATTTAACACTAATGATTATAGTACGAAACAAACAAATATGCGAAATTCTTTTCTTTATATTTAAATTGAATAAATAGAAATACTATAAACTATTAATAACAACAATATAAAAGTAGTACCTTCATCAAGCACAATACCAACATTCAACCCATGAAAAACCTCAGAACTGGAAAACTTTTCAGCACCATCATGTCCACCAATCTCTTCATCAGGAGCAAAAACCAAATAAACATTCCTCTTAGGCTGAAACCCCAATCCTATAAGACTCCTAACAGCTTCAAGATACTGCATACCAACACACTTCATATCCTGAGACCCTCTAGCATAGATTCTACCTTCAGAATCCAAATGAGCCTCAAAAGGATGATGAACCCATTTATCGTGTTCGGCGGGGACGACATCAGTGTGAGAATAGAGCATGATTGAAGGAAGGTTTGGGTTTGTTCCTTCCCATTTGATTAAGATTAAGGGTTTTCCTGAAACGAGTTGGAGTGTTTGGGATTGGAGTGAAAGAGATTTGGCTTGTGTTGTAAGGAAGATTGAAGATTGTGTGTAGTTTGGAGTTGGTTGGTTGGTTTTGATTTTGAGGTATTGTTGGAAACGGGAAATGATGTTTGATTCTGATGAAGCTGTAACTGTAACTGTAACTGATGTTAACGTTGTTAATAGGAAAACTATGAGAAGGATGTTGTGGCGGTTGAACTTCATCATCTGCCTGGTGGTGGCGGTCAGTGGGGAGTGCTCAGTCCTCCTAACTGCTTGCCTGCTTACTTACTTCTGCTGTTTATCGGAACCTGGCTCTTGACAACCTTAAAAGGTCTTTTTTATTAAAAATTTATTTCTTTCGACTTGACCAGAGATTTTGGAATCAAAATTAGTTTTGAGAAAACGCTAAAATTATTGAATTTGTTCTGAGGTTTTTTTCTTTTTTGACATTTGCTCTAAGTTGGATTGAAACCAATTTGTAAATCTAAAACAAAACAAATATTATACACGAAGATGACAAAACAAACACCGTACAAAGACGGAAAATTAAACTAAACATGGTATAAAGACGGAAAATCAAACAACTTCACACTACGTGATTAAAATAACACCAAAAGAACTCAAACAAACCTTTAATTATGTGAAAAACATTTATTCATATAAAAGAAACTAAAAAATGCATCAAAAAGGTGATTTTGATTTCAAATTGACCCTAAATAATTCCTTTTAGAGGATAAACAAGAAAAAAGAACAAATGAAAATATGGGTGAAATACACTGTTGAATTAAAATTTTATATCATATAGATTATTTATGTAAAATTTCAGACAAATCTAAAATCATTTGATATGTTATTGAGACGCATCAAAATTAATAGTTTCTGTGTGATTTCTTAAACACCGTTAATCCTTATGTGTTTCAATAACATATCAAATGATTTTAGATTTGTCTGAAATTTTATACAAATAATCTACATGATATAAAATTTCAATTCAACGGTGTATTTTATAAAAAAAATTATCACTTAAAATATTTTGTAGTGGTTGATGGTACATAAATTGTCACTTTTGTTTTCTGATTACAAAATTTCTTTCATTATTAATGATGATTAACCTCCGACGAAAACGTGGACTCTTTCTTTCAACCGAACTAAGAATCAAACCTTTTAACCACGTGATTAAAGGACTCAAAAACTCTTACTACTCGGACTAAAGAAGACCACCTAATTCATCAAAATGGTAAAATATAATAGGATACATCATTACATCCTCAGAAAAAAACAAAACTCACCGTCACGTTGTGAAAAGACCTCCTTCCAACTTCCAATTGTTAGTATGTGATGTGAAGCACTGAAGTTATATATCAAGTATCAACAATTCAAATCTTGTTACCCAAAAAATCACAATTGTTGAAATGTTTCTTATGATGTACAGCTTCATAAATCATAAGCATAAAACGTGGATACATTCAGCAGGTTAAGAGTACAAGATCAAGAGGTTATGGAGACCAAACTTAGAGATAAGTTGCATTTTCCTTAAAAAAAATAAAATAATAAAAAAGACGTTGAATTATGCGGTTGGATTTCAATCTCATCAAGAATGAATTGATGATTCGACTCTTGTGTTACATACGAAGTAATTGTGAATTTCTGGACAAATTATCTCATCTTTTAAGGTGATTACAATCCAGCAAAAAAAAAATTACTACATGAAACAGTAAATACTTTATCTCAAAAAAAATATATAAATAATGAAACTCGGTGCTTTGTTACTTACTGGTACGGTGGTACCACATTCATGAAACATTAGTGATTGAAATTTTTGCTCTATTAAGCATTTCTCAGTATATATATAGAGTTGCAAACCAAATTGTTACTAACTACTATACACCATAGAAACAATGGGGAATTTATATTTTCTCCTTACAACCTTAACAATTGTCATGTCTATTTCAATAACAACATCACAATCATCCATTCAAAATTTTCTCAATTGTATATCATGTTCTAGTGTCTCTGAAGTCATTTACACACCAAAAAATATCTCATTCTCAACCATCCTCAACATGAAAATACATAACAAAAGATTTAGAACATCAACAACACCAAAACCTTTAGCAATCATAACTGTCAAAGATGGTTATCATGTCCAAGCAACAATTAAATGTGCCAAAAATAATAATATTCAGATCAGAATCCGAAGCGGTGGTCATGACTATGAAGGTTATTCATATGTATCAGACGTGCCTTTTGTTATACTTGACATGTTTCATCTCAACTCAGTTGATATTAATATACAAGAAGAAACAGCATGGGTTGAATCTGGTGCAACAATTGGTAAACTTTATTATACTATTGCAAAGAAAAATAATTCTCTTGCTTTTCCATCTGGGGTTGGTTTTACTATGGGTGCAGGTGGTCATTTTTCTGGTGGTGGATATGGAAATTTGATGAGAAAATTTGGTCTTTCTGTTGATAATATCATCGACGCAAAAATTGTCGATGTTAATGGTAAGATACTTGATAGAAAATCAATGGGAGAAGATCTTTTTTGGGCTATAAGAGGTGGTGGTGGTGCTAGTTTTGGTGTTATTCTTTCATGGAAACTTAAATTGGTTCAAGTAACTCCACAAGTTACTGTTTTTAATGTGAAAAGGAATGTGGATGAAGGTGCAAGTGATGTTGTTTACAAATGGCAATTAATTGCACCAAAATTGCATAAAGATCTTTTCATTAGAGTGCAACCTAGTGTTATTGAAATTGGTCAAGAGGGTAAAAAGACAGTGCAAGTTAGTTTCATTGGTCAATTTTTGGGAACAATTGAAAGACTTTTAACTTTGATGAGTGGAAGTTTTTCAGAATTGGGTTTGAAGAAAAGTGATTGTTTTTCAATGTCTTGGGTTAATTCCACTCTTTTTTGGAATGATAAGCCAATTGGTACTCCTCTTAAAGTATTGTTGGATGAACCAAAAGATCCTCAACCAACTTACTCCAAATATAAATCAGATTATGTAACAAAACCTATTCCAAAAAATGCTATAGAATCTATGTGGAAATTGATGATTGAAAGTGAGAAGAATTTTCTTATGCAATGGAATCCTTATGGTGGAAGGATGGAAGAGATATCGCCATTAGAAACACCGTTTCCTCATAGAGCAGGGAACTTATTCTTGATTCAGTACCTTAGCATTTGGAATGAAGAATCTTCAGAAGCCACTGAACGTCGTGTGAATTTTTTAAGGTCGTTTCATGAATTCATGACGCCATATGTATCAAAATCTCCAAGAGCGGCATTTCTCAACTACAGAGATGCTGATATTGGTGCCAATCATCCAAGTACTGTAATAAAAATTGACATTGCTAGAACTTATGGACACAAGTTTTTCAAAAGAAATTTTGAAAGATTAATTAGTGTGAAAACCAAACATGATCCTGATAATTTTTTCAGATATGAACATAGTATACCTACTAGATCATGCAAAAATCACATGTAGTGTGAATTCTCAAAAAATAAATGAAATAATACAATGTCTCATTAAACTGCTTACACCGTTTTAGTTTCTTTATTTAGTTTCTTAGTTTTTTTTAATTATCTAAGTCATATGCTAGCGGTCATTCATATCCTTATTTGAGCCCTTTAAATAGGATTCATACTCTATTGTAAAGAACATATTTGAAGAGAATAACATAACATATTTTATATTATATTATATTATAAATATACATTTCTCTTCTTTATTTTTTATGCTAGCGGTGGAATTTGTATGAACCAAATTACTTGTTTAATTCGTCTACTACCACTTCATCATCATCCATGATTTCATGGCAGGCAAAATTGGGATGACCTCCAATTCATTTTGAAGCTGCTCAATTAAAATACCAATGCTTATGAACATTCAATAGGTGTGACTTCTTATAGACACATGAACCAATTTAGTAATTTACTCAACACTTAATTATAGACACATGAACCAATTTAGTAATTTACTCAACACTTAATTATAGTACTATTCATATTTTAAATTTTTAATAATATTTTATTCTATTAATTATTCATTAGACATCTTGTAAATAGTAATGTTACATCTGAGACAAAGCCACTTGCTCAAAACTCATCTTTTGTCCTTCCATCTCTTGCATGTTCATCAAAGGATGCATATGCTTTGATAATTGACTCGTATATTTTAATACCTTTCAAGTATTCATCTTTGTGAAGATACTGCACAGAGAAAAAGTAACACATGAGTCAAAGTTGAACTGTAAACAAAATGCAGGAACAAAAAGGTGCATGACATTAGGATTTAACCAAAACAAACATAATTAGTCAACAACAAAAAAAACTAAATAAAACATAAGGTGCTAAGTGTCCGAAAAAACAAGGTGAAAAGCCTTGTCATTTTGTGTAACCACAATGTTTAGCCACAACCTTCTAGTATGATACAACTCAATCTAAAGAACCTACAACATTTATGAGAACACAAAGTCGAGGTAGTTATATAAGTGGCAGATGTTAACGGGCCACACTTCAGATGTCAAATCCTAGTCGTGAAGGGTGTGTACGTTGAAACTTGAGAGTCTCACATTCGATGTGATATGGCCTGAGGAGGTGTTTATAAGTGGCAGCCATCCTTCTTCTTACAAACCAGTTTTGTAGGATTGAGATAGGTTCAATCCTAATTGTCAGCTAATGCAACCTGCAATTTTGTCCAGGGCTAGACTATTTTAGGCATAACATAGCTAATGCAACCCATCTTTATCAAAGCCTCATCTTATCAATGACATAGTGCAAGCTTCACTTTCTAGTTCTAATTAACAAATCAAATGTGTAATCCTATAGAGAATGACATCACTTGTGAGTTGTGTCGATAAGCATGCTAGCATCAATTAGGCATGCAGCAGCAGTATATCTATAGAATCACCTCATTGTGGTCATGGAGTAGATCAGGGGTGTTTGCCATCGGTGAGAATCCAATTGCTGGAAGTCCAAGCTTGCGGAAATAGCGTGCATCTGCGGAGGCAGGAAAGATCTCTGGCTTACCAAGCTTCCCACCAGCCTCTCCGACGGCATTCTCTAACAATGCCCACCACGGATTGGAACTGTCAGTTTTGGTGACGACTGGTTTCCCGGATGCATCATGTACAGGTACCTTCTGTTTGAACTGTTCGAGCTAAAATACATAAAATAATCATCCGTGTTATCTATAAATTTTGAGTGAAGAAAGTGATAAGGGTAGATGAAACAGTTATAAAATTTAACACCATCGTTTTCATGATCTATCTCTTTCCTTCTCCATAATTTACACATTGTCAACAAACAAACAGTTGCATCAGAATTACAGTCACCAGACGTTACACAAATGTATCTGCATCCACATATGTACACATACATCTATTTTCAGCCCTCTTTTTCTGTTGTTTTCTATGTTCTATACATGAACACCCAACTCCATCAACCACAATATTAACCTTCTCAAATAGAAAAGATGATAAAATTACAGAAGACGAACATGATCTGAAATGTTCTAATATACAGATGTTAGTTCTTAAAAGAAACACAAGAAAGTTTCAAGCTTAATGATAGAAATATTTCCTAGAGCTTCAGATATCTGTAGAAGTGAAAGACAAAGCAACCTATTAGCCGAGATTATTGCATATATACAAGACATGGATGGTAAATATAAAGCCTAACAGACAATTAGTTACTTACCCAGAAAGACATATTGCGCCAACTAGGTGCCCATTCTTCGGCAATTCGCCTCTCCAATGATTCTGCATCAGCGGTTGGTGGCACTCTAATATCAAATCCAGCTTCTACTTCAGATGGCTGCATATTCATGACAAAACCCTGGTGCACAGCAAAAGATAGGATCATTAGAGGGGAATTCAACCGTAATAATTGCTGAAATTTCTTAGTATGCAAACACAAACATTTGAAGTGAATCATTTCAAAGGTAAGCATGGCATTATTGGCAGACTGTACTCACGGAATAATCAAGAATGTGTTTTGGATTCTATTATATTCACGGAATAATCAATTAAGTAGTGTTCATGAGAAGTTACTTCAGTGGTAAGAGTTTAACTTTATAACCTAAAGGGACATAATTCAGATCCCCTCAAGTAGTAATAATTTTTATTGCATGAAGTTTGAAATTGTTGTCCATAACCATGATTGTTGCCACAACATCAAAGTTTTAGAGTGGTCACCCCAATTGCAATGCGATGCAATTCAATTTGCACTCGTCTGCGATATCAAATATTGTGACATACCCACACACAACAATAATTTAAAGTTCTACATTATGCATGTTTGATCAATTTGATGGAGTATTAGATTCAATTAACTTACTGTTGGTGTTGGAGATGGAGTTCCGGCCTTCAAAAAGGCCATGTTAATAGAAACAACATCCCCGTCAGCCTTCATGCCAGCCTTGATCATGTCGAACTGCGAGGCACGATACCTTCGGATGCTTTCAATACTCTTCAAGAGATTCTCCATAGCTGAGTTATCATCATAAAGCTTGGACCCATGTCCTGGAGCTCCAACAGCCTTGATCACCAGCCACCATGGGCTCCTCTCTGCATAGAACGCTCTGTAATGCTCATCCGGAGAAGCTATCCCTGTTTGTTTGTAAGTGAATAAAAACCAGAGATGAGTCTAATAATGAATAAAATTTCAAGTCAATGTTCCAAAGTTAGGTATATCATCACCAAATTAGTGTGTTTAGGTGAGCTTTTAAAATAAAAGGTATTTTGCACGAAATTGATTTTATGACTTAAAAATGAGTTTGAAGCAAAGTAATTCATATTTGACAATTTCACACTAAATGCAACTTAGATACTAAACCAAATGTAAATTTTTTAACTTCACCAGAAAAAACTACTTTTCACTTAAAGTCAAACCAAGATTTGGAAGCAAAAACAAGTTTGCTTAAAAGTAACCAAACAATATTTCTACTAAAATCAGTTATTTTTCTCACAAAAGCCAGAATCAATTCTAATGATTTCCAAAGTGAAACCAAATATATTATGCATGTACATGGAAATATTCAAGATTTCAAGTCACTACATCACTGTGCAGCCAACTAAAAGCTAGCCTTTGAAGGTTCAACCAACCGCGAGCCAAGCGCATATCACCACATGTCTCCATAAATGTCTTGCATTACTTTCATTTACTAAATGTGTCCTTCAGATGCCTAAAATCTTACCAACATTTAAGTATCTTCATCAAGATATTGCAAATATTTGAGTACCTTCATCAAGCACAATGCCAACATTCAATCCATGAAAAACCTCAGAAAGAGAAAACTTTCCAGCACCATCATGTCCACCAATCTCTTCATCAGGAGCAAAAACCAAATAAACATTTCTTTTAGGCTTAAACCCCCATCCCTTGAGATTCCTAACAGCTTCAAGATACTGCATACCAACACACTTCATATCTTGAGAGCCTCTAGCATAGATTCTACCTTCAGAGTCCAAATGGGCCTCAAAAGGATGATGAACCCATTTATCGTGTTCGGCGGGAACAACATCAGTGTGAGAATAGAGCATGATCGACGGAAGGTTTGGGTTTGTTCCTTCCCATTTGATGAGGATTAAGGGTTTGCCTGAAGCGAGTTCGACTGTTTGGGATTGGAGTGAGAGAGATTTGGCTTGTGTTGTTAGGAAAATTGAGGATTGGGTGTAGTTTGGGGTTGGTTGGTCGGTTTTGATTTTGAGGTATTGTTGGAAACGGGAAATGATGTTGGATTCTGAAGATGATGAAGCTGTAACTGATGTTAATGTTGTTGCTGTTGTTGATAATACTAGAAAAACTATGAGGTGGATGTTGTGGCGGTTGAACTTCATCATTGGCTGGTGGTTGTTGTTATGGTTGCTGTAAATAAATTCAAGACAGAGGGAATAATGCTAAAAACAATGCTAGACTAATGATATTACTTCATTCAATTCATCATGCTTTATTCATTCATTTGCTGAGTACATATAGGAAAAAGACAACAGTCATTTCCTAGGATTCTCTATAACATCTCATTGACAGCTTATTGTTGTAGTACCTAGTATGAGTCATTCTATTACAGAAGGATCTAGACACATGGTGATAAGGATCAGCTAATGACTAATGGATTGAGTCCCTAAGCCACTTGGGCTTCAAAATGTTGCATTTGGCCCTCATTCTCACATTAGGGGGGTACATTAAGTAAGCTCTTTCCTCCTCTGAATCAGATTCATTACATTCCTTGGGTCTTCGAAAGACACCTTGTCTTCAAGGTGAAACTCTGGGTAGGTGTCCTTAATCTCTTGATAGCTCTCCAGAGTGGCATCTTTTGGGAAAAGTACCTGCCACTGAATCAAGACAGATGGATCAGTGTTTACAGTAGCTGGTTTCCAATCCAAAACTGCTAAAGATTGTATCTGAGGTTGGTTCTCCAAGGAGTCAAGAGGAAGTTCCAGTGTAGTAGATGCAGATATTGAATGCATACCACATATTACCAATAGTCCTTACAGGAACAAAACCCATCTTTGAAATGATGAAATCTATATCCATCTCTCATGATAAGTTCCCTTGAGGTAACTAAAGACAGAAGCTTTATTACCAAGTGACAATCATCACAAACACGGAGATTCTTCATTACACGTATTGGCATCCAAGATGGAAGGTAAAGCAACCCAAAAGCAAAGGCCAGCTTTTCGCTGTGATATTTCTTACTCCTATGAACAGAAGAGTCTACACTAATATACTTTCCGGTATCTTCTATCTTCTTCAACATCTCTTCCAGTTTAATATAAACTTCCTTTATCTGTGGATGACTGGTTTCATCTACTGTGAAAACATGTACTCTGTTATCAACTTCTATCCAACTACAACCTGGACTTTTTCGAATTCCTTTCGCTTTCATAAGTTTTCTCATATTAGCGACATTTTCTAACTCTCCAGATTCACCGTATACATTTGCTAGAAGAACATAACCTCCGGAATCTTCGACGTCAAATTCCATCAACTTCTTTGCAGCAGTTTCTGCTAGTCTCAAATCATGATGAATTCGGCATGCTCCTAGTAGAGCACTCCAAACAGTGGCGTTTGGCTTAAACGGCATTCCTTCAATCAAACTCTTGGCTTCTTCTAGTAACCCTGCTCGTCCGAGCAGATCTACCATACAAGAAAAGTGCTCGTTTGTTGGAGGAATTCCAAAAACTCGGGTCATGGAATCGAAGTAATGTTTTCCTTCATCTACAAGCCCCATGTGGCTGCAACCAGAAAAAACAGAAACATAGCTTATATGATTGGGTTTGCACTTCGTCGTCAACATATTCTCAAAGGTTTCAATTACTGACCTACCTAAACCATTTTGAGCAAAAGCTGCAAGCATAGCATTCCAGGAAATCAGGTCTTTGTCAACTATTGAGTCGAAAGTATTCTTTGCTTCTTTGATTAGTCCACATCTTGAATACATAGTAACAATACTATTTGCAACTGAAACATTCGAACTGAGTCCAAACTTTATAACATTGGTAACAACTTGCATCCCAAGTTTAACTATAGCCAAGTCAGCACAGGCCCGGATTGAAGTTGTGAAAGTGATCCAATCCGGTTGGACTCCATTGCTCCTCATCGAAACATACAGCTTGAGACCTTCTTCAGATAAACCATTTTGAACATATGTGCTTAACATGGAGTTCCAAGTTACAATGTTCCTCTCAGGCATCGTATCAAAATATTCTCGGGCTTTGTTAATGTCTCCGCTCCGAGAGAACGCACTGATCATGGCGGTCCATGATATGGTATTTCTAAGCGGCATTGATTTAAATGCGAAATCAGCTTTGTCAGTATCTCCACACTTTGCATACATTGTAATGATTGCATTCCCTACAGGAGCAGAGGAATCCATCCCACTTTTGATTGTATATCCATGAAGTAGTTTTCCGGCAGCAGCAAAATTTTGACACGAACAAACCCCAAGAACAGTAGGAAGAATAAATTCGTCCAACACCACAGAACTCACTCTCATTTGGTTAAACAATATCAAAGCATCTTCGTCATGGCCAAAATGTGCCACACCACTGATCAAAGAATTCCAAGAAACATGATCGCGTTCCTTTAAACCGTTAAACACACGCTTAGCCAATCCTAAGCATCCACACTTGGCATACATATCTATAAGACCATTACCCAAAACCAAATCCAAGCTATGTTCCATGCGAAGAATCCGAGCATGCAAATGAGCACCCCATTTCAAATCAGAAATGCTGGTACATGCACTAAGTACACTTCCATAAGTCATGAAATTTGGGCTAAAACCCTGATTACACATCTCTACAAACATGGCAAGACAATGAACCCCAAAACCATGTTGAGAGAAACTTGAGATCAGCGTGTTCCAAGAAACCCCGTCGCGTTCAGGCATTCGATTAAATATCTGCAGAGCTTTATAAGGTCCATACATTTGAGAATAACCATAAATCATACTATTCCAACAAAACAAACTTGGTCTTTCAATGTCAAAGAAAACAGTCTCCGCCAAATCAATATCTCTGCACTTAACATACATACCAACAAGCGAGTTCTGAATACAAGTTTCCATTCCTAAACCTAACTTGATCACCAAGTCATGTAACTGAAGAGCCAATCGAGTGTCCCCAAGTGAACCACAAGCTTTCATTACACTAGTAAACGAAAAGGGGTCGTAATTCTGACCACCATTATTTGATTCCTGAAGCATTAAACTAAAAGTCTCAATACTCCGATCATGAAAGCCATTTTGAACATAACCAGATATCATAGTAGTCCAAGAAACAGAGTCTTTAACCCTCACAGGCATTTCATCAAACAGTTTATGTGCTTCATTCATTCGACCGTAATTAACCAAAGCATTAATCATTGTGTTCCAAGTAAAAATATTACGATGATGGGTCTCTTGAAAAACTTGAAAAGCATCGTTGATTAAGCCACAGTTAGAGTACATGTGGAGTAAATTGTTGAGTAAGAAAAGGGAAGTGTGTAGACCGGAGAGTATGAGTTGAGCATGAAGTTTGCGAGAAATGTGTGGGGATTTGTGGGTGAAGCTACAATGCTTGAATGCATCGTAGAATTTCTGAGATATTTGCATGTAAGACATATTGTTGTGTCAAAATGAGTGGAGCGTAACTTTGGTACTACCATCATGGATGTAACACTTCCAACAAAAACATATTAACCATCTGAATATTCACGATGAGTCTGGATCCGTTGACACCTAGTGTCAAATTTTGACACTGCAATAATTTGAGTATTTCTCTTTCGATCTTAAACACACATTCACCTTAATTTCTGTAGCTTATACCTGATACAATGACGTAAGCATAAAATTAGGTTGTTTTAAATTTTAAAAACACAAACAATATATTTGGTACTTGAGTGCTACTAGAAAATACAACATTTCAATTCACATCATGAAACGGATTAATGTCGTGAATTAGATTGAAACACATCGAAATGACGTAGATCGAATAAACATACAAATATGAGAAGAGAGAGGTTCAAATTCAATCAATGAGAAAGTTACCCAGTAATCTACTACTATCATGCATCAAGTTACTTTGTCTGTGTAAAAGGATATATATATATATATATAGAGAACATTTACGAAACATGATAAGTCCCAAAACAGAGGCTTTACATTTACATAGAACATTCATCAAACACCTTGCCTACTACTACCACTACATACACATTCTCTAATCTGCTGCATCTAATAATTTGATTCACAATTTGATCAACACAAGTATTGTTTGTTACAGAATATTAACTAACTATTGGATTAATTTGCTTTGATTAGGAATAAAAAAAACGTACATTTAAGACTTGTTTTACAGCCAAATTCATTTTTAAATAAATAATGGTTACTTACTTACTTATGAATGTGTTTGAGGGATAAAGAGATCGAGCTTCAAATACTGACTGAGAAAAATAATGCAACGAGGAGAGCGAGCGCGGGAACATACGGCAATGGTGCAGGCGGCGACGGTCGGTGGTTGAGAGATGGAGAACAGGTTGGTGCGGTGATGTGAAGTTCGGTGGTGGAGGGAGAAGAGAAACTGGGAGAGAGACAGACAGAAGTGTGGATTTGTTTTTAGAAATTAAAAAAAATAAATATTAAAAATAATAAAAATAATTGAAGATGTGTTGTTCTACTTAGGGTCTATTTGTTTGACGATGCATTGAAATGAGTTTGGGTATGTTTGGCAAAATTAGCTTATAGCTGATAACTTAAAGCAGATGGTTGATAGCTGAAGTGTTTAGTAAAATTAGCGGTTAAACGATCTAATAAATATAAAATGACATAAAATGACACTTTTAATTCATAATAAAATCTATATTAAACTAATATTTAAAATATTTAGAATTTAATAATTTAAATTTAATATAACTTTTATTCCATTTAAATTTAAATATAATTTTATTCTTTGAAATTTTATTTTAATATTTTTTCATTTCAGTTTTTATATTTTATTTAAAAAAGGTAAAAATAACAATTTTTATATCAAATACATAAATCAAAAGAAAATCTTGTAACAAAAAAAAAATTCATAAAGTAAAATAAAATAAAAGGGATGATATATCATGTAGATACAGTTTAAGTTTCTAATTAAAAACAAATAGAATTGATAAAAAAAAATAAAAAAATTTACAATTTTACGTTTAAAAGGTACAGTAAAGTAACGTTGAAAAGAACATACGTACAATTATCAAAATATTATCAAAATATAAAAAGTATGTATACTTTAGAGTGCACATACGACGAAAAAAATATATAATGGGATAGCCACATCCACAAACAAACATTAATAAAAACGTAAAAAGCTATAAGAGAGAGAGAGAGAAAAGTGTGTTTTATTGCTGCATTTAAAACAGTGATTTATTGCTGCATTTAAAACAGTAAGAGTCCGTTTGGTGCGCTTGATAGATAGAGAAAAGATATGTTAAGAAACGAAAAAAAATAAAATATGATAGTGACAGGATTAACACATATCATGTCATGTGTTTGGTGCACACATGATAAGAAAAATAATATCATTAGTTTATCATATCATGTGTTTGATGCACATTTGATATTGACATGATAAAATATATCGATAAAAAATAAAATTGATACTTGCAAAAACAGAACTAAAAAAATATAAAAAAAATAAGGTTAAATATATTTTTGGTCCCTATAAATATACCAAATTTTACTGTTAGTATCTCTAAAAATTTTCTTCAACTTTTAGTCCCTAATTTTAGCCCATATTTTTAATTCAACTCATGACTTTTGTAATTTTTAATGAAATTGTGCAAAAATGTGTAAAATGTTATGAAAATCTCTCCTAATAAAAATTGGAATTTTCTAACAAAACATGAATTTAACATGAACTTTTAACCACAAAAAATATAAAAATTCATAATTAATTCTTGTTTTATTAAAAATTCTAAATTTTTTAGAGAGAGATTATTATAATTTAATAAATTTTTCTGCAAAATTTTATTCAAAAATATGAATTCTACGTATGAGTTTACTTAGAAGGATGGACCAAAAGCAAAGATGAAAATTTTTATAGGGACTAAAAGTCGAAGAAAAATTATAGAGGGATTAAAAGTAAAATTTAATATATTTATGGGGACCAAAAACATATTCAACCAAAAAAAAATATATGATCAAAATTGAAATTGCGTAACTAAAAAAAAAAAATTGTATCAAAGAGTAATATACTCTTTTCATGTTGATATACTCAACCGAAAATAAGGATTAAAATAACAAAAAGTAATTTGATAGGCTTAACGGTAAGTTAAATTTATCATTTTCTATTGGTGCACCAAACAACGGATTAAAACAAGATTGGAAAACTTTAACATATCTTGTTTCTCTAACCTGCGCACCAAACGGGCCCTAAGGGTAAAAATGAGTTTCAATTAAAATATTAAGGGTAAAATTGGAAAAAAATATGATAAGTTATAAGCTATAAGCTAAAACGCTATATAGGGTCTGTTTGGCAAGCACCATTTTTGAGCTTATAGCTTATAGCTTTTAGCTTATAAGCTCATTTGTCAAAAAAAGCTTTGTTTGGTAACATTTTTTAAACATTAGCTTATAACTTATTTTGGTAGCTTTTAGCTTATTTTCCAAACGCTATTTGAGATAGCGTTTTAGCTTATAGCTTTTCATAATTTTTTCCACTTTTACCCTTATTATCTTAAATAAAACTCATTTTTACCCTTATTGTTTTAAATGTTTCACATCTTTCTTTCTCTCACTCTTCTAACGGTTTTTTAATAGGAGAGTGCACATTTTTTTTTTTCAACGACTCCACCTTTATTATTTTTTTGAGGTAAACGAACTGTAGACTCTAACCATTTCTTTTGAATCACTAAACTGCAGTTATGTGATTGTAATATATCAATACTATATCATCCTCTTTGTTATGTTAATTTTTTTCATAAAATATTCTTTTTTGATGTAATTTTTTTTCATAAAATATAAAAACTGAAATGAAAAGAATAAAAAAAAAAAAAATTTCAAGGAATAAAATTATATTTAAAAATATATTAAATTTATATTAAATTAATAAATTTAAATTATTAAATTCCAAATATTTTAAATATTAATTTAATGTAGATTTTATTATAATTGTTTTAAGAGATTTATTATGAATTAAAAATGTCCTTTTATGTCATTTTACATTTATCAGCTAGTTCAACCGCTAATTTTACCAAACACTTCAATTAGCTTATCAGCTATCAGTCATAAGCCATCAGCCATCAGTTATAAGCTAAAAGCTATCAGCCATCAGCTATAAGCTATAAGCTATCAGCTAATTTTGCCAAACAGACCCATAGCGTTTGAAAAATAAGCTAAAAGTCAGTCAAATAAGCTATAAGCTAATGCTGAAAAAACTTTGGGTCTGTTTGGCAAGCACTAAATTTGAGCTTATAGCTTATAGCTTTTAGCTTATAAGCTCATCTGTCAAAAAAAGCTCTGTTTGGCAAAGTTTTTCCAGCATTAGCTTATAGCTTATTTTACTGACTTTTAGCTTATTTTTCAGACGCTATTTCATATAGCGTTTTAGCTTATAGCTTATAGCTTATCACTTTTTATTCTCGTTTTACCCTTATTATTTTATCTAAAATCTAATTATACCCTTGATCATTTATTATGATTTAAATAATATAAAGCAAGTTCCAACTTCCCAGGCCATAGTTCTCACGCGAAATGCATATGAACGTAATTACTATTTTTTATTTTGACTCGGCATATGAGGACGACTAAATATGATTTGTTCATACTTCCAATAATAAGGTGCATGTTTCAACCATTTTATTTAATGATTTTTTTTATTAATGATGTGTAAAATCGAGACATGATATATTTGACATATTTAGTGTGTTGTGCATGTATTTTTTTTTTTATGAAGACGTACCGTACATGTATACATAATCATCCTTTTTTTTTATATAATACATGCATATCTTTTTATTTTAAATTTTGAGTTTCCTATTTTCTATTTTTTTTTGTTACAGGTTCTTTTCATTTTTTTTAACGTAAGGTTTTATTAATTTATCATTTATATATAATATATTTGGTATAAAAATTATTAAATTTAATTTTTTTCATAAAATAAAAAACTGAAATAAAAAAAATTAAAATAAAATTTAAAGGAATAAAATTATATTTAAAAGTTATATTAAATAATAAATATTTAAAAGTTATATTAAATAATAAATATTTTAAATATTAATTTGATATAAATTTAATTATGAATCAATAATATCCTTTTATGTCATTTTACATTCATTAGTTAGTTCAACCGCTAAATTTACCAAATACTTCAATTAGCTTATCAGCTAGCGGTCATAAGTCATCAGCTATCAGCTATAAGCTATCAGCCATCAAGTATAAGCTTTTTTTACCAAACAGACCCTTTGCCAAACTGAGCTTTTTTTGACAGATGAGCTTATAAGCTAAAAGCTATAAGCACAAATTTGGTGCTTGCCAAACAGACCCTTTATAATTTATAAGTTTTTTATGAAAAATAAGTCATGTTTAATAACGTGCTCAAAAAAATAAGTCATGTTTAATACTACCTTCGTTCCTTTTTATTTGTCGTTTTAGAAAAAAATATTTGTTTCTTTTTACTTGTCGTTTTAACAATTTAGGTTATATATTGCCTACTATATCCTCCTTCTTATTTTATTTTATTAATTAATTTTTGTATAATTGTTTTTGTTGAAACAATAAAATCTTTTTTATTGTATATAAATTTTGTTTGTTTTTAAATAAAGTTTGTTACAATTTTTTTGAAAATAGATAATGTTTGTGAAAAAGAAGGAATTTATTTGTAGATTAAAAATATGATATATTTTTAAAAAGGGCATAATAGGAAAATAAGGTGCAAAAATATATCTCTCTATTTTGGTCTTTTTTTCTAAAACGACAAGTAAAAAGGAACGGAAATAGTAACATTTTCTTTATATGAATTTATATCTTATTTTGATCAACTTTTAGCTTATTTTAATAAGCTAATTCAATTAGCTTATAACATTTAGTTTATTATTTTTTCTTCCAACTTTACCTTTATCATTTTACTTAAAAATAATTAAATATTAATTTTATATTTTTTTTTGTCGTTTCATATCAATAAGTCACTTCAATCGTTGATTTTACTAAACACTACAAATTCAACCAACTAGCTTATCAACTATAAGCTATCAGCTAGCTTATAAGTTATCTGTTATTTTTTGTCAAACAAACCCTTATTTGAACCTTGGAATAGTGTAGTTGTTCTACTAATAAAAAAAAATTCGGTGTCACTTGAGTTCGATAACCGTTAAATAAGTAGGGCGTAACAAGATTCAATTTCTGTTCTTGCACAATGTTATTATCACTTGAACTAAAATCATGTGACTGTATTCTAATAATATTACTCTTATAACATTTAATAAAAATAAAAGTTAATAGGTTTTTACTTCCTGTAAAGTGTAAAATAATTTTATATGAAGTAAAATAAAGTTCGTCTACTTTATTGAGATAAAAGTATGTTAACCTTAAAAATAAAATGACAATGTGAAATTCAAAGTCTTTGTTTGAAGGGAAAACCAATCATATTTTTGTAACTATTTTTTTTAAAGAATTTCATATATATATTTATTTGGTTTCGTAGGTATTTGCCGGACAAAAAAATTTAAATATAAATTAAGATTCATTTATTGATTTTACATTAAATGCATTGATATTCAAAAAAAAATTGTTGGTCTCTTCTATGGTAGAGAACCACATGTTTTTTGGGATTTACACACAGTTGATTGTTGTTCCTATATATTGTGTGCAACTCGCATTTTGTTTGCTCTCTGAATGTGTTGGATGGTTTGTGCTTGAGCTGCCTTATTGAGCTTTATAAGAAGATTACTAGTTTTGTTTCATAAGCCACTCATTCCACGTCACCCTTTCTTATGTTCATTATCTCTCCTTAGGTTTCATTATCCACCATTGAATAAGTATTAGTCCAATAATCCACTTGGGTTGCCCTTTTAGTATTGACTTGAAATATGAGAGTGTGCTTCTTCTCGACGTCTCAGGTTCGATTCTCTTGGGTTTCGATTTTGGTGAATTAATTTAGCTTCTTCAAAAGAAGAAAAAAAAGTATATTTCAGTCCATCGATGAATCTAGTTCCATGAGTAACTTTAAGATGAGTTATTCCGCTTAATAACTCATTATTCACGATATTTCACTAATCCAATTGCTCAATTAAAAGTTCTTAATGAATATATCAACCCTACAAGTTTTTATTAAATTTAAAAAAGTTAGATACATAATTAAATAATTTAAAATGGACGTATAATAAACTTTTAAAAAACATAAGTAAATATCAATGCTTATATTACATAACTACGAATTTCAAATTTATATACAAATGTGCGTGTGAATTTGATTATTGATATATAATATGAATAACCAACTACTGAATTTGTGAAATACATCTTGAATAGTGAGTTATTAAGCGGAGTAACTCATTTCAAAGCTACTCATCAAGTCAACGAATATCTCCTATATATGCGGACTCCTATATATATAGAACAAAACTCATGTCTATTTCTTTATGTACTTTTCGTGTATAATTTTTTAATATAAAATTTACTTTTTATGGTTATTACAACCTTTGAGAAATTCATGAATTTGAGTAAATTAGAGTTTGTTATGATAAGAACCATACAAAAACAACTTAAAGAAATGCACCTAAGTTTTGTTTTTGTTTTTTTAATAAAAAATGAGGAAAAAGATTATACGTTTGTATTATAAGAGATAAAAGACCTAAATAGAAATAAAAATAAAATAAAGGATTAAAGTGTTACAAATAAATTATACTAGTATAACTAACCCGTACAAATGTACGGATTAAAATTTAAAATTATATTAATATATATAATTAAAGTTAAAGTAGATTAGTTGAAATATTAACTTTTTTTTAATTTAATTTTATATTTTGTATCTTATTTTTAATTAATGAATTTTTTTTGTCATGTAATTTATGTTTTTCTAATTACTTGTGAAATTGATTTAATATTTATATTATTTAATTATGAAAAATAATTATGTATTTAGATATTTTAAAGGGATAGAACATGGTGAAGAGTGATATTCCACTCCTCGTTCTCAACAATATGGTGTTTTCTTTTCATCCTTGTAGAAATTACAAAAATAATAGGATCTGTTTTAATATATAAGTATAAATATTGCCTTGTATAAATTACAAAATTAAAACACACTCATATTAACATGAGTACAAATATAAGTCTTAGTTAATATTTTGGAGAATGATCTTTCACTTTTCGTTCTCAAAAATATGATATTTTTTCTCCTATCTCCGTAGCAATTTAAAAAAAAAAATATAGGACCTTGTTTTGATATGTGAATATAAAGTCTCATTTTAAAAAAATAAATAATAAACTTTTGTATTAATATATGATTATTAATATTGATCCCGTGTAAATTATAAAGACATGAACTGATATTAAAATAAGTGTAAATATAAGTAATCATAAAAATTAAAAAAAAAGGGTTTATTGTATTAATATATAAGAATAAAAATATATTCTTAATAAAATACAAATAAAATAGGAATGAGTATGATTTATATTTGGTACAACTTAGTAATAAAAAAATGATAAAAAGAAATGAGTTAAATTTTGCATGTGAACAAAAATTAAGAATTAAATTAATAAAATATACTTTTATTTGAGAAATTATGTTTATCATAATAATATTTATGTAATAGTATATATTAATTCATACAACTTTATTTTAAAAAAATTAATACATATAATTAGTTTTGGTACTTATACTTATAAAATAGTATTTCAGCATTTGAATCAACTAAATTTTTTTATGATATATCATTAGTTACGATGATTAAAAAAATATAGTTATAGAAAAGTTATTATGAAAATTTTTCATTAAAAGTATTAATCTTAAAAAATTATTGTTATTTGTCATAAATTGGTTTGATTTACTTGTTTTTATCCAAAAGTTTTCTTTGTTTTTGTCTATAAGTGACTATTAATCTTAGCTATACAGAATATGTGTCTCAAAAATATCTTTAAAAAAAATGTCCCATAATTGAAAAAGTGTCATGAGTGGAAATCGAAGAGTGATACATTAAGGAAGACTTTGTTTATTATATAGATGATCTCATAGTTTGTCACATAGAAATATTGATACTTGATAGCTTGCCACATATGAATATGATCAGGAGAGAGAGAGAGAGAGAGAGAGATCCGTAAATATATAATATAGAGATAAAGATTTACTTGTTTTTATTCAAGAGTTTTGTTTGTTTTTGTCTATACTCTATAATTGACTATTAATCTTAATTATACAGAATATGTGTTTCAAAAGTATCTTTTAAAAAAATGTCTCATAATTAAAAATGTGTCATGAATGGAAATCAAAAAATGATACATTAAAAAATTCTAAAAAAATAAAATAAAATGTATCATAATTAAAAAAGTGTCACGAGTGGGAATCGAAGAATAGTACATTAAGAAATTCTAAAATATCAAATAAAATGTCTCATTATTGAAAAAGTGTCATGAGTGGGAATCGAAGAGTGGTAAATCAAGGAACTCTAAAAAGTAAAATAAAATATTTCATAATTGAAAAAGTGTCTTGAGTGGTAATCAAAGAGTGATACATTAAGGAAGACTTTGTTTGTTATCAAGATGATCTCTTAGTTTGCCAAATAGGTATATGGGTACTTGATAGCTTGCCACATAGGATTATGATCATGAGAGATACATCCGTAAATATATTATATAGAGATAATTATCCTTAATATATTTGTATTTAATTTATATTATATATTTCAAATAAAAAACATATATTAAATAATAATAATAATAATAATAATAATAAACTATATAAATACACTAACAATTTTGACAAGTATGATACTTATTTTAGGATAGAGGGAGTAACATAATTTTAAATGTTAGTAACCCGTACAACTGCACCAGTTATTGACTTGATTGAAATGATAGTATTTTTTTTTAAGCCAAAAGTATCATTTTAATTAAAGTACTTAAATCCATTTAAGGAGTTAACCTATATAAATAAACTATTTTTTGTCAAAAAATAGTATCAATCCATACCTATATAAATAAACTATTTTTTGAAAAATAGTTTATTTATATAGGTTAACTCCTTAAATGGATTTAAGTACTTTAATTGAAATGATATTTTTGGCTTAAAAAAAAATATATTATCATTTCAATCAAGTCAATAATTGGTGCAGTTGTACGATTTAACATTTAAAATTATGTTATATGTAATTAAAGTCGTAGTAGATTAGTTAAGATATTAGTTCTATTAATTTAATTTTAATTTTTGAAGCTTATTAATTTTGTCAAGTAATTTTTTTTCCAATTGCTTGTAAAATTTATTTTATATTTATATATAAAAATAATATATATAGGTATTTTAAAGGGATAAACTTTATACCAAAAAAAAAAGGATAAACTAAGGTAGAGAGTGATCTCCCGCTCCACGATTCAAATAACACGGTATTTCCTTTCCGGATCCTTTATAAATTATAAAAAAATATAGGTCGTGTATATATAAGTCATAGAATATAATAAATATCGGTCTCCGTCTAAATTATAAAATCAAAAGGCACTCGAATTAATATATATATAAATGTAAATATAAGTCATAGTAAAAAAAAAAATAGGTTTCCCGTATTAATATTTATATAAATATTTAACTTCCTATAGAAAAAAAGTCTTCCATCTAATATTAATAAACTTTGCATTAAAACATTTGTAGAAATATAATTTCGTAAAAATTACAAAACAAAATAAACATCGTACATGAGTATAAATATAAGTATGTAGAAATTACAAAACATAAATTGTCCCTGTATTAATATAAGAGTACAAATAAAGGTCATCGCAGAAATATATGTTCTCAAAAATTACAAAAAAAAAATTAACTTTCATAAATCTCAATAACATATCAAATAATTTTCAATATCTTTAAAATTTTAGTTTGGTGATCTATATGATCTAAACTTCTGATCTAAATCAAAACCTACGTATAATACTCCGTCCGTCTCAAAATGATTGTCGTTTATAAGGTTTATGCACATTTTTTAAGGAAATGATTAATTGTGTTGATTTTAATGGTAAAATTCATATGATTTACTATATAATAGTCTCATTAATTGTAGTTAGTGGAATAATTAAGTGAGATAAAATTTAATAAATAAGGGTATAATAATTGAAAAAAGTTATAAATATTGCATTGATATTTTAAAGTGATACTCCCTCCGTCCCATTATATAAGCCCCTCTAACAAAATTCACGCTTATTAAAAAATGTTGGCAGTGTAATTATTATGTCTAGTTTGTGTGTAAATTTTACTAAATTATCTTTTGTTTGTATATGTATTTAATTTGAGTTTTCACATTTCAATGCAAGTTAGTGTAATAATTAAGGGTATGTGTAGGAAAAAAAGTAATGATTGCACATAATAATCTGTAAAGGAGATTATATTTTGGGACTAAACTTTTTTTAAAAGGGTACTTATATAATAGAACGGAGGGAGTAATATATTATTTTAAGACATATAAAAAATGTTAAAGAAACAATTATTTTGAGACTGACGGAATATAAACTTTATTCAAATTATTTATACGCTAGCAATAGCTAGCACTGTAGCAGTAAATATTAGTATGGGAAATCGGTAATCTAAACCAGAATTAAAGAGTCATCAAACAAAAATTCAAACTGCATTAAAACTTTATGAAGAATAGTGAGATTTTCAAGAGTAATCCGATTGGTTCTTTTTGGTTAAGCGCGTGATGATAAATAATGTCAGTCTCTATAATAAACCTTCTTCTATTTCACATGCATGCATATCATCAAATATTAGTCTTCCTCAATAAACTAACCATCACTGAAATCTCTTCTCATTTTCTCTTCCACACTTTTCTCTCCTTCTCTTCATTTCTTATTAGCAGTTTCTAAGAACAATAAACACTTTCCTAAGCTCTAGTTATAGATATACCAAGGTGAAGTTTAATTTTAATTCGTACATATTTTTCATTTTTATTTTAGTACATTCATAGTTTTTTTTTTTTTGGTTTAAAGTGAGTATATATATGTTTCTCCATTTGCATGCATATATTAGAATATCTTGTTTAGATCATAATACATTTTATTTTTTATCTTATATATTGTGATACACCACGAATATATATTAGTTCATGATGTTGCTACAATAGTTTTTTGCAACATCAATTTTAAAATTAACCTTGTTAATGAGACATCGTAATTTATTTTTTTTGACAAAACATCGTAATTTTGTTAAAACTTCTAAATTTTTTTTTTTCAAAATCATAATTACATAGTGTTGTTGTTCTGCAGGCAAAATCAACTTTAATCTAAACATGTATTAAAAATGTTCTTTATCAAAGTAAAACTAGATATTCATTTATATATGTTGACAAAATTAATTTTCTTAATTTATTTATATTTTATAGATGCTTTTTTATAAGCTTATATTGTACTATTATATGATTTTTGTTGAATCAATATTATATGATGTTGATTTCAGGTGAATTGAATCAATGGCTGGAATAAGAGAACAAGACCAATACATGCCAATTGCGAACGTGATTCGCATAATGCGAAGAATCCTTCCACCACACGCGAAAATCTCCGATGATGCAAAAGAAACTATTCAAGAATGCGTATCGGAATACATAAGCTTCATAACATCCGAAGCAAACGATCGTTGCCAAAGAGAACAAAGGAAAACAGTGACAGCAGAGGATTTACTTTGGGCAATGGGGAAACTTGGTTTTGATGATTACGTTAATCCTTTAGCATTTTACCTTCAACGCTACCGCGAAAGTGAAGGCGAACCTGCTTCTATTAGACGCACTTCGTCTCATGCTTTGCCTCCTCCTCCTATTCCCATGCAGCAGCAGATTCCGGTGCTATATTCAATGCCGGTTTCCAATAATTCTAATAGTAGTAGTATTAATAATAATAATTATGGTATTGGTTATGGTTTCGATTTTGATCAAGGGTTTTATAGAGATGCCGGTGGTGGTGGTGGTAGTGGTGCTGATGATTCTTCTGCTGTTTATGTATCAAACTTTGACTATTTTCCTCATGTCAAGCGCGATAATAATAACATGTGACGATCAACATTGTATGAATGTGTTACTAGCTAGTGAAATTTGAAATTTGTCGAAAAAGTGCGAGGTCAACACAAAGTCAATGTTTATGTGACGAATCGGTAAATCAACAGATTATTAAATCGCTAAAACATGGAAGGATTCGACGAAATGGAGGATATATACTACTACTACTACTAGTATGATTTTATTACTTGTTCAAGTCATATTCCAATGCTAGCAGGATATAGGTTTCTACCAGAGACAATGCAGGGCATATTTCACTTTATTAGCTTTCATTTCATTTTAATTGACTGTTTGATTTTAATTTTTCAGTTTTCTTTTGTTTACTATGTTAATGCTTATTGTTATCGATTATTTAAATGGTTATTGAGTACTTGGGTTGTTTGATTTTGTTTTGGTTTCTAGTTTTTTATGTACTTGAAACATGACTTCTCTTTTAATGGGTTTATGTATAGAGATTTGCTACTATTATTTCAAGTAATATTCAATAATTAACATTAAGAATATGTAGTTTAAGTTTCTCATATAACACTACTAAAAAAAATGTGAGATGGAACAACATTTCTTACTAATTTAAATGAAAAGTTGTATCTATAATAAAATTTGGGTCAATTGCCCTAAGGGCACTAGTTAAACTAGGCTCTCACCTGCGCGATGCGCGGGTTATATAAGCTGTTAGGTGTAACAAAAAATTATTTCATAAAAAAAATATATAATATTAAAAAGTTGTGAGATTTTTAATAAAAAAATTATAAGATTTTATAATAAAAATGGTAAGACAAATATAATAATATTAATTTTGAAAATATAAAATTAAATGATAAAATGTAAGACACATGCATTCAATATTAATTAATTTTCGATAATTTTGAAAAATTTCTCGAGCACATTAGAATTACAACACTATTGTCGGTGATTTAATATCTTTAACTATTCTCATAAAGTTATTTTTGATACAAAAACATACTTTTGATCATTCGAATGCATAAGAGTCTATTAAAATTTAAAACAAACTCTAGACTATTTAAATAAAACTTTATTTCAGTTTTCAAGTGATAGTGAGAAAGTTCAGTTTTGATATATTGTATTCACCAACTTTTGCAAAAATTTAAAATGAAATAACATATACACAAAACTCTCAAAAATAAGAAACCAGTCAATACTCGTGAAAAAAAAATGAAAATAGAAAAAATCATAGACGAACAATTATAGCAACAATGAAATCACATTTAAAGAGGATATTAAGCATTTCACAACTATCATCAATATCGAAACATGATTAAAATATAAAAATAAGTTAAAGTAAATTTCTATTATTAGTTAATGGAATGTTAGTCTATTTCAAAAAGGATAAACCTTGGGATACTAACTTTTTCAAAATGATTGATTGCAAGATCAAAAATAAAACATATCCTTAAAAAATCTAAAAGGTAAAAAAAAAACATTAATTAAAAAAATAGTATTAGTAGAAATGTTGAGAAGGGAGAACATCGTGAGAGAGAACGATGAAGAAAAATTTGTTATTTTTATTGTAGAAAATGTTGAGTAGTGAACGGAAAAATGTTGAGAAAGTGAAGACAAAATAACATGATTTTTTTGTTCAATGAGAAGTGGATTTTTATTTTTTTTACTAATAAGAAGTGGAAAAAATTGAGAAATTAGAATTAGTATTATTGGTAGTTGAGAGTAATTAATGTTATAGTTTAGGAGGGAAAAAAGTAGGGTTAAGTTGTTGCTAACCTAACAAGATTTATAAATAAGAGATTTACTCAAAAAAAGTAATACTTACATTCAAAATTGTGTTTTATTATTATAGAAAAGTACATTGCAAAAGTTTCAAGAGTGTTTTTTCTATTTTTGTTTCCTTAATCATTTTCCTAAGGACAATGTTTATCATTTTCCATAAAATTTAAATTGACCATTATTAGTGTCTGATTTTGTGACAAAAAAACTCCGTTACAAAATTTCTATCACAACCTTTTATAGAGTAAATTTAGTGAAAAAATTGTGACAAAATATATTTGTCTAATTATGTTAATTGTGTTTTTGTACATTGAATATGTCAACTTACACTACTATGAGGATCGTATTGAAATGTTGCATCATGATTTAGTACTTCATATAAGTTGTTCTCTTAGAAATATTTTTTTTACAAAAGATTCACATATTTCACATTCTCAAGCGAGTTAAATTACTCAGTTTTGCTACTAATTAAAGTCGTTATTATCTCAATTAATTGGAGTAGTATTTAATTGATAGATATCAACCTCTTAAATAGAACTCAATGATATAATATACTACTTCTACTAGGAAGAGACTTGCGGCATGTTTGTCTTATGAAAAGTTTCACTCTACCTTACTTGACTTATAATCCATAAAAATGGCAAAATGTTGACTTATAAATCAAATTTTCAACTCCTTTTTTCAAAGTAATTTTATATAATGTTCTAAGCATATTTTTCCTCACTAAAGTTTTAAGAATATAAAATAGACTATTGTTACCAAGAACACTTTCATAAGTGGTATAATGTCGATTATAAATGCACTAATAAAGTATACAAAATAAGTAAATTTTATATTGAAAATAACACTTTTTTACTTTATAAATATTGAATGCACAAATTTTAAAGTAATCTTACTATTTGGTAAAAAAAAAAGGGTTAAATATGTTTTTAGTCCTTATAAACATCTGACTCTCCTACTTTTAGTCCCTTTACAATTTTTTCCCACTTTTTGGTCCTTACAAAATTCTCTAACATGAATTTTGGTCCCTACTTTTAAGTCAACTCATGTATACTAATTAAAATTTAGAGTTATGTATTGCAGTAATGTTTAGTATATTAAAAATTGAATTGATTGGCAAAATTTGATTTTTTTTAATTAGTGATGAATTAAATATGAATTTTTGAAGTGTTTGCGCTTAAAAATTCATAGTTAATTCATCATTTGTTAAAAAATTATGAATTTTGGTTTGAGTAATTTTTATAATATTATAAACATGATCACAAACCCAAAAAAAAAAAAAGTAATCTTACTATATTAAGTTTCCTTAACTAGTGCATGGAGTGCACTAGTTAACATTTTCCAAAAAATTATCACAAGTTCTACTAATGAATATCTACAATACACTCTAAAAATAAATAAAAAAATCACGACTATTCTCATCTTTACAGATAAAATTAAATATAATTGACGTTATTTGAACACGAGTTATATATATTTATTTTTCATTATTTTAATAAAATCAGTATAAATTAAGTTATTAATGTAACCGTCTAATCAAGGATGTGAATTAACATATACTTCTATTAATGTACAGACTTCTTCATAAAACTTGAAGCTTCTTCAGATGCCGACTTCTTGACCCATACCTCTCTTTTGGAAGGATTTTGTGATGTTCTTAAGAATAACCCAATGGAGACTTTCTTATCCCATAAATAATTTCCCTTTTTTTAATTTTCTTTTCCTTTTAATTAGCTTATGTACCAAAAAATATTAACATATACTTCTAAAAATTAACATATGTCGTCGTTAAAATTTTAAATATTTTTCAAATACTTATCTTCCATGAAAATGGTTCATATTAATTTTTTATCCTTACAAAATAACCTTTTTTTAAACACCTTACAAAATAACCTTTAAAAAATAAACATTAAATTTTTTTTTATAAAAAATAAATAAAAATAAACATCAATTTAACAACGACCAATAATGGGAACTTTCTTCCCACGTGTTTAGTTTTTCTTTTTAGTTTTCTTTTTTTCTTTTTATTAGTTTCCATACAAAAAAAACAACAACCAATAAAAACTAAATTTCATACATAATTCTTTTGAGGAGGAAAAAATTATTTAACTTTTAAATTAAATAAAATAATTCATAAAAAATAAATAAATATCAACATAAAATTTTATGTATTATTTTTTTTAAAAACGACTTCGCCAAATGCAGTGACTATTCTCTTCTTGTAAGTGTATGAGAGTGCGATAGCTGAAACGTATGAGAGAGTATGATAGCTGAAAACTTAAATCTAAGAGATTGCTGTTAAGTTATTATTATTCAGCTCAATGCTAGCTACAAACACTTCTTCTTCTTCCACTCTTCTATCGAATTGATTTACACTACATTTCTAGGGTTTATCTTTATCCAAATCCAAAACCCTAAATTCCCAATCCACCATAAACCCTACTCACTACTACTACATCCATGACGAAGGTCTACGGCACCGGAACCTACGATTTCCGCCGTCACAGAGTAGCGGAGTATCCCTTAGCAGAACCAAAGCCACTAGAATGGAGTCAAAAAGGAGGAAGCGGAACTTTACCTAGCACAATCACAGTTTCCGAGATTCAACGTGATCGATTGACGAAGATTGCTGAATCGAACTGGTTGAAAGGTAGTGATAAGAAGAAAGATTTCGATCCTGAACTTGTTTTGAAGATTTATGAAACGGAGTTGTTGGCTAAAGAGGGACAAGGTGGTAATAAACCTGTTCCGCTTCAGAGGGTTATGATTTTGGAAGTTAGTCAGTATTTGGAGAATTATCTTTGGCCTAATTTTGATTCTGTTAGTGCTACTTTTGAGCATGTTATGTCAATCATTATCATGGTCAATGAAAAGGTTTGATTTTTTTGTTTTTTTGATCATTTGTGATAAATTTATTCATGGGGTGGATAGTTTTATGGAAATATTTGTGTTTGTGTGTTTATGTGGATTGCAGTTTAGAGAAAATGTTGCTGCTTGGGTTTGCTTTCATGATAGGAAAGATGTTTTCAAAGAATTTCTTGAGAGGGTTATTCGCTTAAAGGAGGTATTTATCTATCTCTTTCATTATGTATTATTATTTCCTATGTAGCACTTTAGTCAAGTCCCGATAAGTAGTTACACGGTACTTGAACTTGTGATTACATACGTTCACTTCTATTTTCTCAAATTGTTGCAGGTGTCTATGTGTTATTGTCGTTGTTGTGTTTGGTATCCGTGTATGTGTCAAAGCTTCATAGATTAATTTCTTTAGTTTTCTATAATATGCTTGTTTCTCTTTGTTTGAGTTTGAGATAGATATTTCATTTGTTTATGATTACTTAGCATATCTCGGGATGTCATAATTTTATTTAGGTCAAGTGCATCCAGGAGTCCATTAAGTTTTGGCCGGTTTGTACTAGATAGGTCCTTTAAGTTTTTTATGTAACAGATAGGTCTTTAAGTGTTTAAAGTGTTGCTCTGTTACTCTTCCAGTTAAACACTTAAATGACCTATCTGTTAGAAAGAAATACTTAGAGGAACTATCTGGTACAAACTCAAAACTCAAAGGACCTTTGGATGCATTTGGCTTTTAATTTATTATCTCTATTGTTAGATTTCAGTATTTCACTATTTTGTTAAGTGTAGATTTGTTATTTATTATTGAGTTGGACTTTCAAGTGTTGTTTTTCTTTCTCTTTCCTTTATCTGTTGTAGCGAGTAGATGGTATTTGGTGGTGAAATTGTATATGTATCATGACATTTTTTTTGCTGAATCTCATGTTCAAATATTTCTGTAGGGAAGAGAACTGAATATTGCAGAGAAGACAAATTACCTTGTTTTCATGATAAATGCCTTTCAGGTATGTTGGCACTGTACTTCCTTTATGGCATAAGTCATGTTGCTGGCTTTAATCTAGCATGTTTGCGTAGGTGGCGTGCGGGTTTATTTTATCAATTTTTGTTGAACAACAGGCTTACATTATTTTAGAGTTGCTACTATTTCACATAATCATTATACTTTCAGCAAATTTTCCATGATTTTTCTAGATTCCTATAAATTTGATAGTTGAAACAAATAGAGGCTCTTTGTTTATTTTTAATTTTGGCGAAAACTGCATCATTGAAGAACATTACTGTTGTCTTTGCTTCGAGTAGTTGGTGTTAGTATTATTTGGTCAATGGAAGAAAACCTAAAGTTAAAACAACTATTTGTAAATTCTAAAGTCACATTTTTATATCTGAATATGTACTATACCGGCATACAGCCCATTGTCCCACCCCAAGCAAGTTCATTTGGAAATTGGAATTTGACTTTTGGTTAATGATTGTCAGTTGGTCCTGCTTGAAAAATTGGCAAGGCAAGTCTAATACAAGAATGAAATGGAATTGTCATTCAATTATCCGACAAGACTTTTGAAATGGCCATTTTCTTGCATTCCATTCCATTTCCTTTCCCTTAGGTGCTTAGTCATTGTTTTTTGTAGCTGAGCTAATAACCTTGCATTGCAGAGTTTAGAAGATGAGGTTGTTAGCCAGACAGTATTGAGACTAGCAAGTTTGAAGTCCTGGCACAGTTTATCTTATGGTCGTTTTCAGGTATGATCATTTTTCATGTAGATGAGTTATTGCCACTATTTCACTTATTAGTTTTGAAATTTTTGTGATGAATTTTGAATATTATTGTTTGCGTGCTAAATGTATTTTGGGTCATTGGTCTTCATCCATGCAGATGGAGCTTTGTCTTAATCCAGGTTTGGTCAAGAAATGGAAAAGGATGTTAAAGAAGGAGCCTGTGAAAGCAGGTCATCGTTTAGATCCTTCAACTACAGTTGAAGTGAGGTTTTTGAGAAATCTCATTGAAGAATTTCTGGAGGTTGTAATTTGTTAAGAACCTTGAATCTATAGAGAACTGTATCATTTTTTAGATCAAAAGATATTTATACTTGGAAGTAGAAGTCTGAATTTCTTGCTGTTTTTTTTTTCTTCTTCTAGATATTGGATTCACAGGTATTTTCCCAGAGACAGTTGTCTGATGGGGATGATGAAGTAATTGATGAAACTGGTTTGTGGCAAATTAACGATGCTTGTGTCCTCTATTGCGAGAGGTTTATGGAATTTCTTATTGACCTTCTGAGTCAATTGCCAACAAGAAGGTATGTTGAAATGGTTATCTGCACTCTCTCATTTAAGGGTTGATTTGTATTTAATTTAAGGAAAATGCTAACTAGTGCACCCCATGCACTAGTTAAGGAAACTCAATATAATAATTTTACACTGGAACTTGTGTAGTCCATGTTTATATAATATAAAAAGTGATGTTTTTAATACAAAGGTTACTTATTTTGTATGCTTACCTAGTGCATGGGGTGCACTAGTTAGCATGACGGCATGACCCTTACTTTAATATTTTTTTTATACTTTCAATCATATTTTTAGATTTTTGCATTTTGCAAGTGATATAAATGGTTGATTAAATTACTGATTGAATAAGCTATTATCGTTTTCGTTCCTGGCAACAATGGTTGAAGTGAAAATGGGTTTGATTCTTGGAAGACATTCAGGAAGAAAGGATAATTTTTGACAACCCACATTTTTTGTGTAGTGTTCGAGAGTATACATTTTCAGTTTTTCTAATGTCTTCTCTTCTTTTTTGCCTGTGTTATAGGTATTTGAGGCCCCTAGTGGCTGATGTAGCTGTCGTTGCAAAATGCCATCTGAGTGCGCTCTATAAGCATGAAAAGGGGAAACTTTTTGCCCAGTTGGTTGATTTATTACAATTCTATGAAGGGTTTGAGATTAATGATCATACTGGCATACAGTTGACAGATCACGAGGTTCTTGAATCCCATTACAGCCGACTGCAGTCATTCCAGCTACTTGCATTTAAAAAGACAGACAAGGTATGGATAAAATATTAATAACCCTGCGGCATGTATTATTTGTATATCACACAATTCTTCATTCTACGTCTCCCCGATTTCATGTTTGTCAGTATGATCAGATTATAACAATTACTTTATTTTTTTTCTGTTATGGTTGTAGCTGCGGGAACTTGCTTTGACGAACATCAGTTCAATTCACACACGTGCAAATCTCTCCAAGAAATTGTCGGTTCTTTCTCCTGAGGAGCTAAGGGATTTGATTTGCTGTAAGGTGTGTGAATAATAGACACCACTCTTCACTCCTCTGTTTTTCTAATCTTGATTTTCGATCTTCAGTTGATTCCTTTATCACATGTGAATGTTGAGATTTAGAACTATAATTGATTGTTACATTGTTTTTATTGCCATTGTAGTTATAGTGGCTTCATTTGAAGGTCACTTGAAATAAACTTATCCGAATAATTCATTTCTGTCTCAGCTTAAGACCTTGTTTGAACCCTCCCATCTAAATGCATACCTCCTTCCTTACTTCTGATTGCATAATTTTGATAGTAGAAGGTGGAATTGTTCTGTTGTTATATTCTGTTGGTAGGCTAGCTATTTTGAATGTTACCAAAGGGACTCAAATAGTATTTTATGCTGGTTCTGTTGAGTAGATTTCGAAATAGTATTATAATGCTTTTGACATTGTGGCTTTATGCAGCTCAAACTGGTCTCTAAGGAAGATCCCTGGTCAGAGAGGGTAGATTTTCTTATTGAAATAATGGTGTCCTATTTTGAGAAGCAACAATCTCAGAAAGAAGCTATCAATGCTCTTCCTCTTTATCCAAACGAGCAGATTATGTGGGATGAAAGTGTTGTACCGAGCATAAATTACTCTGGAGAAGGTTGTTTAGCGTTACCAAAGCTTAACTTACAGTTTTTAACATTACATGACTATCTTCTCCGAAATTTTAATCTCTTTCGACTTGAATCAACATATGAGATACGTGAGGATATTCAAGAAGCTATTCCACATCTGCTTGCTTATATTAATATTGATGGAGTAACTGCTTTTCGTGGTTGGTCAAGAATGGGTGTACCAATCAAACAATTCAGGATCGCTGAAGTGAAGCAACCCAACATAGGAGAAGTCAAGCCATCATCCGTGACTGCAGAAATTACCTATAGCATTTCCAGCTACAGATCACACATTAGATCTGAATGGGATGCACTAAAAGAACATGATGTATTGTTTTTACTAACTATTCGCCCATCATTTGAGCCTCTTAGTGCAGAAGAAGAAAACAAAGCTAGTGTGCCACAAAAGCTTGGCCTACAGTATGTACGGGGGTGTGAAGTTATTGAGATTCGTGATGAAGAAGGGACCCTTATGAATGATTTTTCAGGTAAGATTAAACGGGAGGACTGGAAGCCACCAAAGGGGGAACTGAGAACAGTTACTGTAGCTTTGGATACAGCGCAATACCACATGGATGTCAATAACATTGCTGAGAAAGGTGGAGAAGATGTTTATGGTACATTTAATGTGTTAATGAGGAGAAAGCCAAAAGAAAACAATTTTAAAGCAATCTTAGAATCAATAAGGGACTTGATGAATGAATACTGTATTGTTCCTAAATGGTTGGAGAATATTTTTCTTGGGTATGGGGATCCTTCAGCAGCTCAGTGGACTAATATGCCTGATCTATTAGAAACAGTAGATTTCAAAGATACATTTTTAGATGCTGATCACTTAAAAGGAAGTTTTGCGGATTATGAGGTTAGTATTTCATTCAGATTAATAGATTTTTTCGGGAATCAATAAGGGATATGATTGATATCTTATTTTGAGAATTATTACATAAAATTTAGATATTAACGTGGTTTGTCACTTGTTTTTTTCCCCCCTGTTTCCTTCAGGTTACTTTCGTAAATTCTGATGGCACAGAGAACTTGAATCCAAGCCCTCCTTTTAAAATCAAGCTTCCCCGGACGCTCAAAGGAAGCAATTGTGCCCTTCCTGGGAGTGCTGTGTCTACTTCTGGTGCAGCAAACGATGTCAATATGGTTGATGCTAATCATCAGAAAGAAGCTCTGATAATTGAGACATATACTCCTCCTGACCCTGGTCCATATCCTCAAGATCAGCCAAAACAAAATTCAGTTAGATTTACACCCACACAGGTGCACTCAGCTCTTAAACTCAATCACATAATGTCACTTCTTATGTCAGTAGTGTGAAATTGGTGTCAGTTTTTCATGTCTCACGATTGCCTTTTAAAGATTGTCAACAATAAAGAGACCATGTATTTATGGTAGTGTACACTCTATGTGGTTTTGTCATGTATTTGGTTATGGAGGAATGGTCATATTTTCGAGAGTGCCCATATGACTTGCATTATTTATAGGATGGGGTTATGCTTTTGTCACTTCTTGTTGATGTTCTGGAACATGCTGTCCAATATTCTTACCAATTGTGACCTGCTATTCCTTTGTCTCTCTAACTGTAGCTGTAGTTCATCTCATAGAGTCATAGTGATCTTGTACTTTATGTATTTTCTTGTAATATATTTTAATATAAATACTAAACTGAAACTAAACATGGAATTTTCAGGTTGAAGCAATTATATCAGGCATTCAGCCTGGCCTAACTATGGTTGTGGGGCCACCTGGTACTGGAAAGACTGATACTGCTGTGCAAATTCTAAATGTTCTTTATCATAACTGTCCGTCTCAGAGAACCTTAATAATTACTCATTCAAATCAAGCTTTGAATGACCTATTTGAGAAGATAATGCAGGTATGATATTTTTTTACTTCTCTATTAGATACTAGAGTATCTTCATAATATCATGTATGTCATGTCTTACTGATTTGTTATTAGATATTAGAGTTTACAATTGATCAAAATTAAGAAGCAATGCATGTAAACTGATCACAATCTTTTCTGAATTGAAAATTCACATAATGCACCACCATAATTGTTGGTTACAGCTAATAATTTTATTGAAGGTTATCCCAGTACTTTGCTATTGTTTTTGTCCTTGGGATTTACCTATACTATTCGTTGAATGGTCTGATGAAGTGCTTAGAAACTAAATTTCTCTTTCCTAATGTACAGAAGTTTATGGTTTTCATTTACTCCTTTTTTGTTTTAGAGAGATGTACCTGCCCGTTATCTACTCCGACTTGGGCAAGGAGAACAGGAGCTGGCTACTGATCTTGATTTTAGTCGGCAAGGTCGTGTTAATGCAATGCTTGTTAGACGGTTAGAACTGCTGAATGAAGTGGAGAGGCTAGCTAGATCTCTTAAACTGCCAGAGGATGTGGGTTATACTTGTGAAACTGCAGGATACTTCTGGTTGCTTCATGTTTATTCACGCTGGGAGCAATTTCTTGCTGCTTGTGCTGAGAATAAAGAAAAGGAAACATTTGTTCGAGACCGTTTTCCCTTCAAAGAGTTCTTCTCTGACACACCACATCCTGTATTTACAGGCAAGTCTTTTGAGAAAGACATGCGGGCTGCTTTGGGGTGCTTTCGTCATTTGAAGACCGTGTTTCAAGAACTTGAAGAGTGCCGAGCTTTTGAATTACTTAAGTCAACAGCAGATAGAGCTAACTACTTGATGACCAAGCAGGCTAAGATCGTTGCAATGACTTGTACCCATGCAGCTCTAAAGAGGAAAGATTTCCTTCAGCTAGGTTTTAAGTATGACAACTTGTTGATGGAAGAAAGTGCCCAAATTTTAGAAATTGAGACTTTCATTCCAATGTTACTCCAGAGGCAGGAAGATGGTCATGCTAGGCTTAAACGCTGCATTCTAATTGGTGATCATCACCAATTGCCTCCTGTTGTGAAGAATATGGCTTTCCAAAAGTATAGCCACATGGATCAGAGTTTATTTACCAGGTTTGTCCGTCTGGGCATTCCTTACATTGAGCTAAATGCTCAAGGAAGAGCCAGGCCAAGTATAGCCAAACTTTACAACTGGAGATACAGAGACTTGGGAGACCTTCCTTATCTAAAGGAGGAAGCTGTATTCAATAGGGCAAATGCTGGATTTGCTTATGATTATCAGTTAGTGGATGTTCCAGATCACAATGGTAAGGGGGAGTCTACTCCATCTCCATGGTTTTACCAAAACGAGGGAGAGGCGGAATATATTGTCAGTGTTTATATATACATGCGTCTGTTAGGATATCCTGCCAATAAGATATCAATTTTGACCACTTACAATGGCCAGAAACTTCTCATCCGCGATGTTATAAACAGGAGATGTGTTCCATATAACTTCATTGGTCCACCAAGCAAGGTATGATGTATACATTCATTACTTATAAATTATGTTTTAGTTTAAATTTATTAATGATCTCTTTTATGAAGATGGTGTCAGTTTCGAGTTCTTTATTTTTGAATACTTATATTATCTTCCCTTCCTGTTTATGATTGCTATCAGGTTGCTACAGTTGATAAGTTTCAAGGTCAGCAAAATGATTTTATATTGCTGTCTCTTGTGCGTACTAAATTTGTTGGTCACCTACGCGATGTAAGAAGGTTGGTGGTTGCCATGTCACGTGCTCGGCTTGGTTTATACGTCTTTTGCCGCCGTTCCCTTTTTGAGCAGTGCTATGAGCTACAGCCTACATTTCAACTTCTTCTCAAGAGACCTGACCGTCTTGCGCTTAATATGAATGAGATTGCATCATATACTGAACGGAATTCTGAAGATCCTGGGCCTAGGCATCATGTACATCTTGTCAGTGGCACTGAGGAGATGGGTAGTATCGTAGATAGGCTCTATCAGGTATGTCTCATGTCTTGCGATACTGGACACACACACACACATGAGGATATGCCAAATTTTGAAAATTCTAGGACATGGCATGGTTATAAACTTATATAATTTCTTGATTCTATTCCTAAAATATCAATGGTTTTTTTTTATTGTTTCCAGGAAAAAATGAGATATCAATTTGAACAAAACGGGTCTTATTTTAGTCACCTAGAGCCATCAGTAAATACAGCTGAGGTGCAAAACGGACTGCAGACCGCGGACACTGATGTTGATGATCATGTTCCTGGAGATATGCATCTTGAAAAGAGCATTGAGGATGCTGCTAAAGTTGACGCTGTCACTCATCTAGACCAGTCTATAAAAACAGATAAAGTGCTAGATAGGCAGCAAATTGTGGACACTGATATGCCGGAGCAAGATGATAAGCCACATGAAAGCAGTGAAGCTACAACTGCTGATAACCATGTTGACGGCAGTGCTGGTGTTGCGAATGGGAGCCCAGCACCATAGAAGCCCTTCAAACAATGACACGGGTTATTGGTGCCATAAGGTATGCTAATGAGCTCTAGACTAGGTACTCTTTTCTGGCTTGTATCCATAAATTGTGTGGATTCCTATACCCAGATAGATCAATATTGAATTAACAAGTGTTGCAATAGAAAATGAGGTTTTTGATGTTCTAATTAAAAAGCGAGGCGTAGGATTTAATGTCTTGTATGTCAATTGTAATCAGTGCATTGATAGTTTAGTGGTCATGGCTTAAAGGAAGCAGTATTTTTCCTTCAAATTGATGCCCCATGAATTTTTACTGTAGATTATATATTTCCTGATTAAGAATTCAATGTTCTGTATCTTTGGCTTAACACATTCTAGAAAGCAAGATATAAGTATATAACTTGCTCTGAAGTTCAGTCCTAACTAAGAATACCGTAGCTGAAAAGTTGATTTCCTAGTTTAGGAGTTAATGGCATTCTTCATATTTGGTTTTTCTTAAATGATTGCCTACCATGTTAATTCAAGATTTTGTTATTTGGGTAATATTTGAAGTGATCTGAGTTCCATTAAACTAGCACTCTAGTTATATTCATCGGATAAATATTTTTCGAATTCTCTCGATTCATCCGTACCATAAAACTCAGATTTTGATATTAAGGAATATACATTCTTTTACTAGAAAAGTACAGTAGAATTGGTCGTAAGGAGTGGTGGGAAAGGGTAATCTGTACAATAAAAAGACTCATTAGTTTATATTTACGTTAACAATATTTAAATGTACATAGCTAAGATACTTATACCAATAGTTTGATATAGCAATTAGCAAGTGGTTTCATAATGATGCTGACTGAAATTTCAAAATTAAATTAAATAATACACAACTATATATGTCGGCCCTATACCAGATCGTAGTTTCAGATCAGCTCTAAAAATATATATATGTAACCATCTATTGGTTGCTTTACAAAATTGTGACAAAATAACTAAAGACAATATCAATAGAACTAATTATTTAAATAAATATTTGATCCATAAAATTATGTTAATGTTTAAGGTTGACATTTTTATATTTACCAAACAAAAATGTGTATATTATGTCTATCTATTATGTCAAATTTCTGTATATCCACAGCCGCTGCCCCTCAAATTTTTACTTAGTTGTTCTTCTCCATCCACCTAGAATGGATTTGTTCACAAAATCGTCTTTTTCAATTTTTAACCATTTTGAATTTGTGTTGTTCGATGTATTTCAATGAATAAATGTAATTTTTACTCAAAAAAAATTATGTATAAAAAATGATGTTCGTGAGAGACAAAAAATATATCAACAAAATATTAGGACAAAAAAAATCATGTTTTTATTTTTAAGGATAAATTAAAATTGGTTATATTTATGCATCAATTTTTTTTTTATTTAACCTTATTTTTATGCATAGGACAACTTTAACTCACCTTTCATGTCCAATTCTGATTAGAGTTGGAATTTGTAACTAACTAGAGTTAGAATTAATTATAGTAATTTCATTTTGATGGAGATTGTGCTTGTTCTAATGCTAGGAGTTGTTGTGAGGGTGTACGAGAACTATTTTTTTTTCTTTACTATCTTTTCAAGGCAACCCTACCCTGGCTAGATATTTTTGTTCACAGTCATATAAAACTAACATAACTTATATATATAAGAAAAATGATACAACTAACATAATTTCAATTAAGGAATGACACACCTTAGTGCTATGCAAAAGCTTGATTCAATTTATAACTATATTCCAAAATCTTATATTTTATAACTATCTTAGTCCTCAAGGACATGCATAGTTCTAATTTATTCGAAACCGTTAATAATCATTAGAACGTAATACGTGTATACATTTTTCATTCCCCAAACCTTTTTTCAACAAAGAGTAGATACATTAAAGTGACGATACTCCCCAAACTATATACTAGTGAATAGTGACGTTTTTAAGAATTAAAACGTACTCATTCCTTAAAATAAATTCCCTTTGAAATACTCAAAGTTATATTTTATTTAAAAGAATTTTACATTAACATCAAATCTTTATATATTGGAGATATTTGTATAAATATTTTAAGATGTAAAAATATAAGACAACATTGATTCAAAAAAATATAAGACAACATTACAATTAGTGAAGTCTATCACCAACAAAAAAAAATAATCAAATGTTTGTTATTATTAAAGTAAAGTATGACCAATCAAACTCAGATTCTCCTATCAAATGGTTAAGAAAATCAAGTATTATATCTATTATTTACCACTTGTGTTACACTAATTATGTTGATAATTGAAAGATATATTAAAGCTCTAACTTCTCTTCCTCGTCAGTCTCGGGTATTACCTAAGCTAATTATAAATTTATGAAATCAAATCATAGTTTAGAAAAAATTAAAAAAATAAAGAATCTGTCTCAAACCACGAATTTGGATATACATATTATATATATACCCCGGTTGAGTGAGTGTATATAATGCCTGCACCCAATTGCTTTCAACGTGCATGCGTGCCAATTGGATGGAGTACGTTACCTCAACCAAGAGAGCCCCACTTGTTTAACTTGCTATCAAATTAAAGAAACTTTGAATAGAGATATCTAATCTATCATATGTGGTTGCAAGTGCAAAATCATGTAATTGTGTGAAATAAAATTACAAGTAAAAAATCAAAATAACTCAAGAATCATAGCACAATGAAATGACAAAATGTGCACTAAGATTGTGTAAATAGAACTTTTTAAATATTATAAATAAAAAATGTATTTTGACTCGAGAATTTGTTTCATAGCAGATTCAAATGAACTAAATGGTGTGAATATCTTTCATCTTTGGTCGTTTATTGGAGATTAAAGTCCCTAATTACTATAGATTAGTTAAAAAATAAATAAAATACTTGACTGCACTTATAAACATATTTTTAAGTAATCTTCATCTAATGTGAGTCAATATAATGGAGCTTCAATTTATCCTTTCTTGTGGAGTCTTGTGCGACATTATTTTCAAGGCCAAGACTATAATTAACTCATTTTTATTTCATGTTACAACATTAAAGATAAAACATATATTCAGTGACAAAATTAGTGATTTACTATAATCAAATCATATCAGATAAAATTTAAAGTTTACGTTCATAAGTTCTAATTTCACTGACAGAAAATGCTGAAATCTTTAGGCCGCCGGACGTCCGTAATTAAGGTTCGATCCCCGATCCTTCGACTTTGTGTATGTAAATTTACGATTACTTTGTCATTTTATCTATATATACCAAAATAAAATAAGTAAGATTTTCAAACATATTAATTTCAGTAGTCTTTTTATTCTCCTTTCTTTATTTCCCTCTAAAAGAATATAGCCGTAAAGTCAGCATAATCCTTTGCACCTAATGAAGGTAACAACTAATATCTTGTTCATCAATTCTCCTATTTGCAATATTGTTTTGTTTGCATGGACCACACTCCCACTTGCACACATTTTCCACAATTTAAATATGAAAAAACAATAAGATAGCCTTCAAGTTCTACTCCTCAACAAACACAAAATTTCAAGACTCATGTTTTCTTCCCTCACAATGTCAAATATCTTCCCTATATATTGAACCATTCAACCATCAATGTAGAAAATGTATACCATTCTTTTATGTCACATTCAAAGTCTTCTTCTCTCTCACATTCCCTCTTCCCTCACCATGATATCTTCAATTCATTCCCTCAACATGATTATATAAATTCTTCATTAGTTTATATATAATCATTAAAAACCACTTTTTTTTTTACCATGACTAGAAAACTAGCAGAAGTAAGTATCACTAATTTCCTTTTCATTAATTTTTTTCTTCTTCATTTTTATTTAAATTTCTTACCAATTGATAAAAAAATAATTAAATTTCTTAATCATTTGTTTAGGTTATGTGGCCAGCATTAGTTGCTAATAAGATACTTAACAAGAGACTTGGAAGCAGAAACTTCATAGCTGATTATCCAAGTTATACAGATCCTTTATTAGGTATCACAAGTGATGATCAATTATCTCTAAGCCCCAAATCCATTCTTAATGATCATAGTGATACACAAAAGTACAAGTAAGAACAAAAACTCATCATGCTATAATTTTATATTCTTATCTATTTGATATATCATGTGCAGCATATGAAGAAAAGTTGCATATGTTTGATTGAGTTTTGATTATTCTTTATGTTTCTGACATCTTTTTATATTTTTTTTTTATATTTTAAGTGTTTATGTTAGTACATGGAATATAGGTGGAATTGCACCAGATGAAGGTTTGAATATTGAGGATTTGTTGGAAACATGCAGCAAGTCTTTTGATATCTATGTATTTGGGTATGTTCTGCTTTCACTTCATGATTTTCTGGCATGATTTTCATGCCAGAAAAATTTAAAATAACGATAGAAATAAGAGACTAAAAAAATACTATATTGTTGACAAAATTGAAAAAATAAACTAATCTCTGTATTTGATATCTTTAACAATCACTAATAGAATTAGAGTCAAATTTCATATTTTTTATATTTTTAAATTTTCGTGACTATTTTAATTTTTTATGATAACTGAAACGACGATTATTAATATTATGCATGTATGTTATATGGTTTATTGTTTCTTATGATTAATTAGTTATTTTTAACATTTTTTATTTTTTAATTCAGGTTTCAAGAAATTGTGCCATTAAAAGCATCAAATGTATTGGGATCAGAAGATAATAAGATTTCAAAAAAATGGAATTCTATAATTAGAGAAGCTTTGAACAAGAGAACACATAACTATTGTTGCAAAGATATTGAAAATGATAAAGTAGCCCCACAAGATTTTCATTGTATCATTAGCAAGCAAATGGTTGGTATATTGATATCTGTGTGGGTTAGAAGTGAGCTTACTCCATTCATTAGACATCCAAGTGTTTCATGTGTTGGATGTGGCATCATGGGCTGCCTAGGCAATAAGGTGACCTAACCAAACCCTATTTTTAATTTATCTTATTTTATTTGATTAAGTATATTTGAATGTATTTGTTAACCACTAATGATCTCATCACTATCAATATCAACTTCTCAATTAGTATTCAACTAGATTAATCCAATGGTTGTTAGATTAATCTAATGTATATTGAAATCATTAACGGTTAAATTGGTGATCTAACGGTTGAGATGTATAGACAGAGAGATTGACAAAAAAAAATTGGAATTGAACTTGGTCCGACAATTGGATTGCAATCTTGAATCGGACAATTGAAATTTGGTTGGACCGACTACTTTGTCAAGTAATCTAGTGACTAAACTTACAGATTTTAAATATAGAGAAATAAAAATTTTGGCGTTCAAACCCTGTCCCTACAATAATATCTCTTGTATGCTACCAACTGAACTACACCTACGGAACAACTAAAATATTATACTTATATCTAAGAATATATTTTTAATATGGATCATAAGCGTTCGGTCCAACCAAATATCAATTGTCTAATAAAGTTGCAACCTAGCTCGAACCAAACAAATTGAAATTTGGTTGGACTGACGCATATGATTTTGACTAATACTCTTTGTGTTTGAATTTTTTATTTCATGTTTAACTTTTATTTACAACTTTGACAAATTTGTAGGGTTCTGTATCTGTGAGATTTCTATTACATGAAACAAGCTTCTGCTTTGTATGCACTCATCTAGCTTCTGGTGGAAAAGAAGGTGATGAGAAGCATAGGAATTCTAATGTTGCTGAAATATTTTCTAGGACAAGTTTTCCTAGAGGATCTCTTCTAGAATTACCAAGAAAGATTCTTGATCATGAGTAAGTAATTAATGGCTTAATTAATTATTAATTACAATCAATTAATTTGTTAATTTGAAACCGTCCAACCAATCAATTTCAATCATTTTCCATTTAATAATTATGTTCCTTTCTCAACAAGTCATGAAAACAAAGTTCTAATTAATATTAAATAATTGTATTTTTGTTTTTTACTTGTATTTTTATTGCTGTTAAAATAAATAATTTGTTCAAATTGAAGCATTATTATTGGTAGTTTCCAGCTTTGAATTTGTCTTTCTTGATTGAAGGCTACCAAAGCACTTAAATAATGATTAAAATAAATTATACCATTAATTAATTAATCAACTTTATTGTAATCAAATTGTTAAGCCATAGTGGAACAGAGAGATATTAGTTACTAACTAACAAAAAGTTGCATAAACTAACAAATAGAATAAAACAAATTTAATTATAAAACACATAAAAGAGATACAATTCAACTAGTAACAGAGATATGATTAAAAAGTTAAAACCATTTGACCTTGTTTTAATTACTGAATAATAACAATACTAAAAGTTAACTAACTTTATGCCGACATAGACTTAAATAAATTAACTTTGACATACATGTTGTACTATTTTTATTTTTTTGTGATAGAAATTAGAATATTATACATGTTGTATTATTTTAAATAATTAATTAAAGTTGACATGTTTATGTGCAGTCATGTAATATTGCTTGGAGATTTAAATTATAGAATTTCTCTACCAGAAGATACCACACGCTTACTTGTTGAAAAAAGAGACTGGGATTCCCTATTAGAAAATGATCAGGTATATCTATATACTATGTATTAATGTATTTATATGTATAAAAGTGTGTATGTTCACATTAGGAAGTAATATTAATGCTGTCAAAAAAAGAAGTAATATTAATATTTAATAGTACACTTTTTTAAATACACTCTTAACTTAGTGATAATGTAATTGAAGCTAAAGATGGAGCTAGTAAGTGGACACATGTTAAGAGGTTGGAATGAAGGAACAATCAAATTTGCACCAACATACAAGTATTTTCTAAATTCAGATGAATACTATGGATGTTGTTATCATGGAAAGAAAAAAGCAGCAAAAAAGAGATCACCAGCATGGTATACACACACACACACACACACACACACACACACATATATATATATATATATATATATATATATATATATATATATATATATATATATATATCACATTAATTTATGAGTGAACATTCATTTTGGTCTGGCATAATTTTCTTTGTCCAATGTAGTCATCGACAGAAATAAAATTTAAATTAGTCTTTGATATTTTCTAACTAAACTGAAGACAAAGTAGTCTTCGATTTGTCATATAATAAATATAATAAAGGGGCTTGTCTTCGGTATACAAATGTCATAGACTAATTTGAGTTTATTTTTTGTTGTGCACTGAATTGGACTCTAAGAAAATTGTAAAAAAACTAAAATGAATCTTAATTCTTTTTTCTTTTTTATGAACAGTGGATCTTCATTCTTAATATATAAACAATAAGGACATGAAATTTTAAAATGATTAATTTCTTATATTTGGTTTTTTTTTTCTCTTCTTGATTTTAGGTGTGACAGAGTTATATGGTTTGGCAATGGTTTAAAGCAAATTGAGTATGCTAGAAGTGAATCAAAATTATCAGATCATAGGCCTGTTAAGGCATTGTTTACAGCAGAAGTCAAGGTTTCATCAGCATTGAAAAGTTTTCCTAGTTTGTTTTTGTCAGAGAGATTTGAACAAATTAAAAATGTGTTTGAAATTTCCCCCAATATATGTAAAAAACAATCAAGTTTCCGGTTGTAAATAGTAATGGTTTTATATATTATATTTTTTTGACATAATTTTATACATTATACTTAGCATGTTAAGTTATATATTTTTTTGATGTAAATCAGGTATTTTCTGTGCGCAACTGTTGAAACTAATCTTCAAATAAATTTAACATTGTTGTATTCACCATTAGCAAAACTGAATTTGAACTTATGACCTTTAGTTAAGATATAAGATATGCAATTAATCTTCACATTTATCAACTTGATCAACTAAAGAAACACTTGTAACAAAAATGTCATATTATTATATATTGATAATCAATTTTTTTTTTTTTATCTTTTTCTGACTTAAAATTTTGAGGCTTTTGTTTGGTAGTTTGACCCTTATTATCAACTCTAAATTTGAATTGAACATATATAACTCAACTCCACATAAATAACTTGTAAGATTAGAGATGTCTTTCTCTTATTTTGATCAAAAAAATTTCATGTCATTTCCCATTACCATTTTTGAGATGGTTAGTTATTTTAGCTATGAGAAGCATGAGTGGTTGTTGATGTTGATATCTAGTTATATATGTGTGATATAGGTGATGGTACATTAAACAAACTTTGATCCTAAATTAATTTAGTGTGTTTGAAAGCAGGATCTTTAAATATATTTAATGACCATGAAAATCAAATATAAGTCTATATGCTTTGCTTTCAATTCAAATGTATGTTTGTGACATGTAAATTAAATATTCAAATATATATACCGAAGATTCCCCTATAACGTATAACATGTTTGTTATGGATTAGAACGTTGAAAACATACCAAATGAAGTTTAAGAGTTCCATCTCTTAAATTATCACTATAAATTTTATTAATTTAGTTTTTAAATTATCACTCTCTCATCAATTTAGTCTTTAAACTATTAAAATCAGAGGCGGATATAGGGGTGGTAGGGCCGGGCTGCTGCCCACCGCCGATAAAAGGGAAATTACTATTATGCCCTAGTATTTTAATAAAATAATACTTTCTCCAGTCTCGAATATAAGAAGAAAAAAAAAACACACATATTAAGGAAATTATTGTATTTCCAAATTTACCTTAACTTTTGTTTTTAATTAAATTAAATAATTAATATTTATTACTAATAGTTACTAGTTTTTAGGATTAAGTTGTTAGCCGTTTATGAACATATTTTAGTTATTATCCGTTTATGAACATTAATTGGAAAAGTTAGATAAGTTTAATAAAGGGCAAAACTGAAATAATGATAAAAAAGTAATCATTGTAGTAACTTTTTCTTATATTTGAGACCAACAATTTTTTTTCTTCTTCTTATATTCGAGACAGAAGGGAGTATAGTTTTAATATAAATCTATCTTTGCGTGAAAACATAGCAGACTTGCATTTATGGCGTAGTGGCTAACTGTCATGTGTTTTGTGCGTGTATATGTAAAGGGGGTGGGTGCATTTTTTTGAATTTTTTCTATTTTATTTTTATTTAACAAAATTAAATCTGTTTTAACAAATGCAAAGAGGTTTGAATAGTTGAATATGGGATCTTTAAAAGTAGAATAGTTAAATTTAAATATACTTAATCTTACAAAAATAAATCTTTTTAAGAATCAAAAATATTATTTGCCAACTATTTTATTATTTATGCTAATATCTTATATATATTCTCATTAAAAGAATTCAATATTCACTATTATGAGTAATAATTTCCTATATATTTATTTTATAATAATTTTGGTAACTAATATTTATTTATTATATTTTATAAAATGATAGAAAAGAAAATATCTTTAAAAAATATTCATTTACCTGTTATAATTTTTTAAAGTATTTAATTAATTTTTAATGCCCAACTTTATATTTATTATAATTTAAAATTTGTATATACAATATAATTTTTATATTATACTATTTTAACTGCCCACCCAGATATTTTTTTCTGGATCCGCCACTGATTAAAACTAACTAAAAAAATTTCTAAGCTATTCTGTCAATGAATTATTTAGTCATTAAAAATTCAAACGATTGTTATTTTTGAATTAATTGCTTCATTTCCATGATAGTTTAGAAATTAATTAAAGTGATCTAGATCTATATCTTCATAGCTTAAGAATTAATAACGGTGAACTTAAGATAATACTCCGTCCGGTCCTTTTTTAAAGAAACAATTGACTTTTTTAGTTCATTAAATAACTAATGTATCTGATTTATGGAGTATTATAGACCACATATATCAATTATTTAATAAATATAAAAAGTGTATTGTTTCTTATAAAAAGGACCGGAGTGAGTATTAATGTTAACTGGTTGATTAAATAGTTGGATGAGAGAATAATTTAAAGATTTTTTTGATTTGATTTTAATAGTTTACTCCCTCTCTGTCTTAAAACTATTGTCATTTTAGAGTTATGCACTTAGATTAATAAACAATAAAAATTGATATAAGTTAAGTCTCTTTTATCCTTACTTTATTTTATTAAGAAAGAGAAAATATTTTTAATTAATGTTTTTTAACATTTGTAAGGGTACAAATGATAAATTAAGATACATTGATTTCTGAAAAAGAACAATAGTTTTGAGACAAAAGTAAAAAGTTAAAAGGACAATAGTTTTGGGATTCAGGGAGTAAAAATCAAAGGAAAATGATAAACATTGTCTTTAAGACAATGGTTAAGGAAACAAAAATAGTACTCCCTCCGTCTCAAAATAAGTGTCGCAATTGACCAGTTCACGTTTGTCAACGTACAACTTTGATCGTTAATATCTTTAGTTATATATCTTTAAAAATTGTATATTTTAAAAATACTCATCGAGACAAATCAAACAACATCTTACATGTTAATATTTACATTTATATATTAGTAAAAAAATACGGTCAAAGTAGATTATGTGAATAGTGCAAAATGGTCAACTGCGACACTTATTTTGGGACGAAGGGAGTATAAAATCTCTTGAAGTTTGTGTATTCTAGTACTTTTATAAAATACTACTAATTAGACACAATTCCCAATGCAAGTATTATCTTTTTTGGTAATTTTAACTAGTGCCCCAAGGACACTAGTTAACAAGATCCAAAATCAAATTAATAAGAAAGTGATAATTTATGTTTGGAAAAAAAATAATACTACTTGATATATCAAAACTTGCCGCATATTATAGAGCAATAATATCTTTTTATAAAAATTATATCCGAGATTATTCCAACTAGCTAGTATATGTTATTGAAACATATATAACAAAACAAAAATATGCACTAAAAAAAAGAAAGTGTAAAAATTTTAAGCCAATTATTGAGCAAGTTGGTTACTACAATAATTCCAAAAAATTGTAACCACAAACATATATTGTTTTCAACGATATGGAGTTAAATTTTTCCATGAGATGTAATTTTATAAATGCAACTTGTGAGAATAAAAAATTAAGTTTGTCTGTGTGTACATGCATTGTTTTCATTAATGATATGCAGCAAATGTTAAATTTTTGTTAGATATATAATTTTAATAATGCAACTAGTGAGAATAAATAATAAGTTTTTATATATGTATCTAATTCTGACCGATACTATAGTTGTGGCGTGCAGTCTTTCTATGGAAGAAAAACAATAAATTAAATAAATGTGTTTTGTAGTTATTTTGGTATATTTATGTGAGATGTTCTCACTAAAATATATAAATATATTGAAACTGCAACCAAATTTTTAGTATTTATTTGTTGGTAATTTATTTTTTGTCAGTAGTCTATTGATTAAAATTTCACCTCTTACAATAAATAAGTAGGCTTAATTAAATTCGAACTTCGGTTTCTACACATACGTACAATATGTCCTACTAATTGAACTAAGTTCACAGAACTTTTTGTTGATAATTTTATAAACTAAATTAACTATCTAAACTTGTATTCGACAATCAAAATGAATAATAAAATAAACATGTATAATAAATTTATTCAAAAAAAATGTATAATGAATGTATTTATAATTTTGATACATTGATGATTATATAGACATTCATAAACCAAAAATAAATTACTACCTCTGGTTCTTATTATAAAAGACGCTATATTTTTTTAATTCATTAAAAATATAATATTTTTGGTCTATATTATAAACCAAATACATGAGTTTTTTAATGAATCTAATTAAAACATACATGGTCTCTTTATAATAAGGAACAAAGGTAGCATGATATTAAAAACACTATTTTCTCAATTTTTTTGAATTTGATCAAGTAGTCTAATAGTTAGATTCCACATTTTAAAAGTGAATAAATAGACGTACCAGTGTTCAAATTTCAGTCCTTACATATTACGTTTAATATTTCTACCGACTTAATTAGCTAAATTCAAAAAGATTTTTTTTGAAATTTTTTCTAGTCTTTACTCTTTAATTAGTTAAAATTAATTTGAATCTCTTACTTTAAAAATAGAGTTCACACAATATAGTGAGACTTGTATGTATTTCCCTTAATTAAAAATAAATATTTTTCTCAAGAGTTTAACCCACTTGGGTTGGTCTGGTAGTAATATTAGCTTGAGACTTTAGAATGTGCTCCTCACAACGTCTCAATTTCGATTCCCTCTAATGTCAATTTTAACGGGCTAATACATACAGAACAAAAACTCAGAATTCGAACTCCGATACATACATTTTTTATCTTTAAAGTTAAATTTATAACCACTGGATTATTATCTGTCAACAAAAATTCAATATTTGAAAATGGAGTGTCATACTGTCATTATCACTTCTATAACAAAAGGATTGTTTACCATAGAGTGGTCCAACCCCTATTACCAAACACAAGGCCGTTGCTCCATGCCTCCAAGTTCCAACCCATGCGGATCTAGATTCGTATATTCAATCCCACTTCCATACTATAACTAATGCCATTCCTATTGGTGTCCCTAGAACCAACTTGCTTATTAAATATATTTTTGTTATATTAGAAATATAAATTACTCTCACCAAAATTTGATCGATAAATCTCCTCTATCTAACTCATATCCCCTCAGCTCATATCATTTGAGAATATAGTTTTATAAGTAGAAATGAACTTTTCGTCAAAAAAAGAAAAAAAGTAGTAATAAGTTTTTTATTGTAAAAAAATAGAAATAAACTTTCCCTTACAAATCGATTTAATATTCTCTCTAACTAATGCATTTACACGGGTTAACTTGTTGCACAAGTTACCAGTTTAACATGAACATTATCTTGACAAATTATCTAGTGTCACATGATCAAGTGAAACAGGTTGGGACATGGTACTAATAGGGTGTTAAGTGGTTCCTATATTATGGAAGTAATTAACTTTGAAGATTTGGATTTCCTTAATTAATCAATTTTCAAGCTTTTTTGTTAAGAAATAGTAATATTTGTGGTCCCTGTGTTTTTTGTTTTAGTTTCATGTATTGTTTTTTAAATATGTTGCTGCAAGTTCAAATCCTTTTGAAATTAATCTCTAACATTACGTTTCGTTTAAAAAAATGATGAGTTGGCAAAAATATTGAATTCAAATTTTGAAAAAAAAGCTTTTAAAAATAAAATAAACAACAATAATATTGAATTCAAACTTTGAACTCATGTCTTAAAAAATATGTGGCATTCATTTCAAATAATTGAGCTAATCAAACCTTAGAAATTAATTTGTCATGTTACTCTGTGTGTTGTGATTTTTCCTTATTTTGGTCTTTATTTTTAATTGTGTAATTTTGATCCCCATTCAAATAAGGGTGCTCGCGGTTCGGTTTGGATCGGTTATGAGGTAAAATATCATCCGATCCAAAGAAAAAATAGTGTGCGGTTTGATTCGGTTTTTGGATGGCTAAAAAAATTATCCGATCCAATCCGATCCAATTTTATGCGGTTTACTTTGGTTCGGTTATATTCGGTTTTTAAATAAACATAAATACTTGTCAATATAAAAAATAATTTTTACTTTTAAAAAAAATTATGCAAACAACTACAATAATAATTATATTGTTAGATTTAAAATACATTGCTATAGGTGAAAATAAAGAGACAAAAGTGGTTTAAAGGAGGCGGTGATGAATTGAGAGAACATAAACATTTTTTATGTGTGTTGCTACTATAGAAAAATGTTTTCTATTTTAACGCGCTTTACAAAAAGAGAAATAAAATTTTTTTGGATAACAAAAATAGAGAAATAGTTGAGTTTATGACACAAACTTCGGTTCGGTTTGGATTGGTTCGATTTTCATGAAGTCATCCGAAATCCGATCCGAACCGATCGGTTTTGATATAAGGTGGTCCAAAAACATCCGAACAACTTCGGTTATTTTTGGTTTTCGGTTTTTTCGGTCTGGTTTTCGGTTATTTTTTGAATTGGATTGGATTTGAGCACCCCTACGTTCAAATAATAAAATAAAAATAATAGTAAGCATATGGTTATTTCGGAATAACTCTCCAATGCGGTATATTATTTTCTTCAATAAATGGCATAACCAAATGGGCAATATGATCATCACCAACTGTTCGTGCAACCAAACCCAGGCATGTAGCTCCAGCCATGGCAATGTTCCAAGTTCCTTCATCCTGATCTTGATTTTGATCTTTTTCTTGTTTTAGCAGCGTCTCCAATAACACGGGAACAAGAAATGGAAATGTCGTCCTTACAATATAAAAGCAACGAATGTTTAAATCAAAGTTAGCTTCATCTCCATATTCTTCTAATATATCGATTTCTTTTTCGCAAATCGAACTCCAAAACTCAATTGCTTGAATTGCAACAGTCTCATCGTCTTCCCTGACAGCTTTGGCAGTGGCGGTGAAGATTACTTCGATATATTGAGCCAACTTTTCATAATATTCAAAAGAAATAGCAACGCTAGCATTCATAAGCTACTTGTCGGATCTTGAGTTCAGGGGAAAGAGTGGCTTCACAGACAATTTTCATTATGTAATCTCGCTCCATATCATTTCAAAATTTTGCCCGGGCAAAATCTAATGCGTTGTACAATGCTTGTATGGCAGCAAGCCTAACATGATTGTTTTTTCGAAAGAATTCATTCCTCGAGTGACCATAGTAAGTATCTTATTTACATGATTCTGGTTCAACACATTTGTCGAAACTTGTTCAAGAATGTATCCAATGGTCAGGAGAGTTGTTTGTCTTGTAGAGGAAGGTAGTTGCTGACGAACATTTGAGAAATCAACTCGGGCCATTGATTGCGAATGCGAGGTAATTCAATGCCAACAATCCTTGCTATGACTTGAGATGCGGTTGATCTAGCATCCAGATAAGGAGAAGCCAATGCTGTCAACAAAAATGCTTTAATTTGCGCTTTAAAGGTTGGATCCATAGGAAGCCATTGTTTTGAATCCAAAGCATTCTTGAGAATTAAACCTGCTAGCCTTCTACTCTCCAGAGGCTTCTCATCGTTCGACAACTCTCCAGCAAGAGATAGTAAGAAACTTGGAAGATTCTGCTCCTGGAGATCTGTTCAAGTTATTTTCAGCTTGGTTCCTTAAAGCATCATCCACTTCTTGGGCATTTAAGAGGATCTGCATAACTTCCATGGCGAACGCAACGCAAAGCTAGGGAAAAAATATACTATAAAATAGTAATATGTTAAAATCATAAATGGATTTCACAGAGACATAAATGGCACAAGTTTATATAAACTCAATGATATTTGGTGCATGTTTGCCATCACACTGACCTACCATAATTTTGCAAAACCTATAACTTGTAACTTTTGCAAAATCAAAATAGATCACTATAATTCTAAATTCTGACACTCTCACCGTAATATCAAACATAGGCAACAATACATACTGTACTATCCTGGCCATTTGGGCTCAATATGGAATAAGCCCAATATCTTAGTCTCATCCTGACGTACAGTAATCACTTAATACGTTCTTGAATAACAGTTTTCTCCCACTCTCTCCACTAACTCTCCCACTATCTCCATTATTGCATCCATCACTCTCATAACACTCCTATATATTAGTCTTCATGAAGAGAGAAAGGAGATTCACTTCTTCAACCCCTTAACACAACTTTAAAATAGAACTACGTAGCTCTGATTCCCTGATCACTGAGAGATACGTAGGACCAGGGATCCTCCCTGTCAAGCCACAACACAAACAACTCACATCAGCGTTAGTCACACGACTAACATGATCAACCTTTAAGTTCTAGACCGGAACACATACAAAGATGAACACAAGCATTTGAATAAGAATCATAATTTCACCAACACACCGCCCATAAATAAACCCCATACTTATAAGTCAGATAATATATGAATTATTATTATGAATGAGACTGCAAATTAAATAACAAAAAGGAAATAGTCTATAAACCATATAATCAAAATTAAAAATAAAATAAAAAATATACATAGTTAACGAATTCGAAGGAAAAGAAACTTACAGAAGCGTGACTCTGGAATCCCTAGCAATGGTTGTTGTATCTTCTTCGTCTCAGCGCCTCCATACAGTTGAATTCCTCATCCAATCTGCTCATGTATGTAACTAACTTCCGAATCCATTCTTCTTCTATTCTATATATTTCTCTTCTCATTAATTAATTATTTAATCTTACTCTGTTTTCACTTTCTTCTCATGTATGTAGCACCTTCAAGTTTCTCCCATTGTTAAGTACTCCGCATTCTCCTTCTTCGCCGAACGCTTCTTTCCTTCATTACCACCGTAACTAATCTTTAACTCTCCATTTCTATATTTTCGTAGTTGTATGCATTTCTACTAACTTAAGTTGTTCAGGTTTTGTTACTAATTAATTGTTTTTATTTCCACAATATAGTTTCATTGATCGTCATGCGAAGAATTCGTTGAACTGGCTTTTGAAACCTGTAACTGAAAGCACCTTGCAACTGTTTGTGCTTATTTCTCTGTGGATTTCAAGCAAAGTGATCAGCCTTTCAATTTTCATTTTCTGATTTCATGTTTATGTTTTTCAATTCAATTTGATTCGGGAATGTGATTGCGTTGTTGGAATTTGTTTGTAGATACATGATTCTAATCCACTATCTCTTGCAACTTTAAAGTCTTTCGCCGATAAATCCATCAAGGAACAACACTTCACTCATCGCAATTTCCTTGAAGCGGTAATTAACAAAACAACAAGTACATTAGGTGGTTAATTGTGGTTTTGTTGTTGTTTGAGTAAGTTTAATGACTATTCATAACATTTTACACATGCGTCTGATCGATCATATCTCACTATATATTTATATAATTTTGAACATGTTTTTACAAGTAATATGATAATGAGATACTTGTGTCTTAAATGTGAGTGTATATATAGTTGTTACATTTTTCAAATGTAGCTTTTTGTTTTGTATTTTTCTCAAATTTGAAATTCTTGATTTGCAGGAGGTGCTCTTCATGCAGGTATAAATTGAAGTTGTGGACTCGCCTCAGATATCATCGAATTTTGAATTTTGACATCGTTTGAGATTTCCTCCTCAGGTGTTGAACTTCGAGATTGGCACAGCAAATATTGCCTTTTCATTCCTTCAAGAGCTTTGGATTCAAATCAGGTATATATGTTTGAAACATATTCTTAAGATAGAGATGTATCAGATTTTGATATACAAGTTTAAAGTTGATTTTTGCATTATGTCTTACACCAATGATTCCTGCTTTTGAATTGTTGAGCTCAGAGGAGTGGCAAAAGTTGGTGAATTGATTAAATTTGAAGCTTGCACGGAAATTATGGATCTTCTCTATGAAAAAGAGGAGACATCATATCTTTATAGGTCTCCTCACTCCCTTGCTGCATCGATCTTGGTAATTTGTTTATTCCTTAGTTATTTCCATATTCTAAATAATGCTATATAAGCTTTTGATTTTGGAAAGTTGTGATATACTATTGCAGGTTGTGTCGTATGTAATGACAGTCCCGAAACAGAAGTGGGAGTTCCCAGTTCTTGCATGGGGTAAGAAAGTGAATATAGGTTCAACTATATTGTTTATAGCTTTAATTTTGAATAAACCTACTCATACAACCATATGAACAAACTTCATATTCTGAGTAATCAACATGAGATTTTTTTGTCAGTAAATTTCATGACCTCGTGTAAGGAAGAAGATATCATAAAAATGGTGACGGAGATTCTCAAGCATGTGCTTGAGCCTTGAACCTTCTTGAGATATCAGGTAAGTTATCTTTTGAAAAGTTGAATCCTTTTTGGTACACAGATAGTCTTGAACTTTTTATCTTTAAAACTTTGTTAATTAAAAGTAATCAAGTGCTCAATCTGTATGTATGTCTCTTATCATTGCAGATTTGCAATGCACAAGCATTGCTAACTTGATAGCGATTGCAGCTTGGAAGAGACAGTGTTTCTTTGATCCTCTCTTTGTTGGAGCCTTTGGAGCGCGTCATTTGTTGCAAGGACTAGTGTTAGTTAGTATTAGAGCTTGACTATAAAGCGGTGATTCTAGGGTTAACGAGGAAGATGTTTGAGGGATAAGTTGGGTCGATCTTGAAAGAATGTGATGCGTTCGGAATGGTGAATCCGAAAAGAGTGTGGGGAGAGTATCTCTCTTGTTGATTTTAGTCATACCTATAGGAGTAGTAACTGAGCCCCTCACACTGCTAAATATGCTGTTATTTGAGTGTGAGGAGTATCTCACTTGTTGATTTTAGTCAAAATTATTTTGCATTTTCTAAAATGAATTGAATCAATTTCAAGAGATATGATTGTGAATTATGAGAATGTATAGTATATTTGTATGTATTGTGGGCTCTTCATACATCCAAATGGATCAAAGCAGGAACGCCCGTTACAGCAATAAGTTCAATACAAGTAAAATTGTTTAACAAACTCTTCCATAAATCGAGCATTACAACACAATCATAGATGCTAAATTCATACTATTGAAATCTATCATTCCTAATCCCTCTCTGAGCTTTCATAGAGCTTCAAGTTTCGGTATCTAATACTACAAGAATTCTTTGCATTTCTCACAAAAATATTACTAGGAAATGAGCCCGATTTCGTGGGAAATGTTGCATTTCCTACCACGTTTCCAATGAACAGGTTTGTAGGTATAAAACAAATGTTTTGTTTTTTATTTTATTTTGATATAGCAAGAAGCTTCTTGTTTTGAAATTCTTGATTTGCAGAAGGTTCTCTTCATGCAAGTATAAATTAAAGTTGTGGACTCAGGTGAGATATCATCGGATTTTGACATCGTTTGAGATTTCCTCATCAGTGTTGAACTTTGAGATTGGCACAGCAAATATTGCCTTTTCGTTCCTTCAAGAGCTTTGGATTCAAACCTTTGAACTTATGTCTTAAAAAATATGTGGCATTCATTTCAAAGAATTGAATTAAACAAACCTTAGAAAATTGTAACAAAAAAAAACCTTAGAAATTAACTTGTCATGTTATTTTCTGTGTTGTAGTTGTGTAGTTTTTCTTTTCTCAGATGTTAACCCTCTATCTCTATGTAATTTAATTAATAAAAATTATAATTCTAGAATAAAATTAGTAATCAAATAAAATCCTCAATAACCAATCTCGTTAGTTAGTTTAGTGGTGATTGACGCTGAACTTGATAGAGAAAATTACAGTTCGATCCTCGGAAACTATGATTAGAAGGGGACTGTAACCATTTAATGGCAGAACTGATCTCCCAAAACAGATTAAATTGTGTGAATACCAAAAAAATGAAATTATTAGTATAATTTTTTATAGTAATAGTGTTGACTTGTGACACTAATTTCTTCTTTTACTAGTTCACAATTGTGGGCCATGATCGATTCAATGTTGTTTCCTTTAGTTTTAAATATAAATAATTTTTTACTTTTTTAAATATATTGAATAACTAGTGTATTTAGACTATAATATATAGATATAGAGTATTAATTATTCAATATATAAAAAAGTGAAAGTTTTTTATATTTATGGTTGGAGGAGTACTAATTCTATTTGACCAACTATGCTGACTATTTGACCACTGTCCCTAACCAAAATAATAGCTTATCCATCCAAAAGAGCCAATAGCTTTATCTGTTACGTCACAGTAGTATCTGTATTTTACACGAAAATTGCATAGAATCATATCACTGATGACACCAACACAACACAACACCATATCCTTTGAATTTGTGTATGAACTTTCTCTCAATAGTCCCTTTTCCTTACTTGCTAATGCTATAGCCTATAGCTGTTTTTGATTCTTCTGTCGGTGGAGTGTGCACTTTGACCATAAATACTCTAATTCTTCAAGGACCACCATGTTTGTTTTTTTTGGAAATTGACTTTGAACTTTGCTCATAGAGACCCGACACTCAAAACAATATTATACCGAGTAGGATGTGTGTTCGTGTGTACGGATTTCTATTGATGTACTAGTATTATTGTATGTAACATTTTCTCGATTTAATATTGCATTTTCTACAAATTTATGTTTGTTATAACTTTATAATTTAAATTAAACACCAATGACACTATAGATTTATATATGATGTGTAGATTAATTTGAATAGAAAACAAGATACGTAAGATAGTTCCCGGTCAAGGAAAAACAAAACATTTATAGATTTTATAGATTTTGTCAAGTTCTAAATTAAATAACCTCATCATGAATATATACTTTATTCATTTATTTTCTTTTTCTTAGTGTTAGAATTGCCTTGAAATTCGTTGGAATGGAAAGGAACACAAAAATAGTATAGGACAGTTGTTGGTGCAGTCATCCATACACAAGTGCGCGCGCGCAAAACTCTGCAGGGCTAGAAGTTCCGCGCACGAAGGAGGCAGAGGCCATAACAGGTATTGTGCGGCGCGCAGGTGCGCGTGCATATTTGTTTTCTTTTTCTTCTGTTTTTTTGCTTTTATGGTCAGATTTGTTCTAATTTTATATGATATTTGTTCCTATTTTATTGTTTACTTTCTAAAGTGTTTATTCTTCATTTTGGAAACACTATTCTAAGTTTCTATGTTACGGGAAGAAACTTGGGATTAGACTATGATTATATTTGACGGCTGATTCTTGTAACTCTAATTTTGGGAGTTTCGTTGTAACAGTGATTCTTTGGTTATAGTGGAACGAAGCTGCTCTCTCCCTAGACTAGGTCGGTTTTATTGAGCTGGGTAAACAAATTGATTGTATCTTTTTACTTGTTTTCTCTAATCTCTCTTACTTTATTGTATTGAATTATTATTTTATCTTTATATTCTTCGATACTTGGTTGCTTAATCACTTTGTTTCACACATCAAATTTATTATTAGTGTGATTTTATTTAAAATTTACAATATTTAGTATAGTTTTGTAAACTAGAACATACATGTTGAAATATATCAAAAAAACTAAGAGGAAAACTTCCTCTAAACAATAACAAAGATCAAAGAACAAAAAAATAATCGATATTACTCTCATATAACTAATATCGAGAAAAAGATGATTAACTTATCATAATAATTAGTTTCTTCGCCTTTCTAATTTACTTTTATACATATATGGGAATGGCAGTGCTATCGAGAGACGAGAGTCCACGTTTGCCTGATTACAATGGCATGCACACCGGCAAACATGTAGCTAGAATTTAGGAGAGTGGATCCTTCACTACATTCCTTCTGCTGTAATCCAAACATCATCTTTTGATATCATTAAGGTGTAAAGTATAAAATGATGTCGAGATATCTGTTTTGATTTTGATGCATGCTACTCTTCCTACTTTCATTCAATGAATTATGGGTACACAAGGCCACAATTATTTACACATGATGTTGATAAAATAGGATAAATTTATAGATATCATGATCATGAGAAAGAAAGAAAAAAGCCATTTATCAAATAGATACCCTTCACTAATAATTACTAGTAGCTAGGTAAGTTTTCCTTTTCATGAAAAGATAATCCCAGCTTAAAAAAGTTAAAGTAAGGTATCATCCGCGTTTAATCGTAGCTATTAATTCTTCGAGTTGAGGTACATTACATATACATGTAAATTTAGTAGGGACATTTTATTTTATATATAAAAATTGGGGTTCAAACCGTATATATACTCCATTTTTTCACTCTATGATTTTTTTCCTTTAACATTATATATCTGATCCACTGAATCGCTTAATCCGATTTAGGGCAAATTTGACATCAAATGGTTCAATTCTCTTTCAAACATAATTACAGAAAATTGAATTGTAATATTTTCTACTAAATCTAGTATTAATCACCATTAAACCAACTAATATGATGATCAAATTCTATCCATTTAAATTATTTGACAAATTTCTACCAAAAAAAAATAACTTGACAAAAAAGTATATCTTTTTTATTCTCTATTCCCTACCATGGCAACATTTATATGTCGACCAGACCTTCGATTTGCCATTAACACAAATATATATATATAATATAAATTGTGCTTTCTTTTCACTAATATGCCAATAACTTATCAATCACATGTAACTTTGTTTATTTAGATTGACTTATTTAAACATTGATACTCCACTATAAGTTTGTAAGATTATTTAAAGAAACTTATGAAAATAACCCGTTTCATATATATAAAAAAAAATATTTTATCTTTTGATATAAAAATAGTTTATGTGAACCTATACAAAAACGCTTATATGATGGTAAATGTTTGTGTTATAAATTTTAAACTGCAAAACAACCAACCAATTTATCCAAAAGATTTAGTCTTTGTAAACATAGTTTGGTTGATAAAATATAGTAATAGGCATGATCGAGGTTCAAATCCATAATTCTCTATTTATCCATTTTAAATGACGGTTAAATTTGACCACTAAATTATTTTAAAAATATATATATTCTTATCATTTACAACTTAACTAGGGTAAAAAAATTGTCAACCCCAGCCTTCCATAATCTTCTTCTTTCCATTAATGATTTTGTCTACTTATGATTAATATTCCAAACAAGCTCAATTTCCTTTCTTCTTTTTTATTCATCACTTTGGATTGAGAATAACCCCACACATTCCCACTAGTACATAAAATGTACAACTGTCTTATAGAAACTTCACTTTCTTATTAATATTATTTAAATAGAAAATAGACATATGCTCTTTCTCTTATTTTATGAACCCAAAAATTAAAAGATTAAAAATGGAACTTTGCCTACACCTTTAAGCTCAATTTTTCACCTTTAATTTCTATAAAATATATTTCACTGTATGTGTACGTCCTTGTTGTTGGGATATGTGGTTTTTAACTCACTCCACGACCACATTTTGCTACTTGGTTAATGCATGTCCTTGTCTTGTCCCCATAGATATATTTTTTCTCTATGCCGGAAATTGCCTAAAGAAGCATGATTTGTTATCATGAATGTCTCAATGCATTGAGTACCATTAAAGTGAAGTGACTCCACCAAATAAAGAAAAAATTACTCTCCACCAAAATTATTTATGCTTCATTAAAAAGAGCTAATTGTGGCGATTATATTTATTAACTGCGCCAGTTAAAACGACCCATGAATGTCATTTTCGGCGATTCAGCACTTGCCATGGTTTAGAGTGTCAGTAGAGCATTCTGGAGTGGTTAGCGCTAACCATTATAATACGTGCAACAAGAATATTTAGTGGCGGTTGGTTTGACGATTTATATTTAGCGGAGGTTTAAAAATGTCTCAAAAGTGTTAACATAAAGAATAAATGCAGCAATTTCATAGTACACATGTGAATGATTTGAAATATTTTATAAAACTAAAAATGATGATTAACATTCACCTTGTTTATTCTCATCTTTTTGCACTAATTTAATTTATATAACAAAGTACACTCAAATTAAATACATCTCAAATTTGTATGAATTTATGTAATTTTTATTTGCTTCAATCCTCTTCTAAATTAAACTCTATAATCGAGATCTTCAATTCTCATTAAGCTCTAAATTTATCAAACTTGATCATTCTTTTGATGTTTAATGAAATGTCTCAAACTATGGACGTGTGTTGTTGTTTCAAGCTCTTCATTATGTTTTTTTTTTAAGCGACTCTTCATTATGTTACATTAAGTAAAAATAAGATAAAAGATTAACTCGTGCACATTTATAAAGATAAAAGACTTATGTGAAAAAATAAAATGAATAATTAAAATTAAAGACCTATAAAGATAAAGACCAATTTAAAAAAGAAAAAAAGACAAAAGACAAATTTATTATAAATAAATAAATAAGATAAACAACCATAATTTTAATTTTGTCATACAAAAATAAGGTGGGAACTTATACCTATATGGTTATAGCTATATATATGCCTCTATTGTTTAAGGTATACTATATATTATATACCCTACACATTAGGATTTAGGAGATGACTATGAATTTATTAATACCAGTCCAAGAGTGGTTATCATTTTTTAATCAAGTGTATGATATTGGCGATTAGTGTATAAAACTATACATTCGGGGTCCATTCTTAGTGTATACAGCTATCTTTCCTTTTGTCTTGTCTTTGCGTTCTTATCCTTCTTGCCTTTAAACCTTTGATTAGTGAGTGAACACCAACATCAACTCAACCAACTTCTCCCTATTGGAATTTCTATGCCATGCATAATTGCTTTTGCTCATTTAATTAATACTTATAATGAAGAAAAATAGATAATAGAGAATAATCAAAGGTGTTTATAATCATTATATATTAACTATGATTATTATGAATATTATTGTTGAACAATCAATTAATGATGTTAGACCTAAACTAACAAACCAATAATTTCCATAAATGTTGACCATTTTCGTGTGAGATATGCTATGTACCGGCACACATATTAGGCACTAGATCAATTTTAGTAGTAATTAATTCAAATATTATTTGATGACAACATTTAACAATCCAATCTTTTTTCTCATCCTCATTAATTTATTTTTCTTCTTCCTTAATTGTTCATTATTTTCTTCTTAATAATTTTGTGGGAACTAAATCCACAATATAGTTAAGAATGCTTAAAAAAGAATTTGGAATTTGATTATTTTGTAAGTTTAGTTCAGTTGATAGTTATCAAAAATATTATTTAAAAGAGTTAGTGTTAGAATTTTGAATTTTAGCTTTTGCACTTATCCGCTAAACTATTCGGCAGAAGAAAAGAAAAAAAAATCAATTTGTAGGTTTTTTTTCTTCTAGTAATTAAACTGAATTGAGCGAAAAGAAAAATCAAATTGAATTATAAAAGGTATAATAAATACTCAAAACTAATAATTTCAATTAGGAGTTCTCAAACATTTTGAAGAAAACAGAGTGGAATGATCAAACCAATAAATAATCCAAAAATACAAATTAAAATATTTCTTTCTTTTCTCTCTATTTATCAAAAAAATCAAAGACCAAGATAAACATTTTATGTTATCAACCATCTCTGAAGAATTGAACACTGTACCCTTTGGAAAGAATAACACACACACACACACCCCCAACCAAATATTATATTCCAACCAATTTAAAGCCAAATTATATGGGACACATTTTTTTTCAAAAACATAAAGTTCCTCACCAATTAATCGATTTGTACTTCCAAGACAATTTATGACATTATTATTTTTATGATCAATTTCGTATACAATGTAGGGCACTTAGCATGAGTGCATGACCCCTCTCTATTAATGCTGAAATTTTATTTTATGTATTAAATGAATCGATTCATCAAATTAACATTTGCATCATGAAATCTATCCTCATTTACTTAAATATTTTTTTATATCGTCGTGTATATATATTAAATCTAAGTCCATGTACTTGGAATTATATTCAAATTTTAATGTTTTGTTTATAGTATATGATGTCATCTTATTCTCATTATTTTGTCACATTTATCTCCATGTTATTCATATGTATATATAGGATGCTGGTAGTTTTTTTTCTCTTCTAAGAAACCAATATAAAGAAAATATATTAAAACTTATTAAACACAATATGTGGCTAAATGAGAAATACAATAAAGTGTTTTGTTGAGAGAAACACACAAGCCAAAAGAAAGCAAATTACATCAACATGGCACAAAGTCTAGGCCAAGTAATTAAGGATTAGACCTCTAAACAATAAAATTGTCTTTATCAATGAAGATATGAAAAGACTTCTTCTGAAGTGTGTTGATTTCTTCTCTTGAACAATATATCCAGCCAGCTCCATCGGTTTCTTCAACACCATCACTTTTTGTTGCCTTGTAATCAGTGCCATCTCCCGGACTCTGAGTCAGCGGGTGCAAATAATTTAAAATTTGATCGTGAGATAAGTAAAATTTAAAATTTTCAAACATTCATACCGGAACCATTGAAAATTGTTACGGTTTGTTAAAAATATACAGATAGTGTAAATATATGTACCAGACCGTGTTGAAAACTATTCTGGTATTATACTGTTTGTAGAACGTAGACCTTCAATGATAACTAGAGAAGTGCTCTTTAAAATCTCCATCACTAAATGATGAACAAGTATTTAAGGCCTTAAATTTGTGTTCAGTGGAAGGTAAAAAATAGAGAGTCAAGCTCGTATTTGGTTAACAATTAGAGTCATACAGTGACAAATCATAATATGTGTAGGAACGCATTAAGGAGAAAAAAATTATACAATACAAACCAAAGTATTCCGGCAACAATTTATTGACAAAGTAACATATATCAGAATAGCTTTCAACATTGTCCGGAACACATATTTACAATATATTTTTAAACAAAGAAAAATAAATGACACGAATGTAAGTAGAGTGCAACGTCTAAAATTCAGGGGGTTCATTATCAATAAAATTTATATTATTAGTACAAAATATAAGACCCAGAAGGTGCAGCTGCACCCCTCAACTACATGCAGCAACGCCCTACTTGTAATTCTCATATCCTCAAAATTACTAATAACTTCATCACCTTTAAGTGAGTTTGAAATTGATTGTCAGTAAATATCATAATACTCCCTCCGACCTTAATTATAAGCAACTTTCCACTTTTTAGATTCATTGAAAAACTAATGTATTTGGTCTATAATTAAGGCTAGATACATTAGCTTTCTAATGAATCTAAAAAGTGGAAAGTTGCTTATAATTAAGGCCGGAGGGAGTATGTGTTTGGTTTTGTAATGGTTAGAGTTGATTTTGATATAATTGAGTTTAGTTATAAAACTCGCATTTACTGTACCAAAACGTCAAAACAAACATACACATAATCTCAAAGATATTTGGAAACTCTCCAAAGATCACATTAAAATCATCTCGGTCAAAACTTAAAGTATAAATTGTAATTGTTAGGTTATTCATTCTGATTTTATATATGCTCGTGATAAAAAATACATTAAATGAAGATAAAACATAAAAGTGCAAAAAAAAAATGCTACTAATTAATTAAGCAACAATACCCATTAGATTCAAATCTATCTTATGAAAATGGTAAATTTATATAAGAATGAAAATGAAAGATTAAGACTAAAACATCACTTAAGTGAGTCATGTGAGTGTCATGTGCCTATATATTTTATTTTGTGAGATTTAATTTTTCTGGCAACATGTTGTAGGGATCATGAACGTCAAATAGTGGTATTTTTAATCTCAAGTCTCAACCATTTATATTTTCATCTTATGACTAAAAATCATTTCTTTCATTTTCGTATGTAAATGTCATCCTCGCTTGATATATCCTCTCTCTCTCTCTCTCTCTCTCTCTCATACACATGTTGTCTACACAACTTAAAGTTTGGACGATCCGTTTTATAGAGTTAATCTCACGAGTATCTTTTGTATATATCTTTTTTTTTATCAGATAATTTAATAGATAGAATTTCACAATTTATAAAAGTGAACAAGTGAGCATGTATTTGAATTCAAACTTCAATATCTCTACCTATTACGTGTAATTACGTGTAATGCATGTTCTTATCAATTAAACTAATATAACATAAACATCTATTATTGTACTCGTCATATGATCTCTCCATCTTTGTCGGTTAAAAAGAATAAAAAATGTGTTTAGAAAAAGTAAACAAACACTAATAACTTTCTAAAAAAAGATTTCACCAAAGGTAACTTTGCAAACTTTTTTATTTTTTTATAAGCAAAATTGTATTAAAACGAGCACAAAGGGTGCTCAAACCTTACAAAAAAATGTAATTCCTCTAAGCATTTACGAAACAACCTAAAGGATTATTACACCAATCCGAATAAGTGACATTTACTCCACATCTAAACCTTCCGACAAACCAAAACCATGAAAAATAACAAATGTACTCGAACAAAGAATTAATGTTAATACTAATCCTTCTAAAGATAAAATTGTTGCGCATTCTCCAAATACTCCAAATTGTGGCTAACCAAATAATACGACGGTAACGTTTGCGATGTTTCCCCCTCTACAAGGCCACCAACAGAGACGAAATGTTGTAAGACATCAACAGAAGGCACGCCTAATAACTTTGCAAACTTCAATAATGTCCTTATTCCATAATAATGGTTAATCTAATCGTTAGTTATTTACATTTCATACCCATAAAACCAACGTTTTTATTTTCCTTAGACTACCCACAATGGTGGGTTTAATGGGTGTTGAGAGTAGAAAAAAACATTAAAATAAGTTGGGAAGTGATGTTTTCAAGAGAGAGAAGATGAGAGCTCTAAACACATATTACACTGACGGACAGGGACACGCAGCGGCCTCGGATTGGCTTCCATCAGGCGCGTGCACGACACGCGCAGACAGGGCGCGTCTGGAGCAGGCGAACGCGGAGAGAGAAGGCGCAGAAAATAAAGTGGGACACGTGTCATAGTATTATTGGCTGACGCGATTTTAATTATATACTTATCTTTTAACTCAATTATTTCATTGCAAATTAATTTTTTAGTTTTTTATTTTTTCACCAAAATTCGTAATTTTTTTTCTCTATAAATAGAGACTTGGTTCATTTGATTTGGATACAAAAAAAAATTCGAATTTTTTACTTCCTTAATCATATTATTAGTGTTTATTAGTGCTAATTTTGAAGTTTAAATGTTAATTTTATATAATTTTAAGTTAACAAAATAAAAAAAATTTATTTAAAATTTTTTTGTTAAGTGTTTATTATTTTAATTTAATTTTAATCGATAATTGTAATTTTATTTAATTATAAAAACAAAAATTTAAATTTAAATAAGAATATGAAATAAAAAATGGTGGGGTAGAGTGTTGAATGAAAAAAAATCATTGAAGAGGTTAAGGGTTAAATGTGTGTTGAGAGATGATGTGGAGTGTAAAAAGTGGTGTTGAGAGAGGAAATGATGTTTAGACTATTGTGAGTAGTCTTACTTTCCTTTCTTTGTCTTTTGTTTGTACTTCAACATCAAAACAGCTGCTTGTGCATCACAGCAAATTCAAAGTCATACAGTACACGCGCGCTTCTTTACCAAGTTAGTGATAAAGTTTTCATTATATTATTGGAGAGTGAGTATAACGCGTTGCAACGCGTGTATGATTCAATAAATATAAAGATTCTATCTTGTCTGAAATTTTCAATTCTCTCTCACATTGAAAAGAAAACAAGAACAAAGTGCAACAAAATAAATAGAGCATGCTTAGTCATAATAAACACATATACAAATGATTTAAGTACACATATATAATATAAGTGGAAAATAGCAAATGAAGAATTAAGTAAATATCATAACATATATGAGTTAAAGTCCATTTTAGTCTGTGTTTTAAAGTAGATTAAAATTAGTTGATATCAGAAGTTCTGAGTTATTTTAAAGTAATACTTTCTTCTATACTTTTTTTTATTAGAAACAATTTATTTTTTAAATTTATTAATTAGTAACACTTACTAATTTTAATTACTCATTTTAAATCATGGTTCGGTATTTGATATATTAATTTATTCATCTTTGAAGATGATATTTTGTTTTGTTTTTTACTCTCTGATTTTTAAGAGAATGAGATATACTAATCTAGAGTTCAGAACGAGGTCTGGTATTAAGTGATTTCAATATCCTTTCAAATGCAGTTGCGGAAGATTGAACCGTGATCCTCTATATCAAGTTAAACGTTAATCACCACTGAACAAATTAATATTTGATTGAAGGCGATAATTTAGCCACTAGATCTATCTTATAAAAAAAAAGACAAATGCTAAATAGTAGCCCCGAGACACTATTTAAATTTTTTAATAGTAAGTTTTTTTTTAAAAAATTATGAAAATGTGTGAAGTACGCATTGAGAATTGAAATATTCCATTTTTTGAATAAATTATTTCTTTAAATGAAATTCTTAAAAAAGTATCTCAGAAACAATACACTTGTGTAAGTGTATGTTTAGTATTACGGCGAATATGTCAGAATCTCAATGACTTGCTAAAATTTTGCAAAAACCACAACATGTAACTTTTAAAAAATCATAATAAATTATCGTAATTGTAAAAATCTCACCTTAATACCAAACATCGACTAAGCGTAAACAAATTCAACTATATTGTCTATTCTTTATAGTAGTTTATACACTACCCACTTCAAATCATTGGCAAATGTGTACTACACAAACACAGCTATACACACTCACACAGTGACACAGACACAGACACATTACTATAGAAAAATACAGATCCATTTTCATTCCATTCCAATACTTTGCCTCTTCTTTACCTGCTCCTCCATTTTTCTCCCACCATTATTTTGGCGCATTTTATCATCTTAACAACCCACCAACCAAACCCTAAAATACCATTATCCTCTTTTCTTTGCATCTTTGCTTTCACTTAACCTTTTTCTTTTTTTCTTCTTTTTTTCTCAACTACACCAAAGCTTCAACAAATAAATAATCATTGCAATTTTGCAATCATTTTCTCTCTCCAAATTCCCACAACCCTTCTTTAAGTTCTTCCTCTCTCTTTACAGATCCTATTCTCTTTTTCACCAAAAACTATTTCTTCAACAAAAATAGAATCACCCTTTAACCAAAGTTTTCATCTTTAGATCTGTTAAGGTTTTTGGTTTTGTTTGGTTGTTAACAATGGAAACAAACACCTCATGTTTCTCTGTCTTTCACATGAAAGTTTCTTGCTTTCTTGTTTAACTCTTTAAAGGGTTGTTTTTGTTTTGTTCAATTTTGTGTTCTTTCAAAAGGGTATCAGATTTTGTGAATAATGTTGGCCATTGGAAGTCCTATAACTAGTATTCATATTAGCACTACTTGCACTGCTTTGCTCAGAGAACTTGAGGTTTTTTTCTCTTTCATTCAACTTTGTTTAGATGAATTTTGTGTTTTTTTGAAGTTATTGAGTTTTGGAATTTTGGTTTTAATTGTTGTTGTTTTTGTTTTTGATGAATAGTGTGGTTTTTATAATGATTTGTTTTATGATAATACTAACCAATGATGTTTTGTTTCTTCTCAGGTCAACTTTTTGTCTGTTTTACTGTTCTAAAGGGAAAGCACTTATAGGGTCTCTTAGGTTTATTTTATTCTAAGGGGAGAAAGGGAATTTGTCTTTCTTTGTTCATGAGATTACTGAGTTGAAAAAGTCATTTTTTTTAAGCTTTTTGTTTTAATTTTCAATTGGTTGATTTTCAGAAAGTAGTCTAATTAGTTCATAATTTGAATTTTCACTATATTGGTTTTTGTTAACTAATTTTAGGAATTATCAATTCAGTAGTTAGTTAATATGAGAATTTAAGGTGACCTGGTCTTTGATAATTTCACTATATTGTTTTTAATATTCGGTTGACAAATTACATTTTGTGGGCAGCAAATATGGAATGATATCGGAGAGAGCGAGAAGGACAAAGATCGTATGTTGATGGAGCTGGAGAGGGAATGCTTAGATGTTTATAGGAGAAAGGTTGATGAGGCTGCCAACACCAAAGCACGCTTTCATCAATCCCTTGCAGCAAAGGAAGCTGAGATTGCAACTCTAGTGGCTTCACTTGGGGAACACGATATTAACTCTCCGGTAAAAATAAATAAATGACTTGCTTGTGTTCAGTAATTGGAGTGTGTTTACAGTTTATTCTGTAGATGTATTAATTTCTTGATTATTGTTTTTCTAATCTACAAATTTTGGTGAAAGGGACACATTTAGAGCTGATTAAGAAGATATATCTACGAATTGACTTTTTTCATTAATGAATACACTTGAGGGTTAAGAGTTGAGACGATGAAAGACTTGTAAGTACGATGACTTTCTGATCAATTTGTCTTTGAAATTTATAGATTAAGACGGAGAAAAGATATGCATCACTGAAGGAGAAACTTGCATCTGTCACACCATTGGTCGAAGAATTGAAGAAGAAAAAAGAAGAAAGGTTGAAACAATTTGCAGATATTAAAGGTCAAATAGAAAAGATAAGCGGTGAGATTTGTGGAACCTTTCCCGTCAATGATGGCGTGAGTGTGGGCAGCACAGGTGGTGTAGAGGAACAAGACTTGTCAATTAGAAGACTTAATGAATATCAAACACATCTTCGTAGTCTTCAAAAGGAAAAGGTTTGTGTCATGCTTACGCGTAAATAAACGCTCTCCGATGGTTCGAGTGATTGACTCATACAAAGTTTCTTTTATAACTCATTTGTGCATTTTCTTTGTTTTTTTCTTCCAGTCGGATCGACTTCAGAAAGTCTTGCAATGTGTGAATGAGGTGCATTCTCTCTGCGGTGTTCTTGGATTAGATTTCGGCCAGACGGTAGATGATGTTCATCCAAGTTTGCACGGGACTCAGGTGGAACAATCGACTAATATTAGCAATAGCACATTGGAGGGTCTAGAGAAGACGATTCTCAAGTTAAAAGCAGAAAGAAAAGCTAGGATACTGAAGGTGTTTTATACACACAATCCTTAATTTTTCTAGTCTTTTCATTTGTTATAATTTCTCCCTCTTTAACCTAATATTTAAAGTGTACTTTTTGATAATGCAGCTGAAGGATATTGTCGCTAACCTATTTGAACTTTGGAATTTAATGGACACTTCAAAAGAAGAGAGGAACTCTTTTCTGAGGGTTACTTCTATCGGCTCAACTTTCGAGTCAGAAATCACCGAACGAGGTGGTCTTTCAACAGAGATTATAGAGAAGGTTTAAATGCTTCTTTCAATTCCCTTGCGATTTGTTTTTTCTTTCATTTATTTATTTCCTTAGACTGAAAAGTCCTTTTGCAGGCTTCAGCAGAAGTAGAAAGACTTACCAAACTAAAAGCGAGTAGAATGAAAGAACTCGTTTTTAAGAAGAGGTTAGAGTTAGAAGAAATCTGTAGATTGACTCATATTGAACCTGATACAAGTACTGCTGCCGAGAAAGCTAGTGCATTAATAGATTCTGGTCTGTCCCTTATTACACTAACCAATTTTGTTTTTTTCTTCTTCAGATTTACATTGAAAAAGCCGATACTAATGAACCTTGCGGTTTTTCATGCAGGCCTGGTGGATCCTTGTGAACTATTAGCTAACATTGAAGCACAGATAGTGAAGGCCAAAGATGAAGCTTTAAGTAGAAGAGAAGTAACTGATAGGATTGATAAGTGGCTATTTGCTTGTGAAGAGGAAAATTGGCTCGATGAATATAGCCAAGTAAGCCAGTAATTCCCTCTCGATAATCTTCATAGTGCACATCAATTATTTAGCTTGTTCTTTGAACTAATACGGAGAATTTCAGGATAACACTCGGTACAGTGCTGGGCGTGGTGCTCACATTAATCTGAAACGCGCGGAACGAGCTAGAGTAACTGTAACCAAAATTCCAGGTATTGCTTTCACAAATGCCTTGTTTGTTTGTCGTTGAAAGTTCCACGTGGTCCTATAATGACAGTGTGTTCTCTTTCCAGCAATGGTTGACAATCTTATATGCAAGACGCTAGCATGGGAAGATGAAAAGAAGACTTGTTTTCTATATGATGGGGTAAGCTTTGACTTGGTGTGTAGACATTTTTTATTTTCATCCCTTTCATAGAGTTATTTTTAACCGGAAGTTTGATTTGATTGTCGATATCATTTGTAGGTACGTTTGGTGGAATTATTGGATGATTATAAACTGACCAGACAACAGAGAGAAGAGGATAAGAGACGGCAGAGGGTAAGTTTATCTTTTTGTCCATATTTTCCTATCATAAATAATTGTTTGTCCACAAATTGATCTTTCAATATAACACCTAGTAAGTTTAGTTTATAATAAATATCCTGCTTATATGTATTTTATTCTCGCTTCGGTTCGATATATAAGAATTGTTTTTGGTAATTCTTTTGGTTCTGTTTATAGGAAAAAGTCACAAATTTTAAGCTGCGGTGTAAAACACTTAATGTCATGGCTAGATTCAAAATAACATTTCTCTTCAAAATCATAATATATTAATATTAAATGACTTACCTTGGTCTTGGTGATTATTTTTCTTATCTATGAGACTAGAGGTAGTAAAATAGAAGATAAAAAAGGACATATAGAAATAATTATGTATTGGTCTAAATTAAATATAATTGTTAATAACCCCTTGTGGTTTTTGTTTTTAATCTCAAAGGACCAAAAGAAGATGCAAGATTTGCTCCTAAATCAAAAGGAAGCCATATATGGATCTAAACCTAGTCCAAGAAAAACTAACAGCTTTAGAAAGACAAACGGGCATCGTGCAAATGGCAACAGCAACGGTTATGGCAATGGATCTATGCCTCCGACACCTCGCCGGAACTCAGTGAGCGGTACAACATCTGAACTAAGTACACCACGTTCCTACTCTGGTCGTCATAACGGATACTTTAACGAAATGAGAAGATTATCTACTGCACCTCTCAACTTTGTGGCTATCCCCAAGGAAGATACTATGTCATACAGTTGCGGTTCTGAACCCGAGTCCCCTCCCCAACTTTAAGTTCAAAAAACCTAATATGGTAGGTTGTATTTCCATCTTTCAGTTGTTAGATATATAGTTCTTCGATCAAAAGGGTCATGTTTTTAATTTGTTAATGATTCTACTTGTGCAGGAATAGGCTAAGATTTTCAGCAAACCTTGTGAATAGCATGTATGTTGCTTGTAATAAGCTGGAGATATATATATACATGGACAGTAACTCGGTGAGTGATTACTGACATTTGAGGACAGGAAATTAGGGTGTTTATGGTTTGAACAACATCAGCTTAATGGGAAGTGTTGATACAGGTAGGGACAGTTAAGGAGACAGTGAAGATTATAGAGTGTTTGACTATAATATGTATGTTGTTGGTTTTGTTTGTTTTTCCTTTGTGTTTCAGCTGTATATATATGATTTTCAGCTGTAGTAACAACTAAGATTATTTGATCCATAATTGTAGGAAAGTTCATGTTGTTTTGATGTACGTGAATCTATGTCATTGATATTTCTGATTGAAGGTGTGTCTAGTAAATGGTATACCAATGTATATGTCGGTGTCAGATGCCTGATACGCAGGCGTGTTAAGTGTCAGTATTAGTGGTGTCCAATATATGCGTCGGCGTCTGGCATTAGTGCTTTGTAGTATGTGATTAAGGCTATTTTTGGTATCACAGTGGATGTGTCAGAATCATGGTGATCCATCTAGCTTATGCAAAATCATGGTGGATTATCGTGATTCTAAAACACCCACCGTGATACCAAACATGCACTAAGGCTAGGTGACCGGTTAAGCACGGCGGGGTTGCATTAGTGAGATTTGATTAAAGTTGAAAATGGACTATTATTGTAGTGAAGTCGGTATCAAATGATTTATTAAGGTGGATGGCCTCGTTGGTTGCATGGTCTTATCAGTTGTCAACTGTGTCATTGGATACTTAATGTCTGTAGGGTAATCATGGAATAGTTGAACTGTAGTACTCAAACTATTGGATGTCAATCTTTAGAAAAACAGGTTAATCAACTAAAGTGAGAAAGTCACTTTAGACAGGAAAATAAGTACTATAGATCATTGATTAACAAAGTGGATATTGCAAGTATAACCAATTGCGAGTTGTTAAGAAGTCTCACAACTGTTAAGTCTCACATCGGTTGGGAGATGATAATATGAATATATGTTTAATTATAAAAAAGTAGGGGCAACACCGATCTTATAAGTTAATTTTGTAAGATTGAGTTAGACTCAATCCTCAATTCAAATATGGTATCAGAGTCTACTACACGATTCGTCGGTGTTGGGTGCGAGATGGTATGTTAATTTAAAAACTTGTGGTTGTTAAGAAAACAGTGGTGGTAAAAGTAGTTCTATGTGATAGTAATTTTTTTTCTCCCTTGCACAACCACATTCACTAATTTACTGTTAAAAGTTTGTGAAATATAGGTAGTAATATATTACTACTAAATTTGAGGATTCATTAATTTACCATTAAAAGTTGTGAAATTCAAGGAGTAAGATATTATAGTACTAAATTTGAGAACTGGTCATGCATGAAGACATTTGACATGTCACTCATGCATAACCGAGTCACTATATTTGTTTTTTAGGCTAATTACAATCATTGATATTAATGAACCCAAATTTTTAAAAAATAGATTTAATCCTTATATAATCATTGATATTTAATAAATCCAAATTTAGACAAGTCACTAAATGAAATGTCAACTTTGGTGTCATTACAATAGGAGTATCTTAATACTATATTTTGTCTCTCACAGTGTGTCCAAACTCATTAATATTATGGATATACCATAATCATTCTAATACTGATGAGGGATATGAAGCGCACACATTCATTATGGATATAAAAAATATGGTCCTCAATAATCTCTTCAACTAGCTATGAAACACACACATGACACACCTCAAGAATTTGGGATTGTCTTGTGTTCGACACTCGTAGAACATGTGTTTCCCCATTAAAACGAGTGTCTCAAATGTTATTTTTTTCTTCGTCTTTGCTTCGACACATTTTAATACTTTGTAGTTTGTACACGCTCTTTGAACGTATCTCGAACACATTAGAGAGTTAATAAAATTGCGTCGAAGCAACTATGATGATCATTGAGGTTTAAATTCTAAGGTAGCTTAATGTGTTAGAGGATGTATACAACGAATCAGTTTGTTTAGTACTAGTACACACACAAAACCATTTAGGATCCGTTAGAACACATCATAGTTCATGTTCTAAGTTTAATCTCCTTAAGCTTTGGCATAAACCACTATGGTGAAAATGGAATTGGATTGTCCAAGGCTTGAACATTTGCACAAAAGAGATTGAAACTTGTGTTGCTTTTTTTAAAAAAAATAACTTAGCATCACCTTTACAAACTTAAAATCGAGGTTTTTAGACTCTCAAATTTATCATGGAAAGGAGAGATTATAATTTTTATCATCACTTGCTTATTTTTTACCCCTAGAAGCGTGACCAACCTATTAAATGTGAAAATGAAACGTAGCATATGAAACGAAATTTATTTTTTAATAATTTTGACATTTTCTGTTAGTTGAACTAAAAATTCTGAACAACTAAAACATTTATTTTTTAATTATTATTTAACATTTTCAATGTTTTTAACACGTTGTAACCACAAACATCGTAAAATTTAACAACTAAGCAAAAAAAAATGAAAATAAAAAACTAACTTTGAAAAAATATTTTCCAAACTAGAGTGGGCAGAAAATATTTTTCGATTTTTTTAATTCTGGAAAATATTTTCCAAAATAGGAAAAACTTTGCAAAGTTTTCCAAATTTTTTCCCATTGTATATTTTTTTTGCTTGGTTGATAATTTTTACAATGTTGAATATCGACGTCTGTCAATGAAAATTAACTTCAAAAATATTTTCCAATTTTTTTTATTTCGGAAATTATTTTCCAACCCATTGCTTTAATATATTTTTTGCTTGGTTGATACTCCCTCTGTATCAAAATAATTGTTACAGTTGACTAATATGGCAATATGCACTATTCACATAATTTATTTTGACCATATTTTTTTACTAATATGTTAATGCAAATATTAGCATATAAGATATTTGTTTTTTTTGTGATGGAGATCACCATTGGTTTGAGAGAGCAACTCTTTGATATCCTGGATCAACACAGCATAAATATGATACCTAACTTGTGGGCTTTTGATGAGGTTAACGCAGAGTAAAAAGTCAGAGCAGCAGACAAGTTCATCAATATTCATGTCTTTGGCCAGCAAGAGGCTTCTAAAGATAGCAGTCAGCTCCGCGAGGAAAATGTCAGATGATCCTTGAATGAAGCCTGAGATATTATATATACTAATATAACTGACCCGTGCAAATGCACAGGTTAATATCAAAAATTATATTAATATATGTAATTAAAATTAAAGTAGATTAGTTGCGATATTTGTTTTTTTAATTTAATTTTTATTTTTGTATCTTATTTTTAATTAATGAACTATTTTTGTCAAATTTTTCTTATTCTTTCAAATACTTGTGAAGTTGATTTTATATTTATATCATCTAAATATGGAAAAAATAATATATATTTAAGGATTTTAAAGGGATAAAATAGGGTGGAGAGTGATCTTTTGTTTCCCGTTTCCAACAATATGTTGTTTTCATTCTTGTCTGCACAAAAATTACAAAAAAAAAATAGGACCTTGTATTAATATATGTATATAAATATTAGTTCTCGTGTAAATTATAAAATTAAAAGGCACTCATATTAATCCGTGTAAATATAAGCTAAGTCATAGTATAAAAAAAAGTTTCTTGTATTATTATGTGTATAAATATTTAGTTGTCGGTGAGAATCAAACCATATACCCTCTAACTAAAATTCATATAAATATTAAATTAAGAAAGAGATGACACATATGATTTGGTTCATTAGAGATTGATCTCGTGGGATTTTAAGTCAATTTTATGATTATAAAATGTACAAAGAAGATATTGAACTGATCTTTAAAGTATTTCCTAAAATAAATTGATTTTATTGTTAAAAAAAGTAAAAAATTGATCTTACCTAAATATTTTATAACATATTTTTTAAAGCATAAATTATAATTTATTTATTACAAATTATTCATTTTAACATGATAAGCATCGTCTTCCACATTCAAAATTCAGGGTTTAGTACTAACTAACACGATAATCACTTTTCTTCAACTTAACTCAAATTATTCCAAACGCGCTTCCTATAATCTCAAACCTCATTCATCAAACGACGAAATGGAGGAAGTTACCGAAGAAATCGAAACTGAACAAGTTAAAACTATTACCTTCCAACGCTTAAAATCATACACTTTGCAACTTTTGGAAATTTTGCAAAACCCTCAAAATCAGAATCAGAATCAGAAGCATTGTTCTGTTACTGTCATTCCTGAATTCCTTCGTTTTCTTCGGAATTCTTCGCCTTCTACTTTACAACCTTTCTTTGAGTAAGAACTTTTATCTATTCACTGTTTCTTTGTTCGGTTTTGTGTATGCATGTAATAAAGCCGTAATTTAGAACAAATTAATCATTATGTTGTTCAGAAGAGCTTATGGAAACAATTTAAGCGATTTTGAGCTTATTTCAATAAGCTAGTTTCTATAATTTATGAAAACAACTTATAGTTTATATCAAAATGTTTGAATTTATTCAGTGGTTTGTTATTGAAATACACGTATAAAGACTTGGGCTTTGTTTGGTAAGAAATAGCGGATAGCTTATAAGCTAGTTTATAGAAGATAAGCTAACTGGTTGAATTTGTAGTGTTTTTGATAAAAAAAAATGTAGTTGAATTAACTTATAAATATGAAATGACATGTAAAGATATGCTTGATTAATTTTTAATTTTTTTTCAACTAAGATGACATGGGTAAATTTGAGAGAAAAATTGATGAGCTATACTATGCGTTAAGCTACTTGAATTAGCAAATCAAAAAACGCTATATGCTAGGGAAAAGTGAAAAAATCACAGTTACCATACCAAACAAATAGTTTTTAGTCAAACGAGCTTATAAGCTATAAGCTTAAAAATGTGTCTTGCCAAATAGACCCTTATGTGGTAGTGCTTATGCTATGAGCGCTAAATTAAGTTGTTTATCCAAATAGGGACTTAATCTTAGATTTTCAATGTAACTTGAATGAAAAGTAAGGTAACTGTAACACTTCGCATGTATTTGGTTGAGTGGTGGACAATTGTGTCACTATAAGTTTGGAGCTTTGCTATCGTGATGTGGCGTTCCAATGTGTAGTTTTTAGTCCACTGTGATTTTGGTTTTTTTTAACCACAGTCTTACACTGTACTATAGTATTTAGCTATAGTCTTTGGATTTGGATATGGGTTTCTGCTGGCAAGAGACCACCCACTCATATGTAGTTCATTAATTTATACTGGCGGATTAATCCTATACTTGGTGTGTGTTTGTTGGTTAAGCAGTGACTAAAATTGATTTTGAGCAAATTGATTCTTGCTAAATGTGAGTTGAATGTAAAGTGATTTATATTTATTTTTTAAAATGTGATTTATGTTAGGATACATTGTAAAGTGAGTTGAACATTAAATTTGAGTGTAAAAGTCAATTCTAGAATGATAATCTCCAATTTCTAGCATCGATTATGAATCAGTTTTGAAATCAGTTCTACACCTCTAGAATCAATTTTGTCTCCTCCAAAAGCAGAACCGAAAATACACTTGTTTTCTATTGAAATCAAACACGGGACACGACACGTCGACACGAATAATATTTTTTGAGAAAATGATATTTTTCAATGTAATCATAAGTGTCGGTGTTGGATACAACGTGTGTCCGACACTGGGACACGCCTATTCAGAGAAGTGCTGAGCTTCATAGACTGCACACATGTGTGATTACTTGACAGTTCCGTGTTATTGCCTTGTTTTTTATGTGATGCTTACTTATTTCCTCCTCACCGTATGATGTTATTTTTTTTTGCTATGTTTCAGCTATACTTTGTTTCCATTAGTTCTGTTTCTCGATGCTGCAATTCAGTGTAGATCTACGCAGAAATTTGATTCTCAGGAAAAGTATACTGTTTCTGATATTCCAAATACACCAATTAAAGTGAGTGATAGTGTTGCTGAAGGTGTTGTTAATTGTTTGGAGGAACTTCTGAAGAAGTGTCGTTTGAATTCAGTGAATCAGGTAGGATGCTTGATTTGTTCTTGATATTTGATCTAGATTGCATTCAAATTATGTAATGTTACTTTGGGATTTTGTTTACTTGCTATCTGTTATGTTGTTGAATAAAATAAAACTGGCATGGTTAAGTTCACAGAATGTGGAGTAAGAACTATACTGCTTTCAATATTAGATCAAGTGAAGTAAAAGAAATGAATGAAAAAATCTAGGAACTTTTGGCATTGGGGATACTGGTCTGGACGTACAAAACAGACTGTTTTTTTTTAACAATTTAATTCGAAGCAACATTGCATTATAGCCCATCCATGGGGGTCAAAATACATAACAGTTCTCAATATGTTTTAGTGTTCTTGTTTTTTATTTTTATTAAGTGGAATGCAGAGGCATCACTATAGAGGGAAAATTTTCTGGTGTAAAACTTGGAACAAATGAAGATATCTTGTGCAATATTATCATACATAGTTAGGTCATGTTCATTTTTCTCCCCTTTGATTTAAACTCATGGTATGTTGTTAATTTAACCTATCCGTCATATATGCTATGCTATTTAATGCCATGGAACTGTATGTTGATTTGGCATACAGTGATGGAAGCTTGCATGTAGAGGAAGGTGCCAAAACATTTAGCATATATACCTTGGTTTTGTTAATGCAACTGCTATAGAGTCCATAAACCATGACCAAGTATTTAAACTCAATTTTGTTGTTCTTTAACAGATGGTTGTGATACTGAAAAAGTTAACATATGGGGCTCTTCTGTCACCGTCCGAAGCTTCAGAGGAGTTTCGTGAAGGAATTTTGTTGTGTTTCAGGGCACTGCTTTTGAATTTAAATTCTTGTTCTGATGCGTCATGTTCATGTAAACAAATTCCTGGTTTACCCGCACTTTCGGATAACGTTTATAACCGTAGACTTCATAAAAATTTCAAGTATGATTCAGAATCAGAAGAATGTTTACTTGCATTTCTCCGGTCTCAAACTGCGTCAGCTGCTATAGGACACTGGATATCACTTCTTCTCAAAGTATGTTTATTTATACCACCATTGTTGAGTTTTCTTGGAGAAATTCCAAATTAGTTGTTTATTTTTTAAGTTGGGACGGGGTACATGATTAAGTTTTTTAATAATTGTTTCGGATCACATTTTATTACTAAATAACCAAAATTCACTTGAAGAATAAACGGCATTCTATTATAGCAGAAGACAAATTCAAGTAATCAAGACAGATCTGTTTATTGAAAAGGCCTTAATTGTAATTCTCTTTTCTTGTTCCTGAAAGTTAGTTATGTCACTTCATATAAGTTTGTAATACCTATTTCTTACAAAATAGGCTGCAGATACAGAGGCTGCAAGGGGACAACGAGGTTCTGCAAGAATTAGAATCGAAGCATTCAAAACTCTGAGGGTGTTGGTTGCTAAGGTAATGCAATAAATTAAGCTCTTTTGAAAAATATGTAGCATATATTTATTTTGCAAAGGAAAGAGAAATATTTCAGGAGCTGAATAGTTTATGTACAAGGAAAACTTGTAACAAAAAAAAAGGAAAACAAATTACCACCAATTGTTGTTATTACAAAATAGTTGTTTTGTTATCCACAATTATTTCTATACTTTGCCCATATCATTCTTTTTGTTGTGTAAGAAACTTTTTCCTTTATAAAGATTTGGAAATATTTTCTTCTCAGCTAATCATTAGCTTTTGGCTGTTTTTGTGTGAAAAATTTACCTCTAGAATACCATCTTTTATTTATCAATTCTTTCATAAAAGAAATTGAATTAATTGATTTGTGCTGATTTACTTTTGCAGGTTGGTTCTGCAGATGCATTAGCCTTTTTTTTACCTGGCATTGTTAGTAACTTATCTAAAGTTTTGCATGGTGCAAAAACAATGATAAGTGGGGCTGCGGGAAGCATGGAAGCTATTGACCTAGCAATTAGAGTTTTGGCAGAGTTCCTTATGATAGTCCTCAAGGATGATGCTAATGTATCTGTCCTAGATATGAAAGTGTCTGCAAGCTTCGATTCAGACGAGTGTAAATCTACTCTTTCTCTTTTGGACGAGCTTCGTCACTTGCAAGTTAAAGATTCTGTTAAAACAAAAGTTGTTGAAGATAGAATTATTGAGTCAGAAAAAATAACTCGTGCCCAAACTCAATTCCAAGAAATGGGAAGCACTGGTTCTGACGGAGAAACCTTGTCTTTGCATGTGACCCGAACAAAAGATTGGATCCAGAAGACATCAGCACATGTAAATAAGCTGTTGACCGCAACTTTTCCACATGTATGTTCTTATTGATGGTTAATAACATTCATTTCCTCGGATGTATTTCAGCCTTCAGAATTCTTAATGTGTTTATTTTAATACTTCTGCGTAATGATTTATGTGATCAGTAAAACCATTGAATTTCAGATTTGTATTCACTCTTCACAAAGGGCGAGAAAGGGACTTGTTGATGCCATTAAAGGACTCTTATTGGAGTGCTTCTACACACTGGGGGACAGTAGACTGATGCTTCTGGTGAGCTCTGAACTGGTTAACCAGAGATAATGTTTGTTAGGTTTGTGCTATGGTATGTTTCACTGTGGCTGTCTGGTTGACATACTATGATGAAAAAGTTGCTTATATGTGCCATAGTTTAGTGTAAATTAGTGTCCTTCGCAAGCACTTAATACTGAGTTTGATATAAGCCTCAGTTAGTGAAGGTAAAGATTTAGTTATATATAGCTGATGTCTCTATTGTGTCTGTAACAACTCATTACTACCAATGGATATCAGATTCAATTCTAGAACAATGAGTTTCTCTCTTCTCTCATAAAGTACCATAATTTTTTTTTTATTCCAAGACATTTAATTGTCTTTTTTTTGCTGGTTTTTCGTTTTATTTTAGAGTAGGTTTATCCTGTGTCATGTAATCTTCACTTGTAAATTTCTTTTTATTTAATTCTTCTTGTAAATGATTCAGGAATGCTTATGTGCTTTGGCTGTTGATGATTCTGATGATGTGTCTTCAGCTGCACAAGATTTCCTTGAGTGTTTGTTCTCTCAGAGTTGGAAATCTCGTATAGAGAATGATGCTGCTGAGATATTTATCAGGTGCATATTTTTTGCGACCCAAATTTCTCACTGCAGGTGGTTGTCCCTTTATCTATGTCCTTGATCATAATTGTTACTTCATTCGAATTCAGGCACCTGGAAAAGCTTCCTAAAGTGGTGCTTAGCAATGACGAGTCACTTGCCGTGTTACATGCTCAACAATTACTAACGATAATATATTATTCTGGTCCTCGTCTGTTGGTGGATCATCTTCAGTCACCTGTATGTGCTTCTAAAATAACATCTCCTGTTCTCACTATGTGTGTGTGTGTGTGGCGATATGTTGACTCCAAGAGTAACTTTGAGATGAGTTACTCCACTTAATAACTCATTATTGACAATGAATTTCACTAATTCAACCATCAAATAATTTTTTTTTATTTAGTAGAACAATTCCACAAATTTTTATAAAATTTTCAAACTATTTGATCCATCATTAAATAATTTCAAATGAATGTATAATAAGCTTTTTAAAAAACATAAGTAAATATCAATGGTAAAATTACAGCTACGAATTTTGGATTTATATATAACTTTATGTGCTTGGTCATTAATATATAATGAAAATAATCAATGGTTGGATTAGTGAAATTCATTATTAGTAATGAATTATTAAGTGGAGTAACTCATCTCAGAGTTACTTCTAGATTCGACGTATCGCCACCTAATACCTATATATGTATGTGTGTATTTGGAACAATACAGAACAGTTTTTTTTTTTATTTTAGGAAAAAAGATTTATTTTAACAAGTATTTTTCTTCGTGACTCTTAAATATTATTTTAAAATGTTACCGAAAAAAAATATTAATATTATTTAAGCTATATTTGCCTCAGCCACAATTTGGCCATGATTAAATCATTATGCCTTTAACCTACCTTCATCAGTTCGACAACTGGTCCGGTTTTCTGAACCTTGCTCATCACATTCATAAAAGAGGATATTAGTGAACTCTTTTCCTATTTTTTGTTCATTGACATTAATTCCTATGCTTTAAATGATTAGTTAGGAGTTGCCAAGTTCCTGGATGTGTTTGCTGCATGCCTAAGCCATAATTCAGTGTTCTCTGGTTCACTTGGCAAAATCACTTTAGCTAGTCAATCATCAACTGCGGGATACCTTCCCTCCATTGCTGAGTTGAAATCTGGGTCTAATTTCTTCAGTCGCGGCCTTCCTCTTTTAAATTCTGGTGTCTGTGAAAACCCTAAGAGCGGCGTTATTGACAAAAAATACATACAAGAACCTGTTGATACTGCACAAAAGAAATATGAGCTTCCTCGTATGCCCCCTTGGTTCAGTTATGTTGGTAGTGTTAAGCTGTACCAGTCTCTTGCAAGGATTCTCCGACTTGTTGGTTTATCTATATTGGCAGGTGATTTAAAATTAAATGTTATTTTGCTCATGGCTCTCAAATTGTTTGTCTTTAACCTGTAATAAATTTTGTTAACTTTGTTGTTGGTAGATCAAAGAGGTGAAGGGCTTCTATCACATTTGACAGAGACCCTTCTTGGTTACTTCCGCAAATTGGTTACTGAGCTCCGTATAAAAGAATACAACAAAGAAAGCTGGCAGTCATGGTATGACAGGACTGGTTCTGGAAAGTTATTGCGGCAAGCAAGCACAGCTGCATGTATGATAAATGAGATGATATTTGGTCTATCAGATCAAGCAATTGATGATTTTGCTAGCATATTTCATAGGTCTGCTATAAGAAAAGAAGTTATGGTTCAGTCTAACAAACTTGATTGTGCTGTTTATGAATCTTTCTGGAAGATTCCAAAGGATACCGGTGTAAAGAGTTATTTAGTTGATTGCATTGGTGGGATCTTACACGAGTATTTATCTACTGAGGTGTGGGGTGTTCCTGTTGATCGCAGAGTTGCTGACTTGCAGCTTAATGTTTCAGTTGAAGATGTTAGCCTATACTTTTTCCAAGATGCTGCAATGCTACACGAGGAAAGATACTGTTTGCATAAGCTGATATCGCTGTTTATTCTCTACAATTTGATCTTTTCATATTTATCTATAACTCTAAAGCTAGTTCAAATAACATTGACACCGGCTTCTTTCTAATGAAACAGGTTATCATCGATGGAGTAGGAATCTTTAATCTGTGCCTTGGAACAGATTTTATTTCAAGTGGATTTCTTCATTCTTCTCTTTATTTTATGTTGGAGAATCTCAGTTCTTTAAATTACCAAGTTAGAAATGCTGCAGATTCTGTCTTGCATATACTTTCCACCACATCTGGCTATGAAATGGTTAGTTTGTTAGCAATGATAATTCATTTCTTAACTTTTCTTGTATGACGATTGACTTATACAATGTATGCAATTTATCTAGGTTGGACAGTTAGTTTTGGAAAATGCAGACTATGTGGTTGATTCAATATGTCGGCAATTACGCCATTTGGATGTCAATCATCATGTACCAAATGTGCTAGCATCTATTCTTTCGTACATTGGAGTGGCTCACAAAATATTGCCCCTACTTGAGGAACCGGTACGACCATGTGCTTTCAAATTTTAACAGTTTTTAGGCAAATATCATAGCATCCTGATCTTTTAATGGCCGTTAGTAGTATGTGATGTATGGATCAAGTTTCTGAGTTCTGGCAATTTCTCTCTTTTCAAATACCAAAGAAGGAAGATTCTAATGATGCTCAATTGCTTTTTGGAATTGTTTATTTAGTGTCTACAGTTGACAGTTGTGTTTGTTTGGTCATTCTCTAAATCTATTGCCTTCGATTAGAAATCCCTCGTATATATGCAAAGCAAATAATTACCTTCCAAATTCAAATATCTTTAGCCTTTATTATGATCTAATGATGTGGTATTAAACAGATGCGCAGTGTGTCAATTGAACTCGAAATATTGGGTAGACATCAACATCCTGATTTAACTATACCGTTCTTAAAGGTTTGTTGCTAGCTACCTTCTTTCTTTTCCTTCTCTCTCAGTACGTTTATGCATGTATGCTCAATTTTTACATTAGTCTAAGATGTACTATCATTTGCTTGTTCAGTGGATTTTATTTAGACACCCACTTCGTTCTTTACTCCTTTCTTCTATGTTTTGTTTCGACCCTTCATGAAAATTATTGTTAGGAAGTACCATCGATTACAACAGTTGCATATCCCACATACTTTGGTTACAGTAATAGATTTTAAACATGTCAATATGTCATGTAATTCGTGAATTTACAATGCAGACAACAAGTGATATGCAATCTAAGTCATAATTTTTTGAGGCTACTGTTGGTTATGTTCAAATTGCCAGTCACAAAGTAACTGACGATTACTGGGTAGAAGAGAGAGGATAGGGCGAGAATATTTTGTCTTGTTTCTTTCTTGATTTAGAATAAAATTCACACACCAGAATTGATACAGAGATTAGGGAAACCATGTCCAAAGAATCCCTTTTTTCAACTCCAGGGATCGTTTTGAAATATTGATAATATTGATAACATGGGGGACTAAGTTTATACAATCCTATAACTTTAAGGACCAACTTGAAAAACTCTAATACTGACATATTTACCAATTTCTTGCTTTAAAAACAGCTCTGGCTTTTCGTTTGCTATTTTACTTCTTCTTTAGACTGCTTCTTTGAATGACTTTAGTATTGGAAAAATATATCTATTCTACTATCAGTCGGTTTATTCTGATTATCATTGTTGGCTCTAGGCAGTAGCAGAAATTGTGAAGGCATCAAAACGTGAAGCTTGTCTATTGCCCCCTCAGGCAGAGTCATTTTCCACAGATGTCAGGTCTACAATCTCCAATGCAAAAGAAACAACACAAGGTTCAGTATTGAAATCCATCTTTTAGATTGTTGGTTTTTGTATTTGTATTAGAAATTTGATAATGAATTTTGTTGTGGAATACAAAATCATCCTTCGATTTGTAGCAATCTCTAGCATAGTTCACCTTTGGGGCCCTTCAAAAATAACATCCTTCCTACTTCAAAATGTTACTTAAAAGTTTGATATTGGTTTTATTGAGAATTAGGAGAAAGAAAAAGTAATTTGCATCTGAATCTGAAATTGTATTCTAAATTTTAGATGCTTATAGAATTATTTATAGACAAACCAAATTTTAGAGCACACTTTACAATCGTAACAGAAAATAACAGAATCTTAACATAGAGTTAGATCTCTTACACTTGAGCAAAAAACTAAAGTAACTAACCTTTCATGTATTTCATTTAATAACCCAAGATTTTGGGATAGTTTCATGATTGAAAAACCTACAAGTAACTAACTATTCATGTGTTTTCACGTAACAACCCAAGATTTTGGGATAGTTCATGATTGATGCCTTCACTTTACCTCGGATATCAACTACCCATTTTTTTATATGGCGTTTAATCTCCTCGACCATGCTTATTACACCAACACTGCAATAGGACTTACTTATATGGCATTTATGAATCTACCAGATTTGTGATCCTTGAGTCTTGTAGTGATGGTGGTTCCTTTATTCATACTGAATGAAGTGTTTTGTTTGTAGATCAGTGGGAGTTGATTTCATTCAAGTTAAATGATTCTAGAAGATATAGACGAACAGTTGGTTCTATCACTGGTTCATGTATTACTGCTGCAATCCCTCTTCTAGCTTCGTTCAAGCAAGAGATATGCTTGGCTTCCCTGGATATAATTGAGGTATGCTTTGGTTGCAACTAATGTATATATCAGACATTTTTACTCTTCCAACTGGTGTTTGCAAAGTGCTTGTCAGTTATTGTTTTCTTTTATGAATATTAAAATGATATCCAATATGTGAAATAGATTTATTTTCTGTAGAAGTCTGGCAATTAATCTGAGTACAATTGAATAAATATTTTGTTATGTCTTAATTGCTATTGGGATAATTCCTTGTTTAGAGTGGCCTATTGGGAATAGCAAAAGTAGAAGCAGCTTATAAAGTTGAAAGAGAAATCAAAGAAGCCATAGAAGAGGCGCTAGAATCAATTTCATTGTATCACCTTAAGGATACTTTGGAAAATACCGAAGAAGGGGCTGATGAAAACAGGCTGCTTCCAGCAATGAATAAAATTTGGCCATTCTTGGTTACATGTATTCAGAACAGAAACCCAGTGGTGAGATATCCATCTTTGATGTTCATTTCTTGCTTTAAGATCTGTTTCCAAATCTACTTTCTAAATTTGGATGTAAACAATGACTGGGGTCAACTCATTTTCATGATTGTTTGAATTGTTATATCTTGTGGAGTTTTCTTCATCGCCTTAAGACTTCTTAATGTTATGTTTTGCCCTTCTGAAATTGCTTAAAAAATATTTGTTGAATGTTATCGACAGGCTGTCCGGAGATGTTTGAATGTGATCAGCAATGTGGTGCAAATATGTGGCGGAGATTTCTTCACACGCCGCTTCCATACTGATGGAACACACTTCTGGAAACTTCTGACAACATCCCCATTTAGGAAAATAACCAATTTCAAAGATGAGAAGACCCCTTTACAACTTCCTTATAGAAACAGTTCTGAAAATTCAGAGGATTCATTGGCCGAGACTTCCTATCTGAAAGTTCAGATTGCGGTGCTTAACATGGTTGCGGATTTATGCAGTAATAAGAGGAGTTCTACAGCATTAGAACTTGTTTTGAAAAAGCTATGTGGATTGGTTGTAGGGATAGCTTGTAGCAATGTTGCCAGACTTCGCGATGCTTCTCTAAATGCCCTTCACGGACTTGCGTGTATTGATCCTGATCTTGTGTGGCTTCTCTTAGCCGATATCTACTACTCTATAAAGAAGAAAGATGCCTTACCTCCTCCACCTAGACCAGATTTACCAGAGATCTCTGAAATCAATCCTCGTCCCTCATCTCCCAAAGATTATCTATATGTGCAGTATGGGGGACAGAGTTATGGTTTTGACATAGATTTAGCCTCTGTTGAGTTTGTTTTCACCACAATTGATTCTCAATATCAAATGTATAGCTGAGATCCATATTTGCATATATAAAATTATTTTTACTTCATCTGTCATGTTCAACTAATCTACTTGAAATTGAATCGCTTAAGGCAGAACTAGCTCAAAAGGAAACCCTTGGAAATTAAATGAAGAAATTTGTATGATTGATTGGAAACGGTTCATTCCACCAAATTCACTTGTGAACATGAAATGCATAAATCCATAAACCTTTAATTTTATTGGATCTCAATAACATGAAATAACATCAAATGAGTTAAGATTTTTGTAAATAATTTTGTATGGTTATGAATGATGAATGTATTCGGTTTTAATGAACTGCTTACAATTTTACTATTCAAAACGAAAATAATTATTGAGTATATAAAGGAGTGTCGGTATTTATTATGAAACTGATATCGACGAAAGGCAAGAATTGTTCTTTGAACCCAAAATGAAATGAAATGAATTTTGTTCTTTCGAAGATATCACACGAGTAGAGTAATATAAATCAACTTATTTTCTATAGTTCGAAAATTTAGAAACAAAGTAGCTATGGAATTGGAATCTTTTCCACTTGGTCACAGTCTATATACAGCAATAATGCTTGGTGTCTATTGTCTAAGTACTTTCACAATTCATTTAAACTAGTTAACAAACACAACATTCACAAAACACATTTCTTAATAAGAACAAACCATCAATTTGGTACCTAATTCATGGTTTTATTGGTCACATACAACATATTCAAGTTTGTTCTACTTGCTCCCTCATCTTCTCTAGACACTTCAAATATGATTCGACTTTCTTACGCACGTCACACCTTATGTCATTCGAGAATGAAGTGGCGAAATCTACTGCCATAGTCATCCTTGTAGATGTCATGACCTAAAGACACGGAACTAAAGAAAGTTATGTCATATATACAACAACAAGCGCAAAAAGTTATAGAAAAAAGCTTGTTGATAATTTAAGTTGTGTACAGTTTTTTTGTCGTAATGGTCATTGTGTGAACATCTTTACATCAAGTTGAACACGCACACTCCGCATTCGTTGCTAATAACCAATGAACCAGTATATTAAGTGGAGTGAAATTCAATAAACGAGTATATTAGCGAAAAAGTGCAAATGTGACACTTTATGAGACGGAAGGAGTACTAGTTAGAACATTCGCTACAAAACTCTTCAGTCAAGAATAAACATAACACTTCACAATCAAATGATATTGATAATAATTCCATGGAGATAAAAGTTAAATGTTTAAGAGAGAAGAATTTCATGGTGCATTCAACATATTAGGATGTGGGACTTCCTGTTGACAAAATGTTAACATTATAACAAAATCATCCTATAGGCTATAACATCTCTAATTGACTAATCATTGAAAATTTTATTTTTTAAATACAATTTATTTCAAAGTTACTGTCCAAAAACTTGCACCAAATTAATAATAAGTAAACAATTTTCATAATTAACAGTGACATTGTGTACCTTTTCTTTGAACAATTGTTCAATAGTTGTGTTAAGATCATCTTTCCACTGGAAAGTTTCTTCTTCCACTCGAATTTCTCTCATGTATGGCGCCGTTACGACTTTTGAGAATATTTTCATTTGAGGGCATCCTTTGACGACAAAAAATAGTAAAGATGGGAACATGAATGCTTGTTTTCCATAGCAGAAGCTTCTCAAACTTGACAAAGAATCAAATTCCAAGTATTTCAAATTTTCAAATATGATGTCTTCCTCTTCTTTTTCATCATCAATCTTCACAACATCCAACATCTTCTCACAATATAGGCAGAACGTCTTTAACATGGACCTCTAACATCTGGAAATTGCCTGTAGAATATCATGTAACTTGTTTGACGTCCAATATAGGCAGAACAGTATATTCTGCTACTTTTGCAACAACAGAAATTAGAATTTCCATTGATTATCTTTTCTTCTCCGCTTCCTTGTGACTCAAGTCAGTCTGAAAATGAAAGTAAAAATTACTATCTTTTATGTTTGCACTACTGATGGTATAAATCATTTTCAATTTCTTCATTTGAATGTATCTAAGATACTGGTGCGTATTCATTTTTAAAAGATCGAATATATTATCTCTACAAAAAGATCGAATTTTAGTTTTAGTCTCCATAAAAATATTTATTTCATCCCTTCAAGTTTTAAAAGTATTGTTTTTAGTCCATGTAGCAAGGACAGGACAAACAAATATTCCCTAAGTGTTGTTTAAGATTTTTGGACAGATTAATATAAGTGATTGACTTCAAATTGCAAACGAGTCCCCTTTAGGACAAGTGATTGACTTCAAATTGTTAATGAGTCCCTTTTAGGATGAATTGTTAAAGTGACATTCATTTTAAAATGAATGGAGTATTTGAAAAGAAACATTTACTAGGAGATGGAGAAACTAAAAATTCATTTCGTTTTAACCTTGTCCTATAAAAAATAATTTAGTTCATATGGTTGTCGGTGTAAAGTTTTTTATATCGTCAATAGTTTATAATTGTCATATCATTAATTGTGTTTGATTTTAATCGTAGTTGATCTTAACACATAACGAGCACCCCTCATTAGCGAGAGCATCAACACATTGATTGCTTTCCCTATAAGCATGTTGAATAACACTACCTGCCAATCTAGATGCATGATAATCAAAGCCCCTCATGTAGCATTACCATTGATTTTACCCTTCAAAAGCCTCTACCACTGCTAATGAATCAACATTAACCTCAACAGCAAGTAGTCCCATACTTTTTAAATACTTACATTCTTCATAAACACGCCACAGTTCGGCTACAAAAGCACCACATCACTTAAATACTGAACAAACGATGACGTCTCTACTTAGGCTGCACAGACAAAATCTTCTCAAAATTGGAGTTAATACGAAACACCAAAGTAAGAAAATAGGCTGCACAAACGATGACGTCCCATAACTTGTACTTATAGTTGGTTTTGTCCTCCAATCCCTACTATAAATAGCGTAAGTGCATCAAAATCAGCAATCAAATTATCAAACTATCCAGTGTTAGTCTGTAAGAGTTGTTGTCTTTAGTTACTTTTACAATGCATCAAAGCTGAAGAAAAATTATGCAATCAATTCAGCTAACAATCAATTCACATAATATCTTTCAAGAACATAATTATAAACTTTTAAATTTCTATAAATATCAGTATTTTACAAATAACATCTGCAAGGCCAATAAGCTGTGTACTAGTTTACATTTTTAGGCCTCAATAACATATTTGATATACAATTCACATACCAGAATGGAATACATGAATCACTATGACTAAGGTTTGCAGTATTGCTCTTACTTCACAGCTCAACCAAAAAAGAAACAAAAAATAATACAATATGATGTTACAAATCTCTCTCTCTCTCTCTCTCCCCCCCCCCCCCCTCTCTCTCTCTCTCATAACAGGTCCATGGAAAACCAGACCCATTACATATATATGTAGACACACCTTGAATTTACTAAATATTTGCAAGAGTGTGATAAATTATGCAGCAAGATGGCTAGCAACAATTAACCAAACAGTAGTAATATAATAACCCCATCCAAGGACTTTTCCTATCACTCCTATTTCTTACCTCCTATTGTATTTTCCTCATTCTCCCATATTTGGTTGGAAATGCCCTTGAAACAGTGCATAGACTAAAGCCGAAGCCATAATATAAGATAAACGTAAAAAAAAATTGAGATCAATTTATCCTTGTACTGTTCCTTCTTCCCCACCACTTTTTCTTCATTTTCTCAAGTGCACCATCTTCAGTTCCTAGTTTATTTATAATCAATTTTGTTTCGCGCAATCTTGCTGAATAGTCCCTTTTCCAAGCTTCAAACATTTGTTTTAGTCTTCGAAGTTCTTGATCCGGGTTTAAACTTGCTTCTGCTTGACCAGATTTCACCTCAACCAAGAACTTCGCATCGTCACTAAATACTTGACTCCTTTGCTCAAATTCTTCAGTAAGCCGACTTATAACACTCAAACTAGCACTCGTTGATCGTGTTCCGTTGCTTTCTTGGCGTTTGTGATTACTTCCGACATCCCAGCTGTAATCACGCTCATCGCTTGCATTATTAACAGATGCATCTGAATTTCTTTCAGAGTCATCAATAGCAAGGCTCTTCTTAGCGATAGAGAGGCTAGATTGAAGGGATCTCATTTGTTTTTGCCACACTTCTTCCATGGATTTCATCTTCAACTCATATTCAGACCATCTGCTCTCATATTGTTGGATACGTTGGTTAAGGATATCATTTTCCTCATCTTTCTCTCTCAGGGCAGCTTCGGCCTTTAGTACCCGGCGCTGCAATTCAGCCAGGAAAGATGACTTGACCAGAATCTCATCCGGCTCTTTTGTCTGTTTTGGAGTTCATGATTGTAAGTATCACAAAGATGAAGCTTTTAAAAGCATAATATAAGAACTTTTATTTTATAAAAGAAGGGTTAAATATGATATATAGTTTCTGAACATGGGGAAAAAGAATACCTTTATGTCCCCATATTTTAAAAATCCAATATCCCCTGAGCATCTTCTGACCAACCATCCACGAATGACTGCAAAGAGTAGCCCGAATAAAATTATGCAAATTTACCAATAATGTCATTGAAAAGACAGACGTCCACATTGCAACAAAATATAGCCATTTTATGGATAATTGAAATTCTCATGTATTGCACTCAAATAATAAAATTTAAAATGCAAACATTTGGTGTGCAATACCTATCCTATATATCTATCATTTGCACATCTAGGTAGGAACTCAATTTCCTCTGATTAAAGAGTTAAAAAATCAGATCAATCATTTTTTTAAAAAAGGTTTCTAGTTTATATAAGCCTATACATCATTTTTCCTCTTGTAAATTAATACCCCCTGATATAAGCCTATACATCATTTTTCCTCTTGTAAATTAATACCCCCTGATAGGCTGATACCCTACGGTGCAATATAATAGATCAATTTCTCGATACACTTTTGGTACAATGCCGACATGCCATTGACACTTCTGAGTTCTGACTCATTCTTCATTTCTTCTCACATCTCACGTGCATGCTTTACATCAAGTGTTGAAACTCTCGCTCATTAATTGTAACAAATGCAGTTTGTATCCCAGTTCACTCACTAACCTATTAATCCCCATTTTCCCATTCAAATATGTTAATTACAAAGATGCAATTTATATCACATTTCTTCGCCCATATTCAAACTTCCAATTCCATCACTATTTTTGGTCATCATCACTAAACTGCAACAATATAATTATATTGCGAATCATTGTACTTATTTATGTATGTATCTTAAACGTATTGTATCATGTATTTTTCAAGGAACAACATAATCATGGTGTCAAATATGTATTGTATCCGATACTCATATTGTGTCTATGCATAATAATTTTAAGCTCTAATTCAAACATCCAAAATAAATGTTAGGATGTATCTTGGCATCTGCAAAATATAAACGGACCTGATTGTATGACAATTGTAGCATCACTAATAGTCCTTGTTTTGTTTCTTACAAACACTCCTTTTATCTGCTTCTGTATAGTAACCGCCGCTCTATGTCTCCGAAGCAAAGTGGCATATGCCTTTCTTGTTTTCTCTCCCCGAATAACTGCATGAATACATAATATGTTTCCATTATGTAATACTTGCATAAAGAATATCTTTAAGGCAGAAAGAATGAGGCAGTGAAAAAGGAAATACATGACTGCAAAGTAGAAACTCCTCCTTGAATCTTCTTGAGAGAATGGCGAGCTTGGTAACCTCTAAAGCAACTTTGGACACGTAAGATGCCATGAAGAGTACGATTTCTAGTATCTTCAAGCACACCAATCTGAAATGTGGTCAAAGAAGCATAAATTGGGAATACTAATTCATTTAAAATCACAATCACTAATGCTCAATTTTTAGTTTAACAATTTAACAACTAAAATCTAATCACAAACTGTGACATTAACAAAAATAATACCAATTTTATTCAGTGTATGGGTGTGCGACTAATCACCTCCACCGCAAGGTACAAAGTCTTTTCACAGTGATATTAAAGAAGCTACAAACTGTAGCTTTGAACTGGATGCGAGTGTAATATTATCTCACCGCCAAAACACACATGTACATAGCATATTTGTACCCTCTTTTTACGTATATCTCTTGCATGCACCATACTTGGGTGAAATCCAGAGCAATGGTTAAAATGTATATAAAGATAATAACAAAGTTTGGTGGATCTAAGATTATTTGTATTTGTTAGAAACTGAATAGAACTATTGTTCCACTTCCCAAGCAGCTTAGATTCATTTTGTTGCCTCAAAAAAAAAAAATATATCATTTTGCCGAGTGCTTTAGGAAGTCAGAGAAAAAATATCCTTTATCATAATTATTAATATTTTAATATAAAAAGTTACCTGCCCTGTTCGGAAAAATAATTTTGTGTAGCCAACTTGATACATCTCAGGCAAAATACTAAATTGATGAAGAATTGAAACTGAAACACTAAGTGGATCCTGAGATGCAGCATTATCAAGGAGAAGAAAGCCATATCTGATTCACCACATCAAATCCAATAACAAAACTGTTAAGACATAAACAAACCACTAGGGCAGAGGGGATGAGGTGTAGGTTGTGGAAGTAATCGAAAGGACGTGAATCATCAGCTACTTTCTGTTACATACCTTCTGGCGAACTTTTGGTGAGACATTCTTGTTGGAAAGCCAGATCTTGATATTCGAACCACTTCCAGCACCCCACAGCATCTAAGCTGTTGCAGTACAAGCCCTTGTTCATATGATTCAGGTGATTGGAGATTGTTGGGCTTAATGCAGCGAATAAAATGTGGAGTTGTGCTCTCTAAGCGTTGCATTAGTTGGAACAACTGACCCTGCATGCCAATGGAGGAAATATTTGATAACTTATCTAGTTTTTACTGTACACTCTATCGTGCAATACTCCACAAAATTATTATTTTTTGCATCTGTATCATATCCTACTTCTGATAATCTAATAACCTAAACCAAGTAACATACAATATTTATTTGGTTTAAATTGTGACATTATATTACAGCAGGATGCTAACTAATATTTTGATGTGACAGCCTATTTTCCAGCAATAAATGTTATATTTCTGCATAGTTTGATCAAGATCAATACCATCAATAGCATAACAAAAGTTTAGAATATATACTGAATATAAAGCTGCAAGAACTAATATTTTAGTTTGCCTAAGTTTTAGACCATTTCATGATACTTGACTTTTGGATCACCTCATAATGAAGTTGATATACCTTGAATTTTGTTGCAACACTTAGCTTTTGGGAATCTGCCCCACCTGACTTGTGTAAAGGACCAACTACTGTCTTTTCAGACTGTGTAAGCATATGAGATGCAAATATTTGAGGAAGATGACATGTGCATGAGGATAGAAGTTGGATGGAATCCAAGTGCAATAGGTCCCTATTCTTCTCTAGAAACCCAGTTGTATCATAAGTGACCTAAGGAAAGGATAAAAAAGAACAATCAAACAACAGTCAGGTAGGATGAGCAAATTTGAATGAACAAAACACCCTCTGCTTTAAGAAGAAAGATAGAGTTTGGGAGTTAAAAAAATATTCCGGATGCCATTTCAATTAAAACTGTGGTTGGCTGTTTTATTAAAATGATCAGATTAATACCTCTCCAGCATAATGACACACAGTAAAGGCTTGGTCTCTTTCTCCTTTAAAACATGATTTGGAATTTAAATGCTGTTTAAGCTTGTTGGCAAATGTCAAATCTGTACCATTCGGGAAAGTGGACTCTTCATCTAGAAGGGATAATAAACCCAGTGGTCTCTGCAAATACATATCAGAATTCAGAAGTAAAACTCAACAGAAAAATTTCTAATCATTAATTATAAATTTTCAGATCAAGGAATAAAAGTTTGGTTGCCAGAACAAACTACTCCATTAATAGGTCATCAATTAACCACAGTACCCCATGTCAGGGAAAAAAGAGAAACAGTTGTTGTTAATGCATCCCAAACTAAAACAGCACTAATACAGTTTACATTCATAATCAGATAAACATGGTAAATGTTCAAAGAATCAACAAAAATTGCATTAAAAGAACTCATTCCCAATACATTAGTACACTTTCCAGTCTCTACTGGGATGGTCCTACAAGTCACAGCTGCTTTAAAAAGTAAGTCCCTTACATGGACAGCCGAGCATAATAAGATTGGCATCAATATCATGTTATAGCAACTTAGTAGACATAACGGGTAAAGAGCGTTTTCTTTCTAAAGGGGTGCTTCTTAAAAATGTGTTGAGGGACCTGTTACCTTCTTTTCTTTTTATATCTTCTATCTTATTTTATCAAAATTTTAAGACAATTAGTCCACATGTAAGTATTGTGCCAGTACTGTTGTACGGTTGTACCAATCAATACTTAGAAAATACTTTTCATTCCAATACCTGCCAATGAAATTACCAGAATACAAATCTACATTGTCAGTCTACCACCCATTATTTAGACGACACCATTTTTTACAGTGCCTGACACAGATATTGATGGAATATAAAGCTACGTCGGCATTTTACCACAAGTATGCTAAGCAACAATTCACTAATTTCACATAACAGAATATTTCAATCAACCATCATGATAAAAAAATTTGTTTTTGAAGAAAAAAATTGGCATGCAAAAGCATCGCATAGGCTACTGATATACCAACTATGTTGGCACCTCAGCAGCCAGCAATCTATTGCATCAATAAAACTACTTATTAAAACCAATATACGGGGAAAAATATAGTTTACCCTTTGAAAAATACACATGTAGATACAAGACAATGAAGACATAGTATGATGAAAGTCAAAATGAATATATTACCAACCATTCAATTACAAGTACCCTAAAGTTTGTTCAGAAAAGGAGACGGGGAACAAAGAAGTTCTGTACCTTCTCAAAAAGATTAAGGCAGTCTTGATTGTCTTCAAATTCAACTTTAGCCCAGTCAATGCCATCTTGAATATATTCCTGAAAACAATCAACAAATATTAGAAATGTTTGGCTTTTCCTAGGTTGGTATTTATTGTATTTATTATATTCTTTCTTTTAAGATATGAAGGCATTCAATACTTGTTTGAGCCTTCAGTTTCTGTGGGGTGCATACCTCCTGTTCTAACTTGAATAAATGACGATTGAAGTGTTGCTGCAATCTTTCATTTGCATAATTTATGCAGAACTGCTCAAAACTGTTCCTCTGTATAGATATGTAGCATCAAAGAGCGAAAATTCTTTAAAATTTAAACAGGACAAGGATAGTCGGATAAATATAAAGAAGGAATGAGATAAATTATAAAGTATAATATACACATACATTGAATGATTCAAAGCCGTATATATCTAGAATACTGATTGATCTGCCGGTACGTCTTTTGCCAACAGCAAGTGATTTATTTATTTGTTCAACCAACCAATCAAACAGGCATGCATATATAGACTTTGCCAAAGCATCTCTTGCATCAATTGCCTACAAAACAAAGTATAATATAAAAGATATTGAGAAAGATTATATCCATCATTATGCATTCATTACATTTGGCATTTTACATATTGATCGGTCTAACCTCACTATTCAATGAGCATAACGACTTGTATGATATTATGACTCAGAATATATAATACAGTAATATACAAACCACCACAACCCAAAGAACATGGTAACCAGTCCGGTACTCAAATTCAGGTAACCATCATCTTTTTTCTTTTGGTAATTATAATAAGATATTTCCAAATCATTCAAAGTATTGAAGCCTAATTAAAAAAAAAGGCACTTTAGAAAGAAATCACACTTAAATTATAAATAGGTACGAATGCACTGAAGCAATCATACCAAGACCCTTAACATAATCTTTTACATGTATCCAAGGGGACGGGCTTCTTCGTAAAAAGACTGATGCACCTATAACCCGTTCACTTATAAATGCTGCTTGGAACTCCAAAGAAAAAGTAAAGATGACTGTTCATCACCAGCTAATTTTTTTTTCTTTCATTTCCTTTCTAAATTAGGAAGTTGCAATTTTTCCATCATGACAGTGTTCATCATCATGAAGTTCTTATAATTTCTTTTTATATTTTATTTTTCATTTTATATCCAAGATACCCCCTCCAAGTAACTAGGAAGTTGCAATTTTTCCACCCATAATAATTTTAGAAAAATGTAAACTTCTAATGCAATAGCCATATTACCTGTGATTGTGTCAACTTTTGGATGATATTATCATTACCAACTTTCATTTTGCGAGTTGATAGAGTCAACTTGAGATCTTCAATGTCACAGCCAATCAATTCGGCGACGTGTAACAAACCTTTAGAAGTAAGAAAAAGATTAAATTTAAGGGAGGTATTGAATAACTTGAAACGCTTGAAGGCAACTAAAATATGTTCAAAAAACATTTATACAAAATATTAGGTATCTAGTAAACCGTATATGATTTAAAGTTACAACACCAGCAGAAAGCCTTTTTCCCACTACCATATATGAATTATGGTTATCAGAAAGTGAAAACAAGTCGCAGTTACGGTAAAAAATTTACAGGCTTAATTGAAAGCTCAAGAATTGTTTGATAATTTATGTAAACTACACTCCCTCATGCATGAATTGAATCGTGGACAAATCACAAGTCCAGCCTATCTTGCTTATCATAAAGCTTGTATGCATAATCTGTTATTATACAATTGAAGAGGAAATGCAGGTAAACTTTGTATAATCAATAATTTTTAAAATATGTTCTAATCCCATGTCTGTATCATATTGTATCTATGTACAAGTCCCATGTTGTATTTGTTCTTTCTAGCCTAAACGGGTTAAAGCTTTTAAGAAAGTTGATCATTGTCATTGACAATTCACCATTCAGGCCATGCTCTTATTGGAACAAGTTCAAGCATGCCATAACATATTAGACATGAATTTGCAAGCAGTACATTGCAACATAGAATCCATAGTATATAATGCTAAAAACAAGTGTCCTAATAGTAATTAGGAATCCGTCTCACTTAAAAGATGCATGCATTCAGTAGAGGTTCTGAAATTTTCTTACCCTCATTTTCAACAGCTTGAACATGGTTTTCATTATCAATGACAGTAAATGATATATTCCCTAGCCATAATACCGCAGCAAGCATAGCATATACAGTCTCTTGGTCTTCTTTACTGATGTGGACAACATCAAGAGCTTCCTGAAAATTGTTAGTAGTGTGAAAAAGTTCATATTTATGTCAAACTATCATTTCAATGTCGGTCAGTCAATCAGCTCATTGATAACAACAATAACTAAAGCCTCTATAGAGGCAAATCATCTGTAAACAACAAAAAGGTTACCATGACTATACGGAATTCTTCTGCATCATTAACACCATTAATTGAATAACAATTGCTCTGCTTCAAATATTTATAATCTTCAGCATTTTGTAGGTTGAGCTTCTCTGAATCAATAAATCATACAATTAATGAAACAGTAAATGTTACAGACAAGACAAATAAAGACATACGGAAAATAAACTTTCAAATTTATCGATTCTGCATAGCTGTTCAGGTTAGATTGTAAAGACGGAATAAATCGTAACCTGAACTTCTTGAATCGATTCTGCATAGCTGTTCAGGTTAGATTGTAAATGAATTCCGTATTAATGTTTCTTTTGAATGGTATTAAACAAAATGATTGCAAAAGAAACATTCAAATTTTTGGGTTTGTGTATTACTATTAACTGTATTGCAAAGCAAATTACTACTGAGGTGTAACTGCATGGATATTTAAAAAATAAAAATACTGGACTCTTGTTCAAATTGATTTTGTTTTTTGTATTTGCGGATTGTAGCAATTTTATATGCAAATTGGACAACGTCTCACCAAGAGCCAGCAGTATTCGCCAACAAAGACAGAGAGTATTGCTTAAATCAGAATTAGTGGGATCCTAAACTAGCAATCACTGCCACTCATACCATTCCATTTAAGTTTACATCTCTCAGTCCAACCATCTCTCAATCTAGGCTATGATTCTCATATCAAGTCCTTAGAAGTGTGACTAACAAAGTATAGACCCGCTACTATGTTTTACATCTATTTGATTCCATAGCTTTATCAACTAACCCAGATAGAAGAGTGTAAATGTTAGATCCATGAGACTAGTTTTCTTCAAAAACCTTCTTTGCTTAATGCTTACTCTTCTACCGTCATTCCTTCTTGACAACCCCAATCGGAAATAGCAAGGAGTCCTCAAAGGCCAAATCCTTTCTTTGGGCAGCATCACTATGCTATGATGTTTGTAAGTTAAACCTCCAGATCATAACAGTTACTCAGAGCATGGTAATTTCCTTTTGAGAGATTGTTTTGGGGTCATTGATGTGCCCTGGGTGTGTCCTACAATGGACTATTGAATCGGTTTTTCTGAAAGATCCTCTCATCTTCCTGCTATTTCCACAACATACCATTTATTCCACAACTATCACGCTGAACTGCCAAGCAATAGCCTACTATGAACAGTTTGGTATCCCAGACTTGAAGAAAATAATGGGATAGATGCCTACTAAACCTACCAAATATAACTTCTATGGGCATCACAGTATCCTGTTAGTCAGAATCACCACCCAGATAAGATCATCCTCACACTGCCACAAGTGGAAATAAGGCCTTATTAGATTTTCTATTTAGTTAAGAGTTTACTTTGTATACATTGTCAGTCTAAAAAGTTTTCAACGATCAGCAAATCACAACCAATCATGTGTAATTTTAAAAGTGGTTATAATTAAAGTCAAACATTTTTAATGATTTGACGGTTATGATTGATTAACACTGACAGGGCATATGAGTTAAATCATTTAGTTAAATGTACGCTACCAAGTTCTATTATCAAAAGCAAGCTTTTTTCATTTTTACTTTTAATAGAGTTTGCAGTATTATAATCAATCCAAGTATCCAACTATTACAGGTAACACTTGAATTGAAATTTCAAAGAACCTTTTTCCATGCACTTTGTGCAAAATATATGAATGAATTTCTGTTTTACAATATACTTGTATTGATACAAATACTTTCTTCTGTTGGAATCTCCCTAAATTGGAAATGCATTTCAACACTACCCCTCTAGCTAGGGAATACAAATCATATGATTCGAGCTTGTTATAAATGAACTGAGTTTGAGGACCTCGAAGAGACTTTGTGAGAATATCTACAAGTTGGTCACTAGGGTTGAAAAACTCAGCAATTTCCTAAGAGAGAATCTTTTTCTAGTAAATTATAGTAATTTTTATTATTGGAAACTATACAACTAGGGAAACTAATTACTCCCTCTGTCCGAAATCTTGGGTCCTTTTAGCTTTTTAGTTTTGTCCCAAAACTTTGGTTCTTATAAACCAAGGTACAACTATTGATGTTTTACCATTTGTACCCTTACAAAAACTAAAGCATTCATTAAAAGAATTTTCTTTTTCTTAATAAAGTAACGGTTCAAAGGATTTAACATATCAATCTTTATTACTACCTCCGTTCTTTTTTACTTGTTGTTTTAGAAAAAAATATTTGTTCCTTTTTACTTATTGTTTTGGCAATTTAGGTTATATTTTGCCTATTATACCCTCTTTCCTATTTTATTTTATTGACTAAATTTTGTATAATTTTTTTTGTTGAAACAATATAAACTTTTTATTGTATACAAATTTTGTTTGTTTTTAAATAAAGTTTGTTACAATTTTTTAGGAATAGATAATGTTTGTGAAAAAGTAGGAAATTATTGGTGGATTAAAAATATGATATATATTTAAAAAAGGGCATAATAGGAAAATAAGGTGCAAAAATACAATCTCCTATTTTGGTCTTTTTTTTCTAAAACGACAAGTAAAAAGGAACGGAGGTAGTATTTCTTAATCCACGTGCAAAACTCTAAAAGGACCAAAATTTTAGGACGGAAGGAGTATATATATATATATATATATATATATATATATATATATATATATTTAACACTAAATATATTATAGTCTTCTTAATTAGGAGATACTTTCCCAACAGCCATTGACAAGATAAAGATTTCACAAATATACACCGTATGCAACACAATATTAGCAGAAGTGAAATAGTCGGGTCAAACGAGTAATTACCCCGAAGAGATGGTGGTGCACCAGCACATAACTGATAAAATATATGATATGACCTTTCCCCTTCATTGCATTGAACTACTCTGGACTGTCCAGATGCCAAAAAACATTAGTCTTTGTTGATGTAATGCGGATAAAACTTAGAAAAGTTGGCTCAGAAGAATGAATGATTACCTTTTCAAGCAAAACTGTTGATGTCAGGCCAGGAGCGTCACATGAATTCAACACAGATACAAACATTTAACATCATAGTTAGTTGCAAAATTTTAGCGGGAGCAAAGGCATGTTGGTTTAAAGTTTCGACTTTTAAACAACAGAAACTTACATGTTTGAATATTAGCACCGGATATTTTTCCAGTTTCGCTGAAGTGAATCTCAATGAGCTTTCCCTGTCACGCATCAACCAAATTATGAGAACTCCCAGCATTTAAGAATATAAAATAAGAGTTTTAACATAGATAGAGAGAATGAAAACATGAAACCACAATAATAGCCATTTCAATAATATATCAGTCAGGAATCTTACAAAACGACTTGAGTTGTCATTTCTCAAAGTTTTTGCATTACCAAAGGCTTCTAGTATTGGATTAGTTTTTAATATCTCATACTCTATTCCACTTCCACCTCCAAGAGCAGCCAAGTACTGCATTGCTATCTTTGCTGTCTCAGTCTTCCCAGCTCCACTCTCACCACTGAATATGTAGATAATAATAATTATTATATGCCCCAATTCATAAATAATACACAACTAAGGGGAAAACAATGATAAGAACAACCAAGAACAGGAATAATGACAAAATCTGCATAAAGTACGAATAAGTCTTTATTTCCTTCAAAATGTCGACCACGTAAGTAAGAATGAGGTTATCCTGAAGATATATTCGTCTTTATCCAATAAATATGGTAATGTTCCTCCGCTCTAAGTTAAAACATCACTAACAATAGATGGAAAATAAAAACAGAAGAATACCCAAAAATCTGAAACTCGCTCATTGAAAAGCCAAAACAAAATACATGCATCTAGAAATTTGAAAGTCAGAAGAAATTAAAAGAGAACGTCATAAATATAAAATTCAACTTATGAACAATCATTAATTGTACAAGGTTTTCTTGTTTTCATTAGGCTTATGGGAGGTACATTCCTCTTAATATAAGGACAAGAATATTATTTATCAATATGGAATACTGTCCTGAAACCTCGGAATGTTTCATAGGTGAAGAAGCAGCATCAAACTCCAACAGACCTTTAGGAGCATTGCCACCTTGTCCAGTAAGCAAGTACTCCCTCCGATCCTAAATATAAGAAATTTTTTACTTTTTAGGTTCATAGAATGATTTACGTATCTAGTCTATATTATGAACCAAATACATCAATCATTCCATGAACCTAAAAAGTAAAAGTTCTCTTATATTTAGGACCGGAGGGAGTATTAAGGTACCTGATGTGAAAAACGAAAGATTTCTGCCCACGGAATGTTTCTGATTTTCTCAGCCCACCGGTTCACCAACTTTTACCAGTTCTCGCCGGTCCAACAATTGAACCAGGCCGGTGATCCCTCCAGTTCCTGGTTCGATAGACTTTTAAAACATTGATTGGGCTTGGTGCGTGAATATAAAATGGTGGGTGGCCCGAAACGATAGGCTCTGATACCATGTTAGAATTGAGTATATTTGGCCTAATTCATCTTTACAAAACCGGCTTAAATGGAACACAAAATCTCTTCAATCCAATTCAGTTATTCGCAACTACTAGCTACCTCACTGCTTGCTCTTTCCCCTAAAACGCTTCCGCTTATATACAAGCAAATTCTAAGGCCATGCCTTGCTTTCCTTTGCTTCAGCCAGCTCTTTTCTCGGAACATCTTCAGCAGAATCTTCTTGCTTTGGAGCATCATCGGTGATCAGTTGAAGAAGTTCCATAGGTGTAAAAGCAGGATCAAGCTCCAATAGACCTTTAGGAGCATTGTCACCTTGTCCTGTAAGCAAGTATGAAGGTACCTGATGTGAAAAACGAAACATTTATGCCCTCGGAATGTTTCTGGTTTTTCTCGGACCAGCATTCTTTTGGAATACTGTCCTGAAACCTGCAACCCTGAAAAGTGGAGCAACATTCACACTGTAGTCTCTAAGCACTTCGACCATGTCATGTCATATTGATGTATGATTTGGTCATTAGTGAGTTCATCCCAATCAAGGGACCAATTCCGATATAGAGCTCATACTTCACCTTTCTTTGGATATATATGGATAAGTCATCTTGAACCTTTTGTCTGCACGACCCTGTATGAGAAAGAATTGAGAGTGCTAGCAATGGTACACTTGCCTAGTCGGAGATTCTCAGTGGTCGATGGAAAGCCAGACGGGATCCACCTTATGGGTGCCAATTCATCACTGGTTTTAGAACTCAGTGAGCTTATCTGCATTTGCAAAGGTTATTTTTGATCATATTGTGGATAAGGGCATAGTAGCGCGACATGCCATCATCATCATATGCACCCCACACCTGATTCATTATCATATTGAGGACACTTTTTGGTGAGAATCAGGTGTGGGCTGCATATGATGATGATGGCATGTTGCGCTACTATGCCGTTATCCACAGTATGATGTCAAAAAAACCTTTCCAAATGAAGATAAGCTGGTTGAGCTCTAAAATCAATGATGAATTGGCACTCATAAGGTGGATCGCGTCTGGCTTTCCATAGACCACCGGGAATCTCCGACTAGGCAAGTGTACCATCACTAGCACTCTCAATTCTTTCTCGCACAGTTTTGTGTGGACAAACGGTTCAAGAGGACTTATCCATATATATCCAAAGAAAGGTGAAGTATGGGCTCTATGTCGGTAATGGTCCCTTGATTGGGATGAACTCACTAATGACCAAATCATACATCAATATGACATGACATGGTCGAAGTGCTTAGAGACTACAGTGAAGAGCACGGTGTAAATGTTGCTCCGCTTTTCAGGGTTGCAGGTTTCAGGACAGTATTCTGCTTGAATGCTGGTCCGAGAAAAACCAAAAACATTCCGAGGGCATAAATGTTTCGTTTTTCACATCGGGTACCGTCATACTTGCTTACTGGACAAGGTGGCAATGCTCCTAAAGGTCTATTGGAGCTTCATCTTGCTTCTACACCTATGGAACTTCTTCAGTTGATCACCGATGATGCTCTCAAGCAAGAAGATTTTGCTGAAGATGTTTCGAGAAAAGGGTTGGCTGAAGCAAGGGAAAGCAAGGCATGGCCTGAGAATTTGCTTGTATATAAGCGAAAGTGTTTTAGGGGAAAGAGCAAGCAGTGAAGTGGCTAGTAGTTGCGAATAACTGAAATGGATTGAAGAGATTTTGTATTCCATTTCAGTTGGTTTTGTACGGATGAATTAGGCTCAATATACTCAATTCTAACATGGTATCAGAGCCTATCGTTTCGGGCCACCCACCATTTTATATTCACGCACCAAGCTCAATCAGTGTTTAAAAACTAGATCAGACTGAGAAAGAACAAGAAACGATGGAACGAGAAAAAAAAATCAGTGTAGATTTGAGAAAGAATATGTAGATTTGAGTTTGAGAGAAAAAAGTGAAAAAATGATAATGATAGTGGATGAATGAGAGGTAGGTGCGGGGGCGGCGCTAATACACATCTTGGAGAAAAGTAGGGTTTGTTCATGTGTATATATATATTGGATGAATAGAACAAGAAACTGTGTAACGAGAAAAAAAAAAATCAGTGTAGATTTGAGTTTGAGAGAAAAAAGTGAAAAAGTGATATTGAGATTGGATGAATTAGAGGTAGGTGCGGTGCTAATACACGCCTTGGGGAAAAGTAGGGTATATATATAGGATGAATGAGAGGTAGGTGCGGGTGCGGCGCTAATACACACCTTGGGAAAAAGTAGGGTTTCTTCATATATATAGGATGAATGAGAGGTAGGTGCGGGTGCGGCGCTAATACCCACCTTGGGGAAAAGTAGGGTTTCTTCATATATATAGGATGAATGAGAGGTAGGTGTGGGTGCAGCGCCAATACACACCTTGTGGAAAAGTAGGGTTTCTTCATATATATATATATATATATAGGACGAATGAGAGGTAGGTGGGGGTGCGGCGCTAATACACACCTTGTGGAAAAGTAGGGTTTTTTCGTATCTATACATTGTACCATTCTTTCCTTCATTATGATTTATTATTTTTTAAAAATGGTCTTTCTTTCCGTATATACCGTTGTTTTGTTTGCTTCTTTTCAATAGGATTTTATATGGGTCTTTACACAATAAATCTATTTAGCAAACGTTTTTATAGTAATAAATAATAACCGTTGATTTTCTTTTTTGATGAAAAAATTGTTGGCTGTTAGTCAAATTTATAGACTTATATTTATCTTTGATTTAGAATATAGAATATTCTTTAAAAGTATTGTTATAAATAATATAGTTAGTATACTTTTAACAATCTGCATCACAAAAATTGACATAGATCATGAGTAAATGTAAATTCTCCGATTCAATTCATTTTTATTTTATTATTAAGACCGAGTCATATACAGCCGGTTTTTTCGGTTTAATCTGATTGTCATGCGGTTCGACAAGTGACCTAGTGGTTCGACCAATGAACCAGTGACCCAATACCCTCACCAGTTTGATCATCGGTTCGGTTTTTAAAACATTGAGCCCAATAGTGCTGGATGTGAGGGTATTGGAAAAACCAAGTCCCACATTGATTAAAGAATAAAGATAAGGCCTGACTATAGATTATAAAGAGTGGTACCCCTCACCTTACAAGCTAGGATGAGTTAGGCCCAATATAAAAATCTAACAAAATTCAATACTTATGACAAATTATAATTTGCAATTTGAATAAAAGGAGTACAACAGAAAATAACTGAATTGCAAACTATAATTCAATATAAAATAACTGACCTTATAATTATAGATTGATTTACTTCATCTGGAAAACAAAGGAAGAATTAGAGCAAGTTCTTGCTTAAAACAAATGGAAGAGGTCTTAACTCTTAAACTCTAAGACTCCATCATATATGTTCATATGAGGAAATAAATAGTTACCCCGTATCATTTCTCGGATGGCTCTATCTGTAATTGCATATACATGAGGGCTTTCAGTTGTTTTACGCTTGTAGGCTTCAATACAATTGTTACCATACAGAGGAACTTTCTTGAAAGGATTTATAGCAACCAAAACAGGCCCTGCTTTTGTCTACATTGCACAAAGTTACACAGACAAACGTTAAGAGTTATGATCAGATAAAATGTTGTGAAATCTTTGAAGAGACATAAAAGCTTACATAAATCATATTTTGATTGTATCTATATTGTAGATCGTATAAAACTGACGGTTCGTTCAAATAACTAAGTTGCATGAGGTCATCCACTCCATCAAGAATATCAGGATTTGCCGATACCAAACTGTCTTGCTTCACTTTTAAAACCTATAATAAGTGCCAGAGAAGTTGAGGCTATGCAATTAACAAAGCTAAAAATGAAGAACACCACTCAACTATTAAGAAATATCATAACTTAATTTATCCTACCTTCCCATCAGGCAATGAAATAACAGACTCTGTTCCAGAAGTAGTTATTATATTTGCCAGCTCCCAATTCCCATTTGGAAGTTGAAACCAAGACTGAAGTTTCTGAAATAGTTAACACCAGAAGTAAGGGAAAGACGTAACAATTTTCAAATTGGAGGCAATCAAATAATGATTGATAACTAAAAAAAAAACTCATCAGACTATTTTATTTTCTGGAGTTACTAACATGATATTCCCTGTTTTGAATCTTTTACAAAATTATAATCAAAGTAACAGTATAATTGCTTACAATTGCATGGCATTCCCCAGTAAAACATATTCAATAACAACAAAATCATTAATTAAAAATATAGAAATGACAAAGGCATGGATGCTTTTGTTTGGCAATAGAATAGTATTAGTAACAGACAACAAACAATAGTAAATATCTGAATTGATATAAATTAAATCAATCACAACAAAATCATTAAATTAACAATATAGAAATAACAGGCATAGATGCTTTTGTTTGCAATAGAATGGTAACAGACAATAAACAATAGCAAATATCAGAAATTGGGATTCACTAGCATAGGTTGCTGTTTTCAAGATGTATATCTGGGGGATTCATCAAAGTGGGACAATGACTCAGGATGCAAAATGTCAGTTTTGGACTGGAATCTCAATCAGTAGTTGAGGTTATCCATCACAACAAGGAAGGCATATCAAAGTTTGGGTCGACTATTGACAACTTTAGATCCCTCATTGGTGTTAGTTCAAACTTCAAGGTTAAGTCGAGCAGCGACAAGTGAAAGTGGTTGCTCACACTCTGACTCTGGTGGTCACAATTTTGTCTATCATACTTATGATTTGTTTGCCATCTTGTATGGCGCACTTCGTTTTAAATGAAATGACATGATTTGTTACAGTACAAAAATATATGACCATTTAAGACTACTACTCCAGAACAGTGGTGATATTTTCGTTGTTTCTGGTTAAATACCATACTTTTTTACCACTGGATTATAAGTTGTCTGATAGAAGTCTAGATCAATACCTCATGCCAACTTTCATTTGATTTGGCCTACCTTTATCCAAGATGCAGTTTCAATTTTCAACTTACTCCTATCATGTTCCAAACCTGATACTCAGCCAAAATTGGCAACTACAAAATATGACCTTTCAAGTTACAACCAATATGATTCTGATGCATTCTTATAATCCCATACATGTTTCTTAATCTTAGATACTTGTACACATGAAATATTTCCGCCTGTGCTCTGTATTAACAATCTCTTGTTAAACAAACTAGCAACAAATTTCAATAAGATACGAAGTTCTGGGACAGATAAGTCACGAGTGTTCTGAAGCTCTGGGGTTTATTAGTGAGAGGTCATATAAAAATTAAGGACAATGTCATTAAGTTACAATAAACACAAACAAAATTTAAAATTTGAGCTTTAAATTTCCAATTAATTTTTTTTTTGGATAAAATGCATTCAATTCAATTCTTGAACAAACTTCCACGAAAATCGGCATATTTATGCTGTAGTGAATATCGAGGCCTAACTCATCCTTACAAAATTGGCTTGTAAGGTGAGGAGTGCCTCCTCTTTATAAACTCTTATCAAGAATCCTATTTGTCCGATGTGGGACTAAATCCCACTGAGTGTTGGCCGCTAATATTTGCAACTGAATCACTATATCACATTCATCCTTAAAAACTTTCAAAACCCAGAATAAGATTAAATTGAAAACTGAAGCTAAAAGTACCTTCTTTGAAACATAGGGTGTTGTATCACTCCACCTTGATTCCCTAGAAGACACTGAAACTGATTGGAAGGGTAGAGGAACAGATTCCAAGTCTTCATCAGCAATAGATGCCCTGTCATCTAATAATACGGTTTTTCCACTATATGCTAGGTCCTCGTTGAAAAGACTCATGCCACCCGGACGGACTTGAGCTTCTTCAGAAACATCTCCAATCAGAGCATCATTTTCAGGACTACTTGATCCAACCAAACCACTGCACCTCAATTTAGCATCTCCCCGGTTTTCCATTAGATCACGGGTCAGATTACCATTAACCTTGAAACCATGTGGCAAAGATTTGATAGGCTGGAGAGCATGAAGAGCCTTGGATGCCAAAGACATTCTTCTTTAAATAACTCTGCCACAACAACACAACCAAAAATGGTTAACAACAAAACATAAGTATTAAAAGAAAACAAAGAGTTTCTCTTTTCAACCAAAAGTTCCTATCAAACTTTTTAACAAGGTCCCCTTGAATGATTTATTCAGTTAGTTATCCATAATGGAGGGGACCAAGTTCCATAGCTCAAGACACAAACTCTACTATCTAGTGGTGTGATTCCTTCCTTAAAAAGTTTCCATTGACATTTGACAAGTGCAACTCCCACCTCATCTTGATTCCTAAAATGTAAAAACTCAATAAGACAAAGCCTCACTCACTCTCACTTAACCTAATCTTAGGGACCAATAAAAAACAACAACACCTTCAAGATTCTTTTTTTTTTTTTTTGGAAACTCAGTATCCGGCCAAAGCTTGTGTGGAACCAATCTCACCTTCAAATTAACCAAAACAACAACACCTTCAACTTTTTCTTTTTTGTTTTTTGAAAACTCATTATCCGGCCAAAGCCTGCATGGGACCAATCTATCTCACCTTCAAGTCTTTTATATTTTTGGAAACTCAGTATCCGGCTCAAATACCGACTAATCTATGCTACCAATCAATCTCACCTTCAAATTAACCAAAGCCTAAAGCCTTAACGATCTAACATGAAACTAAACCTAAACATCATTCACATGAAACTAAACCTAAACATCATTCAAAGATGAAATCACCAAAACACTTAAATTCTTCAAAACAAAAGTAAAACAATTCCACAAATAGATCCTCCAATTTCACTAATCATCAATTACTGAAAAAGGAAAATATAATTATCTACAAAAATAAAAATGAAAATGTAGTATTACTTTACTTCATTGATCCACAAAAGCAACCAGCAAAATAAAATATTGATATCAAATTCAGTTCAGATACTTTACTTATATACATCAATATTCTTATTTCATAATAATTTTCTACTAATCAGCAAAGAAGGAAGAAAAGAAACCTAGATTTTCCGATTGAAGTAGAATTGGATCGATGAAATTGTGTTCAGAGAATCAAAAGCATGCTCGATCAGTGATCAGTGATGGAAGTGTGAAAAGAAGAGAGTAACAGAGAGGAATAAAGATGGTGATGATGGTGATGTAGCAGAATGGAATGAAGAAGAAGAAGAAGAGAGTGAGAAGAATGAATGATCAAAGACGACGACAATGGTAAAGAAAGGTTCTGACAAAAAGAGAAGTTTGGTTTCCGAGAAAGTTGAAATAAAATGGAAAACTATTTGCCAACTATGCACGCTGTCTCTGTGTGTGTGATACGATGAAAGAAGAACCACCTTTATTTCCTTTTTTTGTAATTTTAAAATGGTCGAGACCGAAGTATTTACTGTCGAATGTTAGTAAAAGGAGAATAAACTTAACTGCTCGACTATACTCTTGAGTTAGTTGTTAAGTTAGTTGATTATAGATTAGTTATAATATTTTTAAATTAAATAAAGTAGGAAAATAAACAAGTTTTAACTTGTTTAACTTATTGGGAAATTGCTTAGTAAAAAAAATTATATAGAATTTGCTCATAATATAAAGAGGAAAAATATATTTTTTTTAACAAATCAAAATGAGATTCCTTCCTTTTTAAAATGAGTTTCGCTTTAACTCAAAAAAATTATTTTAAAATGAATGTCGTTTTTTAGTTTTCTATGCAACATATTTCAATATTACCTCTAGTTACTACTTTTATACACTATTTTTAAAAAACAAAGAAAAAAAGTATAGTTAATTTAGTAAAAATGTTATTCCTTTTAACATGATAATTGTATTATTTAATATATGTAAAAATATAAAAAACGATATTCATTTTGGAACGGACGGAGTATTAAGAGGAAAAACATATTAGAATTTCCTTTGACAATATATGTGTGAGGTTAAGAAATAAATAGTTACTTAAATTTAAAGATTTATTGGATCCATGCATGGTGGTGTCCTTGTCTTTTTTTTTGGGTAATATTGTCCTTGTCGTTTAAATAAGTGAATCATGATGTTGATATGTTAAAGAAAAAGTAAATTATGATGTTGATGTATTGAAGTTAAATATAAAATAAAAAAGTCTTCGGAAATTAAATTAAATTATTTAAAACAATTATATTTTTATTTCTCTTTTAATTTTTTAAGTGCTTATGTTTAAATCAACTTTTTTTATTTCAATAAATATATCCGCCGCCAAAAATAATGACAAATCTTTTAGTTAAATTGGAAGTATCTTAAAGAAGAGGTAGTTGGTCTAACAATATGTTTGAATTAACTTTGTTTTGGTGTTTGGCACATCTAATAGAATAAAATTGTAGTGATTTTTAGAAGTTATAAAAACATATTAATTAGGTTTTCCTTTTTCTTTACACTAATTATAAATTTTGAAATGAAGGGTCAATTTGATGTGCAAAATATATATATTAAATATTATTTGTTATTTTAGTCAAATTATGCAGAGATTCAAGAACAAAAATATTCTTTAACCCCCAATTTATTGAGTCCATATATAGAAACAAACATAATATCATTAAAAGAGTTAATCCATGATATAAAAGAGTTGTTCTCTCAAACCAATATTTCTCTCTATTACACACTTAGAGAAGAGAACCAATGTGCAAGCTTTTTTGCTAAACTTGGAGTCTTATCGAATGCCGACTTCTTTGACCTACACCTCTCCTCTAGAGGGCCTCCGTGATCTACTCAAAAACGATGTAATGGAAATTTACTTCCCTCGTGAATAGTTTTTCCTTCTAACTTTTTTCTTTTTTCTATTTTTGACCTCCTTACCAAAAAAAACATAATACATTAAAGTTTAAAGTTATCATACTCATTCTTTTAATTTTTAACAAATCAAACCCATCTGAAAACTCAAAGCATTACATTGTCCCATTTACACTTGAACCATGTTATAGACAAGTTTGATATTCTTGTCATTCAGTTAATAATTAATTTGAGATTTTAGGAGAGTTAAAATTTATTGCCCTTTCAAAAAAACTACGGCACCGTTCTACATTAAACGACAACAAATTAAGAATAGTAAATTTTTATGTTTGGTTCAAATTTCTAAGAAAAGGAGGGGAGATGAAGTAAAATATAATTTTTTATGTTGACAAAATTACCCTTAATTTTATATTAAAATCCTAAATTATCCTTGTTGGAATATTTTGGCAAAAGCTTGAGGTATAGGGAAAGGAGCGTTGAGGCTACTTTACGCGCCACATTAGATTGTTCTCTTACTAGGTGTGTAGCTGTTCTTGATGAGTTAGAAGACATTCCAGAAGATGCTTATTTAAATGCCTTGGAAAAGCTTATGAATCCTGATTGGAGGGAAGTGTTCATCGCCTTGTCGGTTGAAAGGAAGCGTGGATGGGTACTTAGATGCCAAGGTTAAAAATTTCATGTTGTTAGAGTGACGAGACATACTTTTATACTTGAATATAGTGGTGTGGATAGTCTTTAATAGTTGTTTTTTGGGTTCTACTTGTTGAACAATTGTTTGTGTGATTTTAGGCGTTGTTTATAAAACCTTTTAATTCACTTTGGTGGAATATTTTGTTCTTAAAGTTTTGTTACGAGACTTTGGTTGTTGTTGTTAGATGTTTACATTTTCTTGTATGAGACTTTGAAATGACTTTGGTGGTTGTTGTTAGATGTTTATATTATGGATATTGATATTGGTATGCTATAATATTTTCCTTTTTCTATATTATAGTGCTTAATTCGTCAAAATAAATAAATTAGTATAGCGCGTAATTCGTCACAGACACATTTTTATTGTAAATACAATAAATTATATCTTCTTTTGTTTGGTGAATAATAGTTTATATCTATATGGTTAATATAGATATAGGTTGCAAAAATAGATTTTAAAAATTTAATTACCAAATAAATTTTATAATTTTCTTATTTTGAAAACTGTTTTTGAAAATTAGATTACCAAATGAGTTTTCTCTTTTTCTTGTTTTGAAAACTGTTTTTGAAAATTACCTAACCAAACACATTTTTTTTCCTATCTTCTTAAAAACTGTTTTTAAAATCTTATTTTTAAAACATATTTTAAAAACTAAAAAACAAAAGTGTTTCAAACAGGCCCTAAATATTTAGACTTTTTTACAACAAAAAATTTAGGTTTTCTTCTCATTAGATTTTTTTTTAGTTATACATCCTTTAGATTTTTTTTGGCACAATATATCCATTATAATTTAATCCTTATTTTGACGTTTATAAGGTTAAGAACAAAAAAAAAATTATTTCTCCCCTCCCCTTGTTAGAAAGTTAAATCAAACATAAAAATTTAAAATAAATATCATCTCTCCTCTAAAACTCTCAAACCAAACAGACCCATAACATTTCTAATTGAGTGTTGTTTTAATATTTTAATGGCATGATTTTGTCAATTATATCCTTTAATAATTACTTTTATTGTTTTCAATAAAATATTATTTTTAGTGTATATATTTGAAAAACAACCTTACCATATATATTTGGTCCGAGATCGAGGTATCACTGTCGAACATAGTCATTAATCCCTTGCTGAATTGGAGGGATCGAGGGTGAGACATACTCCCTCCGGTTCATTTATAAGAAAAAAAACACTTCAAATTTTGGTCACTATTAAGCAAAAATTAACTACTTTTAACTAATTAATATTGTTATTCTTAATATATCCTTATTTAATTATACAAACATTTATTCTATTTTGCTTTCCAAAAGTTGTAGTATGTGATTTCCATAAAAACAAATGTTTATTTATAAGGGCCAATATAGTATATTTATTCATGTCTTATATAAATTCAAAAAAATTAACTACAATCAACAATAAACACATGCGGGTCAACCTCGCAATTCCAAATCAACATGAAAGATGTGTACCTTGCAATTAACAATGTGTGTGTGTGTGTGTGTGTGTGAGAGAGAGAGAGAGAGAGAGAGAGAGAGAGAGAGAGAGAGAGAGAGAGAGAGAGAGATCTAAGGGGTACAATGTCGAAATTTTAGAGGGTGCAATTCATAAAAAAAATATATGATATTTGTTATACAAATTTATAAAATTGAGGGGTTCACTTGCACCCTAGTGGGTCCGCCTTTAGGCCCCAACACTACTAATATTTCCTTTTCTTTTTGTGTAACCAAACAAAAGAAACTTCTACAGTACGTATTCTCGATTCAAGGGAAACTTCTACAGTATTCTCGATTCAAGGGAAACATCTACAGTATTCTCAATTCATTTTCCTTAGCTCAAAAGTCTGAAATGTAAACCCTAGAAAACTGCTTCAAATTCATCGCCTCTACTACTCTAGCGTTCCAAATTCATTCCATACACTTTAGTGCAACTCAAATCACAACTTGTCGGGTATTTCTTATTTCTCTCATTAATTTTCCTTTTCACCTTTCCCCAATTAATTTACAATTTCACTTGTTAGGGTTTTCCATTTCATATTTATCTCATACGATTTTCTCTTGTTCTTCTGATTAGGTACTTTTTTGAATGTTTGATTCTGCTTGTGAGACTATGATTACGCCGCAAACAACAAAGAGAATAAAGCTCGGTGAATCTGAAAATGAAGACAGACTGAGCAATTTACCTGAAAACGTTACTCTTCATATACTCTCATTTTTGAACGCCAAACACGCCGTTGAAACTTGCATTTTGTCCACAAAATGGAAGGATCTATGGAAGCGTCTTCCTGCTCTTATGTTGCACTCTGGTGACTATCGAACTTATAAGATATTCACCAAATTTGTGCGAAAGGTTCTATCTCTACGCGATTCCTCTGTCGCACTGCAAGCTCTTGATTTTAAGCGTAATAATGGTCGATTGGAGCCTCACATACTCAAACATGTTGTAAATTATGCAATTTCACACAATGTCCGGAAGTTAGGACTTTATGTCGATATTGACTTTGCACAAATTTCAAATGCTATATTTTCATGTCTGACTTTAACACATCTGAAGCTCTCGATTTGCCCTGGTAGATATCCTGTTACGATGCTTTCAAAATTTCCTAGTTTGCCGGCACTAACCAATTTGCAACTAGAGAATTTTGCATTTGATGTTGAAGATAGTGACTGTATTGAGCCATTTTCGAATTTTAAGAAATTGAATAGTTTGCTCATTTCCCATTGTTATGTAAGAGTTGTAAAGACTCTTTGCATATCAAGTGCGACACTCATCAATTTAACTATCTATAGTAAAAGTTATAACTTTTACAAACTTGATCTATATACTCCAAGTCTTTCTACGTTTGTTTTTATTGGTACACCTTATCAGAAAATTTCTTGTAGCAATGTTTCGTCTCTAAAACATGTAGACATTGATGCAAGTATAGTTTCATTTTATGAGGACCCTCCTTTGTTTCTATTCAACTGGCTGCTAGTGTTTGTTAATATAGAATCATTGACAGTCTCTGCAGCCACTCTTCAGGTACCTTAACATGTTTTATGGCTATTTTTACATTCTCCATAAGATGCCTTTTGATTTATTTCTTAATTTTATAAAAAATTAATTTACTTGCATTAGACTAATCCGATTGCATCTCTCATTGCCTAGGTTCTCTCATTAGTTCCTAATTTGTTGGAGTTTAAAATCTCTTCCTTGGGTAACTTGAAGTCATTGAGAGTTATTATGAAACCACTTGAAAATGGATTTCGTAAGATATTATGTGAAGCCAAGTTACGGAAAGTCAAGTCAAGGAAAGAAGCTGCTAAGCGAAGAAAAGCATTTGAAAGGGGATTGGAACCATTTTCACTCATTCCTGATGGAGTAGTGAACTTTTTGCTTCAAAATTCACCCTCGGCAGAAGTTGGCTTCATACTTTAAAAGGCTGCCTCGTAGAGCGAGAGATTTATAATTGGTTTGTTTCTCAAACTCTCTCTAGTTATAACTTCTATTGATTGTTGATATTATGGTTAAAATGTAGGCATGACAACAGGGTGGGGGTAAATTTTGCTCTCCCAAGAGCCAAACCCATAAAGTTCGGCTATCCCCATATCTGTTCTCATTTTGATCAGGGATAAAAATTGAAACCACAAATCCATAATCAACAGGGTTCGTGTATGCCTAACAGATTTCGAGTACCCCGTTTCATCTCACCTTTACAAGTCTAATAGAGTCTAATATTAACTCTATTAGACTCGTTCTACTTCTTATTACTTTCTGCACCACTATATTTACACAAAATTACTTATAGTGTTATATAATATGACTCCGGTAATAACAAAGTGCACACACACACACTTGAACTTTACTAATGAATCTTAGAAAGAAACTTCTGCTACACTTGTAAATGCAAATGGAACTATGAAAGAGTTGTGTAGGTTCTCTCTATAAGATTCATTTGATTTCTTTCATGTTGATAAAATTTTGTGTGACAGGAATTATATGGTGACAATATAATGCACGGATATATGGTGACAATAAAAAAATAAACACAAATTTCAACTCTGAAAATTGACATAATTTCCCTCTAAAACCTTGTGCTTTTCTCTATAGCCGGTCCTAATTTTCTTTTCTCTCTCTAACCTTTCTCCTAATCATCCATCGAGTAGGGGTGGTTTTGTGTTACTTTTTGATCCATAACCACCCTCTTCATCGTATTTTTGTCTTCTATTTAAATAAGTGTTATTGACATATGTTTGAGTTATTATTTTTATTATTTTTGTTGTCTTAGTACGGTTGAGTGACAAATCAATTTTATTCATTACAGGGTTCAAATAATGATATACAAATTCTGAGGCACAAATATTATAGTTCATGCAAGGGGCTGATGGCGGTTATCACTAAGATTAATTTTCTCTCAACCTCACAAATATCTTGTCAGTATGTAGCAGAATCGATCATCTCAAAAATCATATATAGTCGATCTTTTTTGAAGTTGAATGTCAACAAAGACTGTAGGTCTCAAATTATTACTGTTTTTTGGTCATATTTGGAAGGATTTGTTTAGGTTGTTGAGATCGATTTATCTTTTTTTTGAAGTTGGATGTCATCAAAAACTTTAGATCTCAAATTATTATTATTAACATTTCATCATATGTGGAAGAATTTGCTTAATTGTTAAGATTTAAATTTTAGTTTTTAATGCTATATTGTCGATTAAAAGTTTTATTTGACTTTCTTCATCTCTTATATTATTGGGATTTTACCCTATGAATGAAGGAAACTTGTTTTATTGTTTAAAAAAATAACATTGTTGTTGGTTGTCACAATAGATTTCCTAAAAGAAATGCAATGATTAAAATATTCACAATGCATGATTTTATTAGTAATTATAATCTCTATATCATGATTAAAATTGATTTTACTTATTTAAATGTGATGATAAAAATGTATTTTTTGGTGGAGAGTCTTAACCATTCTTTGTAGTGCGTAGAGGATACTCAATTTAAATTTTTATATTTAGGATCAACTTTTTAAAGAGGGGTTAAGGGATTGGACAAAAATAGATTTTTTTGTCCCCACTGAATTACGGGACAACTTTTTGTCATCAGTACAAGTTGTCTAAAACATCAAAATAACATTTTTTTCAACCAATTATCATACAAGACAAAATTTGTTCAATACCATAAACGTTTGTCATGTGTTGTTCTGTCTTGTACTGTCCTATACTGTTCTGTCCAGTATTTAAACTTTGCAGATCAAATGAAAATGTCTAATTCAACCGATGAAAGAATGATTCGCTCAACGACGAAGCGAGTTAAGCTCATCGAGAACGAAAACAAAGATGACAGACTCAGTGATTTACCTGACTGCATTATCATTCACATTCTCTCTTTTTTGGACACCAAATTCAAACTTGCATTTTATCGCCGAGATATAAGGATCTATGGAAACATCTTCACACTCTTGTATTGTATCCTGGAAGAACAACAACTAGTAATATGTTCACCGAATTTGTGTCTAGGGTTTTGTATCAACCTGGTTCCTCTATCTCACTGCAGTCTCTCAATTTCTCCTATAATTTAGCGCCTCAGCTAACCAATAAGGTAGCGAACTATGCTATTTCACACAATGTCCGGCGATTAAGACTCTCTGTGACTTGTAACATTGAACAAATTCCGCCTAGTCTCTTTTCCTGTCAGACTTTAACACATATTGACCTTTCTGTTTACCCTACGAAGACTTCGGCAAAAACAATTTTTCCAAAATCTTGTAGTTTGCCAGCATTAACCACCTTGATTTTGGGGAGTTTTCACTTTTGTGCCAGCAATTATAATGAACGCGCTGAGCCATTTTCAGCCTTTAAACGGTTGAATACTTTGGTCCTTCACCAATGTGGTGTGCTGAAGGGTACACTAACCCTCTGCATATCAAGTGCCACACTTGTCAATGTTACAATTCATAGTTACTCTTCTGATATTTACAATATTAAGCTTTGTACTCCAGGTCTTGGTTCCTTTACTTTTATTGGTAAACCGTATCAGAAAATCTCTGGGAGCGGTCTTTCTTATGTTAAGCATGTAGATATTGATGTAGAAATTTTGCCATCGGATAAGAAGCCTCATTTTTTTCTACTCAGCTGGCTGTCGGAGCTTACTAATACAAAATCATTGATGGTCACTGCAGCTACTCTTCTGGTACCATAAATTCGTAGGTTTTCAGGCTTTATTATTGTTACTTTCTTTTTAAGATGCTTTTTCAAATTTCAAAATTTTTTCACAAAATCAATGAACTTGCATAAGACTGATTCACTCTTGCAACTCATTGTTTAGGCTCTCTTAAAATCTAATTTATTGAAGTTCAAGCTCACATCCTTAAGTAACTTGAAGTCATTGAAAGTGAAAAGGAAACCACTTTCATGTGCATATATATTTTACCAGAGATATCTTGATGCCAAATTATGAAAATCATTTAAAGGAGGATTGGAACCATCTGCTCCCATACCTGATGGAATAGTGGACTTCTTGACTTAAAATTCGCCATTGGCTGAAGTTGAAATCATAGATTGCTCTTATCGGAAAGAGCATTCAATTTCTTAAAGAGATTGTACTAACTGGTTTTGTTTGTAGCATAAGTAGTGAAAGGTCAACTTGTGAGATGTGGATTACAATGTTCTGCAACAGAACCTTATGGATGAATATATTACACATGCGAAGGTTGCATAAACTTGTTTGTGATGGGTTATTGTGAAGGTTGCATAACTATTTACATCTCAACGAACACTCCAATGCATATAGAAGAATGATGCAGAAAAATATGTGTATGAAAAATCTTATGAGTTATGACAGGTAGTAAGGAATATAATGTACTTGAATTGTACATAAGCAAAAAAAACTACACTCCTCCGAATTGTCATGTAAAATCATGTTACAGCACCTACATTTTTATATCTTGCATTGTGCTTGTGATTTTTGTAGCTATTATGGTCTTTTTGATTCAATTTGTTCACTATGGCACTCCTTTAAGAAATATTTCTCCCTAGTGTCTGTTTGTGAGGGGATGCTGCTGAAATGTTTAGAGACAATAATACACAAGACTATAATTGACAATTTTCTATCTCATTTGTCTATAAGCTCTTTAGATCCCTCTTAAAAAATGCAAGAAGTTGGTACCCTACAAAAAGGAACTTCACTTGTGATTGCTCCAATACGAGTAGTGAAGAATATGAAGTACATTAAAACACTATTCATTCATCTTAGCATCATAAATTATTGAGACAAATGATAAAGGAAATTAAAGTCCCTAAAATCGTGTAAAGACAACACAAGAAACTAACGTTCTTACAATTTTGGACTTTTAGATGGATTGACCATAACAATGCACCAAGACAAATGTGGTGCATCATTGTCTTTCTTCACTTTCATTCGAGTTCAATTGTAATTTGTGAATACTCTTCTCAAACACATTCTAATGTTCTAACTCAACCACTTAAACTACACTTTGAACACGCTATCTTTCTGGTGCCAAGTCAAGAACCGTGTATACACGAATTCATTGTATTTCCTACAAGTGGCCAAACGAGAATTGAGGTACGTACCTCTCGGTTGAAGAGTTGTCTCTCAACCAAGTGGCCAAACGAGAAACAAACTAGACCTGGCGAGATAAAAATATATCAATGGGCCTGACCCACCACTTGATGAATATCCATTAGTTACATTTAGATTGATTCTATAATGCGTTGGGTAGGGATGGCAACGGGTAGGGTCGGGTACGGGTTTGACACTATCCAAATCCGTACCCGAAACGGGCACCCGAACCCGAACCCGAACCCGAACCCAAAAACCTATCCGGGTGTCAAACTCCCACCCGTGCCCGTACCCGGTGGATTCGGGTTTTTTCACCCGAACCCGAAACCCGAAGCTAGAAAAGAGAAAAATGTAGTAAATTCAACGAAACTAAGAAATTACGGTGTTAATCATTAAAATTAACGTCTACAACATTGTAACATATATTTCACCTAAAATACGGTGTTAAACTTTATATATATTTAGGGGTAATTTTATAATTATATATATAAACGGGTGGGGGTTCGGGTTTCGGGTGTGGATATTAATCTATCCAAACCCGAACCCGAAATATCGGGTGGCACCCGAACCCGAACCCGAAATCCAGTCAACTCGGTTTTTACCCGTTGACTCGGGTTCGGGTTCGGACGGAGTCCGCGGGTACGGATCCTTTTGCCATCCCTAGCGTTGGGCGTACAAAAATTATAACCCAAGCTCCATGTCAGAGATATATCCTCATATATATGTGTGTCATGCCTTATCTGTCACGAGGGGTCAAGGGCAAGAATATATAGGGCGTGTGAGTTGTTGATCACGTCGTTGGCGAAACTACGTACCACTCTAGTGAGTGGGACGAGGGAATCCCGCCATACGTGATTATCTTGTGTATATAAATAAGGAGTGTTAGGATTGGAAGAATCATCACTCATCTTAACCTAGCATATAACACATAAACTCTTAAACAGTACTCCAGAGAGCTTATTCCTATTTTTAGAATAAGCAAGAACATCCACCAATTACAATACTTGACCCTAAATATATTATATGTTAGTAGTCACCAATTACATTAAATTAGTCAAAGTGATAAGGGTCTTCTTCGATCAGTTAAGCAGGGGGTCTGAGGTTCGATTCTTGACTTTTGCGTATGGAAAAAAATTCGATTAAGAGAAGATGACCCTCCTTAAATAAAAACTTCGTACTTATATCATTGTAACAACAAAATAATATAAAAATACTCTACTAATATGTTATACAAACTCTTTAGTAAAAAATAAATGTTATACAAATTCTTGACCAAAAAAATACTTTATACAAGTTAATTTTTTCTTCATAAGTAATAAAATTTAAAGAAAACAGATTCAAATGTATTTTGACCGAATAAAAGGCAAAACAAACATTTGACCTCTTTTTTATATAAAAATATAGTATTAAATTACAACATTTAGAGTACTATAAATTGAGGGAAGGAGACACACAATAACATAAATCTATAGGTGAACCCTCCTCAAATATAATAAGCTTTCATTTCTGTTTATTTTGATTTCAGTTGTATCTATGGCTTTAGAAATAACCTTCATCTCCTCCTCGTCCTCCTCCTCATCCTCCTCCTCCTCCTAGCTTTGAGAAAAAAAAAGTCATCGATGACCAAAACATATTTGCAAAGACATACAACCATTCATCTTCTCTTCCTCGTCCTCCGCTTTGAAAAAAAAAAGACATTCATGTCAACAACACAGTCACACAGACAAACAACCATTCATTATACAATTCTAATTTTTCATTATCATCTGTTACCTATAATTTTGGTAGTCATGCTCCCGCAATTATGAGAGCGATGCAGATTATACAATCCCAATTAAATCATTATTATATTATTATCATCATTATCGGTTAATAATAATATCAATATTGATAACTCTGTCAACAGCAACATCAACATGATGAATGCTTCTGCTGAATCTTATCATCCTGATTTTTATCCAAGCTAATCATCACACTCACAAGAGCGGCCATCTCATATAATCAATGTTCCAAATATATGATTATATTTTCAAAAATAAAATCATATGGCCGCAACATTGACCATCTGAGATGGCGGCTCTTGTGGGTGTAATGATGAGCTTGCATGAAGATCAAGATGATAAGATCCAACAGAATCATTCATCGTGTTGTTGTTGTTGTTGTTGATGGAGTTCTCAATCTTAATATTATTATTAATTGATAATGATGATCATAATAATAATAATAATAATGAATGAATTGGGATTGCATATATAAGCTGCATCACTCTCCTAATTGCGGGAGCATAACTATCAAACTATAGGTAGCAGATGGTGATGAAAAATTAAGATTGGATAATGAGTGATTGTTTGTCTGTATGACTGTGTTGTTAACATGAATGACTTTTTTTCAAAATCAAGAGACGAGGAAGAAAAGATGAATGATTGTATGTTTTTACAAATATGTTTTGGTCATTAATGATTTTTTTTCTCGAAACTAATTAAGAGGAGGAGGAGGAGATGAAGGTTTTTATGAAGTCATGGATACAACTGAAATCAAAATAAACACAAAAGGAAGTGTTTCATATTTGAGGGGGTTGGCCTATAGAGTAGCTAGTGTGTTTCCTCCTTCCCTCAATTTAATTTATGTTTGAGGCTTTGAGCCGATCCATTGTTATGTAGATTTGACATTTGTTTCACTTTTTTGCTGTATTATTCGATGTTTTATCTATCATTATACAAAGCTTTGTTGTATTTTGTTTAGGAATTGATATCCTGGAGTTTTAGTAGAACTAGGAGTTTTAGTCGACCTAGGTGCATGATGTTTGTTTTAGTATAACTTATATATGATACATTTATTTATAATTCTTTTTTTATCGGTTTTTGTTCATCTTGTGCAAAAATTTGATTTTAATAATAATATATTTGTTGTTAAAAAAAAAAGTAGCCTCTTAAAGGAGTACACGAATAATTTGTTTGTGTATGTTACGACCACTAAATTTTTTGGGTATGTTAAGAAACAAAAACCGACTTTGTCTCGATTCCAGATTAAATCCCTGGGTAAGTTATTGTTTTTTATGATCGGCTAGTCACTTCTAGAGGTGTTAAAAAATACAATTACTTGAATCAAACTATAAAATGAATTGCATTAAACCATATTATAAACTATAAACTGAACAATTTAATATAATTATGAATTGAACCATTTTTAAAAATAAATTATAATTCAGTTTATAACTGATTCTGAACCGATTTGCATTTGTGAACAATTTTTTTTGACAAGCATTTGTGAACAATTTATTTCTACACAAATTAGAATTACATTATTGATCACACAATTGTCGGGTCAAAGCATCATCAAATCAAATGTATCACATTCACAACATATCTGGTTTGAATCGAATGACTCCTAGATAAGGAAAAATAGGGTCATCATATATTGAATCTTATGGCTCCTAGGTATTATTGTCCTAATTAAGTTTTTTGTTCTCTTTTCTTTTTATTAATTTAATTTTCGGTTGCTTAAAAAGAATTTTAAGTTGAATGAATGTGTTTCTTCCCTTAATTTGTCTTTTAAAATTGTTAAAGGCCGGATACCTCTTATACTTCTTTTGAATACAATATTTTTGCTTCAAGGTTTGAAAAAAGAACATACACACAAAAGATTTAAACAATGAACAAGCAAAATGATATAAGCTAATTATTAATCCATCTGTTTCAAAATAATTGACACAGTTGGCAAGTGTCCAATATTCATAAAATATACTTTGACTAATATATAAATATAAATATTAGCAAATAAGATATTGTTTGATTTGTCTCGACGAATATTTTTAAGAAACAATTTTTAATAATATATAATTAAAGGTAAAAATGATTAAAATTGTACATTAACAAACGTGAACTGATCAACTGTATCAATTATTTTGGGACGGAAATAGTACAAAACAATATATTATATATAGATACACTCAATGTGATTTTACAATCGTGTTGAATTTTGACCAAACTTAAAATTAAACAATTATAGTCTCTAAAACATAATTTAAGAAAATCTAGTAGCACTAAGAAACTTTTATTTTAAACTATGAGTAGCACTAATTGACAAAGTTGCAATGTTTCCTAATCTCACCATCATAGCCACTTAACACATCAATAGAACCCATATGCACCATTGCTTGTGCAAACTTGTTAGCCCAATTTGAACCATAGTTAGCATTACTTAGCACACTTTCTTGTGTAGATTGACTACTCAATAGTGTTTGATCTGAACTCAACAAGCCACGATGGTTAATCAATCCCTCATAGTAAACACTATCCAAACGATTAGGAGTAGCAACATCAAGCACAACTAATGGATCATTACTACTTGGTGGTGGTGGACATTTTGCTTTCAAAGATTCAACAAATGAAGGATCCATAGATGGATCTTGAGAATTTGCACCACTAAATGAATATAACCGATTAGAAAATGAAGAACAATGAGACACACCAATTGAATGTGCTCCTAAAAGCGTAACCATTTCATCAGCTGATAAACCTTTTTGTGCGAAATTTGCGATAAGTTGGTCAGCGTTGGAGGAAGGTCCGATTATATTTTTTGGCACTTCATCGCTAATAGAGACACGGCCGTCTCTTCGTCCTGATGGTACATCGTAGTTTATAGTGCCACCACTAAGTTTGAGAATGCTATCTCGGGTTGCGAATGTTAGAATGTCTGCACATGATACTGTTTGCGGACATGCAGATTCTAATTCAGACTTGATCTCGTTGATCACATCAAAGCCGCGTAAGCTTGGATTGTTGATAGCATGGTCTCTTTCAGCTATATTTTCGGGTGTTGACGCTAGTAACACGGAAGCATCACAGCCCTATACAAAAAAATGAATATATATTTTAGAAACTTTGAGGCCATATTATTTTGCTAATAAAACTTTAAATAAATATGTAAATGTAAGATTTTAAAGTTAGTTACACTAGTCGGTTAATTAGTTTTACTAGCTAGTTGTTCTTATCGACTATATAAATCTTACCGTATTAATTTTTTGATGCAATCAACATTCTCGTTATCATTAATTCAATTTGTTTATGACTATTTTGTATTTTTCTCTTATCTTTTGGTTTCTATCAAAAATACTAATATGGTATCATAAGAGAATTTCATTACGTTTTCATCAAAACATTTTTGAGAAAATTTTCATTGAAGCTTCATTAATTTTTCATAAAAAACAACATATGTTTCTAACTTTCCCGCCAGAGTTACTAAATTGAAAACCGGTTTTATTATTTTGTTCACTAATTTTCATGAATATAATAAGTATAACTTTTTTTAACATGTATTAAAATTCTAAAAAAATTGAACTTACCCTCACAAAGCAATCATGAAAATGCATTCTGATTAATCCAGCACCTATGCCAGGATTAAGTGAAACAGCTTTGTCAATTGTATTTCTCACTATTTCCTCAGCAGGTGGACATGTGTAGCCATAGAAACCAACTTGAAGAGATGCTGAAGCCAATGAAGAAATTGATAGAATAATTATCAAAACTAAGGTAGAAACCATTTGATGCATGTGTTGTATACTATTCATATTGTTTGAGGATATGAAGACAAATGAAGATTTATATTGTATGTTGGTGTAGAGAACTTGTGTTGATTATTGTATGTATTTATAGGCTAGGAAATTTGTAGTTTTGAAATAGTTGATAGTTGAAGTTTTCTAAACCTTGAACACTTCTATTAGAGTGATGACATATACGTACCAATTAACTTAGTAGTGGTAATATTTATATTCTAGCTATGGTCATTGCTTGTGGAATTTATATCTAATCTAATAAGGATCACATTTATTTACAATCAAATAAATGGAGGACTTGGTAATCCCACGCCAACATATATATATACAATTATTTTCTTATAATAGAAAACCAAAAGATTGCTCAAATCTTTTTATAATATGTAGAGTGAGAGAGTAAATTATATTGAAACACAAATTGAGTTTTCTTTGGACAAGTTCTACCGAAAAAAATTGAATAGTTCGAACACTAGACAATTTCAGATTAGGTAAGTTTAATTTCTTCATTTCTTTTAGGAGAGTTCACCCAAGTTAGACAATATATTATATTTTTGATAGAACGATAAATTTTTTTAATAAAATGGAAAATACACCAAGTCAACTCTCCATTGAAAATTACGATTCACATTGTAATCGTAATAAAATAGATATAAATAATTAAATATTGATAAATAATGTACCAAAATAAATAAATAAAATTGATTAATAAATTTGTTAAGATTTGAAGTGACAATTTTTATCAATTATTTTGATTAAATATACATTTTTATCAACGAATTTTATCAGTTGACTGGGACGTCTATATGCAAAAGAAGCCAAAGTTCTACTTATTTGTTTTAAAGGATGAAAATTCTAATTTAACTAATAAAATGTCAAAATTATTAAGTTGTTTAGTAGAATATGTATCCTTAGTCTCACAATGCTCCCATTCATGTGTGAACTTGTCTTGATGTCGCTGTGATCATGTCTCTTACGTGCCTTCAAACCTCCCATGCAACTACCTTGTTCTCTTGGTACATATTAATTAATTAATATATTTTCCTTCGTTGAGATCTCATGACAGTTCACATTGAGATTTAACTCACCAAACTTTTCATCGTTCATGAGAATCCCTAGAATTGTTAATCTTTCTTTCTCTCTTTTTCCAAAAAATATGAGAGGACTCTCATTTAAGAAAAACATGTAATATAACAAAGGAGCGTGTGAGTGAAAATGATATAAGGATGTGTATACCTACCAAAGAAGACTAAATGAATTTAGGGTTAATTAACTTGCATTTGCACTGAAAGCTACTTCTTATTATTTGAAAGTTAAAACGCAATTCACTACCACCTCACTAAGTTACTTTAGTATTTTTACATTGGAGAATAATTTGAAGGGCAACAATACAATAACTTAAAGGACATGTTTATTATCTAAAAGACTTAAAAGACCTATCTATTATAAATTTAAAACTTAAAAAACCTCTAGATACATTTAACCAATTTTTTTTCAATGTTTAAGTTCTATAACTCAAAACCTCCAAAATCTTATACGAGTTCTACAACTTGAGTTGAACATTTTAAAAAAAGAACATAGGTGATAGGGCGCAGGAAAAACTTTGGAAGTGGCAAGAGAAAAACTATTCAAATGAAGAGTCTCATAATTTATAAATGGGCTTTCATTTGAATGCAAGACTAGTTCATCACATAGTATTTCATTTCGCACCCTTAAGTTTCTAACGACACCCCTAAATTAAAATATTCTACTTGAATTTGGACTTCATTTTACACATTGATTCTAAAAGGGGGGATGGGTAACTCAATTGGTTAAGCTGACCAGTTAAGCTAAGGGTTAAGGAGCTGATAGAGGCTCAGAGTTCACCAAGGCTAAATGAATTTAGGGTTAATTAACTTGCATTGCACTAAAAGCTACTTCTTATTATTTGAAAGTTAAAACGCAATTCACTACCACCTCACTAAGTTACTTTAGTATTTTTACATTAGAGAATAATTTGAAGGGCAACAATACAATAACTTAAAGGACATGTTTATTATCTAAAAGACTTAAAAGACCTATCTATTATAAATTTAAAACTTAAAAAACCTCTAGATACATTTAACCAATTTTTTTTCAATGTTTAAGTTCTATAACTCAAAACCTCCAAAATCTTATACGAGTTCTACAACTTGAGTTGAACATTTTAAAAAAAGAACATAGGTGATAGGGCGCAGGAAAAACTTTGGAAGTGGCAAGAGAAAAACTATTCAAATGAAGAGTCTCATAATTTATAAATGGGCTTTCATTTGAATGCAAGACTAGTTCATCACATAGTATTTCATTTCGCACCCTTAAGTTTCTAACGACACCCCTAAATTAAAATATTCTACTTGAATTTGGACTTCATTTTACACATTGATTCTAAAAGGGGGGATGTGTTGTTCAATTGGTTAAGCTGATCAGTTGAGCTAAGGGTTAAGGAGTCGATAGAGGCCCAGGGTTCGAATCCTGTCAAAGGAAAAAAAAATGTATAATATATTAACAACTAACATTTGTCTATAAAACAAACACATTGATTCTAAAATTCAAACATCTTCTATACACGGTTCCAAACTCTTTTAAATTAAGGTATCTTCAATGCATAACTACAAAGACTAATTTTATTTTTCCTTACATCTACAAAAACTAATGTTTTTAACTAAAAAAACCATTTAAAAAAATTAACCTCTTTTAATAAATGTTTTGTTCGTTCACACGCACCAACCCTAAACTAAGTTGATTGTATTTTTGAACATACAAAGAAACATTAGTGACTCACTCTTTTAAACATTTTCTCTAAGACCATGTACAATAGTGTAAGCATTCAACACCCACTTTTTACACTCTATCTTTCAACATACATTCAACTTTTATCTTCTCCAATAATTTTTTCATTCAACACTCTACCCCACCACTTTCTCTACCCCCACCACTTTTTATTTCATATTCTTATTTAAATTTAAAATTTTGTTTTTATAATTAAATAAAATTAAATTATCGATTAAAATTAAATTAAAATAATAAACACTTAACAAAATTTATTTAAATATTTTTTTATTTTCTTAACTTAAAATGCAATACATCACACAAATCGACTAATTAGTATGATATAAATTAACTTAAAATTCAATACAACACACAATGAACGTAATTAATACAATGCAAATTAACTTAAAATGCAATTAAAAAAAGGCTTAAACTTTAAAATTAACACTAATAACATTAATAATATGATTAAGAGAGTAAAAAATTTGGATTTTTTTTTCTGTGTCCAAATAAAATGAACCAATTCTCTATTTATAGAGAAAAAAATTACGAATTTTGGTGAAAAAATAAAACAATAAAAAATTAATTTGCAATGAAATAATTGAGCTCAAAGATAATGATACAATTAAAATCCGCCCAACCAATAAAATCGCCACGTGTCCGCATCTATCTTCTTTGTCTTCTCTCCGCGTTCACTCTGCTTTCACGCACGCTGTCGCCGCGTGTGTTACACGCTCCTGAAGCGAACGAATTGCAATGCACCACGCGTCCCCTGCTGTCAGAATAAACAAGAATGAATGGATTCATCTCTATTGCATTTAATCAAACCATTGGAACAATCTTTGCTTGTTGAATCTGACATTAAACACCACAATTCATACCATTGTACATGGTCTAACAATCACTTTCTAATCAAATGAAATTCATATACGTCTCGCCCTTTTCAAAAATGAGAAAATCACATTAATTTCAACCGATGAAAAAATAAATGTTCAAGATAGAGTGTTGTTAGTTCTCATCTTATTTTTTTTTTTGGACTTTCTTCTAGTTTTTAAAGAGAGAGTATTCTAGTCGTTCAGAGTTCAGAACAAATTCTAACATCAAATGTTTTTAATTATCTTCTGAATGCAATTGCGAAGATTAAATTATTATTTTTCTTATTAATTTCAACGTCAATCATCATTGAACCGACTAACTATTCACGGTTCATCTTTGAATATCGACGATGAGAAAATAACAAAGAGAAGGCGCGTGGGAAACAAGTAGAAATGAAGTGTAAAAGAGAAGAGTTAGAGGAGTGTGAGCTGTGTAATACAAGTACTGGCCCCCACCTCCCATGTGCCTTCTTCCTGTCTCCACCACTTCCTGTTTCAAACTCAATCATTTCCCTTCCAAACATCACATACATTTTTTACTCTCTTCTTTCTCTTCACTCTCTTCTTTTTCCAAAAACTCCATCAATTTTCAATGTCTAACTGCAAGGAAACAACCACCACAACTACCACTAACACCGTCACTAACGACCAACCACTTAAAAAACCGCCGTCAAAAGACCGTCACAGCAAAGTTGACGGACGTGGAAGAAGAATACGCATGCCAATTATATGCGCCGCACGTGTTTTTCAGTTAACACGTGAACTCGGTCATAAATCCGACGGTCAAACTATCGAGTGGCTTCTCCGTCAAGCTGAACCGTCGATTATCGCCGCCACCGGTACCGGAACTACTCCCGCTTCTTTCTCTTCTATTTCTGAACATAAACCTGCTTTTCTTCCTCCTTCACCTTTCATTCTTGGAAAACGGTTAAGGTCTGAACATGATGAAGCGGTTTCGATTGCTGCGCCTACTGCTCCGCCGGGTATATGGAGGCCGGATTTTGCTCAGCTTTGGAGTTTTGCTGCTGCTTCTCAACCTCCGCCGGAGATTCTTTCGGTTTCTCAGCATCAGCATAATTCGTTGTTTCATCATCAACAGCAGCAACAACAGCATCATCATCAGCAGCAGCAACAACAGCAGCATCAGCAAGGCTCTATGGGAGAAGCTTCGGCGGCGAGGTTAGGGAATTATCTTCCTGGACATTTGAATTTGCTTGCTTCGTTGTCTGGTGGCAATGGAAATTCTGGCCGGGGAGATGATGAGGATCGTTGATTTGTTCGGAGAATTATTGCGCGGTGGTATTATTGGCTGTTTATGTTCTTATTTATAAATATAGATATATGAATGAATGAATGAATGAATTATGGTGTGTGTTTGTTTAGTTTTTTGTTGCTATGATTTTGTAGTTTTATTGTTGTGTGTGGAAAAAAAAAGTAGAAGATTCTTGGTCAAATTTTTAGGGTTAGGTTATTTTGGAATTTTGGAGTGAAGAAGTCCTTGAATTGAGGAATTCGGTTAGAATTAGGGTTTTCCTAGGTGGGAAAACTGATTAGGTTTTTAGAAAAATGGTGAATTATTTGTTTAGATTATTATTCAGGTCTTTGGTGAAGGAGGAAATTGGAATTTGGAAGCATGGAATTGATTAGTAGTAGTATTAAGTATGATATGAATGTGAATAACTCATGTTTTGAAGCTTTGATCGATATGCAAATGCGAACGTGTAGTGAAATGGATCGGAATGAAATTTAAGGAGTCAGAGAGTGCTTGAAATTGAATGAAGATCGAACTCGTAGTGACAAGTTGAGTTGCTACTTCTGCTGCTCTTTCATGGTGGGCTTTGAATTTTACTTTTACTTTTACTCTCGTGATCGAGAGTGAAAGTTTAGTTATTCATATCATAGGTTTTAGGTTGATGAGTAAATGTGTATTTATCTGATGATCGATTGTTGCTCCAATTATATTGGAGTATAATTATTTTCAGAATAATTTCATGCTTCTTGGCTACAAATTGAGCATATTATTGAAGGGATATTGGGGTCCATTTGATGTGATAATGGTAGGAATTTGGTATAGCTGCTGGTGAGCTGTGCCTTACTTTGTCCTTCACTTTCACTTTTTTTAAGTGCTTTTAGTTGTTTGTGAGAGGACTAGTACCTAAATAACATGGAATACTACTAGTTCTATTCTGTAAGAACTCTGTTTTGAGAATTTTATCAGCAATGCTTATCCATTTGTTAGATTGATTCATCAGTGTGACTGAGAATAATGTGTTTTGTTCTATGTAACTTCAAACTTGATAGTTGTGGGGTGTTAGTAAAGTTAATAAAAACCCATTTGTTTCTTACTAAATGCTGATGCTACTTTTCTTCCCTTGTTATAAATTCATTCTTCTATTAGGCATTTCATATTCCAAATTGAATGTTTGGTTCATTCAACACATAGTGCTTTTCTGTTGTATTGTACTGAGGTAACTTTAGGCCTCTTTTGTGGGGGGTCATTACCATGGTACTCTACTTGGGAATTTGTAATTGTACACAGGCCTTTAAGTATTTAAGGAACGATAAGGTTTGGTATATCCTGTGTTCAAATATGTAATGTAAATTATGTAATCATGCATTATACTACCTGGTATTGTTACTATTTTTGACATTTCATCTTTGTTTAAAATAAATTGTGAGTGCATCAAATTCAACAAAGTCAATTTGGGTATTTGTGCTGATACAAGGAAGAACTCTAACTTTGGTTGATATTAATGACTTGTATACTGTGGTTGTTGTGACATTAGCTTTTATTGTCACACCCTTTGAAACAAAACAAAACAACCACGTGCTTCTCATAAAAGTTTTAAATAAAGGTCCACGACCGCGACAACAATTCGAGTTATTGTTATCAAAGTGTTTTAAACTATGAAACCACAGCGCGATTGCAATTGAAAGTTAGCGCTTAATCGCGTCCGTTATCTTCTCGACGGCACTATGCTGATTGCTGACTTAACAGTGGAAAGGAAGATCTATTGAACCATTTGAGGCTAAAATGAAGGAAGTTTCATCTCATGAATAATCTTGTTTGGTTTTTTCACCCTTTGTGGTGTGTCCCACAGTGTGTAATTGGGAAACCAGAAGGAAGTTGAGCTGCTGGCATAACAACCACCCATTCATAATTTTATTAATTTTGTACTATTCTTTCTGGTGATGGATTATTGGTGGGGTATAACAAATTTGCTATGCTGACAGGATTCTAAACAGTGTACGGAATAGGGTCAGAGGTCAGTTTCCAATTATTGATGGGTCCTTTAATAACACAACGTGGTTAAGTTAGTAAAAAAATTATCCTATGATTTGAGGGCCATGTTTAAACACAATGAGGATGTCTTTCAAAGAGCTTATTTGAAAAATAGCAAGTAAAGGTATGTGTTTTTACTTTTTACTGTCATATATGAAGCTGTTTTGTTATTCTTGGAGCAATTTGTTCTCATCTTTCACATATAGGATAAATAGAAATTGAATTGAGTTTATTTATCAATGTGTTTGGGACCACGTTTACAAGTCATGGACCATTGTACTAAATATACAAGATGAGTCCACTAGCATGGATGCAAAGTTTACTAAGACATGTTTAAATTAACTGCGAGTTTGAGAAAATTATAATGATTCGCCGTGATTTTGATATTAATTAAAACCACTCTTTAAAAATTTCCACAAGATGATGGTGTCACCAGTCACCACAATTTGAAAGAAAAAATGCATATTTAAGGCATGTGAAACACTAAATTTCACACTAAATGTGAGTATATTTTTTTAATTGGGACTCAATTTTTGATGATAGAGTTTTTGTTAATATTAACTCATGGTGTATTATACAACTTCACTCTTAAATCAAGAGATACACCCAATCTCTTCACCTAGAAGTAGAAGGATTTGTATTTACTAAGATTAGCTTATTACAAATATTCTTCAATAGTGATCTCATCTTTTAAGTGCTATTCTTTCTTCATGTCTCTTTAGAATTTACATGCTTTAATATTTTTACTACAACTCACAAAATGTAAAAATACTGAATGCAAGATATTTTAAATAACATGAACAGTAATTTTGAACTTCATAATTGATTATTCATTATAATATGATAAAACATATTATTGAACTTAGTGGAATACATGAGAACATTGAGGAGATAACTTAACAAGTTCAACTTGCTTCTCCTTATTTCATAGATTGGGATTTGGGGAATTTTTTTTTGACAACAGGGATTTGGGACATAATTATTTTTCCCTCTAAAAATTTAGAAGAAAAGAAATAATGTTTGAATAGTTTCAAGTGCATCAAAATTTCATACTTATTGCACAATGCACCAATTTATTTACCCAGCTATTCACTTTCCTCAATCTTCCCTTGTAGTCATTGTTTCTGTTTTTCTTATTTATGATAGCCAACTCCTTAACAAATTCATGGCTCAGCCTTTTTGTTGTTATAACCACCAGCAACATGATCAGGAATATATTTGGTCCAAAACCAATGAGCCTTCCACACTCTATTCATTTCTTCAATTGGAACATTCTTGGTCTCGGGTAAGAGCATGAAAATGAAAACGGTCATGATGGCCACCCAACCCGCAAAGAAAAAGAAGAGGCCGAACTTCAAGTGACAAAGCATGGTTAGGAAGACTTGAGCAATCAGAAATGTGAAGGTCATGTTCACCATAACATTTATAGCTTGACCTGCTGCTCGAACCTCAAGAGCGCATATTTCACTAGGCACCAACCAACCCAACGGTCCCCAAGACCATGCAAATGCCGCAACATACATACAAATAAAGAACAAGAGGAGGTCAGCTTCGCCTTTGGTAAATGATCCTTGGCCGGTCAATCCAAACTTGGCCGCAATCATGATTCCAATAATAACCTACAACCACAACCATGAATTATTAATTTGAGTCTTAATGTATTATATTGAAAATCAAAAGTAATAGATGTATCAATTTTCACCTGACAAATAAACATCTGTGAGCCACCCTCGAGAAACAAAAGCCTTCTTCCAAACTTGTCCACTGTGAAGACAGAAACAAGTGTGGCAAGAACATTGACGCCACCACTAATAACTGCTGACATGAGGGAAGCATCATCGCCAAAACCTAAGATCTTAAATAGGACAGGAGCGTAAAACATGATAACATTAATGCCGGTAAGTTGTTGGAAGAATGGAATAAAACAGCAAAACGTGAGTTGAGGCCTATATTCCGGTTGAGTAATGTTTCTCCATGGATGTTCCACTTTACTAGCTTCCTCACTAGCCTCAACGATATCTTGATATTCTTCATGAATGTTTTCGGTGCCGCGAATCCTCTTCAACATTGTCTTTGCTCTCTCATGGTTTCCTCTTTCAACCAAGGAATTGGGCGTTTCTTCTAAAAATAGAGATCCTATGCATAAAAGAATGGCTGGCACTGCTCCAAGACCCAAAGAGATTCTCCATCCATTTTTCTGCTTGGAAGTAACATAATTGATAAGATTTGCTAATAGAATGCCGATTGTAATCATCATTTGGAAACCAATGTTGAGCGCTCCTCTAATTTTTGCCGGAGCCATTTCAGACAAATACATTGGTACCGACTGTGTAGACAATAGATAATAAAGACTAAAGTTAGTTAAACATAACTATTTAAATTCTTTTATAGAAGTGTTAAAATCATTCTTACCTGATTGCAAAATCCTACACCAAATCCTAGAAGTAGACGACCGATTATCAGCATTAAAATGTTGAATGCGAATCCATTTAGTAATGCACCAATTAAGAAAAATAAACCACCAAGAAACATGGAGGTCTTACGTCCCCACATTCTTGTGATCGTTGCCGCAAAGAAAGAAGCTACCAATGCCGCAAGGTATAGGGAAGATGTGAATAGCGTTAGAAGTTGATCATCGAACTTGCAATATTGGCTCGTTTCATGTGTTTCATCTTTCATTTTCTTATACACCGATGGAAAGAATCTGATTAAAAATTCATCCATAGAAGTCACTCCTCCTGTAATACCAAGATCATAACCGAAAAGAAGACCTCCCATTGCAGCTACAAAACATGTTATCAACACAAATGCAGTCACTTTTCCTTCATACTCCTTTATTCCTCTTGAATCAACAAAGGCTCCACCTGCCATATTAATTGATTTTTTTTCAATTAATTACTACAAATGAAGAAACTCTACTACCACCATGTTAATTTCTGCTTCTCCTTATTTCCTTTTTTGTCACTTAATCATGTAGTGATGCAGTTTCATGCTTTAATAGGTAGAAGCAATGAATTTTGGATGGTTAATAAATTTTTTCATAACTTACAATAACTAAAAATAGTTTATTATTGTCACTTATCCACTAAGTAATAGCTACTTTCTCTGTTAATTTGATAAATGCCATTTTGGATTTGCTACAATGTAGGGTGTCACATAAGTTTCTACCTCACAAGTTGTATTAATCAGACTCAAGGTGAAGGGTCTCAATGCTTTGACCTTTTCTCATCAGTTTCCAGTTTTCTCTTTCACAATGCACTTTTTGACTAACAAATGTAATTTAGTGAGTTGTTATTAGGTGTCTCAATAGGACACAAGTGCAATGTAGGTTTACTATTATATTTGTCCTTAATTAATAATTTTTTGATCTACTATTTATCAACAACCTATTTTATGTCTTGTAACACTTTCATTTTTATTAGGATACTTATTTTTATTTATTTTATTTAATCAACTTGGTGTGACAATAATAAGATGAAATTTTGTAACATTATTGAATTTTTTTGAGGAAGAACTTTATTATCTCTGTCCAGCTCGAGATATTAGTCTATACAATTTTGCGAAGAAAGATACCCACTTCATACAAAAAAATAATAATAAGACAATCATGCTTTGTTAATTAATTAGTTACTTGTTGAATAAATTCTAGCTATATTGATTATTTGTTTTATTTGTAGTATTTTTTATGAGAATTTTATTTTTAGTATTTGATGGGTTATTAATTAATTAAGAATCATATGAGAATCATATAGGATTGAGAATTTATGGTTACCCTAAGATCATTGTTCCTTCCATATTTACTATTTTATCCGTCCTAAAACTATTGTTCTTTTAACTTTTTAGTTTTGTCCATAAACAATTGTTCTTTTCGGAAATTAGTGCAAAATTAATGTTAGTTTAACATTTGTACTCTTACAAAAGTTAAAGTATTAATTTTCTCTTTCTAAATAAAGTAAGGGTAAAAGAGACTTAACTTATTAATTTTTGTTGTTCTTTAATCCACATACATAACTCTAAAAAGACAATAATTTTGAGACGAATCGGAAGGAGTATAAAGAACTTTGCATTAAAGGTCATTTGGTTTAAAAATGAGATTCTACATTTCTACATCATCTTCATTAGAAAAGTGTCATTCATGAAGTCTCTTAAAAAAATATATGCATGAAATTAAATTTTGAGGTGTCAAATCCATAATCATACTTGAGGTACCTTTCCTGCATAAGCAAGTGCACAATAACAAGGTCAACTATTTCTCATAGAGATACATATTTTCACATTACCATTATTAGTCATTGGTCTTATTGGAGTTTAAATTCAATGGCTTTCTTGTGAGGAGTACAGGAAGTCTTTAGTCTTCATCAACACACCATTTTTCAATTGAAGACTAAGACATTGTTGTAATATAGCAATTATATATATATATATATATATATATATATTAATTTCTTCATTCTCATTTGAGAGTCTCTATCAGCAACTACATACAAAAGTGAAAAATTCTTTACTTTTACCTAATATATATGAGTGTATGGATTACAATATTGTTTTTTTATTTAATAAATTAATCTTACAATTTTAGGGAAAACTTAGACACCAAGCAATAGAAATTAGGTTGAGCCTAATTCAATTATACAAAACTGATTTGAAAGCTAATAATTGCCTCTACTTACAAATTCATGTCTAGTTCGTGGATATAAATGATGGGTGACACGATAGCTGATAGTCTAATGAATCTTATAGAAACTCTGATATCATGTTAAAAATTGGATTGTAAGGTGATCCCATGTCTCAATGTGAGATTTCTTAACTCCCCTTTTAAATAATCATTCACCATCTTGATATGATCATTGTTATTATTATTATTATTATTATTATTATTATTATTATTATTATTATTATTATTATTATTATCTTCTTTGTGTCTTGAACTATCATTTATAGCACAATTCAAGTCTCAAAGCTTAACATACATTAAAGTAAGAACAATTTTTAATTGTGTGAAGCTTGTGCCTTGAACCAACACACAAAGAAGATGGAAGCAAAGAAAGTTACATAGGTTGAACATAAAACAAGCAACAGCAAAACAGTGACATCACAAACCAAAACTGCTAGATTGAAAACATGCAAAGAAACCACAGCTAAGCAGTGACATCACAAAGTAAAACTAGAATACAAAACAAAAGTTTGGATCTGTTCCAGTTCTTGCAATCTAGTTCCTGTTATATCCCTTTGGTCATTAGGGGACAATTAGTCAATAATCAATAATACAATAATAATTATAATAATATCTTCTGTGTCTTGAACTACTATTATTTATAGCACAACTCAAGTCTCATTCTCAAAACAAATAACAACCTTATTACTTGAACAGGATCTGTTCTATAGGATCATACATTCATACTACTAAAGAGACAGAGAGAAAATTGTGAATTGTGTGAAGCTTGTGCCTTAACCCAACACAAAAAACATGGCAGCAAAGAAAATTCCTGAGGTGATACTAAATTCAGGGGAAAAGATGCCGACTATAGGATTTGGAACAGGAACAACTCCTCCTCAACAAAGTTTATTTGATGCCATTGAAATTGGCTACAGACATTTCGATACTGCCTCTCTCTATGATACCGAAGAACCTCTAGGCGAAGCTGTGTCAAAAGTTTTAGAGCTAGGCCTCATTAAAAATCGCGATGAACTGTTCATTACTTCTAAGTTATGGTGTTCTGATGCTCATCATGATCTTGTTCTCCCAGCACTCAAAACCACTCTCAAGTAGGCATATTTGTCTTAACTTTATATTTTCTTCTTTTAAGTTTGTGTAGTTTATTGTTACATCCGTTATTTATTATAACAGACAAATGTACTTTTTGGATTCATTAAAAAACATATGTATCTGGATTTATTAATAGATCAGATACATTAGTACTTGTCTAATTTTTTTTGGTTTGAAATTGTTTAGAAAGCTGGGGTTGGAGTATTTGGATCTCTATTTGATTCATTGGCCAGTGAGATTTAAACAAGATGTTGAAGGCTTGAACTTTAAAAGTGAAGACATAATTCCTTTTGACATAAAAGGAACATGGAAAGCTATGGAAGAATGTTATAGACTGGGCTTAGCGAAATCTATCGGTGTAAGCAACTTTGGTATCAAAAAGCTCTCCATACTCTTAGAAAATGCCGAAATCGCTCCTGCAATTAATCAGGTATAAGAATTTAGTACTAGTTGATTTGATTCATTATGACATAGAGATGAAATACACTTAACTAGTTGCCTCAGTTTCTTCAAAATGAAAAAACATCATACACGTATCTCATACTGATATGCGTCTGATACTTCCCTATATGTACATTATCTAATAATATTTACACTAAAATTATAGACACAAAATTGATTGTTTTTGTTACACATTCTTATATGCATTTAGGTGGAAATGAACCCATCCTGGCATCAAGGGAAACTCAGAGAATTTTGCAAGCAGAAAGGAATCCATGTGAGTGCATGGTCACCACTAGGAGGATACAATCTAAGTTGGGGTACACCTGCAGTGATGGAAAATTCAATTCTGCACGAAATTGCTGAGACTAGAAAGAAAAGTGTAGCCCAGGTGCAGTTGATTATTTTATTTCAAACTATGAATTATGTTCAAACATTTGAAACTTCATAAATTCATACTCATACATATACTAATATACTAAGATGACCATTACTGGGTGTTCAAAAATACAGTTAACTGAACCAAATTGTAAACTAAACTGAATTGAGCTATATTTTAAACCGAATCATTTACTACAGTTCTGAACTGAATTGAACCATATTTTAAACCAAATTGTATTACATTGAAAGTCTATCAATCTCTAATGTGGATATATATTATGCAGATAGCACTAAGATGGATACACCAGCAAGGGTCAACTCCCATTGTAAAAAGCTTCAACAAAGAGAGGATGAAACAAAACAGTGAAATATTTGATTGGGAATTGAACAAGGAAGAATTAGACAAAATCAATCAAATTCCTCAATGCAGACTACAAAAGGCAGAAATGTTTGTATCTGATAATGGACCTTACAAATCCTTGGAAGAACTATGGGACGGCGATGTTTGATCAAAATCTTGTTTAAATAATTGTTGCATGGAATCATGGCAAGCATGAATCATTTTTCTTTTCTTAATTTCTTACCGTAGATATAAACATTGTTAATTTCCTTTTTCTCATTAAAAAATGTGATGAATCATTTCTCTTTGTCGAGTCACAACAATTCAATATTTCAGATGATAATCATGCATAAAAGTTTGCACTCCTAATTCAGGGTTCTGGCTCCGCCACTTAATAGTATAATATCTTAATGAAAAATTAAACTTTAAGAAAATAATGGTCATCTACGCCTATCAATTAAACATTTGAATGTCAACATCAAGAAACAAGATATTTTTACCAAACTTATCTACGACGAATATGACAACAAATATAGCAACTACTAGAGATAGTTTGATTCTTTTCATTTCATTAGAACATTGAGGACATAACTATTTTGTCTTCTAAAAGTTTAGAAGAAAAGAAATAATGCTTGTAAATTTTCAAGTGCATCAAAATTTGATTACTTATCGATATTGAATATGGAAACAAATGTAGCAACAATTGAAGATAGTTTTACAAGTTCAACTTGTTTCTCCTTATTTCATCAAAGCATTGAAGATATATCTTTTTTTTTTCCCTCTAAAAATGTAGAAGAAAAGAAATAATGTTTGAATTTTTTCAAGTGCATCAAAATTTGATTACTTATTGCACAATGCTACAATTTATTTATCCACCCATGCATTTTCCTCAATTTTTCCTTGTAGTCATTGTTTTTGTTTTTCCTATTTTTCATAGCTAACTCCTTATCAAATTCATGGAACAGCCTTTTGGCTGTTATCACCACCAACAGTAACTTGATCTGGAACATATTTGGTCCAAAACCAATGTGATTTCCACACTCTATTCATTTCTTCAATTGGGACATTCTTGGTCTCGGGTAAGAGCATGAAAATGAAAACGGTCATGATGGCCACCCAACCCGCAAAGAAAAAGAAGAGGCCGAACTTCAAGTGACAAAGCATGGTTAGGAAGACTTGAGCAATCAGAAATGTGAAGGTCATGTTCACCATAACATTTATAGCTTGACCTGCTGCTCGAACCTCAAGAGCGCATATTTCACTAGGCACCAACCAACCCAACGGTCCCCAGGACCATGCAAATGCCGCAACATACATACAAATAAAGAACAAGAGGAGGTCAGCTTCGCCTTTGGTAAATGATCCTTGGCCGGTCAATCCAAATTTGGCCGCAATCATGATTCCAATAATAACCTACAGCCACAACCATTAATTATTAATTTGAGTCTTAATGTATTATATTGAAAATCAAAAGTAATAGACGTATCAATTTTCACCTGACAAATAAACATCTGTGAGCCACCCTCGAGAAATAAAAGCCTTCTTCCAAACTTGTCTACTGTGAAGACAGAAACAAGTGTGGCAATAACATTGACGCCACCACTGATAACTGCAGACATGAGGGAAGCATCATCGCCAAAACCTAAGATCTTAAATAGGACAGGAGCGTAAAACATGATAACATTAATGCCGGTAAGTTGTTGGAAGAATGGAATAAAACAGCAAAACGTGAGTTGAGGCCTATATTCCGGTTGAGTAATGTTTCTCCACGGATGTTCCACTTTACTAGCTTCCTCACTAGCTTCAACGATATCTTGGTATTCCTCATCAATGTTTTCGGTGCCGCGAATCCTCTTCAACATTGTCTTTGCTCTTTCATGGTTTCCTCTTTCAACCAAGGAATTGGGTGTTTCTTCTAAAAATAGAGATCCTACGCATAAAAGAACGGCTGGCACCGCTCCAAGACCTAAAGAGATTCTCCATCCACCTTTATGCTTCGAAGTACCATAATTGATAAGATTTGCTAATAGAATACCAATTGTAATCATCATTTGGAAACCAATGTTGAGTGCTCCTCTAATTTTTGCCGGAGCCATTTCAGACAAATACATTGGTACCGACTGTGTTGTAGACAACATATAATAAAGACTTAAGTTAGTTAAGTATACACTACTAATAAAACTTAGCATATCAATAGAAATTATAAAGGTAAATATATACCATTTTATATATTCTTACCTGATTACAAAATCCTACACCGAATCCTAAAAGTAGACGACCAATTATCAACATTCCAATGTTTTGTGCGAATCCGTTCAGTAATGCACCAACTAAGAAAAACAAGCCACCAAGAAACATGGAGGTTTTACGTCCCCACATTCTTGTGACTGTGGCCGCAAAGTAAGAAGCTACCAATGCCGCAAGGTATAACGAAGATGTGAATAATGTTAGAAGTTGATCATCAAATTTGCAGTACTGGCTCGTTTCATGCGTCTCATCTTTCATTTTCTTATACACCGATGGAAAGAATTTGATCAAAAATTCGTCCATAGAAGTCACTCCTCCTGTAATACCAAGATCATAACCAAAAAGAAGACCTCCCATTGCAGCTACAAAACATGTTATCAATACAAATGCAGTCACTCTTCCCTCATAATGTTTTATTTCACCTGTATCAACAAAGGTTCCACCTGCCATATTAATGTATATTTTTCAATGATTAGTTACTATAAGTTAAGAACAAAACACTACTAATATCACTTTGTTAATTTGTGTTACTTTGAACATATTATGCATTTATATGCCATTTGGAATTGCTATAAATTAGGGGATCAGATAAGTTTTTGCCTCACAAGTTCTATTAGTCAGACTCAAGGCAATTAATGGTCTCAATGCTTTGACCTTTTCTCATAAGTTTCCAATTTTGTCTTTCACAATGCACTTTCTAACTAACAAATGTAATCCAGTAACTTGTGAAACGCGACTCAATAGGAGTAGGACACAAGTGTATTATAGTTATTTTTTCTCCATTTTTTTAATATTATATTAATTGTTTTAAATATCTGATCAAGTGATCATACATTCTTTTACAAATATTTTTTTTTAAAAAGATAAATTAACCCACCTAAATTGTTACATGAGAGAATTGAATCTGAAACCTCGAAGAGGAGCGTACACCCATCAAAAGAATCTGTATGTCAATGTCCAAAGACCATAATATTAGTGGAATGCTACAAATTGTTTGACATCCAATCAAGACATATTATCTACCTCATTTGCTTTTCCGACAATTTCAATTATTATTTGACTATCTTTAATTTTTAAAGTACCAATATTAAAGTAATACTTCATTCGTCCTATTATATAAACACCCTTGACTAATATTATGTTTTTAAAAAAATATTGGTAATATAATTATTGTGTTTAGTTTGTGTATAAATTTTATCAAATTGTTCTTTGTTTGCATGTGCAGAAACTTAACTAAACGATTATAATCCATTTAATTCAATTTTAGACCGTTTTAATCTCAACCTTTAGTATTTAATCGAACGGTATACAACCACATACAGTAAGTAACTGCGGGGAATCTATTCCCTCCCGCTCCAACGTCAGACAATCCGGATCCGGATCCGGCCGGCACAATTTCAATTTCAATTTTCAATTTTGATGAACCAAACCAACTGAACCAAAATCAAAGAAAAAAAGAATGAGTGGTACAAGATTATGCACATTGCTGGGAGAATTAGGGTATTCATCATCATCAGGTTCATTAGATCCTGATAGCTTAGAATGGCCATTCCAATACGAAGAAACTCGTCCAATTCTTCACTGGATCTGTTCCACTCTTCGTCCTTCCAATATTCTCTCCATTTCCGAACTCTCTCAGTCTGTCCTTCCTTCTCTCTCTCTCTCTCTCTCTCTCTCTCTCTCTCTGTAACTAACTAACTAACTAACTAAGTAACTAACTTCATGAGTTTTTGTTTTTTAGGTATGAACAATTCAAGCATCAAGGTAAATTATTGGAAGGAGATGATTTGGATTTCGCTTTTGATAGTATTTCAGCTTTCTCCGATACTACCGATAATCAGGAAGCGCTTTTTGGACCTCATGAACCGATTAATTTGAAGGATATCAAGTTAGTTAGTTTATCCATTTCAATTTTGATGCATTTCTATAATATAGGATTGTAAATTTGTTGAGATTGTCTAATGATCTACTATTTGACTGTCTATGAAGCACCGACACTCTTTGGATTAGGCGGACAGCTACACGACACTGACACTGAAACTTACATTGAGTTATATCACTTTTTCAAAAAATAAATCAGTGTCGATGCGTCGGTGTCTGTGTCGTGTCCGGTGTTCGTGTCAGTGTCTGTGCTTCATAGAAAAATGACTTAATTAGTAGACTAATTTTACTAAATTAACTATTTTGGCGGATTAGGTAGAGAAAATGTAAATTAGTTTTACAGTGACGTCCAATAAGAATGTAGCATTTGGTTTCGTAGTTATTTTTTAAAACGGTTATAAAATTTGAAGAAATGTTGTATCTTCAGGGAAGCAACTTTGGCTTATAAAACTGAAGCTGCTGATTTGCAAAGACAGCTAAGGCATCTTCAATCTCAGTTTGACATGCTTTCTAGCCAGGCTTCAACTTTGACGCAAGGGAGGCGAGCACGTGTTGGTGCAACTTCTGTTGTTAACGGACACCTTACAACGATTGATGATAGCCTTTCCGGAAGAAATTTACAGGTGTTTTTCCATTGTCTTAATAGTCATATGTTACTTATGAGTGAGTGTATTTTATCATGTTTTTCTTTCTGTGGCGATGAATTATTGCATTTGTGTGGTAAAACGTTTTGATGCTGAATTTGCATTCATAATGTCTATGGTTGAGTTTTTCAATATAGAAATGGTTCGTTTTGTAGCAAAGCAATCAATCCTAGAATATTTATATTTCATAGTGGAACATTTTCAGACTTAAGTAACAAAATGGCCTGGATATCGTTATTGTTAGAGATGTAAAATAAATTTTTGAGTTTGAACCCACACTTAATACCACCTGTTAATACCATCTTTCTATTAAATAGTCATTCAGATGCTACCTCTTTATTTGTTTTTCAACTATGCCTAGAAGTTATGTTGCTAATGTCATTAACTGTTTTATCAAGCACCAGTAATTTTCAGTTCATTTTTCGTACGGTGGATTGTGTAGTCTGCATGTCAGTCTGATTGCAGTATTGTCTCATGGTGGTTTGTTTTTATTAAATTTCTTTTGTTGATTAGATGAATGCAGTTCTTGGTAGGATTGCTTCCACAGCAGAGGAGTTGGCTCATTACCATTCAGGAGATGGTAATATTCCTTTTCCTTCCTCTATTACCATTGATTGCTGACTGATTTCATCTTTCTTCTGATGAATTTTGCTACTTTGAAATGCAGAAGATGGTATTTATTTGGCATACTCAGACTTCAGTCAATTTTTGCTTGGAGACTCATCCTGTCTAAAAGAGCTAAATCAGTGGTTTGCTAAGCAAATAGACACAGTACGTGGACAAAACAAAACACCTTTTTCTTTTCACTGGTTTGCTTGATACCTATAATTAGAGGGTATAATTGAAAAAAAGTAATTAGTATCACATTGAAAATGACGTTCGTTCTGAGACAATTTTTAATTTTTTGTAAATTTGACACTCATTGTGAGATGAAGGCATGCACCTGATCCTGAGAGTTTCCTCTAAAAAAAAGAATGTTAGGTTTCTTATTGCAAATTAATGCACTCTATTCATTCTATATATTTGATATATATGTAATATTTCAAAATATTCAGAGCATGATTGTGATCATGCAATGAACTTTTCAGATTAGTCGTTTGCCTTTGATCATGCGATGAACAATTGTTTTGGTAATTGATTATTCCATGTATCTGACCATGGTTTGTGGGATAAGGTTATTTGTTGATGACGTAACTATCTGGGCGTCACCCATAGCCCATTCAGTTTAATAGTTTTTTTAGAATGATATTTTAATCTTTTTATCAATTTACTATCTGCTTAGGTCTTGATGCCATTTTTTGATATTTTTCTTCTTAATTTCAATATTAGGGTCCATTTCGACTTGTTGCCGAGGAGGGGAAATCTAAGTGCTCTTGGGTAAATCTTGACGACGTCTCAAGTAATTATGTTAGAGGTATACATATGCCTTCTTACAATTCACTTTTACTTTTCATCATCCTGAATACACTAGAATCATCTTTATCTATGATGACTTGCAAATCTTATTGAGATTAATATATGTTATTGTATATATGATAATTATTTTTGTGCTGATGCAAAAAATATGGGGATTCATGTGTTTTAGTTACTTATTTGAAGCTCTAATAAAATGGTATGGGCAAAAATTTCTTAAAAATTTAGGCATTCTGTATCTTGCACATCATAAAGCTGCATTTGAACTAAAGTTGCTCCAAAAGTGTCTGGAATCTGGACAAAACTGAGGCTCATAACATATCTATGTTTAACTTAATATGTTTAAATAAATTTATGCTACCACAGTGTGGCTTATGCAAATAAATTCTTATACACAAACACATCCGTATGAACTAGCATAATGTATAATGTTAACTTGTTTTTTGTGTGGTTAAACAGATTTAGAAAAATCTCATCATCAACGCTTATCTGAGTTGCAACGGCTTCGTTCAATGTATGTGCTTCTTTCCTATACCATTGCAGATAGCCTGCTTCAGTAATTTGTGGATTAATCTTTAAGATCAAGCCGTCTATCCATCCTCCAAATATTAGGGTGTCACCCCATTAGCCTCAGCCTCCGAAGATATTTATCACCAAATTAGTCTTCAAAAAATTCAACTGTTACTATAATAGTCCTAATTTCCCCCCACCAAATTTGTCCATTAAAGATACAAATTACAAAGTTGTCCCCCAATTTGTCCTCTTTTGTCACTATTTTATTCCTTTGGATGGATGAATTTGGTGACAATTCTGAATGTTTGAAGGACTAATTTGGTGAAAAATAGTGGCATGTGAGTGTGGTGTAAGGGGATGATCTATTTCTTAAAAATGTTAGTTAGTTAGTGTAGTTATCTATTTTTTTGTTAAATATGACAGGCATGTCTTATAGTTGTTAATTCATTTGAGTAGTCAACCCATACTTTAGTTCTCCCAGATTTATTACATGCCTTGTGCCTTCCCCATCCCCCTAAATAAATAATGAAATTACTCTCCATATTAGAGAAAAAAATGTACAGATTCCACCGATCTTATAGTTTTTATGGTCTTTGAATCATGACAGATTTGGAATAAGTGAAAGACAATGGGTTGAAGCACAAGTTGAAAATGCCAAGCAACAGGCCATTTTAATGACGCTTAAATCACAAGTATCATCAGATGAAGCTCACATTCATCTTGACCACCATTCTCTTAGGTAATTTTCCTCTAATTTTTTGCTTTGATGTCAATATAATGCTAATGCCTTTATGCTTCCTGGGTCTTTGGTGGTTTGTAACTTCAGTCGTCCTTTATGTTCATTCTTTCAAACACCTGCCATGAACCTTTTTCATTGTGTTTTACAAACCCTTATAGCTCCATTTGTGACCCCCCTTATATAAAAGAATATATGAATGACCACTTAAAAAAAAGAAGCAATTATCTGTAAAGGAATTCTTTTATTTTTTAAATGTATTTTTTGTTGTGAAATCATATCATATGATGTGTTCATGATATTTTGAATTGAAAGGTGAACTGGCGAACTTTCCAATTGTTTTGATCATAAATGCTTTTTATTTTTAAGTTACGATGACAGTTTGTTATATGTAATCATGTCATTTGGTGTAATGTTCAGGAGAAAGCATTCTGAATTGAAAGGAGAACTTTCAAATCTTTATAACCATGAAGAGAAACTGCTATCCGAGGTTTGTTACTACATGACCTCTGTTCAAGGCTTGTGTACCTTCTCGCTTACAGCATTGGTTTTTAAACATAATTGGCAAATTAGCAATGTAGTATTTAGCAATTATACCATGGGTAATCAAAGACATTGCAGTCTCCATTTTCCAAAACTTCAAAGCTTAAGTTTTTACGGTAGTGAGAAATTGATAGAAACAATTAAAGGAAATAAAACAATTGAAGGGAATATGAGAAAGAGTTCTCCATCAAGGGTTTTCCTTTTCCTTAGTATGTTAGCTTGACAACAAATGGCATACTTTATGTTTCATCAAAAATATTAAGGACAACAAATGCCTTGAACATAAGAAATGATAAAGTTATTCATCAAAAATATTAAGGACAACAAATGCCTTGAACATAAGAAATGATAAAGTTATTCAAGAACTTAATGTTTAACATGAACCAACTGACCTAAATTTTTGAGCTGTTGAGCATGGAATAAAAATGTCGCCTATCACACCGAGTTAAATTAATTATGTAATTCATGGTATTTTTCATTGAGATCCAATATTGATCTTAACTTATGGGGAGAATAGAATAATAGGAAATACATAATCAGATGGAGCTTAACTTATCGGTGCTAAAATTTACTACCATTTTATTATGATTCTCTTAGTTAAAATATTCTCTCTTTCATCTGAATATGTTTCTCCCTTATTCAGACTATTCCAGAATTGTGCTGGGAGCTAGCTCAACTCCAAGACACTTACATTTTACAAGGTTTTTTTATGACTGTAATATTTGGAAGAAATTCAATTCTTTTGTTTTTTGTATTTTAGATGACTCATTGTACGCATTTAGAAATGCTCATATATTTTATCCTCTAGGTGATTATGATTTGAAGGTCATGCGCCAAGAGTACTACATTAACCGGCAGAAAGCGGTATGTTTAGCTACTATGTTGATTGTGTTTATTTGTAAATATGTCCGTGAAGCTTGGGATGTGTTGATTAGATTCATGTGTACATGCTGCAACTTGAGATATTTTCTTGCTATGACTTAAGAGTTACTTGACAGTTAGTTACGTTATATTTATGCATGAATTCTGTTGACTACATAGTTTTATCGAGGGAATGCATGAATTTTTGAATGCACGTAGTTTTACTTACATGGCAAATTATAACCAGGCAGTACATTTCTCGCTCACATCCCCATGGTTTGAGTTTTGTATTAGTTTAGATTAGATAATTTAAAATTACTCTAGATTAAAAATTAGCTTCTTAGTTCAATACAGATATTATCTATGTTGTCTTTTATCTCTTTCCTTTGTATTTGAACTTCATATTACAATAGATTGGTTAGCGTCTTCATAACCAACTCTGCCTAGACGCCTGCCTATATATCTGATCCATGTACAAGTGTAATCTTGAAAAATATACAGAATAAAGTTATGTTTCTTTAAAAGTTGGGGTTCTTAAATGGAACATAGTCCACATACTAGATGTGTGCCAAAAGTGAAATTAAGCCAATAATTTGTTTTTGGATATTTAGGAGTTTATTGTCAAATTACCTGGAATTATTTTCTGTTGCACAACTAACACCATCGCTTTAAATGATCTATAACCTTTAAATTTTTGTACATGTAATTAACCTTTGGTAATGAGCTCTCACTTCTTGTGGCAGTTCATAAACCATCTCATCAATCTGCTTGCCAGGCATCAGTTATTAAAGATAGCCTGCCAATTGGAAAAGAAACACATGCTTGGAGCATATTATTTGCTTAAGCTAATTGAGTCTGAGCTGCAAGCATACTTGTCTGCAACAGAGGGTCGAGTGGTATAGTTGCTTACTGTTTTCCATTGCACTTGTCTTTACTTCTCTTGTTATTGTTTTCTTAACATATTTTTGTTGCTATGGTACTCTCATTCTTGTTCAATTTCTCTATCCACCTCTTACTTTCTAACCTACCTGGCTATGTTTTTCACATTTGTACATCTGGAGAACATGGTGTTCTTTAAGAAGGTTTTCTAAACTAATATGTAATTGAAATTATGCACACATGTATTATTTTGCATTTTGTCTTATCCAGTGTAAGAGTGAAAGCATGCAGCAATGGCCCTTATCCAACTCTGCCTAGACGCCTGCCTATATATCTGATCCATGTACAAGTGTAATCTCTAAAAATATACAGAATAAAATAATGTTTCTTTAAAAGTTTGGGGTTCTTAAATGGAACATAGTCTACATACTTCTGTCTTGACATTCCTTATATTATATATAGTTTCAAAATCTTACAGTTTACCATTTAACTACTTTTATCTTTGAAACCTAATTTGATGGTTTGCAGGGTCGTTGCCTGGCCCTTATCCAAGCTGCATCTGATGGTCAAGAACAAGGGGGAGTACATGACAGTGATCATTTTTTGCATGCTATTAGAGACCTGCTAAAAATATATTCAAGTAGGAATTCACTTATCGAAGTATTATGATATGTTCAAATTATAATGATCTTACAGACTTCTTATAAATTGTCTTATCCTGTTTTTTACTTTACCTTTTTCCCAGACACTCAAGCCGCACTGTCGACATATGTATCAGCACCAGGAATTGTACAGCAAATATCAGGTCTTCATTCAGATTTGATGACTCTTCAGTCGGACCTTGATAATTCTCTTCCAGAAGAACGAAATAGGTGTATTAATGAACTGTAAGTTTTTTGATGAAGATTGATAAACTGTTTGATATGATATCTTTTTTGGGTTTCCGATTCATAACCTTTAATGGCTTGATGTGATTAAAGGGCTCTTTTCGATACCAAAAGTTATTCTTTCTACTGTAAATTGTAATCAGATTGTTATAATTGTTGAGATGGGTGTAAATTAAAGTCACTTTTTCAATACAGGTGCAACCTTATTCAAAGTATGCAACAACTGCTCTTTGCATCTTCAACAACTGCACAGCCAATACTGACCCCTCGGGTATTAATCTCATATTTGTATCTACGTTTTTAGTAGTATAAATTTCTTAGAATTGGGAGTTGCCTACAAAACCGGCTTGTCAGGTGAGATTGCCTCTAGTTATAAACCTATGTTCAGGTCATCTCACTTCCGACGTGGGACTCTTTAACAAAGTTGATTGATCCCTTAGTACTAAGACATCTTCTACAAGGTTGGTAAGTCTATTGATTCACTTGCAGCAGAGTGGAATGCCTATGTAGTAGTGACAAATTAGGAGATAGGAGTGAATTCAGTTTGGGGTTAGTGAGATTATTGTGAAGATAAGGGAGAGTGGGAGTTTGGTAAGACAATGTGTGAATGTTTTAATGCCCTTTGGGCAGAGGGGGTTTGGTAGACCCTTAAAGATTTGCAGATGTTTCTATCTTTAATTTTCTATTTTTCGGTGTAATCAAGAGAGATTTCCCTCCAGTAAGGAGCTATACTCTTCTGTTTTAGATTTTCCCCTAGTATGCTATACTCTGTTGCTCGCTATTGTTATTCAATCAATACCCATCAAAGTTCTTTTTGCATGTTTACTCAAGACTAAGAATGTTGTGATTTGATTTGTCTTGTTCTCTATGTCTTAATTAGCCATTGATGAAAGAGCTCGATGAGATGGAAAAGATTAATGCAAAGCTCTCAGCTGCCGTGGAAGAGGTGACACTAGAGCATGTCAAGAAAAATGAGGTAATGTGGCTTTAAGGTTTAGTTCCCATCTGATCTGTTCTGCACAATTCGACATCGCAAAGCCTTTTTACAGACACCAATGATTTTATGGTGGCAAGCCAAAAAAACTGCCATAACAATATGGCAGATGGCCTTGCAGTATAGAGTATAGAATGCAAAGGGATATGTATGCATTTCCCTTGTATATATTACGATTGACACCCCAACATAATTTACAAAAATTTGGAACAATTTTCCTGTATGCTAACTGAAGCTTGAATTCACTTTGTCATCCAGATTGTAAAACACCATTCGCAAGAAATTGGACTTCAACGGCGCGTCTTTGTAGACTTCTTTTGCAATCCAGAACGGCTAAGGAACCAAGTTAGAGAACTGACTGCGAGGGTCAGAGCTTTGCAAATTTCCTAGCAATCATAAGTACTCTCTTTATTTATCCTCTTTTTATTTTTCCTTCTTTAAGTTATTTTTTTTCTCTTATTTTTTCCCTCTATATTATCTCCATCTCCAAGTGTGCAATTTTCTATCCTGCATGTGTTTTAACATTCAACTATGTATTCACTGACTTGTGTATATATTGTAATAGAAAAACTTTACAAATTAGCTTTCTTCACCTTTGCTCCATCTTTCTCACTGATTGTGCCCGTTAACAACTCAACTTACAGCTCTTTTGTTTGATCGATAGAATACAAGGAACTCTTCCTTGTGGAGTTACTATCGAGAATAACTCATGTCTCACATTGAATAAAGATATGACCTGATATGATTTTATAAAGAGAGACACTCGCCTTACAAGTTGATTTTGTAAGGATGAGTTAAGTCCAATATAAAAATCTAAATGGTATCTGTGCTTATCGATCAGGCTATCTATATACACACACCAAGTCTAATAGTGTTGGGCGTGAGGGTATATTGAGAAAAACTCAAGTTCTCATGTTGAATAAAGATATGGCTTAAAATGAGTTTATAAAAGAAAGACACCCCCTCACCTTACGAACCGGTTTCGCAAGGATGAACTAGAGGTCCAATATTAAAACTTAATATTAATTGAAGTGAGATGTTTAACTATTGGAATTGAGAAAGTGAGTTTGGCTTTTGGACTGAAACAGTGCAATTGCCGTCATTATTACATGATTTTCTGTTGTTTGTAGAGTAAACTATGTTCATGTTTTTCTGTTTTTGATTTATTAAGTCAGTTTTTTTCTTCTTCTTTTTCTAAAGCTGCTTTTTAAGATTTTGATATTCCTGTAAATAAGGTATGCTTAATAAAACCAGACATTGTGTATCCATACACTTGTAATTTTAACTGTTTGAAATAGAATTTGTAGCATTCAATGAATCCAACATTTAAAACTTATGCATATGCCGGTGCTCTCTCTTAGGTGTCACATGTATACTCGATACATTTATAATAAAAAATGCTACAATTTCATTGCTATTGGCCCTGGGCAGATGCAAAACAAGTATAATTTCTGAGAAATCCTGTTCCCCCTAAGGCTTTAGCATAGAGAGATCACTGGTCTCAATTATTCACAGTAGGTTTGGTAGTATTCTTAGTGACATTCTTCATCTTTTTGATTTTCTTGAGTGTCCTTCAAGGCACACTGTCCTCTCTCTTTACTTTTACCCCATAGGAGCATATACATGCCAGAAATAACCAAGGCTGATCCTACAACACTGCTTATTGCAGATAGGAAGGCATTAGGGAAAATGCAATATAAAAAGTGGAAGAAAAAAATAGAGTGATAACTAGAACTAACCTTCCGAGATAAATTTCCTCTTTTAATATCCATAAATCAAGCACAGCCACAAACATCTGTAAAAGTGGGGTAAATGCTGCAGTAAAAACTGGACCCTTTTGTTTGACACACCATGCCATTGCCACATAGCACAAGCCTGTTCCCACCAGCCCCTAGGATAGCCAATTTGAGTGCAAAACATTTTACACACATAAATTATCCTTGTTTAAACTTGTAACTAACATATATCTTAATTTGAAAAGAAACTTTGAACATGTGTTAAAAAATAAAGAATATTCTTACAGAATATACAACAGTCAATATTTGTAGCTTTCCTTTGAGAATCCATTTGGCATTGTTTCTATGAACGATCAAATTTAATATTGCTGATTGAATGGTAGCAAAGAATGACAAAATGGATGTGCTAGAGTATTGATATGGATACTTTTTGCCAACCCTTTCTTGCATAAGAAACCATGAAGACCATAAGAGGCAACCTGCAATTAGAAATATTGAACCTATAATCCATTTCTTTAGATCAGAGGATGATTGTGTTGTTGTGGCTTTGTCTTCTATGTGATGAGATTGTGGGTTGATTATGGGAATTCCTTTATAAAGGATCAATACCAAAGCACCACCAATACACACAAAAGTTCCCAAGATTTTGGCTTTAGCACTCTTGCTTTTCATGTTCACTTTCTCCATCCTAACAATATCAAGCCAAAGGATGATAGTTATTGTGAGATCTATTATTTACTGTAAGTTCCACTATTTTTTTTCAATAAGTTTAAGCTCCACTAAATTATCACAGGACATTCTAAATTATAACATTTTTTTTGTTTTTTCTTCTTTGACTTTTCATATTTTCTAATCTTTCAAAATGCTATTTTTTCTTTTCTAGATTTTTGAAGAAAAAAATCAAAATGTATTAGATGTTTATAAATCAAAAAAAGAGATAATAGTATTTAGTAATGTGTATATATTTTATATATTAAAAATAATGTGTATCCACATGATAAGGAATTTTTTTTCCTTCTTTTACCCTTGATTGTTTTCAAATTTAATAAAATAAAAAATTAGTCAAACAAATACAATAAGAAATAAAGAAAATTAAAATTATAAAAATGTCAAATAAAAAATTAATAAATATTCATAGTAAAAATTATAAATTAATAAATATTTCATCTTATTTTTATCTGCCTATAACCTATCTTAGTCCTTAAAGGGGTCATTATTTGTCTTACCCCATTGGGAGTGCCATAATGAACGTGAATACAGGCACCGTATTGAGGAATGCACATGAGAATGTTGCTGATGTATATTTAAGTCCAACTAGATAGAGGTATTGAGTCAGTGTTGCTCTGAAATACATTCATAAAATCAAATTTTAGTGGCCACTACTTGAAAGTTGAAACAACTTCCATATATTTCTAGCTAACAAAGGAAAATGACATTTGAGTTTATGGAAGTGGTTAGTCTTTTTATAATGTGATAAACCATTATTTGAATTTTGTTGTGAGTGTGTGCACTAACATTTAATGTTATGTTGACTTCTCGACTATGATTATTATCTCCCATATGAGGTATGTATATTTATGAAGAGAATTATATCAATGGTATAGCTAGCATTTGGTTAGAAGAGTACTTACCCTACAAGGGCACTAAAGAAAAGGAGACATATTATATGAGCATTTATCTTGCTTTCCCTGTAAAATGTAAAATTATTAATAAAAAAAAACTAGAAAATGTTCAATCTTAGTATGAAAAATAATGATAAGCATAATAATTAAGAGAATTAAAATATATGATACCTTTCAAAGATGCAAGCAATAGGTGCCAAGAAAATGGCTGCAATTGCTTGTCGATATGTTAAAATGGTTAAATGATCCATTCCTTCATTGAGAACCTTCTTCAGAAATACATTGACAAGGGCTAAAGCTAAATTAACTATAATCATAACCAAAATTGGCTTCCACATTACCATTATGACTTATATTTCTTTTATTTGTAAATATAATATACAGAGTTTTGAAAACATGCTGAAATGGCCAATATTTTCTTCAATATATAGAGATGAATTAACATCCCAAAGAAGAGAGGAGAACAAAGATATATTCCTTCCAAAATATTTTTGAATTTATTATTTCTTTGGTGGGAATTTACATATGTCATTCGACTTTCGTCAGCATATCTTTGATTGACCTCATGCCACCCAAAATGGGGAATTTACTTGTAAAATTTAATATATATTTTTTTTATATAAGTCACCAGATATTAATATAAAAAAGAAAGAAAAATACAAGCTTACTTGTAAAATTTAAATGCTAATTTTGTCAACAAAAAAAATTTAAATGCTAATAGAGATAATCTACTTGGCAATGTCAAATTTTAATTTTAAATTTATGGTTTATAGTTTATAAGTTCATTTTAAAAAAAACGATTTGTTTGATAATTTTTTTTCTTATGAGTTTATATTTACTAGTTTACTCTCTCCGTTCCTTTTTACTTGTCGTTTTAGAAAAAATTATTTGTTCATTTTTACTTGTCGTTTTGACAATTTAAGTTATATTTTGTCTATTATACTCTCCTTCCTATTTTATTTTATTGACTAAATTTTGTATAATTTTTTTTGTTGAAACAATATAATATTTTTATTCTATACACATTTTTTTGTTTTTAAATAAAGTTTGTTACAATATTTTTAGAAATAGATAATGTTCGTGAAAAAGTAGGAGTTTATTGATGGATTAAAAAAATATATATGATATATTTAAAAATAAAGGGCATAATAGGAAAACAAGGTACAAAAATACACTCTCCTATTTTAGTCTTTTTTTCTTTCTAAAATGATAAGTAAAAAGTAACGGAGAGAGTATATCTTAATTATTATTACTTTTTCAATTTTACTCATGTCATCTAACTCAGAAAAAAAATATTGAATATTAATTAAATATTTTTTTTATGTCATTCATATCTATTATAATTTATAGACTAATTCAACCGTAAATTTTACTAAACATTACAAATTTACCAACTAATTAATTCGTTATAAGTTACTAGTAACTTATAAACGATAATATTTTTTGAGCATTGAAATACATTAATTTATACATAAATTAACTTATGAGCTACTTGCTATTTTTTTTAAACTAGTCTTACGCTACATTCACTTATCAAATGCAATGTGAAGTATAATATATATAATATAATATGATTCTGTAAAAAAAAAATTGTATGATATGATGGAAAAGAATGGAATAAACTTGCTGTTTGTTGTACACTGTTTAAATATTTTCATGATGAAATGAGGAAAATTGATGCGATCTCATTGTGGAATTGTACAGAAAAAGAAATTGCGGTATGATGAAATACATTAATATATTTTGAGCATTGAAATACATTAATCTATTCTGTTACATTCAATGTTTTTCATTTTTTTTTTGACTCAATGTTTATGATATTTATTTATTTATTTGGTAACATTATCATATTTATTAATGATGTCGTAACGCACCATAAACACACATGCAAACATCTTTTTCTTTACGTGTAAATAGTACAAAGAATAAATCATAAATTTTCCCTGAAATTGTAAGGATAAGTCATTGTTCACCCTAAAATTTACAAATAGACAAAAATATAAGTGAAATCCTTCAATTACACGACATGAGCTAATATATAAAATGCATGTATGGCACTCCAAATACAATGTCATATATGTATAACACGTCATGGAGACTAAATTGAATATTGAAATATGTTTAGTCGTAACATCCTATATGGTTTGGAATGTTGTTAAGAGTGTCACTTTGGATGAGATTTAAAAATATCTTATTAACAAACCACATCTTATAAGTTAATTAATTTTGTGAGATCAAAGTTTGACTAAAAATTTGTTGCATCAAGTTTCAACTATTTGATCATTTATTATTTGTTCTTGTAGAATAGTTCATGCGGTAAGAACTAAGGAACATAATATAAATTAGGTAGAGGTCAATTTTATAAGTTAAATTAGACACAATTTAAAATTTGAAGATAAACCTCCGGAATAAAGTGTTAGAATAAACTCATTTTAAATTAGCTTCTTAGGACTCTTGATACACATGATACATATTAATTGTTTACTTAAAAGTCTAAATTAAAACCATTAAATCTTACTCTTTTTAATTAATGAGAGTTATTTAAATAATAATTGGTCAAGCAGCTTTAGCCTTTAAGCATCATTAGAAAGAAAACTAGAGACAGATATGACAAGGTCTCCATTTTGTTAGAATATATTCTTTTGAAAATTGCTTAAAGAAAAAACTTTTGAATTGCTACTTTAAGTAGTTTTTTGTATTAATTTAGTTCTATTATTGGCAACTGGCAAGGAAAACATGTCAAATGTCAAGTCTTAATAAAGGAGACAGAAGTTAATGGAAAATGGAAGTATGCTCCTCATATATATGGCTAATTCATGAAACAGAATATCATCATTTAATTTAATTTGAGTGCTTGAATAATTTTGGATATATCACTTCAAATACAGTTTTCAGCACTTAGAAATTATATTCTCTCTCTGCTTATTAAGCTTTGAACTTGAAAGTATTTTTGGACCACTGATTTTTATTGTTGATATATAACACACTAGAGTATCATTTAATAAAAAATTGCTTAGCACAAAAGTTAGAATTTGAATTAAATGCAGCTTTGTTGCTCCTCTTTTAACTAATGTGATTTTTGTTAAATATGTATATACAGTGGTGGAGTCAGGAAACTGTCAAAGCCCGGGCTAAATCTCAAATTTATACAAATTTTTTAGTTTTGCAATGGAAGTTTTCAATTTTGAAATAAAAAACTCAGTTTTGTCCTAAATTAATCCCTACGAATCTTAGTTTTACTCTAAACTAACTCCTAAAATACCAAAAATTTAATTTTCACTAAAAAATCTCAACTTTGAACCAAAAAACCTCAATTTTGCCCTAAATTAATCCCTAAAAATATCAATTTTACCCTAACTTAACTTCTAAAATATCAAAAATTTTGGACTGAGCCAGGGCACTAGCCCTAGCAGCCCATATGCTCTCTTCGCCCCTGTGTATATACGATGGTTGATTATTCGATAACGTTGACCTGATAGCAGATGATCCAACAATTTTTTTGAATAAATGATACCACATCACTCAATTAGTTGACATGTCATAAAAATGTGAGTCAATTTGATAGAAGGGATAAAATGTCTGAATATTTTAGAGTTCATTCAAGTCATCTTCGTTTCTTATGGAAAACATGGGACTATATATATGATATTGTTTTGACAGAGGGACTATATATATGACGTCTAAAATTAAATTAAATCAAATATAATCGGCATGTGATTAGAAGAAGTGATAAGTGTCTCAAACACCTTATAAAATGTTTGATATCTTTAATTTTTGCGTATGAGAAAAACCAAGTTAAGAGGGAAAATGATTCATTTTATCTATCTAACAAATTTTCCAAAGAAAAAGCGGATACTTCGTGCTTAATTATAGAGAAAAACTAAATCAATTAAGAGGGAACACCCCCACACCCTTTCATATTTTAAGCATGTTTGTTTGAGTTTGAAACCATATATTTATGTCACTAAAGTTTTATGTTGTTTTTTAAATTTATATGAGACAAATGAAAAAAAAAAACTTTGTATTGATATTTGATACTTTAAAAATGGTAAATGTTAGCCATATCCTAGATAATTATATATTTATATACTACCCAAACTTCACATTATGATAAATATATTTGAGAAAAGAGTTACTACATAGCAAATTTAAGCTTTTTAGATTAAGAAAATGCATCTAAAAGATATTTATGTGGAAATATATTTAAAAAGGTGTGGAGGTATATCTATGACAATTGCCTTATTATTTTGTTACAAAATATTACAACATTATTTGATGAGGGAGTACATGAACCTTTACTCTACTCTGGGACCTATATTTGATGAGTAGTCTTACCTAAGATCAACAAAGCTATATTAATATACACTCCCCACCTTCAAAAACAAGGTTATATTAATTATATACGTTGTCAAGAAAATGAGATTGGCCATTGTCAAAGGTGGCCTAATAAAATTGGATAGGGATATAAAACATGTACTTTTATAGACTTATACTACTTGTTTAAATATTTTTATAGTATAAATATTTTTTTTATAAGCTTTATAAATGTAATCAGTTGTTAATTATGTTATGGTTTAATTTTATCAAAAAAAATTATGTTATGTTTAATTGATGAGGCTAGCACCAACATAGTTGGGTCTAGTGAAATACATTGGTTCATTTTGCAACTTAGCAAATTTAATGTTCAATAGCATATATCTTGAATATTTTGGCATAGCAATTTTTATTTATACATAGTTTGATATTGGCACCCCATCATGAAATCAAAATGTATCCATCACTCACCTAATAGTATCCCTTTCCCTTTAGAATCACGTTGCCTAAATCTTAGTACAACATTTCTTCACTCATAAAGCCAACAACGTGCTTTAGAATTTTTTTCTTCCATTCAACTACCTAGTATACTTCAGATTGAAACAGAATTTCTCATTGAAAGAAATTTTGCTTAGAATATTGCAAACAAAAAGTAAATAAATTTAGCCACAATGTTGTTTTAATGCCACCAAATTCAATTATTTATCTAGACTTGAAAAATAATATCGTATTAGTTCCTACGTGTCAACCCTTCAGTTCCTAGAGAAAATGAACCCTAGTAATATCAAGTTTGGGCAAGAGGTAAGTAATATCTGGTCAAGAATTGTTCCGGTCAAAATTTGAACTTGGATTTTTTAGAATATTCTAAAGAAAATGAGTTCTAACAATATGAAATTCAGCTAATGTAAGTAATGTTTGGTAAAAAATTGTTTCAATTAAGATTGAAAATCATATTTGATATTTAAGCTCAATATGAAATGATTAAAATATCAATAAAATTTAGTTAGTTGGTCTTTCTTCATCCAATTCAAAACTTGTACTTGAATTCCCCAACCAACAACAACAATATCCATAAGATTCTTATTTATTTATATGATCAAAATATAATTTCACTACATAGAATCATATAATGATGATGAATAGCCTTATCTGGCTCCAAAAAAACCCAACATTCCAACCTGGATGGGACTTAGAAGAAATTCATGCCACATTTTTCAAATGCATAAGTTGGCAAATGGAAGAAACAATGGATACAATAAATTGTCCTTACCATTATGTATGTGACAAAACTTACCCTTCAAATTACCATTTTGCCATTGATATCTTAGTCCTTCTTTTCACTACAATTTCTTATTTTTTGACTCTTGTAATTGTGATTTTGAATACTATCTCAAGAAAAAAAACAATCTTTTTGAGTCAATCAAAAAGATTTTTATTACCTTCTGGTCCTATATCACTTCCACTTATAATCTTAATCTTTGCAAAGGGTCATCAAATCAATACAATTTTTCCACTTTCTTGTATTGGTCCAGCAATTCTTCTATTGGTACTAATTTCAGCATTATCTTTTGATAATGAAGATGATTATAAGGATATTAAGTACACTTTTTTTGCAGCATCAACAGTTTCTGGAATTTTGCATGCAAGTTTATATTTGGATTCAATTGTGTTACCTTATTATACCGGTTTCGACGCATTGATGTCTTCGACACTTTCAGGTGAATGTGCAACATGTGTGTGTAGGAAAGAAACTTTGGTTGTTGGAGGGAAACTAGTGAAGTATAAAGGTTGGTCAATGACAACATTTTTTGTTGTTGGTGTTCTTTGTTTGAGGATTATATGTAAAATATATGGAGAAAATGTGGGGAAATTTGTGTCTATGATTAAAATTTTGATGGAAAGGTTTTGTTGGATTTTAATAAGTTTGGATTGTGTTTACTTGATGGTGAAGTTACCACCAGAAAGAGTAATGTTGAGAGTTGTTGCTTTTGGAGGCATATTTCTTTTGATTTTGCTTCATGTTCTTAAAGAGGCATGTAGTCAAATTTATGCAATGGCTTATGTGGTAGAAAAATTGAGATTGGTGTCGAAGTCAACACCATTGTAATATAAAAATCAAAATTATTTTTTTACATTGTGGTCAGCAACCGCAATTGCGACTTCAATATGTTAATAATTTTGAGGTCTTTGCAACGGTGTTGATTATAGTTGTAATTTCGATTGCATCGTCCTTATTTTCTTGCATTTTGCAGTAATGTAAAGACTTGATATGTAACTGTAACTACAACTGCAATTTAAAACGATGGAAACCAAAATGAGTTTTAGGATATTGATAGCTTATTTTTGTTGGAATTTGTAAATGATAAGCTGTTTTGTTTATTAGACTGTGAGTAAAAATGATACTGGCAAGAAAATACATGAAAACAAGCCTAATTGAACTTAAGACCAATACATTTTCTCTGTTTAAATTTAATCAGCCGCGCGCTGAGTAATACGTCTGCATGATGGTGAGAATAAGCAGCACAACGGCCGCCATAACTCCTATCAATTTCCAAACCGTAGGTATATGGTCGCGTATCAAAATTCTGTACCAGTTTCGACAATAGTACAAGACCGTCTCAAAAACACGCCTGCATTGATGCCATCCGTTTAGCGGAAATTCTAACGCTTTTGTGGCCTTTTTTCCTTTGTACACATTCAACTTCTCACAAATCTCACTGTAACTGGAATCCATATGCTCTGCTCCCTTCGAGATGGTGCGAAAAAGTGTCAGTAAATCTTCCTTGCTCGTGACACACTCGGTTAGTACTACTATAACCCCCTTTTCTTGTAGCAATTCAATGTCATGCTTACAACATATCAAACCTTTGAAGAAAAGTGCATAGGATGTGTATTTGCATTTAATCCCAATTCGACTTTGCTCCCAAGCAATCAAATTCCTCCATCTTACTTCGGTCGTTTCTTTGACATACAACACCGGAATTTCCAGCTTCCCCAATTCGTTGAAACGTATATCAAAGTCGAACGTATCCACCAACTTATGTTGCTGTTGGTGATCATTAATATTCATGTTTTGTTTTTTTGGACATATAATTATCCCAGCCGCTCGAAGCCTAGATGCACATCGAAATAGTTCTTGTTTTGCACGTTTTCCCTCTTCGCGCTTGCTTTGTTCAACCGTAGACAAGTGCATCAAATGAAGTATATGAGCACCACCAGAGGTATTCACCAAAGGGTAACCGAAAGCTTTACGAACGATATTAGCAACTCGATGATCGTCCTCAATTTCAGAACCATCAGGAAATACCTTCCGGTATAACTTCTTGAGAACAATGAAAGGTACTTGATTCTCAAGCATTGTGATATCGTTCACAACCGATAACACCTTTTCCTTGGTTTCAAGTATCGGATCATCGTAACATAACTCATAATAATCACCAAGTTTGATGAGAAGCTCTAACAGAAAACAACCATCCAATATCATTATTTTGGCGATTTCTTGAGGTAATTCTGAGTCGAAGATGCTACCACCATAGCTTGCGCGAATAATTTCGACCAACCGAAGAATATCTTTGCCACAATCTTTTAACCTTAACTCCGACGTCTTATTTGGATCTGGAACTGTTCCTTGTCGATCAAGAAACTCGCGCATGTATTGCCATTTAGGTTCTTCCATCAATTGAACACGCTTCGTTGCCCCCCTATGTAAAGGTCCTATTGAGATAGACTTTGGCTTGTAAGCCTCCTCATTCGGGGCTCGAAGCTCGTCTGAAACGCTGCAAATGCTGCATGCCTGAACTTCTATGTGATCTAGAGACCCCAACATCACTTCCATGTGAACAAGCCAACTAGAGTCAGATTCCATCTTTCAAATAGAAATATATATTTGCAGAGTTATAAGAAGGAATGGTTCACAATAAGCAAAACAAATTTTGGTTTATCTTTCCACTATGCATGCTCTAAGTGTTTTATAGATGAGAATCTAACAACAACCAATAATTGAATTCAAAATAAGGAAACTTGAACACTTTTCTATATTAATAAAAAATGACTATAGTCTATCTATAGTAGTACTGCATAGTACGAAGAAACCACGAAGTTGGCAAATCTGCTTTCAAGCCGCCTTGATAGACAATTTTTTTGTTTGTGCATATATATATATATATATATATATATATATATATATATATATATATATATATACTTTTATATACAAATGCATAGACTAATTCTTGAGTTAGGTAGGACCACGATGATAGTCGATAGATGACAAAACTCTTACTTAAGAGATTTACTATTACTGCATTATCATGGCTGAATTTGATCACAAAATTTATGATTAAGCTAGATGAGATATGATGATACCATGACTTATATGCAATTTTGATCCTCTATTTCACTAAATTTACAATTTTAAATAAAGATTTCATATATTTAGACTTTTTTATTTATTCAAAACTGGTTCAAACTGAATTGATTACACACCTATCATCAAAAGTCATGTACCCAAAGTGTAAACTGTAAAACCTGGATATGCAGCATGTCATTCTTTCAAACTTTGAAAACTAGTAGTACTATGTTTCTGCATCCAGCTATAAAAAAATTGAAAAAAAAATGTGATGAAATTTTAATAGTTAGATCTCTTTAATGCTCTCTCTCCGGTGAAAATTCGCACCGGAGACAATTTTCTCCTAGTTACTAGTCAATATATCCTAAAAATAATCATGGGTAAAAAGTTCCGATGATGAGTATCATAAATAATGAGATCGAGGGAGTATTTTACGTGGATAAAATCAACTGTGCTAGCAATTCATAATGTTTTTTTTTTGTTTGAATCATGTATCTCTGCGTTTAAAAGGATGACAAAACTCTTCCTCAAAAAAATTTAAGCATTTTTAGGACTGATTTCGATCTCATAATCTCTGAATAAGCGCTTGTAATGTGATTTGTTACCATCTCATCCAAGTGTTCTTGGGTCTAGCAACTCATAATGTAAAAACATTAAATAATTTTTTTTGTCTTGACATGAAATCATTTTTTAGTAGAAAAATTTATATAATGTATTAAACGACCAATAAAGTCTTTTTTAATCTAAAAAGAAAAGTCTTTCCAATTAAAAAAAATTGAAGAATTAATATTGAGTGGCTAATGAGAAAATGACGACTCAATAATTAATATATGTCCTTTTCCGTTCTATAGAATTAATAACCACAGAAGTTTCCTATGTTCATACTTGCTAGCCCCTCATGTTATTACTATTTTAATTTTATTTTATTTTAATAATAATCACAAGCATATGCATATCCCCTCGATCGTATTATAAAACCTGCATGCATTGCATACATACATCCATATATCCATATCTTTAAACAAAAACACAAATCTTTTCAATCAAAATAAGTGAATCATAGTCATTCAAAGTTGTGTGAAAGATCTGAACAATATGAATAAAGGTCATCTCAGGTATATTTGTAAACTTTTAGTAGATATCTATGCTTAATTGCTTTCTTTGTTTGTTTTTCTAGTAAAAAACTATATGCTTTGCTATATCATGTGGCTGGGTTTTCAAATTTATATCCTTTGCAGTCACGATCTCTATACATTCATGTTGTGAGTGAATGATGAATGGTACGTGATTGAGAAAAAAACTTAGGATTTTTTTTTCCATTGTCTATATTTGTTTTTATAAATCTTCTCATTATTAGCTAGCTAGTATAGTGGATGTGTTTTGTTTGAAGAAAAAAAAAAGTTTTGCTTGTTACATTTTAGATGGATGAGTCAAAATAAATTAAACAATACATGAACCTATAAGAGTTGGTATGATGGTGAAGATTTGAGATTTTGAAATATGTTTTTCTTAAAATCTCGGAATTTGAATTCTTTTTATGTTATTTTCATTGTACGATCAATTCATACATAGTAAAATTATTGTCTTCGATTGGACACATAACTAGTTCATGGTGAACTTGGTCTCCATATTTATCGGTCTTTCAGCTAGATATCAAAAAATAAATAAATATTATGACCACTCAAGTTATGTTTGTTAGACATTTTAATTCTTGATATCAACATGTATTTTGTAACTTAAGAGACTAAATTATGTAATATTTATAATTTAAGAGTCTAAAAAAATGTCTAACAAATACAATTAGTCAGCAAATATAATTTTTTCTTTTTTGCAGAAAAACTACAAACTCAGATGAACCAAATAATGGTCATGCTTCTTCGAACGAGAAGTCTGGAATTCAGTTACGAGGTGTGAAAAACATTGGCAAAACTAAGAGAGTGAATGGGTATCAGAGAAAAGTAAACAGGTTACTCAAATCCTCAGATCCAGAAGAAAACGAAAACTTACTCAAATCCAAACTCAAAAGAAATATTAATGGACATGAGACTAATCCTAACTATAACACAATCAGCGGTGGATCCAAAACCTTGAGTCAGAGAGAGAAATTTTTTGTCCTACTAATAATAATAATAATTTTAATATATATTTATATAAATAAATATTAATTATTTTACAATAATTGTAGCAATTACATTGTATTAATATGTATACAATTTTATTGAATATCGTTAATTTTAAGAGAAAATAAAAAATGAATTGACAGTGTAAAATAATTTTATACTGACATGAAACATCCAATGAATATCTTGAATTCCGCAAAATCACAAAGATCTTATTTTGAATTTAGTTAGATGCCATATTGACATTGGTTTCTGATTAGATGAGTCATGTAAAACTATTTGACACCAAAAATACATGTCTATAAAATTCTAATTTTAATGGGTCTCAACAATATATCATACAATTATGGATTTACATAAAATCTTATGTGATTGATCTATATAATATATAAACTTTCATCCAACGTTAGATTTGTTAAAATTTGAATGTTTTTTTGATGCATCGAAAATATAAATTATTTCTTCCAGGAATTGATCACTAGACATCCCCCCAAATACCCATCTAAATTTCCATGAACTTTAACCACTTTAGTTATTTTATGAAGACTTAAAATATTAGTGAGCAGTATAACATTACTCAAATGTTATATCTGTGTAATCTAAAACCTCCCGGATACTATAACATAACTCAAACGTGATGCTGTTGAATTTAATGGTATCAATAATATGTATCAAGTGATTTGAAGCTAGGGACTTGATATAAACTTGGATTGCTTAAGCATAATCTCTCAAAAGATCTATGATCATATAGTTTCAATTGCATTTCCATAAACAGAACAAATGGGTCCCCATCTTATCTACTTCTACGATAATTAGTAATGGTTACAACAATGCACATGAAGATTTGGATTATGTAAGGACCCTTCCAAGGTCACCAGTTTTTGCAATGCTCAATAATTGAGAGGTTACATGGATTTAGATCTTCTCTTGCCTTTATATTCAGCTCTCTCTTATTTTTCTAATATAAGAGTTGATTGAGCCATAAAGAAAAACCAAGTATATTAGAACAGAGAAAAAAACATAAATGAACGATTAAAATGATGGCAAATTGAGATTATGTATAAACTTTAGGGTGTATATAAACAATAAAGTGACGAGTATTGATCCCGCCTAAGATATGGCGTTGGGGATGTCCCTTTCTAAACGGGCCGGGGTTGGAATACCACCCGTCCACCATCTAGTTTACCAAATTTATAAGATAAATTGCTAGTGAAAAAATTGATATCTCATTCTCCTTCCGTCTCTACTTATAAACATCATTTAAAAAAAAAATTGTCCTTAAACATAAACAATGATACAAATTAAATCATTAGATAATTTTTTTCTCCAAACGTAACTCTAATTATTTATATGTCTAATTTGTTTTAAAATATAAAAGTTCAATATATTTAGAAGAAAAATTCAATATTAAATATGAGGTTAAATAAGTTTTATAAATATTTCAAATTCCGATTTTTAGTCTCTCTAAAAATTTCAATAAATATTGATTCCTTAAATATTTGTTGTGATTATCTTTGTTGTTTATTTTTAAATCAACTCATATACTCTTCGTATTTTCGAATGATTTTTGAATGAGTATTTCAATTCATTCAAAAATATTCAAAGAATCTGTTCTACAACAATTTAGAACTATTTAACAAAAAATTAATTATATATGAATTTTCAAACGCCAAAAATTTAATATCCATATATAATTAATTTCTTATTTAAAAATTTTAAACTTTTATTAAATTTTTATATATAATATATTAAATATGACCCGCACATTAAAACAACCAAATGTCTTTCTTAATCTAAAAAGAAAAAGTCTATCCAAATAAAAAAAAGAGGAATATTGACTGACTAATGAGAAATGACGACTCAATAAAATGTCATTTTCCAATTTTTATAGAATTAATAATTTTCATGGAAGTTTCCTATGTCCATACTAGCTAGCTAGCCCCTCATGTTGTTACTATTTTATTTTTATCACAACCACCCCCTTGTATTATAAAACCTGCATTCATACATGCATATCCTTAAACAAACAACAAAATAAGTGAATCTTAATTCCTTCAAATTAGTTGAGAGAGATTTAAACAATATCATCAACGGCCATTATTTCAGGTATACTTATTTTTGCAGTTTTGGTATGCTAGGTTCTTCTTTTTTAAGTCTAGAACTATTTTTTTTTTTGACAACTAGCTATGCTTGTTGTATCGTGTTTGCGGATTTTTATATACTGCCATTGAAACGATGATGTTTGAATTGAAGTTGGATGATTCATATTTCAATTTTTAAATAAAGAATATAGAGATAATGGTCATCGTTGCACCAACTATATAAATGTTTGAAAATCGTAACTGCAGAAAATCTATACTCAAAAAAATTTCTTTTAACAAAGAATTGTGACGTTAACTCGATATATCTTTTTTTGGCAGAAATATTACAAACATGGCCGACGCTAATATTGGTGATGCCTCTCTGAGCGAGGAATCTGAGGTTCAATTACAAGGTTCATTTGCAGAAAATATTGGCAAACCTAAGAAGGTGAACACTTATCATACAAGAATAAACAACTTTGTCAAAAGTATAAATACTAATGGAGGGGGAAACACATCTACCAATCCTAACTATCACACAAGAATTAACAACTTTGTCAAAAGTGTAAGAGGGAGGAACCCAATCAAAACTAAAAAAACTCAAAATGATCAACTACAAGAATCCAATATTAATGATATTAGTCCTAATCAAAATGTTGTTTCAAAAGTTGAAGGTCAAAATGATCAAATAATTCTTGGTCCCAATCAGCATTAGTAAAAGTTGTGAAACAAACTACATCAAATTAATATTTTCAGAGACTCTGAAGGATCAAATTCTGATTGGATTAATTCTTCGGGTTGATATGTTGGTTTTGAACGGTCTTTGTTGTTAAGATGGGTCGTTTTTCTTTTGGTGTGATTTGTTTTTGTAATTTCTTTTTCGTTGTATTAGGAGTACTTATTATACTTCTTAGAATTCCAACTTCTCTAAAAAAAGATTAATTATCTTATCCAAACACAATCGGGGTGATATCAAAATTGGAATTTAAGAAATAAAGCACACAATAGGTGACTTTAGGAATGTGTGATGAACAAAGTCATAATTGAAATGTTGTGATAATATATGGCTCTTCAATTTGTGGGCTTTTAGTATTAACTTGGCCCAACATTATTCAAGGTAAAGTAAGGAGGGTAAATAGATATACAATTGGTAAAAACATTTGCTCAAGCACAATTCTAAATATATAAAAAATACTATTAAAATCACAAATGAAGACAAAAAATGTGAAAGATTAAATGATCAAATAATATTTATTTTGGAAATAGACAAATAATATACTTTTGTATATGTCTAAATGGTTTTTTATTTAGAAATGTGACTATAGAAATATTTCTCCAACAAAAATACTTCAAGTTTGTTCTCTATATTTGCCAAAAAAGAAGTTTGTTCTCTATATAAATTTATCAAATGTATATTGCTGCAAATACTTTAATAATATACAATTTTAGATAAAATATATACTATTGAAAGAGTGCATCCAATAACACCAATCACCATGTGAGTTTTTAAAGTGGAGGATTGAGCAATCCTTCATCTACCAATTAAAGTAACTAGGAGTAATTCACTTTTTTTTAAATAAAATTCGCCTAAAAGATTAAACTTATATTTATCAAAAAAATCCTCTAAAAAATTGAACCTATATTTATTGGAATGAAAGAGAAAAATAAAGGAAAATTGTACTCTCACAAAAATACAGTAGAAACATGTAATCTCAACAAAATAAGGTAACCAAACACAAAGTAATTGATGCTTAAAAATACAAACATAATTGTTCATCATATGACAACATATAATTAAAATGTCTACTAGATATAGCTAGCCATTCTTGTATATAATTGAGTTAATTAATAAGTATCTACAGTACTCCCTCTTAATTAATTTAAATCATAAACATTATAAGTATGATGCAATATAGAAGAAGATATATTAATCAATTTTTTTTATGGCTGATTTGGGTCCCTAGCTTTGAGATAGTCTTCAAGACTTGGCTGAGCAAGAGCAAGTTGAAGAATGCTACTAGCTGGCTGGTCCTCAAAGAATGCAAACTCATCCATTGCATTTTGTTGCACTCTTTTCTTTTCTTCAACTTCACCCTTTTGAAATTCCATCATTCTCATGTTCTCCTGAAACTAATTAATTATTCCTCAAATTAATATAATTAACATTCTATCTAGTTAATTAATTGGTGAAATTGATTTAATGTAACTGCAATTGCAACGGTAGACTTTAGTAAAAAAAATTAATGGTCTCTACAAACGGCATCACAACTATAATTTCGACCACATAACTGATCCTAAACCAAATTAGTCGGTCTAATGGGTCACATACTGGCGGTGAAAAGTAATAATTTCGGCTACACAAAATAATTTGAATGAATTTTAGTATCAATGAGGCTAATTAATTAACAACATTAGTAGTGGTAAATATTCTTACCCAGTTGGACAAGTTGATATTTTCCTCTTCCAAGATTCTTTCCTGTATTAATCACAACAAAGATATAATTACGGATGATGTGTCAATTAATGAATGATCAATTATATAAAGGTGGGAATTTTGTGTGTGGAATTTAATCATTAGTGTTAATTGTGTGACCTTGATTCTTAGATTCTTAATTTCATGCTGCAAGAGCTCAACCTACATGTAAAATCAGGTCAAATAATCAATTACAAAATAAAGAAAGCATAAAAAAATGACCAATGAGTACTCTAATTTTCGATTACCCGTAATGATGAAATAATTAATAATTATGTTTAAATGATACATTGTTTTCATTAAAAAAAATTGATCAAATTAATTTCATTTTTCCCTCTACTATGAATATGACAAAAAATTATAATTATTAAAATGAAGTAGAATAAGAAAATTAAAACAAAAGTAAAAAAAATTTATTTTCATTCTTTAGTCCGTGATTTTCCCTATCAAATAGGGTGTCAATCACCACTACACAAACTAATGTTTAATAGGTAATTTGTATTTTGAAGCGAAATCATATTAATTAAGTTTAACCTGACGGTTTCGAACTTTCGCAAGAGAAATCTCTAATTCCGCTTCAAGTTTAGTCAAGTCATCAAACTTAAAACCGCTCATGTCAGCTCCTAAATAACGTTCAATTCCCAATTCAATTTGAAAACTTTCTTGTCTCAACATTGCCATGTCACGTGCCATTTCCTCCTATAAATACATTAAATCAATTTTTAACCCAAAAAAATATTTAACCAAGAAATTACAAGAAGATTTAATTAATTTTTCACAAGCAACATTAAAAAAAAAATAGTATATGAGTGAGGCTCATACCCTTTGGTGATTAATCTGGTGATCATCATAATCCATCATAATGCGTTTACCATTAGATCTCTCATACTTTTCAATAATTTGGTTCATACTGAAAGGAAAAAAAAAATCACTTAGTTTATGAAGTATGTATCACATATTCACATATACTATAGTACATGAACAAAATCCATGACATGAAACATTAGCACAAGATATAGGTTTACTAATTTTGTATTATATTGTAGCTTAAGAAAAATCTGTATAGAAATTTGAAAGATGAAAATTTTCATTACTATTAACTGATTGAGATAAGATAAGGAAAAATGAAAGTGAAATGTAATTAATCACCACCACATGGTGTATGTCTGGAAAAAAAAGAATTATAACATGATGAAATAATTGTAACAATATTAATGTCTTGCGTCATCAGAAGAATAAACCAACGGTCTAAGTCACACAGTCAAGTTGGTTGGTAACATTAATTTGAGAAAAAAGAAACCAAAAACTTACCATCATCTACATTTCATTTTTTTTTCTTCTATTTTGTGAGACAGTTTCATGTAGGTTTCATGTCATAACATCAATTTCACTCTCATGCATGTACAAAAATGAGAAGCATAACATAATACTAGTATATGTTTAAAACTACATTAGAAATGTTAGAATTATTGTGATTTAAACAAAATAAACAAAATTAATAATTAACTATATTAATTTTGTAGAGAGAAAATCAATTAAACAAAATTCTAAAAATTAAACTCCAAAATAAACTTCCTTAAACATGTACTTCCAAACATCAATTGCTCACTCACTCATATACACACAACAATGAGAAAGAGCTTTTGAAGAGAGAAAATCAATTAATCACCCTAGAAGAAACACACTCTATAGTACTAGTGTTAATTAATATACACAAGTTTCTCTTATAGAAAAATAATCAATCAAAATTCTAAAAAATAACCATAAAATATTAAAAAAAAAAACATATTTTTTAAAAGCCATAAGTGAAAAAACATGAGTTTCAATAACACAAATTCTACAATATGAAAAAGGGATCTAAGAAAAAGAAAGAAAAAAAAAAGTAAAAAAATATAAAGAACGAAATGAAGGCGAGGGTATATATATAGCTAGATAAATATACATACCTATAAGGTTCAGAGCAGTATTGAAAGAGCTTTCCAGTGCTAGAGAAAATGATGAGACCAATTTTTGCATCACATAACACAGAAAGTTCATGAGTCTTCTTGAGTAATCCATTTCTTCTTTTGGAAAATGTAACTTGCCTTGTTGTTGTGTTTTCAATCTTCTTTATCTCAATCTTTCCACGACCCATTTTCACAAATTAGAAAACCCTAGCTAGCTATATATATAAGCTACACTTTCTTCCTTTAATTTGATCTATGTCATTTATACCACATAAAGAAAAAACAAATTAATTAAGATGATCATAAACAAAATTAAATAAAACACTAGCAACACATTTTAACTTTTTTCTTATTAGTAATTAATTAAAAAAAAGTTAATATTTAAAGAATTCAACATATTAATGTGGATGCATAATAAGAAGAAAGGAATAATAAGAGATGGAGAAGAAGTGTTACGCATACCTTACCCTCTTTTGATTTGGAAAGAAATGTGAACTAAGTGTTATGAAATTTCACACATTAAATAGACTAAAAGGGTAGAAATGTAACTTTATTCTGCTTTGAGAGGCCACATAAGGGTAGAAATGTTCTAAATGAATTTTGCTAAATTAAGAAAAAGGTAAAAAATATTAAAATTGCTACATTGGGAATTTTTTTGACTCATTTTGAAAAGACAATTGAATAAGAATTAAGAATCCTTGGTACTACATGTGCCAACAAGAGAGCAATCATATACATTTTGAAGTTATGTGACTTATAGTTTTCAAAATACGTATATATGCAGTTTGTATAGCTTATTTATTTATGTATAGACATTTTGTGTTGAATGCCTTACATTGTTAATTGGTATTTACAATCATTTGGTACACAATATAATAAAAAAATTTGGTTAAATATAATACTTTCTCCGGTCTTTAATATAAGAAAATATTTGCATTTTAAATTGATTGAGTTTCCAACTTATCTAGTCCATAATAATGTAGATTAGATATATTAAAAATTCAATAAATCTAAAAAGAAAATTTTCTTATATTAAAGACCGGAGGTAGTATTGTTTACAATTCAACCTGAAAGTTAGTCGATATATCGATAAATAACTTTTAATTGTTATTTTTTTTTCTAAATGTACGTTAAGAAAGAAATGGACTTTGTCCCTCGTCAATTATGAATTTCTTAACGTAAATTTTATGATTGTGAAAAACTCATAATTGTTAAAAACTCATATATAACTAAATCTTCCACCCGTGCGTTGCCCGAGTCTTATATGCTGTTATGTGTAGCAATCAAATATATGATAAAAATTCTTGAAATTACTTTTCTTTCAAATACATATTTTATAATCCTTGCTATAAGCATCTTTGTTCTATTACATAATTCTAATTTCTAATCTGTATTCCACAATAACATAATTGGAACTCTGACTTTCAGTTTTATCTTTCATTTTAAAAGTACCGATTCACTAATTGGGTTTAAAAAATTCATAATTGTGTACATCATCTACTGCATCCTCATCAACATTGCATGAATATAGAATATCATTCATATTTTCTAGACACCAACACATGTATATGTACAGATTTTTAATAAATTTCATATACCACTTAATTTGGATATGTAATTCCTTATCAGCATAATAATCATATAATACTACTTTAGTAAGAAAAACTATATTATTATTATTATTATTATTATTATTATTATTATTATTATTATATACAACATCTAAAATAACGTATGAAGTGACATTATTGAAAAAATAAAATTATACTAACATTTAATATCATAAAAAAATTACATACATTTCCTTTAAATATCAACTAATCACTCAAACATAAATAGCACAACAACAAAAATATTGAAGTGGTTTCCGACGATGTGGGGAATTTAGACATTAAACATGGAGAAGGAAAATCTAGTGAAGATGATAATAAAGTGAGAGTAGTAGAAAGAGGTGAAGAAAAGATCATGAAAGCCACCTTCTCAACATACTTACTAACGATGAATCCAAACCTGTCAATCTGAAAATCTATCGTTTTTTTTTCATCTTCTTTTTTGATGAAATGGTTTTCTACGTTTTGAATGCGTTGCTCTGGTTTTCAATGGAGATAGAGAGAGGTTTTCTTTGTAATAGATGGTAGAAATAAAAATAGAAATAATACACATTTAGAAATTGGAAATCATAGTGCAGATTATTGTTTTGTGATTCCATTAGAAAAGAAAATAAGTTGGATGACTTTCAAGAATAGTGCTCTGAAAACAATAACTTTTAGTAGATGAAAATATTAACACATCAATTAACATGTGCTACTTTTTAGAAAAATCAGTTAATCAAAGTCTAGGAATACTATAAGACTAGATTATCACTAATAACAATTAACATGTGCTTTTTTTTTTAGAAAAATCAAATTATCAAAGCCTTGGAAGTTGGAATACTTAAGATAAGATTATCATACATTAATTAATAGTACACGAATTTGAATTTTGGAAAGTACCACATGCATGTTTTTTTATAATAATAATAATAATAATAATAATAATAATAATAATAATAATAATAATAATAATAATAATAAAAGTGATAGAATTAGAGTTAGCAAGAGAAATGTTAGTATTTGGGAGGGAAAAATTAGGTTTAATTGTTACTTGAATTTTAAGCATCGTAACAAACATATAGAATAAAAGATATGGTATTTGTGGTACTCAATGTTATGCCACTCTTCCTTCTTTTGTCTTTTGTGACATTTCTCATTTCTCTGATCCACATATGCTCTATCTGCTGAGAAAATGACTTTGTGCCAATTTTGAACTTTGTTAATGACATTATAAACAAGAAATTGGAGTAAAATGTACCAGATTATCCAATTGTATTAAAATTTGACTTAATATTCCAATGTTTCCAAGATTTTCATAAAAGATTCGACTAACTCGTATTCAAATGTCTTTATAATCGTCCGACCTTTCTCTGACTAAGAAATTCAGTTAACCCTAAATTAAATTGTTTATCGATCTCGGCTAACAAGTTATTTTTATTTAGGAGTAAACAAAAGTAAAGTAATTTCAAAAAGCTAATTCATTTCCTAACAACAACATCTGAACTTTTTGCTAAAATAAGAAAAAGGTAATAATATTAAAACTGCTATAAAGAGAAAATTTTGACTCATCATGAAAACACAATATACATGAAGACGAATCCCTGCAGACTGATTCCTTAGCATGTGCCAACAAAGAGAGGTAGCAATCATCCACACATTTTGAAGTTATATCGCATAGTTTTCAAAGTACAAATATGCAGTCTGTATGGCTTATTTATGCATGCATATTTCTGTTATGTGTGTGTCAATGTGTCATACATTGTTTTTTTTTTAATTAAAAAAAGCGATCCTCATGCATTTAAATTTATAAAGTATATCAATTGATATTTTAATAATTTATTCAATTTCGCTAAAAATTAAAAAGAATGAATTTGTGAACAAAATCACACATCTAAATTAATAACATAATACGGCCTAATGACAAATCTTACAATTGTTATGACAAAATTAAAGTGTCCAGAATAGTCTTGACTATGGATCTGCAATGTTGAAGACGCTAAAGTCATTGAATCTGTACTGAATTTAGATCGATGCAAATTTACACAATCTAAATATAACATAATTGCATAAAAAACAATTTAAAAATACACGTTGACTTAATGGTAAGAATTAAAAATGAGTTTGCATAATAATTTTCTTTTGGCATTAAAAATGGTTGAATCCCTATGGATGAGAATCTCGTTGGGTGTAAAATGATTCAGCATCTAAGAATCTATTGGTTTAAAAAATTGAGAAGGTTTTTTCTTTTGGCAGCATACATTACAAAGTATGGATTTGTTGATATTAATTGAGAAGGTAAAATGGAAACTGACTGGTGGACTCAAGTGGTATATCACCTTTCGAGCTAGGAGGAGTCCTAAGGACTATGACACTTTAGAAGCCATAGTGCATACTACTTTAGTTCAGAGAAAAGTTGGGGGTATACGGATCAAAATGCCTGGAAGCACTTGGTAAAGTAGGCTTTGGTTTGAATATTGTCCCTGCTGCTGTTCACGCACATCTAAAAAAATCCATTCTAGTTTCTAGTGTTGCATTTGTTGCTACACTATTTGGTTTATTTGAACTGAATATGAACATATGCTTTTAAATTATTTCCAGACAAATTCTAACATATTTTGTCATACTGAGCTGTCAAAACGGGCTGTCTTGCCCATTTCGACCCGGCCTGAACGGGCGGCGGGTTTCATCAGGCCGGACTAAAAAGTACGGAATAAAAAATAAATTAGAAAATTAGTGCCCGAATCTGGCCCTTTACGGGCTAGCAGCCGCCCGGATATGACCTTTTTTTTTCACTATCAAAAAACAATTTTATGGAGGGCCAAAATAATCTTAATTATTTTTCCTTATGTCCCATTCAAGATAAATAAAAGTTGTTCAAAAAATTGAATTTAATGTTTTGAGTCTAATGTTTTGGTTTTCATTAAAGCACCCGAAAATTATTACTCTTTTTGTCTTGATATTCAATTAAGACTTAAATAATTAATTGGTCCATGTAAATTCATATATTTTCAATTTTAGTCATTCTATGTTAATTTTTTTGGAATTTATCCCTGAATGTTTAAATCATTTTTGTTTTAGTTCTTAAATTAACCAATAAATCATTTTAGTCCTTAAATCATTTTTGGAATATATATTACAATGTTAATTTACCAATAAATTACTATTTTTTTTGCACACACACTTTCTCTTTCCAGAAAAATTAAAACCACTAAAATAAAATTGTAACAAACTTTTTTTTTTAAACGGCTAATATATATATATATATATATATATATATATATATATATATATATATTGATACACTAGAGAAGCACAAGGAGTGCAACTTCTAGCGATAAAATAATAAGGTACAATGTAATGTTTATCAAAACAAGATAATCCGGTGACGCACACAAAGACATAAATACAAGAAGTCGCCGAAAAGCACTCAGAATACCTACCCACCCCACCAACCTAAGCAAAGCAGTGGGTTGGTATACCAGCAACTAAAAACCGCATCAAAGCCTTTGTGGCGTACTTTAAGCCACCACCGCACCTGTAATTTGATTTGATCTATAAACTGCTGTGAGTCCATGAGATTGTTGCGAAAAATACATTCGTTGCGACATTTCCAGATCAGCCATACTGTAGCTAGCCACAAGACCTGAAACATATGATAAGGTTTTACCGAATGAAATTGGAGGCCCCGAAACTGTTGGGCATGATCCACTGCATCCGTTGGTAAAACTCCTTGAATGCCTAACCAAGAAAGAACACCAGACCACACCTTTTGAGTAAGATTGCAATAAAAAAATAGATGAGATAGTGTTTCAACATCAGGGCAACCAAAGCTGCATAAATGGGATCCATGAGGAATAACCCACCGGTGAAGAAGATTATCTCTTGTCGGAAGTCTATTAAGGAGTAACCACCATGCGAACACGGAGACCTTCAAAGGAACCAACTTATGCCACGCTAAGTCACGAACAAGTGCTGGAACACCAACCGGACCACCATGTCTGGTCTGAGCAAGATATGCCTCTTTGATTGTATATGTATCTGTAGTACCACTAAACCATCGCCACCTGTCAGAAACACCCGGCTGCAATATTATTTAACAGAGAACAACACTCCGTCAAGACCACTTCTTCCCATACAAACAAATTTCTCCGCCACACCCACCCATCCCCACCACACTCCAACCTCGGCGACACATCTCTCCCATTGAAATTTGGGACTCCACGAAAAGCCCCGCCAATCTCGGAAATCTCTTTCTCAAAACCACCCCCTCCTCCAGCCACGGGTCATCCCAAAACAAAATATCTACCCCGTCTCCCACCCGGCGGGACAAACATGAATTAAACCACTCTGCTGTACCTTGTAAAGTACCCTTCCTAATTGCCACTACATCCTTCCACCACATGGATGCCCTGCTCCCACCATCCTGAATTTCCCCTCGAACATCTCCATACCTATGAGTTAGAACTCGACGCCATAACCCACTATCTTTTGTTTTCACCCTCCAACACCATTTATCAAGTAATGCAAAATTAAACTCCCTCACCCTCCGAAACTTTATTTGAAATGAAAAAAAATACTTTGTTACAAAAGAAAAAAAATTATTACAAAAGAAATTAGAAAGGAGGTATAAATATAATAGACAAAATATAATGACAAATAATTAGAAACAAATATATTTTTCTAAAACGACGAATAAAAAAAAAGATGGAGTAGTTAAAACTTAAAAGTATAATAGTAAAAAGAGCAAAAGTTTTTTTCAAAACCAAATATATTTTGGTACATGAGTATGAGGATTCAATTAATTGTTTATTATAGAAATTGTTTTATTTTGTAAGGAAAAAAAAAAGAAATAAAAAAAAAAGAAAATTTCTATTGCGTCATTCAGAAGCTCGTGAATATTAGCTGGAGAAGAAATATGAATTCAAAAGGAAACTCAAAATCTGCACATTAAATCTTTATTTAAACTAGCGGGCCAAACGGGCACGTTCGTGCCCGTTTGTGTGATACCAACGTACCCGTTTGTGTGATACATATTTTTTATTATTTTATATTTAAATTTGATTTTTTTTGTTGATGATTTCTTCAAATTTGATTGGTATGAGAATAATTTGAAATTCAAATTTGGTTGTTATGAGAATAATTTGAAATTTGAAATTAAGGGTAAAATAGGAATAAAAATAGGCCATACCAAAATAGTGTATCCTCTTTATATAGGTATAGATATATGTGACAGAGAGAAATATTAATCTAATAGAATATTAGAATATATCCTTTATATCTCGGATTATTATTATTATTTTTTGGACAAAAGTATCTCGAATCATTATAGAAATTGTTTAAAAACACCTTAAATTTTACTCCCGTTCAAAAAAAAAAAAACTTAGATTTTACTCAAAAAAAATTACTTCTTTTTTTATTGAGACCAATGATTTGAAAAAGAAAAAAACTATTGAGTAATTGTTTATTATAAAAACACCATAGATTTGAAAATAAAATAATAAACCATTAAGACTATTCTTCGTTTCAACATTATTTGCGATTGTAGTGAAAAATCAATTGATCAATTGATTCGCACCATTATCATCATCTACACCATATTCAATCTAATCAATCAAACAAACAAACCCTAATCTCATTTCTAAACGACGCCGTTTTCTTCATCTTCATCATCTCCATTCGCATTCGCATTCGCATTCGCATAACAATGAAGGAAAAACTTTCCTTTTCCCTCCCTTCTTCAAAATCTTCATCCAAATCCAACAATCCAATCAAACCCTCTCAATCCTCCTTCAACAACAACGAAGATTCTTCCACCAATCAACAAAACAAACAATTAATCACTGAATTCGACCCATCCAAACCCCAAACCCTAAACCCTAATCCCAAAACCCTAATTCCCCCAATCGAAAATCAATGGCGTCCATACAAAAAAATGAAGAATCTCGATCTCCCCATTACTGATTCCCACTCTTCCCATTCCCTCACTTTCGAAAAAGACACATCTTTAATTATTTCCGATCAATCGGGCGATAATTCATCATACGGTCTCAACCTCCGCTCCACTGACAATAACAATAACAGTAACAACAGACAGCAATCCGATGTTGATGTTGTTGATGCTCCGAGGCTGCGTGCTTCGGTTGAGGTTTCGATGTTACAGAAATTTAAGGAGGATATGGAGAGGCTTCCTGATGATCAAGGGTTTGATGAGTATATAGATGTGCCTGTTGATGGGTTTGGTGCAGCACTACTTGGTGGGTATGGATGGAAAGAAGGAATGGGGATTGGGAAAAATGCTAAGGAGGATATTAAGGTTGTTGAGGTTAAGAGACGGACTGGTAAAGAAGGTTTGGGTTTTGTTGCTGATATGCCTCCTCCAACTTCGAAGAAAAATGAAAGGAATGGGAAGGTGGAGAGTGAGAGGAGGAAGAAGGAGGAGAGGGTTGTTAGGATTGTGAGAGGTAGAGATGTTGGATTGAAGGCTAGTGTTGTAGGTAGGATTGGGGATGATGTTCTTGTTTTGAAGGTTTTGGAGAGTGGGGGTAAAGTTGAGGTTAAGGTAGATGATGTTGCTGAATTGGGTTCTGTTGAAGAAGATAGGTGTTTGAGAAAGTTGAAGGATTTGAAGGTTGGTCGTGATGAGGAAAAAAGGTCGAGGAGTAAGCGTGAGAGGGATGGGGAAAAAGGGTCGAGGAGTAAGCCTGAGAGGGATGAGGAAAAAGGGTCGAGGAGTAGGCGTGAGAGGGATGAGGAAAAAGGGCCGAGGAGTAGGCGTGAGAGGGATGAGGTTGAAGAAAGGAGAGGGAATGGTAATGGTGGTGGTAAGGAAGAGAAGGGGAAGAAACAGGTGTCTTGGCTTACAAGTCATATTCGGGTTAGAGTGGTTAGTCGAAGTTTGAAAGGGGGGAGATTTTATTTGAAGAAAGGAGAGGTTTTGGATGTTATTGGGCCTACTACTTGTGATCTATCTATGGATGAGAGTAGGGAGATTATTCAAGGGGTATCTCAAGATATGCTAGAGACGGCTATTCCACGTAGAGGGGGACCTGTTCTTGTATTGTCTGGTAAACATAAGGGTGCCTTTGGGAGTCTTGTTGAGAGAGATTTGGATAGGGAGATAGGTATTGTTAGGGATGCTGATACCCATGAGATGCTCAATGTCAAACTTGAACATATGGCAGAGTATATTGGGGACCCAAGCTTATTGGGACATTGATTCTATTGTATCCATTCCATTGTAGAACTTCCATACGACGAAACAAAATTTACAAGTATGTGTTTTGGGAATCTCTAATGACTTTATATGTTTCTTTAACACACTGAGGTGATTTTAAGGATGTTATTATGATTGTGAAATTTTTTGTGTTGTTGATGATTTTCCTTTGTTGATTGAACTGTACTGAATGAATAATAGATAGCTTTTATTTTTGGTGAATGGTTTTTTCGTTTCGTAGCAATAATCTGTGCACAACTTTAGGTTGAATTATCTCTGTTTAATTTTGGATTTGAGAGCTTGGACCCTGATTTGTAGGCAGTGACGGAGGGTTTCCTCACGCGGCTGGTGGGTTGAAACTTCTCTGAAAGACCAGAAAGTTCTGATTGCAATTCACCAAATCCATTGAAGTGAGAGATTGAGAGTCAGACATTGATTGGAATGTAGATTTCCGATTCCTCACCGGGATTTCAGTTTTCACAATCTAATAGAATTTGTAATCCCTAGTAGTAATACGTTGAATCCTTTGTCTGATTCATGTCGATGAAAAAGACATAATTGAAAACTTGTATGGGTGTGATGTTTTTATCTAGATTAGAGAGTCTGATTCATTTAAAATTTAAGTTCAATTGGAATCAGTTTTTCATTTAAGTAGCTTTATTCATGTTATTTTTCTTACTTTTGTAGATTTGTCCTGGTAAGACACAGACCCACTAAGCTGTACTTGGTCGGTGGCTTTTCTTGTTGTTTGCTCAATCAAACCTTCTAGTTATTTAATGTATTGATAAAAACAGTGAATTATACCATCAGAGAGGGGAAATGAAAAGTTTTGAGATGAACTTAAGGTATGCTATGTTAATTTGTAAATTCTCACTTGAAACTCTAATTTATCCTTTTGAATATTGTGGCCTTTCTTTAGGGGAAGATTAGGGCAGTTTGATTTTTGGAGTTTTTTTTCTTCTTCGCCTTGGTAGTATTTATAATTTTATTCCGTGTTAAATAATTTAAATTTTGTATAACAATTAAAGTTTGGGCACTGCAACAAAAATCCGTGTCTTCAAGACACCGTATTGTTTCTCTGCAGCCTGCAGGTTTTTATATGTGGTTTTGAATTTTCTTCCATCTTTTACTTTCAGTTTTATTCTGACTTACTGTTGTTTCTAATGTTAATGTGGTGCTGTTTCAATGTTTGTATGATATATTTTATGAAAATCTAGTAGCAATTCGAGAAATAAGCAATTAGTATATGTATAAATTACCACTGTGCTGAGATCTGTGTGTCGCAGTAATTTATAAATTCTCAATTGAAGTGTATCCTGTTTTCAGGTATCATTATCCGATTTTAGGAAATAAGCCCTTAAAATTTTGTACTCTAGACCTTTGTCTTGGATTTTGAACTTCTAACCAAATATATTTTAGGCGTAAGACTGTCCAGTTTGTCATCTTTTGTATGTTTATTGATTCCTGCTTGAGTTGTTACTCACTCTGTTCAATTCTGATGCATTTAGCTTTCAACTTTCTTGTCCACTTTTGCTTTTCTCTGATTTCGTATACACCCTTCTGAATTTGTGTTGAAGGACCTTTTCAATTTCCCAACAAGGAGTTGCGAGTGATTTATATGGTACATACAAACAAGAAATCCTGTTTAAAGGGGCCTTTTCATGTTCCCAGCCGGAAGTGGGTAGTAATTTCAAAGGCAGCTTAGAGCTAAAGCAGAGTTGTCAATTGCGGATCAGGGGAAATAGCCGTGTTCAAATTCCACTCCTGTTTGTGAGAAATGCATAGTGCAGAGAACCTTTGTGCATCTTTTTTTTTCTTTTTTCAATATATATATTTGGCTGGTGGTAAATTGTTGTGAAGAATACTGGAAAGTTGTTTAAAAGCATCCTTAAATACCTAAGAATGACGAAAACATATTCCTCGTTTATGTTCTTAATTAAAACTAAATGTGTTGATGCAAGTTTTAAATTTATTAGAAATGATATCAAATGTTTCTTTTAGGCTAAATGATATTGTAGGGTTTGGAAAAGTTCTAAACAAGTATAGTAATAAAGCAGCCACAAGTGATGCAATCTTATAAAAAAAATCAGTAGAATTGAATATCCAATGTGATGAAAACAACATAACATGATGCCAACATTAATGAGTAAGTATTAGACGATTTTACAGATGTCTTGGTCGAGGATTTTTGTGCTGATTTTCTGGCGAAGTATGGCTGGAAAGAAGGTGGAATTCGACGAGGTTTTATTTGGATTGGCTTTTAAATTGGAGTGCAGAATTTAAAGTGGTAAAATGCTCAAAGGTTCTCTGCACTATGCATTTCCAAGGTCAATCAATGTATACTGGTATGCCTATATATAAATGTTTCATTCAAGGAAATAAACTGCAGAAGTATAAATTGTGAGAAGCTTTATATGCTAAAATATATGGATAAATATTACATGGTACAACATACATCAAGTTATTCCAATAGCATATTTCACACCTTTCAACTTATAGTTTATTCCCCTAATGAATTAAAAATAATGCCCTATCAAAAGAATGAAAAATGCTAAATTAATCTACTACATCTACATGTTACAATTTGTATAGTTAAAATACCTAAATGAAAAGCATAAATCTACCAAAATCTGAATACTACTATCTTTCCTGTCATCTGTGAGGAAGATGATAGTTTACTTTGATTTTTCAGATGTTGCTGAAAGAGAAGATAATACAGGAGCTTTTAGGATCAATTTTGAATCATGTTTTCTCGAGTTATGAAGGATTCTTGGTCTTTTGGTACTCATCACCGACCGAGGAGGATTGTTTCTACAATGTTTCTTTGTCTTCTTTTTATTCTTTTCATCAACATTATCCTGTTTTCAGTTTCAATGTCATAAAGTTAAAATCAATCAGATACAACCAAATAAGCAACCTTAAGATAAACTAATGCAATTGCTTGTGATGCAAGAAAACAAATGCAACTATTTGAATGAATTGTACAGGATTCTATATTGTCATTGTCATAGTTTACATTTTCACATACCTTGAGATCTTTAATGCATTCATTTATGTTATAGGAGAATATATTCGTTAGAGACAACGCGTCAATGCATTCTTTTTTCTGTTGAAATTCTGTTGCAGCATCTTCCAATTCCAAAATGTCATTCCTTTTAAAAATAGTATATTTGCTTCCACATAGGCAAGATTGTGGCTCAATGTCTGAAAATTAATCATAATCATAATAAGCAAGTTTATCTATCAATAACACAAGCAACTGAAATAACAATTCTCCAATTTCTGAAATAAAACAATGAGGCTTTACCATGGAAAAGGCAAATTGGATAGGAATAGCATTTCTTGCACAACAAGTAAGCTACATAACAATCCCTATGGCAGAGACTGCATGTAATAGAACTCACTAGAGCATTTGAAGAGTGTGATGAATTTCTTGAACTGTTCAACCGCGATAGCGATGTCTTGTAAAATTGTATAAGATGCAAGAAAGACGATATAATAGAATGATAAGATGCTGTGTCTTCTTTAGGTTTGTTCTTAGAACTTCTGATAAGCATAGCCTCTTTACAAAGAAGTTCCTCATATGGAATTATAGGTAGCATTCTGAGATATGCATACCGTTTGCTAGCTGCAGCCCCGAGTGGAAACCAATCACCGATAGCAAAGTTTACAGCTTCTCCACAATTAAAACCTAAAATCAACAAGAGAATGAATAGGTAATTAGTTACCATCTTAAGAATTTGTACTAGATTGGAATATAATTTCTTGCACAACAAGTAAGCTACATAAGTATTGTAGGGGAAAAAAATAGCAGGAAGTGGAATTTTGTAACATGTCATTATGGGGAGGACTAGATGATAAGTGGACATGTCACTCGAGCGAGTACGTTTCAAGAGTAATCTTGTAAACTAGATGATAGTATATTCATACACACGTTGTACTTTGTAAGCACTAAGCTTGAATAATAGAAAGGTACTGCATCCACTTTGTAGTCATAGACGTAGACACAACTGGCCGAAACCCTGAATTAAATATCATATGCACTTTTCATATATTTTTACTTGATCCAGGTTTTTGTTCTAGGAGACACATTTAGAGAGAGAGAGAGAGAGAGAGTACCATGACTAAATCCAGCATGATAAGATTTAGGAAAGGTAACTACAAACTCTCCTGGCTTCTGCACAGCCTTGTAAACTGGCACATCATGTTGTAACAAGACATTTGGAGGAAACATGGTTGTTTTTTGTGCAAGTAATTGGAATGCACCATTCTCTCCATGTTCTGTTAACACTTTGTTGCCATACACATGATTTAACACTGTCTTTTCAAATTCAGTAGCTGCATTGCTAGGCACACCATACCAAGTTTTATTTGCACCTGAGTGATGATAATTTATGCTGCAAAAAACACATTAGTAGTTTAGTATTCCCTCCGGCCATAGTTATAAGTGAAATTTCACTTTTCAGATTCATCGAATAATTTATGTATCTGATCTATATTAGAAGCAATATACATCAAAAGTTAAACAAGATTAGAAGCAATGTTATGTTAAGATAAGATACCTGTATAAATAATGATCTTCTACATGCCATGCAAACATACTAAACAACATTCCAATGTAAAGCATAGGATCAGTTATTCCCTAAAATTTCAAAAGAGAATTAGAGGAAAAATAAAGAAAAAATATTATGACTTCTGATTTCAGATTATGTTAAAATTTTTGCTTCCTTACTGGAATTCCCCTGTCAAGTAATCGCAATGGAGACTGCGGCTGTTGCGCCAAATTCTGAAATCAAATGAAAAATATTAACCAAACTTACCAAATAATAGTTAAAGATTTTGATAATCATTAAGAAAGAATTTAGCAATATAGATTATAAAAAGAAACCTTCAAATTGAATTTGCTTGTTCCAAGCTTATCATTAGGATCACATGAAAAGACACTACCATCAATATTGACTCCATACTCTACTACACCCTTCTCTCCATGTATCATTTCGTGCCAAAATGCTTTTTCGATATCCAAAGAAGAAAGACCTTCTGAACCGCGAAATTTATTCGAAAAGGCCTTGTTTGCCATAGCTTCAAAATTATGATATGTATATTTTCTGCATAAAACAAACAATATCAAAAACAACAATTAATTTAATTTTCATCATTTTAAATGGTTTATAAAACAACATAATATTCTTTTTTACCTTCCTCTCTTAGAAAATGTTATCATATCCTTCTCATTCCATTTTGAAAGGCGAAGAGGCTGTACAATTGTTTCGAACTTAAAATCCTTTTTCTCTTTCATTATCACAAAATCAGCAGCATTAGTTGCAGTAATTGGAGAAACAATTTTGCATATACCTGAAATATGAAAAAATCTCAGAAACGCGGCAATGAAAACGAAAATGATCCATAATCTGTTATCACATACCAAATTTAGAAGCCTCAGGAGCAATGTTCTGTAGAAAAACCAAAGGATGCTGAAATTCTTGTTCTGATGGATGGTATATAGGACATTCTTGAATCATGTTTGTCCAATTAAGATCAGACGAATCAAAATTACTCGATTCGCGTGTAATTGAACTTTTATCAACCATTTTTCTTCTTTTGCATTTGACATCATTTGTTACACCCATTTGTTATCTTTTTATATGTCAAGCTTGTAATGTTTCTGCATTGACATCAATTTTCACTCTTTGAGGCTTTTTCTATGACATAAAATATGTAACAATGAATGTAACATACCAAAATTGGAGAAATTAAATAAAAGATTATGTAAATATTCATGAAATTGACTTCATATATATAGTGAAAAAAATTAGTGTAAAAATTCTGATACATTTCCATTTCATCTTGGAATAGTTTCTACATGATTAAAAGCTTAGTTAATTTACTAATATTCCTTTACTATTTAATTTAACTACCTTTTCTCTTAAAGGAAAGTTAGAGATTTATTGAGATCAAACGTTACATTTGAAAACTTAAAGTTTCTTCAAAGGAGATATCTGCATTAGTTTTCACTGCCAATGACTCTATCAACAAATGAAGATATGAAACTATGGTCTATCATTGTTAACACAGACACGTCAACAGTGATAATAATTTGAAAAAATAAAAGTAATTAAATATAATCACATTTATCAATCACATTTTTCATGAATATGTCTCCAAAAATTAAAGAGCACTTAAATACCACACCATAGGCATAAAAAAACATATCGAAAAAAACATTGAAATCACCATCTTTCGAAGAACTAAAGAAGACTATTTAGGAGGGAATGTTAATAGCAATGTTTCGCAATAGCGAAAAAGGTTAGTGTAGCGTCTCTAATCAAGAACACAAAATCATGGTTTCTGACATCAACTCGACCGCAAGACAAATGTGATTGAATTCGTATAAGTGATTCTAAATTGGATTTGCATTTGCGGTTGAAATTATAACTACACCGCAAAAATATGTTTACGTAAAATGTAGAAAATTTTATCAATAATTGTGATTGCAGAATGCAATTTAGAATCATTATCAACCACATTAAATTAACGATTACAATGTTGTTACCACAACTATAAAGAAGAATCATGACTATTTTCATACCATATCAAATTAAATAAGCAATTAAGATTTTATTATTCTTTTGATCAACACACATAAAAACAAATTTGTGATCGATCAAAGAATAGATAGAACACTTTCATCTTGACATGCATGTAACACATGCCAGAGGTTTTACACATTTTTTGTGATTTTCTTTTTCATTTTGATATCTATAATAATTATTTACCTTTTATTTGCATGTTGTGGAACAGAACATGATGAGTGAAACTTGTGTGGTCTTTGAAGTTTTATGATACAATCAAATGATATTAAGTGTGTGTGGTGTGCATATAAAAGACTACAATACCGTGTAATTATGTACCAATTTTGCCCTTAGAAGTAACCGCAGTAACTACCTAGGGCGGGAGGGTTCAAAATATTATTTTCTAATGGCCTATTAGGTGAATTTTTTGTTAGTTTATAATCAATGATGATATATTATTGTGGTAGTCTAACAGCTAAAAATTCACCCCTTATGAATAAAGACAAAAAAATAGACATACCGAGTTTGAACCCCGATCCCTACAATAGACTAGTATTATTTTTAAAAAAAAATAAATAATCAAATTGCATAAAAAAAAATTCAAATATGCACTAGTACTAGACTAGGAAACCATTTGTTTGGTTCAATCGAGGGGGAGGGGAGGGGAGGAATTTTTATGGAAGTGAAGTGAGAGAAAATATAATTTATTATGTTGACAAAATTATCTACACTTTTTTGTTAAAATCCTAAATTATCCTCGTTGCAATATTAAAATTTTAGGTTTTATTTTTTTGACAACAATAAAATTTTGGTTTTCTATTGATTAGAATTTTTTTATGGTTATATATATCCATTATAATTTAATCCTTATTTTTGTTTGTTCAGGATAAAAATGTAAATTCATTATTCTCTCCCCTCCCTTCCCCTCGTTAAAAATTTGAACCAAACATAAAAATTTAAAATATTCCCTCCCCTCCCCTCCAAAAATCCCGAACCAAACAGGTAAATACCGCAATATCTTTTTATCTTGTTAGAAAAATAATATTTGACTATACTTTTGATTGAACTCCAAATTAATTGGAATTCATTTCCAATAAAAATATCTTTGGCTGTTACATCATTTTTGTGGAAAAGTTAGATATTTTCTTTTGGCAAAAAGAAAAAGTTAGAATAAAAATTAAAATATCTTGCATGGTTGTTGTGTTTGTGGGACATGATCTCATCGATCTCATGATATATACAATACAAACCATATGCTTTATGAAACTCTCTAAGGTACGATGATGTCTTATCCTTTTGTTGCTTCACCTTGTTCTCAAATTCAAACCATAAACATGGCTAGTGTTACATCTACATGTTTTTCTTTCTTCACTCCTAAAACTACTTCAAATTATTTTCACAACAATAACAAGTTTTGTTTTTCTAAATCCAATTTCTCCACTCTCACATGTAAGGCCTCATCATCAAGCTTTTCATCATCCATGTTGGATTTTGATTTGTATGATCTTCTAGGAATCGATAGTTCGTGTGATCAGTCACAAATCAAGACCGCATATCGATCTCTTCAGAAACGATGCCACCCTGATATCGCCGGCCCTTCTGGTCATGACATGGCTATCATTCTCAATGATGCTTATGCTATTCTTTCGGACCCATTTGCACGCCTCGCCTATGATAAGGTTAATTAATTTCTCATATTTTCTGCGGTTTTCAATTTTTTTTATCGGCTCTAGATCGATTCAGTTTCAACGTGAAGACTCCTAAAAAAGTAACTTGTGTTTGTGCTTATGTTAAATTTTTTGGATCCAAATCCAATTTCTAGTATATGTTTACAAGATAGTACTAGTTTTGTAATATAGTCACTCTGCAGTAAGAGACGTAGACACAGTTGACCGAACTCTGATCAAATTTAGTGTTTTTTGTATCGGTTTAATTATAATACAAAGTTGTTTTCTAACATTATGAGATTTTTTCTTTAATTGATTAGCTATTAGTTTGGGATGGATTCTTAGTATGAGAAAATATGATGCAGGAGCATGCAAAGATCACAGAATTCAAAGGCTTCACTGGAAGACCACTATATTCAGCATGGTGTGGTTCAGAAAGTGAGCAGAGGGCTATATTTGTTGATGAAGTCAAATGTGTTGGATGCTTAAAATGTGCTTTGTTAGCTGAAAAAACTTTTGCTATAGAATCAGTTTATGGAAGAGCAAGGGTTGTTTCTCAATGGGCTGATTCTGAGCCGAAAATTGATGAGGCGATACAAGCTTGTCCTGTCAACTGCATTTCGTAAGTGTGTACGCGCGTGTGTATTGAAAACTAGTGTCTTACTTTTTCTTGCAGTTTTGCATTTGGCTTCATACTTAAGTTTTGGCCATCTAGTGATCCTCAGCATTGGTGTCAATTTTGATAAAAAAACGGCCTCAATTGCAGTTGCATAGACATGAAATTTTTTGACGTTGCGGCACAGATTGAGGATGCAATACTATTTTAGATTCATGACAATCTAATATACATGAAAAGAATTGAGGATACAAACTTTGAAGAATTGACATTAATTTTGTAACAATTGTGACTTAAGAACTATAATATGGAAATATTTGGCCAAGAGTTGTTAAATCATAATTCATTCTTGTTATTTTACATCTAATGAACCATAATTTTTCTGCTTTTGAACAATCTAGAGTTGTTGAGAGATCCAACCTTGCTGCTTTAGAGTTCTTGATGTCGAAGCAGCCACGTGGCAATGTAAGAATAGGTGCAAGTAATACAGCCGGTGCTCGTGTGTCGAACATATTTGTCGATGTGGAGAAGTTTCAGACTAGATTCCAAGAGACAATGGAAAAAGCTTCCAAGTATTCTAAGGTAAGTTTGATCATATTGTATGATTTAAGGATACAAAGAAAACAAATTAAAATTGGCCATAATAAATTTTCTTCATTATGCCTAATCTTTGAGCGCGGCAAGTTTTGGCACAACGGTAAACTTGTTGCAAGCCTCTTTGCTTGCAAGGGTAAGACTGTGTATATCTAAATTTGGATTGCTTGCATCACAATACATTATTGGCCTTGGATCGAGATCAGACTAGAAAGCAAGTAGATTTTGATTTTTTGTTTTTAAACTCTAAAATATCGAGCTTGAAATTTGAATCGTCTAAAGTCTGATCTCGATCCAACAACTAATGACTACATGAATGTGTGAGATTTATGACTACAGACAATCTAAATCCATATATATATCCCTCCAAGACCTAATTTAGTAGAAAACTTGTGCACTCGACCGCCTTTTATGCTTTATCTTCAAAAAGAACATATCTTTTTTCAGGAAACCGACTTACAAAGAGAATCAAGAATATCAGCAATTCAAACAATAAGATCATTTTCTAATTGGTTATATTGGCAACCACATAATCCAAGTGGTAACACAACCATAACAAGAGTTAAGCCAAAACTATTACCAGAACCAAATCTTCATAAACTAAGAGATGCAGCTGCAAAGAGAAAACTAAAAGATAGTAGTAAAAACACAAACAATCAAACATCTTCAAATTCATCTCATCAAGATGAATATTGGACTCCATCAACTATTGTTCTTCCTTCTTCAACCACTTTTCCTACTCCAACAAACATCAAGAATCCTTCATTTTCAAGAGGAAAGAAACAAAGAAAGAGAAATGATGTTAAAAGTTATGAGAATAATGAAAATAGTCCAATTAAATGGGGATTACCAATGGTTACTTCATTGTTTGGTATGGCTGCAGTAAGATTACATGAAGTAGGATCATCAACATTTGAGTTGAAAGAGCATTGGGGAGGTCCTTTAGCTTTGGAAATTGTGAATAGTTCTTGGTTGCAATATGGATTGGTAGCAGCTACATGGTATATGATTGGAAGATTTGTTGTTGAATTTGTGGCTAACATTGGAAATAGAAATAGGTAGAAGTATATAATAATAATAATAATAATAATAATAATAATAATAGATGATTATAATGTAACTAGCATATATAGGAATATAGAATAGTAGTAACATATATGATGTAATTAATAAGTTCTTCCTTAAAGTTAGGTGTATCATGTATGAATAAACACATGAATATAAGATGTAATTATATGTTCTCATTTGAAATATATATTGTTTAACTCTGAGTAAGTGAAGAAGCACAACAATATAGTATAAATTATACATGAACAATAACATATATATGAAGAAACATAAAGGTGATTTTTTCTACAAATAATCTATAAAATAAAAGTGGTAATATTTTTTTTAGTAGGATTTGTTATGTTATAATTTTTCGCTTCTAACATCTTATTTATATAAAGGGAAGTTATAATAACTTATATGCAAGCTTTATGATGATGTGACACACTATAAAAAATGTTTTCAATCTCTATTAAAATATTAAAATTCTTACAATTAACTTTGTCAAAAATAAAACTTCTTACAATTAACATCATGATTGTTAGGAATTTCTTTCAATAACTATAATAAAAAAGTTAACCTATAATTGTTAGAATTTCTTTCAATATATAACTATAATAAAAAAGTTAATATGGTCTGCTATAATAGTTTATGATTTAAATGTACTCCGCTATATTATAAAAAAATATAGTGGGTCCCTCGTCAAGTGGGATCACATACAAAATAAAATAAGAATTCGCTTCTAACATTATTAACATAGTGCGACACTCTTGCAAGTAAATTACATAAAAAACAGGCGCTTCTAATGATTTTTTTTTTGAAGCTTCTAATGAATTATTTAAAATTAGGTTTAAACATCATTTTCGTCCCTGCATGTATGTGAAATTTTGGTTTTAGTCCCTGTATCGATTTTTTTCTAAATAAACCCCTGAATCAACCAATTTTTTTTATTTTAGTCCATAAAGCAAAAATGCAGAGGAAAATTTGTAGAAAAATCTACAGAAAACTTGTGAATTTTCCTACGGATTTTAGCTTTAAGGATTAATAGCAAAAAAATTAATTGATTCAACGACTTATTTAGAACAAAAATTGATACAAGAGCTAAAATCAAAATATCGCGTACATACAAAAACAAAAATAATATTTAAACCTTAAAATTAATACTACTAGGCGCTGCACCTCGTCATCCGCGCACGGTATCCTAGTAGTAATCTAAAAAAAGTAATTTTTAAATTTCAAGGGCACGGACACATGTTAATATTTGCTATTTTTTTAGTACGTAGACGAAATACCAAACCATTGAAAACTCATATTCGCATGGTCATATTTTTTGGACGGATCATAGTGTAAACTCTGATCATAGACATCCAATGTACTCCCTCCGTCCCATTATATAAGCATCCTTTCAAAAAAAGGCTAGTCCCAAAATATAAGCCCCTTTACAAATTACTATATGCAATAATTACTTTTTTCCCTACACATACCCCTAATTATTACACTAACTTGCATTGAAATGTGAAAAGTCAAATTAAATACATATACAAACAAAGGACAATTTAGTAAAATATACACACAAACTAGACATAATAGTTACACTATCAACATTTCTTAATAAGCGTGATTTTAGTCGGAGGGGCTTATATAATGAGACGGAGGGAGTAATAATTTCGACATTTTCAACCGCTGTCGAACAAAATATTGGAAATATTACCAAAAGAAAAAGAGATAAAGTAGTATTTATATCATCATAATCATCATCATCATCATCATCAATTAATTAATAATTGGTGAGAGCTCTCTGTTCCTCTTCATACAAAAAAAAAAATCAATGTCTAGTTCTTCTACCATTAAAAAACCAAATTCATCATCATCATATGAGAAGTACGATGTACGGAAAAGAAACCCAAATCCTAAATCATGTGCACTTTTGGTCATCGACATGCAGAACTACTTCTCTTCCATGGCTACCCCTATTCTTTCTAACATCAACACCACTATCACTCTATGTAGACGCGCTTCTATCCCCGTCATATTCACGCGCCACTCTCACAGCTCTCCCTCCGATCACGGTATGCTTGGGGAGTGGTGGTTTGGTGACCTCATCATTGACGGTACCGTTGAGGCTGAGCTCATGACGGCGTTGGACCGCAACGGTGAGCAACAATTCAACCTTTTACAAATTTCACCAACTTTGTTTTTTCGTAATGAAATTATCGTTTATCTTTCAATTTGAGCTTCTGGTTATGGATTATATAAAAAGTGATATTGGACCAAAGTTACTTGGTTCGGTGATTGGCGCTGGAGTTGGTAGGGAGGACCACATGTGTAGTGTTCAGGAGTAGACTGAAACCACTTGATGTTACAATAATTTGATACTCAGATAATTTAGAGATTAATTTTAGAGAAAAAACAACAGTTTGTGTTTGTTTAACTGAATAAAAATAACTCATAGTTGTTGATGTTGCATGTAATATGCATACCAGAGTTCGAACACAAGTAAATTGGGTTGTGTCCAATTCTAAAACTAATTTTGATGGATAATAAACAAATAATGTCATTTTATGATTTATAAAATGAATTTAAGAACCGTATATTGAGAGTGTAATTTAAGAACTTTGTTATATTACATCTTACTATTAGAATGAATGAATGAATGAATGAAAAGAGATAAAGAGTATGCATTATATGTAATGCAGCTAGAGAATACAATAGCTATGCTATGCTAGGTGAATAGGTGATCATAATCCTGCTAGTTAGTTACAAAAGGCGGGTAAATAACTGTCTTCGTTTAAGCCACAGGCAACAGATTTAATCTTCTGTTTTAACAACTTCATATATGGTTCTTCTCTTCATCGCATCCTTGTGTAGCTCGTATTTTCTTCATGCATGTAGTGTGGCATATTGGTGTTCCCCTTATGATAGATGTGGATGTTATGTTACTAGGTGAGGACATGGTGGTGGAGAAGAGTACGTATAGTGCATTTAGAAAGACGGGTTTGGAAGAGAAGCTTTTGGAGATGGGTGTGGACGAGGTTATAGTGACGGGCGTGATGACTAACTTGTGCTGCGAGACGACAGCGCGTGAAGCCTTTATTAGAGGCTTCAGGGTGTTCTTCTCCACTGATGCGACTGCTACATCTGATATAGATCTTCATGAGGCTACTTTGAAAAACTTGGCTTATGGTTTTGCTTACTTTGTTGATTGTCACAGGCTCAAACAAGCACTTACACATGAATAAAATGAAAAGTTTAACATTGTTGTTACTAAATTCGAGTGTGAAATTAGTGTTTTGTTGTTACATAATTTTTTTAGTACTTGTTATGTGTGGACATGTAAATGTTGTCAGTCAAAATGTTAATTATAATAATAATAATAATATGCGGATATTGTATGCCATCAAAATGTTACTGCAGGAAAAGTTCTGCAGGTTCTGTTTTTCAATTCAGCGTGGCATCGATAAGCGAGTAAGGACGGCAGAGAAGCATGGAAATTATAATCTACTGTTAAACACTCTGCCTAAAATTAAGAATCTTATTTGGCGCGAGTTTGTCGAAATGTGTTACTCATTAGGATTCAAATTGCGAGAACAAGGTGGTGTTTGTGTATCTCTTTGTGCATTTTATGAGGACTATGGTGAAGTGAAGATTCTGCTCACTTGTTTTTTCATTGCACTAAAAGTATGGCATGTTGCAAGCTGCAAATTTGTGGGAGGATTTATCGGGTTTGATGCAGCAACATGGAACAGATTTGATGTTGATTGAGTATGTGCTGTGACATTTCAGTACTGTGAAAGCATCCTTATTTGCTGCCATGATTTGGAGTAGTTGGAAGAGTCGGAATATTCGTATTTGGGAGAACCAATTGGAATCACACCAGCAAATTGTTACAACTTACGCGCGTTAACCACTTTTTGCATGGCCGGAATGAGGCTCAATAGTAGCTGCAAAACCTGCAACAAAAACCAAAATCATCACAGTTAAAGTGCAATTTAGATGCTTCCTTTGTGTTTAATCAAAACCGGGTAGATATTGACATGTGTAGTAGAGATGAATTTGAGAGTTTGTTCTTACTAGAACCTATATTCTCAGTTGTTGAAGATTTAAGATTAAATTGTTGAATCTTAGAATTTTAAGTTAAATCTAACACAATGTCACAAAACTGAATTGCAAGGCGAGGATTGTTCCCCTTATAAACATATGTTCAACTCGTCTTTCATTAATATGAAATATTTAACAATCAATCTTACAATATCGAGTACAATATAAATGTTGATTTGTGTATATGATATTAAATTGTCAAAATATAAACCAAAATATATTATATTTAACCATTAAAAAATCTTAATTACCTTACAAAATTAATTTATATAGTTGCGTGCGAACAATATCTTCATTTAAGAAATTTTTTTTCAGATTTGAATGAACTATAAGGTCAACTAGTATGAATTCGACAACTTTGTCCTGTCTGAATGCAGGGGAAGTTTCTAGGAAAAATCTTATGAAACGGTGAATGATAGCATCCAGATCAATATGTCACAAACTCACATAACACCAAAGACACAACATAGTTGTCAATAATCCATGCTTATATTATACTTATAGCATAACCTTTAATTAATATTCAAACAAAACATATTTTAACATTCCTTAAACAATTTGTTGGTTTCTATAACATTTGTTTTGAACAATATTTTGCCACTTCTCAATTAACTATATCACAGGTTGTCATGCACTCGTGCATTCCTTCTCATGCATGCATATTGTTAATCATACTGTTCTCATATAAATATTCAACAGCAATATCTTAAAACCATTAACATATCCATATGGAACTTTCCTTTAGACAAACTTGTACCTTAGTTGTCACAATCATTCCACTTCCGTACACAAAATGGATACTTCATTCTTGCTTCCTAATCTCAATCTTAGATCTACTTAGTATAAACAAATTTTAGCCTTAATTAATTTGTTACTATATAAACACATTGAACCACCCTACTAACCTATACCATAATAGACCATAGTAATAATACACTTCAATTCTAGCTAGCCCTCTAAATATTTCCTAAAAACTACCAAGTCATTTTTTCAATATTTTCAAGATGGGCCCACTTGATTTTGATGCACTTAAAGACATGCAAAATTCAGCAAATGATCTTCTACATTCACCAATTGTACAACAAGCACTTGTCAATCAAAAAGAAGAAAAATGGGTTAACGACGTGTCAGAGTCGTCGTTAAGAATATTAGAAGTGTGTAGTATGTCGAAAGATGTTCTTTTGTTTGTGAAAGAACATCTTCAAGAACTTCAATTTACATTGCGTAGAGCAAACATCGGTGAGCCCGGAATTAAGGAGAAAATCACTTCTCACAATTGTTATAGGAAGAAATTAAAAAAAGAGACTTTGAAGTGTTTGAAGTGGTTGAGGGGTGTGAAAAGTAAAACATTGACTTTGCATCCTCCAATGAAAGAACAAAAACTAAAATTAGTTGTTGATGTTTTAAAAGAAGTAAGGATGACAAGTATTTCCACTGTGGAATCATTGTTATCTTTAATTTCAACACCATGGTTGGAGTCAAAACATGGTGGAAAAAGGTCTTTTGCATCAAAGCTTGTGGGGGTGAGTTTGCAAAATTGTGATGATGATATATTTGATGCTATGATGCTTCAAAGTGCAAAGAAAAGGTTAGCAGGGGTGCAGATAGCAATAGAAGATCTTGAGGTTGAGTTGGAGTGTATGTTTAGACGTTTGATCCATACAAGGGTTTTGCTTCTTAATATACTTACTAATTGTGAGGTTTAGTCATGTGATAACTCAACACCAATTAACTAGCTAGCTAGTTTAAATCCTTTAGATACAACACTTTGATTTGTTGTTATCTTGGGAATATTAATTACTTATATTTTTAACCATTAATTCAATCTATTCTTTGATTGTTTCAAATAACTATTCCCTCTAGTCTCACATATAAGCAAAAAATAATTTTTTAGATTTATACAAAAAGTATTGTATCTAGTTATAATATAGACTAAATATATTATTTTTTCAATGAATCTAAAAAGTTAATTTTTGCTTATATATGAGATCAGAGAAATATATTGAAAATTTGATATTTAATTATTATATTGTAAAATTTTGAAAATTTGATATTTAATTATTATATTGTAAAATCATTAATTCCATCTCATTAAGATTTTAAATCACAACTGTGATGTGATGATTATGTTATGTCCTAATATTTGTTATTAAAACTAAGATATTATGTTCAAGTGGTTAATGAACTCTATCAAATAACAAATTTTAAAAGAAACTTATTTTATAGGAAACAAATTACGTGCATTTAACAAATTTGTAACTTGAACTGTTCAATATGGTCGAGATTAATGTCTTAAACTACATGGAATATTTACTTAATGTGATCCAAACCCCTATTTTTTGTTGTTAATTTGGAGCAAACATTGATATGCCACGCAATTTTATTGGTGATTTTAGTATCAACAATGTATTTTGATATAATGTGATTTACTTTAGGCCAATGCAATTATGTGTTAAGTTTGAAACGAGTCAGGGTAGTTCGGAGTGCACGCTCGTCAAGCCAAACGTGTAATTGAATACGAATAATTGAAACGGGCTGCCGGGGTCCAAGGGGCAGCGCCCTTGGTTGGGGTCCCGCTGCCACGTCAGCGGGCGGGGTGCGGGGCAGCGCCCCGTTCGAAAAATTCGTTTGAATATTCGTAACTCTTGCAACAGACATGACCGGTTTTTACGAAAAGGTGTTATTTGGCATCAGTTCGTTTTATGTTATTATAAGGAGTCATTTGGCCTTGGTTTCAAAAAGAATGAAAATATACTTCCTCTCTACATTCTGATTTGTTTTCTATTGTCAGAAACAAATTGTTCTTCGAGAATTATCCCCGCAAAGATTTCGTGAACCCAGACAAGAATAGGGTCGAAATACTTTGTTCGGAAAGTGAACAAACACGATTTTTTTTCGAAGATATCCAGGATTATCATACCTATTGATAACAAATTTGTGAGTTTTTAGCATAATGTGAATGATCTCGGATTACCCTTTCATGACCCAACATTAAGAATAAAATTTCAAAATATTCTCACTTTCATGTGCATCAAGCTGTTAGGAGTGGAATTTATTGTCAAGAAATAAATGTAAAAAATGGGACAGTTGAAAATGCATATTTTAGAATGTGTTTTTGGATGATGTAGTTAATTCTTTTTAAAAGATTTTAGAATTCTAAACAATTTAAATGATTTAATTGAATTATCTTCATTTATAAATATATATATAACTGTATTTGGATAGAGACATAGAGTAATAAAAAATTCCATTGTAAAAGTAGAAGGTTCTGTTGATTCTCATACCGTTATTAATGGTATTAAGAATGGAGATGTGAGATAATGCACTAGGTTATAGATTAGGTTATTAGGTTGGGTCAACGGATAAGACAAATGATAGAGCTTAATTGTAAGATCCACATAAGTCATAGTTCGACTTACAAGGAAGTCAATAGATGGATGTGTCGATGGTGTAGCAGAATAGATTTTTACCTTGTTTTGATGATCATGTATCCCGAATCTCTACTCCGCATCTAACTACCATGTAATTTTTTTTTTTGGCTTAGACCCTTCTATTCGAAAAAAAGAATCATTCTAAACATTTTTAAACCAATTTTATAAATTTGAAAAGTTGAGTTAAATTTAAAAAAAAAGAACTAATTTGCAATTTTTGAAAATTTAAAGGATCAATTTGAAAACAAACAACATTGACTCGTCCCTCCTTTTAGCTTCCGCATTGTTGTCTCACCGCCGTGTTGTTGGTCTCTCTGCTTTTTCAAAACTATATATTGGTGGATTTCATTCAAATTTTAATCATGAAGAAGCTCTATCATCATTTATCTTTCATTTTCATGCATATTCCCAAACTCAACACAAATCCAAACTATTTCATACATGGCTACCCATTTCAAAACAATCTAAGAATCAGGTTGAAATCCACAGTCCCTCTTACTTTTGAAATGAAACAATGCAATTTCTTCATCTCAAAGCTATGCAAAGAAGGCAAAATCGACAAAGCACGTAAGGTGTTTGATGAAATGTCTAAAAGGGATAGTTGTTTATGGACTACTATGATAAGTGGGTATATCAAATGTGGCATGATTAAGGAAGCGAGGAAGTTGTTTGATAGAAGGGATGCGGAGAGAAATGTTATTGTTTGGACTGCTATGGTTGGTGGGTATATTAAGTTGAATCAAATTGAGGAAGCTGAGAGGTTGTTTTATGAGATGCCGGTTAGGAATGTTGTGTCTTGGAATACAATGATTGATGGGTATGCGCGAAGTGGACGAACTCAACAGGCTTTGGATTTGTTTAGTAGAATGCCGGAGAGAAATGTGGTTTCTTGGAATACAATTATAACGGCCTTGGCGCATTCTGGGAGGATTGAGGATGCGGAAAAGATTTTTAATGAGATGCAGGAAAGGGATGTGGTTTCGTGGACTACCATGGTTGCGGGGTTGTCAAAAAATGGGAGAATTGATGATGCTCGAGAACTTTTTGATAGGATGCCGATTCGTAATGTGGTTTCTTGGAATGCAATGTTTGCGGGTTATGCGCAGAATGGAAGATTGGACGAGGCTTTAAATTTTTTTGAGAGAATGCCTGTGAGGGACATGCCTTCGTGGAATACATTGATCACAGGTTTTATTCAAAATGGGGACTTGGATAGGGCGCAGAAGTTATTTGATGCAATGCCACAAAAGAATCTCATTACTTGGACTGCTATGATGACAGGGTATGTACATTATGGTCTAAGTGAAGAAGCATTGAAAATGTTTAACAAAATGCAAGCTAATGATGGATTAAAACCAGCCACCGGAACTTTTGTGACCGTTTTAGGTGCATGCAGTGACTTAGCAGGTCTTGTCGAAGGACAACAGATCCATCAAATGATTTGTAAAACAGTTTTTCTGGAGAGCACGCGTGTGGTATCAGCGCTGATAAATATGTACTCAAAATGCGGGGAGTTGCATGCTGCTAGAAAGATGTTTGACGATGGATTATCCGGGCACATGGATTTGATATCTTGGAATGGTATGATTGCTGCCTATGCACACCATGGATATGGTAAGGAAGCAATTAGCCTATTTAATAAAATGCAAGAATTAGGTTTCCAATCAAATGATGTCACCTATGTTGGACTTCTCACAGCTTGTAGTCATGCTGGTTTAGTTAAAGAGGGGCTTAAGTACTTTGACGAGCTTTTGAAAAACCAATTTATACACGTAAGAGAAGATCACTATACGTGTCTGATTGATCTCTGTTGTCGTGCGGGAAGGCTGAAAGAAGCTTTAAATATCATTGAGGGACTTGGGAAAGAGGTACCATGGTCTGTTTGGGGTGCACTCCTAGCTGGTTGTCACGTGCATGGGAACACTGATATTGGGAAGGTCGTAGCCGATAAAATTTATAAAATTGAACCAGAAAATGCTGGTATCTATTCATTACTCTCAAATCTGTACGCTTCTGTAGGGAAGCGGAAAGAAGCTGCCAGTATTAGGATGAAAATGAAAGACAAAGGATTAAAGAAGCAGCCAGGTTGTAGTTGGATTGAAGTTGGAAATACAGTGCAAGTATTTGTTGTCGGTGATAAATCACATTCTCAATCTGAGTTGCTAGGGTATTTACTTCTTGATTTACACACAAAAATGAAGAGTGTTGGGACCATGCCAGATGATGATTTATTGGTTGATGAGGAAATTTAGTAGTATAAATCCTTGTTGGTTATAGCAGCGGAGTTCTAATCTTGCAAAGTTGACTATACTGGTAAATAACACATTTAATTTTCTCTGACTGAATTCATTGATTATTATGTATAATTTCGTCTCTTTCTGCACCCAAACAAACTCATTAACATGGAAACTTTTATTTAAATTACTTAAGAGTAGCTTTTGTCATCTATGTTTCTGTTCAGGTGATCAGGAATTTTAATAAAACTAAAAAATAAATGGCTTCTCAAATTTCCAGTCTTCGTTTACAAAGGTGTATTTTGATTGTGAGATGGCCATCAAAAAAATAAATTGATTGTGAGATTAATATATTATACTGTATAATGTTTGTTTAATCAGACAACAAAAAAGAAACTTATGAGATTTGCATTTGAATTTTTGAACCGGGAATATGTTGATCATTTAATAGTGCTGAATCTGCGAATGTTTCATTTTTTGATTGGTTGGCTGCATTGCGCAATTATTATGATGTAGGAGCACGCCAAGAGATCAAAATTCAAAGGCTTCTATGGTAGACTAAATACTCAGTTTGGTATTGGCCAAAAAGAGGGCAGAGATGAAATCAAGTATGTTGACTGCCCAAAATGTGCTTTGTTAGATGAAAATATTTGGCCACAGATCAGTTTATGGGAAGTGCGGGTAGCTGCTAAATGGGCTGATCAGTTTATGAAGATGCAACACAATATTGTCTTATCTGTTGCTTTTCGTAAGTGTATATACCATTCTTCTTTTGGCTCTAAATGTTTGGAATCACTAATATGCATATTTGCTAAGTATAAGAGCTACTGTCATGTTTATATTTGTTGAGTTGCAAAAAATTTGTGATAGAGGAAGGTTGTATGATTAGTTGGGGGATTTGTAATAGAATTAGGGATCACATTACAATTATCTACGTGTTTGCAATTTATTTCTGAATATATCGCCATTGCTAGGCTAGGACATGGTCATGCAATCAAGAATGTTGCTAGATGAAGGTGCCATGGTTATTTAATTAATTGATTCAGACCTGAAAGTTTGGAACAAGAATCTAGTCTCTCAAATTCAACTAGTTTGAGACTTGTAATTTTTTTATTTTATTTTATTTATAGTGATGCTGCAGTAGTTACATTCTGTGTCTCATCATACCCTACCTTACTCGGTTACCTTTGCTAAAAACTTTGTTTCGGTATCAGTAGTGGTTCATCCTAGGGCTGCTCTGCATTTTTATTATGTATGTTTTATTTGTTCTGTGCGTGTTTTAAACACAGAAATTACATAATCTTATAAGGCTCAACAAATTTCCAGGATCCCCCTTTTTATGGAGGCTCCTTGATGATAAATTGATCTGGCCGGGGGACAAGGGCGGTTGCTATTTTGTTAGATCTGCTCATCGCTTTCTCGCAATGCCAAAAAAGCCAATCAACCGAAGTCATCAACCTCAAATCACGGCAATATGTGGAAATTGATTTGGTCCCTGCCTCTTCCATACAGGATAAAGATCTTCACTTGGAGACTGGCTAAAAATATTTTTCCATCCCATGGTAACTTGCAGAGGAGAAGAGTAAATGTGGACCCGGTCTGCCCTATATGCTTCAAGGATCAAGAGAAAATCAAGGACATGGATTAAAGAATCTACATTGTTATAGTCGTTAAGAAGTCACATTCTCAATACTAGCAGAAAAACAGGTACTAATGTTTTGCTTTTCTATTGTGTTTTGCTGTATAAATATTTATTGTATAATGTTTATTTTAATGTAATCACTTTTTTTTTCGAACGGCAAATATTATTAATAAAACCAAGCTTCTGCTCAAGACGAACAAAAATCGGTATCACTTGTTCAAGTTTTATAATATTGGTCTATAATTATATGATACACAAGTGATATAGGTCTTGCATCATGCACAAGTTAGTTTTCACTATTGAATCAATAAATCTCACCATTGAATTAAATGTCATATGATGAGATTTATTGATCGAATGTTGAAAAACATATTTGTACACGAAGATTGTTTAATTTGACTAAGTAGATACATTTATACTTTATATTTTTATTTCAGTAACAAATTATTTGATTAAAATGTTTGATATTTAATGAAAAGAAATAGGAAGTGTGAATGTTTCATAATAATATAAAAATTGATTTGACTAAATATCATAATAAGTTGTTTGAATATCCACAAAATAATTTGAAAATGCAAAGTCAAGACTGTGTGAAAATCATGGATCTTCCATAACTTATCGTAAATGTTAATATGAGACAGAGCATACTATCTTATCAGAAAACAATTTGAAGATGATTTATGTCCATACAATTTGTATGTGGAAAATTGATTTCTCATTCAACAAAACTATATAAGTTTCTCACCTCATGAAAATGTAGGACAAGAGAGATTTTAGTTGGTTATATTTTGTCTTGTAACTACAAATTCAACTAATCTTTTAGGACATGGTAAGTTAGCCACGCATGCTTTTATTGGTGTTCAAACAATGACCACTTCTTAAGGTTGTTTTTTTTATAAACCAAGGTATTCTCTCTGCACAAGAGCAGAGACTAATCCTCTCGAAATAATAGAAATCTATTTAAGAGAGTTGATATCTTCTAACAAATTTTTTTCATATATAGGATCAAACTCATTACCAAATAATTAAAGGGTCTAAATATCTGCCACGTATGAAAATGATATTCACATATCACATTGACATTATTTATACAAATTTTAAAAAAAAATGTATTTGTACAACATTTTTTGGATGAAATTTATACAATTTTTTCTGCTGAGACATAATGTTTATGCATACATGGGCCATGCATAGGGTAAACCAATGGAAGCTAGTTTTGTCTCATAAGGCCTATAAATGGGAAAAGAATCTCTACAACAAAATAAATACTTAGAAAAAAATAATCATTGATTAACACTGATCGACTTGCTACAAATTGCATGGCCCCACTTTGCTTTTATTTTCTAAATTTTAAACTAATTCTTCCTCAAAGTTATCTTTACTGGCAATCCATGTTTTGGCACAGGAAAAGGACCATATTGAATTCCATCTCCATTTCCCACAACTTCCCACCTAAAACAACATCAAATTCAAACTAGGATAAGTACAAATTTGATATTTTTTGCAACAAATTGATTTTAGTATAATTTTGGTCCTGTGAATATAGCTCAGTTGGCAGGAACATTGCATATTATGTGCAGAGATTGAGTTTCGAACTCGTACGTCCACTTATTTACCTTATAAGCTAGAATTCTAGCCACTAAACTACCAGACAAATTTTTTTTGGTAAATAACTATACTCTGAATTGAAGAAACAAAAATCAGTCATTAAGTGCATTTCTAACTTCTCTTGAGAAAAATAATTAACATTAATTACCTGTATGAAATGGTGAGATGGTGAAGGAGGACAAGAACTTCAAGCTTAGCCAGCTCACTACCTGGACAAGAGTGTACTCCATTTCCAAATGGCATATATGTGTTTGGTTGAGGTGGAACCTGCAGAACCATCACATATACCAAGTCAACCCTCAAAGTATATAGTACTTAATTATAAATATTGTTGAACATAAAAGGATAAAATTGAATTATTTGTACTAGGCTACAAATGTAAATCACGTGCTCATGATACTATATCAAGATTTTGAAAACAAAAGATTTTTCAGATCATAGAAAATGAAAGGGACAAAATAGGATCATATATTTAACCATTGATCTATAACCTTATGTTTCTTGCATAAAGGATAAAATATAACCCCTCTTGATAGGTAGCTACATGAAAATAATCTTAGTAATTTTAGCTACAAACAAGAATCTAGGTAGTTAATATATATATTCTGACTTACCTCGAATCTTGAAGGATCAAATTTGTGAGGTTGAGGGAAGAAAAGAGGAGAATGATGAATGGTTCTAAAGAGTGGAAGAACTTTCCAACCTTTAGGAATGGTGTAGCCTTCTAACACCACATCTTTTACTGCTTCTCTAAATGTGAATGATAGTATGCTTGCACTTCTTAATGTCTCTTGGATTACCTGAATTTATCCCATTTAATTACTTGCTTGTTAATGCACATTTCAAACATATTCATTAATTAGAAATAAAAACAAAAAAATTAAACATTTTTTATGTTAAAAAAAGTGCCAAAATTTTGGCCCTAATTAAGGTGAATAGGTGAATTTTTAAAAAATTTGAACTTTTTTTTTCTCACCCTCTCTTATTCTTAGGAGAAGAGATTCTATTAGTCCAGAGTTTGGGACGAGTTCTGACATCAAGTGATTAAAGTCTCTTCCCAAACGTAGTTATGGAGATCGAACCGTAGTCCTCCCTATCAAGTTCAGCGTCAATTACCACTAAATCAACTAACTTTTGGTTTTTAAATTTAAACTTTAAACCCTAATATTTCATTATCTTTATTAATTGAGTTATGCACATTCAGAGTTATAACTGAACATTTGGTTGAATTCAAGTTGGTATTGATATTAAAAGAAAAATTAGATATCCATTTTAAAACATCAAAGTTATTTTTTCTTGAAAACCAAAAATAAAAAAGTTATTTTTCTATTGGATGATGATATTTGAACTCCTTTAGTTTGTCAAATGCCAATTTGACGTTTTCAAGGTTATCTTTAAAGTGGACAAATATGATGGACATTAACATTTTGTCATCTAAAAAGACTAAGAAATCAACTACAATACATTTTCTTTCTAAAACATATTTTTACAAACAATACACACTAGTAAATTACTATTTTACCCTGCTAGTGAAGGGCATTTGCCTTGTATCCTCCCATGAAAGTCCACGATTTTCCTTAGCAAGTTTGTTTTTTATTTCTTCCTGTTCTTTCTATAAAAACAAATAAAAAAGTTTCAGTCATACAAATTAAAAAAAATAAAATCAGGATTGACAGAACAACAAAATTTCATTTAATAAGATAATATTAGAAAGATAATATTACTTTTAGCCATAATTATAAGTAAAAAATTACTTTTGAAATTTATTAAATAACTAATGTATACGGTATATTATATAAAAAATGAAGTTTTATTTATAATTATGCTCGAAGGAAATATTTTTGTTGTCTATAGATGAAATGACAAATATCATTAAAACTCACATACATAACTGCGAGATTTCAAGTTCAAACTCAGATAAAGGTGTCTAAAATATCAACATTTATCGGTTAAACTAGGCCTTCCGAGCGAAATACAAAATATAGAAAGTTTGACACTATAATTCAAAATATGCAAAAGAGGAAAAAGAGAGGGAACATTACTGTGACAGTTTCCAAGAGATTGACATTGTCATGCAAGTACTTAAGAATCCATGTTAGAACACTAGCTGTAGTATCATGTGCAGCAAAGATGACACCAATCAGATTATCACCAACCTGAGAGTCAGTAAGTTGTTGGTACATCTTTTGGTGACCTCTGCCTCTCAACAGAATTCCTAACAACCCACCACCATAACTCCTGCTCTCCTTCCTTCTTTCTATTATCTTCCTTATACTCTCATTCAAAGCCTTCCTTGCCTAATTCATCAATACTAAATCTTTTAAACATTGATAATAGATATAACAATGTTTTAAAAATCGGCCAGAACCGGTTGATTTTATTAGTTGAATTGAGAGTTGACCAGTTCATCGATTAGTTTGATCTCAATTATGATTGAACTAGATAAAACCCGGATGAACTAGTCAAACCTCAATTCAACTATTTTTAATTTTTGTATTTATTTTTCCTTTTTTTGTCACTAAGTTCAACGATAGTTACATTTGAGGATATTAGCTAAATGATAAGAGTTTAATCTCGCAATCTTAAAGTACAAAGTTCAAATTTCACCAGAAACGGTAATAAGATGATTATTAGTATCCGTTTATTTTAATAAAAAGATCGAATTAAACCATAACATAGAGTTCTTAGTATGTACCAAAAAAAAAATTTCTTAGTTCAATCTCTTAAAACATTTTATATAGATCAACATAAATAATTAGTCTTGAATTACATAATCATGCATCTAATTATGGGATTATGCAAACTATATAAAACAATGAAATTAATTTATCTTACCTTCATTGCCTTCCAATATGAAGTTCCTGGAATATGTAAAGGATAAGAATTGTATCCCTTCACCAAGCAAGTATACAAGTCACTTATTTCTTCCATTTCAAACTCCTTTATTTCTCCAAAAGCAGAATTTGCAGCCACTTCAAAAGCATACTATATAACAAACCAAGACAAGAAAAATTCTTTATATTAAATCTTATAAACACAAAATAAAATGAATATGTAATTTGGTAATGTAAAGTACCTTTTTCATCTCTTGCAAGGTGTTGATGGTTCTATTAGTCCAAGTTGGAATCAATTTTTGTACAATTTGGTCAACATGAGAGACAGAGTTTTTAATTGTTGAAGGTAAAAAAGAAGCTTGAACTAGCTTCTTGAGCATGGAGTGATAAGCACCTTGTTGAAAGAACAAAGCTTCTGGTCCTATCATCTTCTCTTTGCTTGGAGGGTATGTTGGTTTAAAAAGATGTGCTTGTGTTACAAGCACTGTTCTTGCTGCCTCAGGACTTGATATCATCACACAAGGACAACCTAGTATGTGTGTCTTGAATATATCTCCATACCTATGTATATGTTCCATTAAATTCAAAATCATCAAACATATTTTAAAAAAATGTTACATATTCACAACTACAATTTCAATAGCATCAATTATATTTTACCACAATTTAAAGATTTACCGCGTAACTGCAACCGCAATTTAAAACTATGTAAATAACAATACATTAGTTTTGTTGTGTTATTAATTTTCGGGTACTTATGAGACATATTATTTTATTTTTTCTTAAAAATAATAAGTGTTAGAATTGTTAGTATTATATTGACATGCACATTTTTGTTTACCTTTTTTGCCTTGTGGAGAAGAAGGAATTAGGATTTTGTGTGTAGAGTTTGAGGGTCTCTCCAAAGTAAGGCCAACCCATTGAACCAGGGGGTAAACATTTGTCTTTGTTTCTATAGTGTTTCCACCATTGAAGGAAAATTAGAAAAGAAGAGAAAAAAATGAACAATATAATGAAGGGGAGAGAAAAATGTAAACATGAATTAGTAAGTAATGTGAAAAGTTGCATGGTATAGTATTGGTTGAAGGCACAAAATAATAAGATTAAAGATGGCGGTTTTGTTAGCTATTTATAGAGGGAAATGGAATAAGAATTGGAGTAGATAGTGATGAATATGTTGTAGAAATTGGTGTAGATAGTGATGTGTATATGTAGTGAAAATAAGGGGTGTCGGTTTATGAAGAATTCAATAGGATATTTGGTGTGTACATGTGTGTTAGAGCTGCTTAGGAAGAAAATGTTTTTTAGTGGCAGAAGGGGGTTGGGACATGCGTCATGCCACAAAAACTTTGGAACAAGCACATGTATGTTTATATGATATGATATGATAGTATAAAAGTTTATAGAAATATTTGATCTAGTAAATTGTCAAGATTAATGTATAGTTGGTAGATAAAAAGTCCATTAGCTCAACTAGTAAAAAATTATCGAAATTATTAGGTCAAATGTTATGATTGAGATTTGAATTTTGGCTCTGTCATTTGTGTATGTGAGTTTATGATAACTTTGTTTATTTGTGTAAACAAAAAGGAAAAGTGATAGAGACCATGTCACTAGTGTCGAGTCATTATAAGATTCACTTTTAATGGTGTTTTGAGGTTTTGGTTTTGTCATTTTGTAATTTTATGGAGAGCATATCCAATGCTCAATTTTTAAGGAATTTATTTTGGATTTTGTACACAATAGGGCTGGTTTTCACAGGGAATGATTCTCATTGGAATTCTTTCTATTTTATTAATTGTAACATTTCAACTATCAAACATGAGAGAGGAGAGAAAAAGATGTAGTAAAATTGTAAAAAAATAGAAGATTGAATTTGATGATTGAGATGTTGATAGAAAGTGTCATTGATAGAATCCTTGTATGATGAGTATTGATTTATAGAATATTTTAGATTGAGTTATTGTTAGTTTTGTAGTTGTTTAATTTAATACATAGTTTAATAGAAATAGTTTTATTTATTTATTTATTTTGGTCAAGGAGATATGTATCAATTTTATTCCTTAATTTTCCACCATTCTTCAAAATTTTATACCAATTATTTTGGACCCATGTTGCACGAGTTACTGCTACAAAATTTAGTATATAGCAAAAATAAAATTGATCCCACCATGTTAACATAATCTCACACTTTTCATTGTTATTAATCATTATTCAATCTAATTGAACTTAAGATTCCAGCACATCACCTTGATTGGATTTTGATGTCTAAAAAGGGATCAAAATCTTACTATGTAAGAAATAATTCCAAATAAGGATCACAAATCAGCTTTCTATGAGACAAAATAACAATGGAGTTTTCTTTAGTCAATGATTGATTGGCTAGCTCCATCTTCTCCTATCCTCTTCTTCATCCACCGGAGCATACCATTCTGGTCTCCGCTTCGTGTTGCTCAGCCTGTAGTTCAGAAGAAGTTCTTCATCTTGAATGGCCCTAGTAGCTACTAAAACAAGAGATTTCAGTGTCGGAACATTCGATCCACTATTCTTCGACACACCGGATTTGAACCAAAAGCTGCCGAATCTCCTCATTTTCACTTCTGCATTTCCAAACAATATATTTGGGATGTAAACTCTCATGTTGTTTTCAGTCAATGGAAAGTCGTAAGGGCAAATCATGACATTCGGTAGCACCCCTTTTGATGGGTGATTCGCAAAATGAGCTAATGCTAACGGATTTCTTCGCTCGATTACTTCACCGATGTCTCCTTTTTGTTCCAAAGGTTTATTCAGCACTTTCCAGATCCTGTCTGAACCTTTTTCGGCTACTTTTGTATCTTGCTTGACTTCTCCAACATTTCTACCGTTCCACAGTTCTCTCTTATCACCTCCAGAACCCCAAGGTTGAGCATTGATTACATTCCCATCATACCTTGTAATCAAATAAGGGTTCTGTGCAGCAACCTTTGGATACCCAGGAATATAACGATAATAAGCTGGAGAGTAGACCACACCAGGGTAAAACGCCACCACAGAACCAACATCCACTGCGCCATCTAAGAAAAGACCCTGGCCGGCATCCTTGTGAGATATTTGAGAAGGTTTAATGTTGAGTGTGTAGCCGAGTTGATCTTTTAATTTCTGAGAAACTTCAGCTTGGCTTAATGGTCTAGTCTGAGGGCCAGCTGCTCCAAAAGCATATCAATGACAACGGCTACAGTGAACAGGCAAAAAGGAGGAAATTTCCCAATAATATGAAACTTTAAATAAATAGATAAATAAGCAGAGGAAAGGTGTTACTAGAATAGGCAATTTTATGTATCCTTTTAAATCTAAAAGAAGAGAACCGTGCAAAAATGACTAAGCTGCTATGGAGATCCAACACAACATTGACACATATTGTTATATTCAATCACTTCCCTTTTTTAAATTATTACCAGTGTCTGCGTGTCAGTATCAACAAATGAAGGATCATATATGTCAGCATTAAGCAGGCACAACTGCACGTTGTTAACAGCTAATTCCTTTTGCTTTTTCTAATCACATTCTTAGTAAAACTAGAACCCCAAATGAAAGTGTTGAAAATTCCACCTTATCTGCTGTCCACCCTAGCCGCCTAATTGCGGCATTTGGGTTGCCTTCACTGCAGCCTCAGATTCCTTCATTTTGGTCAGTGTGAGGGGATGGTTTTGTCCTACATTGCCTAGATATATGGTCTAAGTATTGCTTACAAAACTTGGACAGTCATCAAATTACAAGCCGATTTTATGAGGTCGAGTTATACCCATCCTAAATTCTAAGAGACAGTATTTATTTTTATTTTTGATAATTAAGAGACAGTATTGATTGATAACAAGAAAAGTTTCATGAAATAAAAAAGATTGCAAAAGGCAACCAAAAGAAAGGGCATAAAACTCACCAGAATTTTCAGAGGATGAACCGCTCTTGCCCACAGCCAAACTAAGCCCACTTCGACGAGGCAATACGCTTGGTTGTTGAGATAATCCAAGAGGATCATTCACTGTGTTGTCATTTGGAAGAAGAATTTCATCCATGAATGTACAAAACGTCTTAATTTGTGAATGGACATTTTGTTGCACTTGTATCACTTGATCAGCATAAGAGGTTTTACTGGAATTTTCAATAATCTTTTCAATATCTGGTTCATCCGCGCTCTTTCCCAATTGATTATAACTGGATATTTAAGTCTTAGCATGAGCATAATAATTGGAGATGTTACAAAGGAAAAGCATCACATACACAACAAATTTGAAACAATTGGAGTCCAAATAACATGAATCCAAAAAGGCATCAAATAAACAACAACTCATCTGTGTAATCTTAATATCGAAGATCTAGCATATTAAACTTCAAATTTTACCAAACAAATTCCACCTGTGTAAGTGCTAATGCAAACAGCAGAAAACCACTAACCTTGAATAAAGAAACAAGCGGTTAATGTCAGCTTCGAATTGCAATTGTCTCGGATCCTTACTCAAAGAAGGGCGTTTCACAAGGGTTTTCACAGCCTGTTAAAAAATTCAGAGCAACATTAATACATTTGTGATGCATTTTACCACATCACAAAACTTATGATCCTTGCAACAGTTCATCACAAAATCCATCACATAGTAGAGTACCTCCTTTCACAACATCAATATTCCAAAAATTTATATGAAATGAAACAATGGAATGAACATTACACCCTATAAATTGAGAAGCATACTCCTCTGTGTTAGAACCTAATATACAAACTACATTGATATGAGTTATAGCAGTTACACTTTCTAATGATCTTTTTTCTCCATCTTTGTTTTGTTTCATAAAGAAACATTAAGGACCTATTTGAATAAACAATTTAATTAAACACTTATTATATATTCCTCCGTGCTTATGTATAGAATCTATCTATTTCTATAACAAAAGATAGAACAAAGACATATTGTTCTGATATAAATCATAAGTTGTTAGTTGTTACACTTATTTATCTATCTATCTATTTCTATTTCTAAAACAAACAGTTTCATAAATGCGTATATCAATTAATAAACTCAAATAAGTCAATCCAGACAGACCTTAAGTCATATAAGTGGTGAACACAAGTAGTTAATCATTTACATAGTGATAGTACTCATTTCAACTTCTAATCAAAACAATCACTAACCAGACTTTACTTAGTTCTAGTACTTATAGTTCTAAGCCAAACCCTAGATTACTAGAGTCACTTTTCCATTAATGGAGAAAGCAAATGTTTGGTATCACATTGAATATGCCAGAATCACGGATTTTTCCATATCCACTAGGATACCAAACATAAGCTAAATGTGCTCAAGTAGAATCAAGTTTTGATTGATTCTAACTTGAAGTTAAACTTGTAGCTTTTGATTTAAAAAGTGATTTTACACTCAAAATTTAATGTTCAACTCACTTTTTTCATAAATGTATCCAAACATAAAACAAACATTGGCATCCAACTCACATTTAGCTACAATCAATTTTTTCCACCATGGAAGCACCAATCAATTCATGCAATGATATAAACAAGAATTATTATTACCTGTCGACATTTGTGGAACAATGATGATGCCATGGTGATGGAAAGTGAATTTGGTTCTGAAAAATCAACCAATCAAATTAGTAAAATGAAGAAATATGATTGATTGATTATTATTAGAAGAATGAATGAAATGAAGAAGAGAGACTTCAAAACCTGTCGCCGTCGTCGCCGCAACAAAAACCGGATGGATGGCAAAGGCAGCTGTCACTGTGAGTGAGCGAGCGAGACTGTCAGAGGAGAGAGGACGGTCAGTCAGTTGGTTTGGGATTTGGGTTTGTGTTACTTTTTGCACCCTCTCTTTTCTTATACACGCCTAATGCTTCTTTATTTTCTGTTTTCACCACTTGTTTAACTTAGTTCGTTGTGAAATTTGATATTAAATAAATAGTTTTAGATCGAGTCTTAATTATCTCTATTAAATCTAGCGTCAATTATCATTGAACAATTTAATATTTGTTTTTTTTCGTGAGAATGAGATGTGATATTTCAGAATTTGGTTGTGAAATAAATAAAAGTAAAATATCTAACAAGAATTAATTGATAAAATAAAAGTTTTGTATAATTTTGGGATGGAAATTTTTATTTTAGTTCGGATGTTCTATTCAATAAAGTACTATCTAATATGAATAGGAGGATAAACTATTTTAGTTAATTATAGTGTGATATGTGATGTGCACAATCACATGATCACATTGAAATTAATTTACTCTAGGACATTAAAATTGTACAAATTCGTTGCTCCTCCTTAGGTAATCAGACTCACATGTGTCTCGTAAATATATAGTGTAATTGGTAACTACTATAAATATTATTAGAGAGGTTGAAATTCAGATTTTAAATTTGTCATTTCTATACATTTAAAGTGTGTGATTCTAACTGTTAGATTAAGAAACGTAAAATCTTATTTATCTATAATCCTATTTCGCACTCAAACCAATATTCTACCAATAACTCTATCCTCAAATCTCAACACAGACAAAACATTCTCAATGTCCCAAAAAAACAAAAAGCCATATAATTCAAGTGCTAAGACACTACAATCACTTCTGCTCAAAAAAAAAAACACTACAATCACTTAGTCATTTAAAAAAGTAACCACTTTTGCCACAAACATTAGTTTCACCTCCCCAAAACAAAAAACTAAGCACACCAAGAAACAGAAAATACTCCAATATAACATAACATGTTAAATTCATGCATTTCCACATTCCCTAATTCATGGATTTCCACATTCCCTATGGTGTCATTCCAATGTCATGACAAAAGCTAGTATTTCAATTTCAACCTCACATCATCTTCATTCTACATTTCAAACATGGAAACAACCATAGAAAACTTGTTTTCTCACTTTCTCTTACTTCTAAAAACTATTCAAACAAAGGAGATTTTTATTGCATCAATTGTTTTCGTAATCATACATTCCTTGAGATCCAAGAAACATCATGGCCTAATCAATTGGCCTATCTTTGGAATGCTACCTGCATTATTCATAGGACTCAAAACCAACATGTATGATGGAATAACCAATATACTAATACATCAAAATGGAACGTTTAGATTCATAGGGCCATGGTTCACTAGTCTCAACTTTGTTGTAACCTCAGAACCTAACAATTTAGAATATCTTCTCAAAACAAGGTTCACTAATTTCCCTAAAGGAAACTATGTCCAAGATACAGTTTCTGATTTACTCGGAGACGGTATTTTTGCTGCAGACAACGAAACATGGCAGAAACAAAGAAAAACAGCGAGTATCGAGTTTCATTCAACAAAGTTTAGGAAATTAACTATTGAGTCATTGTTTGAGCTAGTGAACAATAGGCTTATACCTGTCTTGGACTCATCATTGAAGAAATCCGTTTCGATTGATCTTCAAGATATTTTGTTGAGATTAACTTTTGATAATGTTTGTATGATTGCTTTTGGTGTTGATCCTGGTTGTTTACAGATTCATTTACCTGAGATACCCTTTGCAGCAGCTTTTGAGGATGCAACAGAAGCTATTTTGCTTCGATTTGCCGCGCTGGCTTGTGTATGGAAGACTATGAGGTTTCTTAACTTAGGTATGGAAAGAAGCTTGAAGAAGTCAATACAAAAAGTTGATGAATTTGCTGACAAAGTTATAAGGGAAAGAAGGAAAGAACTATCTTTGGAAAATGAACATTATGATGATACACGAAAATCGGATTTGTTATCTATGTTTATGAGCCTTAAAGATGAGAATGGAATGGCTTATTCAGATAAGTTCTTGAGGGATATATGTGTGAATTTTATATTAGCTGGGAGAGATACTTCTTCTGTTGCTTTAAGCTGGTTTTTCTGGTTGATTGATCAGAATCATGAAGTGGAAGAGAGAATATTAGAAGAGATTTGTATGGTTTTGAGTCAGAGAGAAGAGATTAAGAAGAAAGAATTTGATAATAATTGTTTGAGATTCATGCCTGAGGAGATTAAGAAAATGGATTATTTGCATGCTGCTCTTTCAGAATCTCTTAGATTGTATCCTTCTGTGCCTATGGATCCTAAGGAGGTAACAAAATTTTAATTTTACCTATTTGAGTTTTTTCATTTATTGAGATTGTTCATGTCTTTCATATTGATCTTCATTTACTAAGTGATTAGGCCTAACCGAGCAAGCGGTTAATGCACAGTAAAAAGTCATTTTGGTCGTTAAATGTGTTAGGCACTGGCACAATAGACCATGAATGTATAAAAGTTACACCGTCATACTTAAATGCGACTTTCGTTGGTCATTTTTTATTAGGCCCAAGATGATTGTTTACTCGATTAAAATGTGCTTTGTCGGATTGTTTAGGTAGAATTCAAGTTTAATCCATGATTGTTGGATTGTTTTGTCACGCTTTAATAATATGGTTGAAATTCATATTCAATTTTGCAATTTTTCTTTAGGTGGTGGAAGATGACACTTTCCCAGATGGAACAAAGCTAAAAAAAGGAACAAAAGTAATATATGCAATTTATTCAATGGGAAGAATGGAAAGCATATGGGGAAAAGATTGCTTGGAGTTCAAGCCAGAAAGATGGTTAACCAAAGAAGGTACTTTCATGAGTGAATCTGCGTACAAATTCACAGCTTTTAATGGAGGACCAAGATTGTGTTTAGGCAAAGATTTTGCATACTATCAAATGAAATATGTTGCAGCTAGCATTATATTTCATTATCATGTTAAGGTTGTTGAGAATCACCCTATTGTTCCTAAGCTTTCTATGACACTTTATATGAAGCATGGATTAAAAGTTAACCTTCATAGGCGTTGTCATGAAGAAATTGAAAAATATTTGAAGTTTTAGTTGAATATGAATTTGAGAATAAATAACATTGTTATGGTTATTAATTATGATGCTATATACTTGTTTTAAAATTCATTTGTATTCTTTGTTAAGTATATAAGGCGCAACTTCGAATAGAGTCTATATTAGACGACAAAAAAAATAATAAGATTCGTCTTTGAATTTGGTCCATATTAGACTCCTTTTATTTTTTTATTAATTTTTTATTGTTCATTGTTATGTATGATATGTTCAATTTTCTCAATTTCTCATTGAGATGTGTTTGAAGGTAAAGATCGATAAAAAATGATAGAACACTCTTTTTATTTAGAGAAATGAAGATGTTTAACTCTTAATTTAAGAGCTTCAAAAAAAATATATCACTGATCATTTGCATTAAACCCATTTAAAATTAGAGTAAAAGTTTGTATGAACCAGTCCATTAAAATTGAGATCAAGGCGAGTCGAAAGACCCGGTTCTGGGTTACGGCACTAAGTGCCATGGCCTAAGGCCCATCCATAATTTTAGGGGACCCAATATATATTTTTTATACTGATATAATGTTAAAAAAAAATACATTACTCCATTCTTGTAGGGGTCCAAAATGTATTTTCATACTCAATCTTTATACCAGCTATGCTTTGATTCATTTGAATCTTGATTCTTGATTTCTTGTCATGAAATTTCATATTATTTTATTTATTTATTTGTAAATTGTTAACACTTAACAAGTTATTTTATGCAGTGATCAATTTCAACTATTTGAATCGTATATCGGAGAAATTATTGCCTAAAAGACACTTATCTGATAGTGAAAACGACAAAAAAAAAAAAGAACTTGAGATAATAAAATCACAACAAGAAGCTCTTGACAAATTTATTTTACACCTAACCTAAGACCCACAAAGTGTCAGAAACAGGGCTGGATTCGAATATGAGACTTTGAGAATTGAGAGAATCATACTTCAATATCTCAAACTAGTCACTAAGCCAACCAAATAGGTTCATATTAATAATCCATTAAAAACTCACGCACTCAAATTTGAGCGACCAATTAGATTTGAACATCGATTATAAACGTGTGACTTAGGGATTTCCGCATTTTCTATCAATAGAGCAAAGAATATATGTGGACAATTTTCTATTAGTGATGTATACATATACTAATAAAAGATTGACTGGTCCAAATCACTCATATAGTATTGATTTATATGCTCAATCCATTCATATTGATCTCATGCGTTACGTACTAATAATCTAATACCACTATTGATGGAAACAAAATAGGATCTTCTATTTTAAAGTTTTGCAAGATGGAGATTTGTACAAAGCCAGTGCAATGTTTTTGAAATGCCTCACACACCCAAATTTTCTGAAAACTTTGTACCGTCATTACAATTTTTATATTCTTTTAATTTTTCTGTCTCTATCTATCATAATCAATTCAAGACTTAATTAAGGAACCTATTCATGGATTAATTGTTGTCCAAATTTGACACTAAGGAATAGTTTAATTATTACTCATTTAGTATAATTTAATGTTTTGGCATAACTAACCACAAGAAGCTGCTTCACCTATAGCAGCCGCATAACTTCCTTATCAAAACGAATGAGGAGCGTTTTCTTTTTTCCTTTGAACTATACTTCCTCCGGCCTTTATTATAAGTAAAATTGATTTTTTAGATATATTGAATAACTAATATATTTAGACAATAATAAAAGCCGGAGGGAGTATAATTTTGCGTATCTGATTGTTCACTATTTTCTTATACAAATTACTCGCTCCGTCCCTTTTTATAAGACCCTGTTTGACAAAATTATACTATTCACTTATCTTATTTTGACTGTATTTTTGTAATAATGCATAGATGTAAATATTACCATATAAGATCTTGTTTGATTTGTTTTGATGAGTACTTTCAAAATATCAAGTTTTTATAATTTTAACTATGATAATTAAAAATATTTGTGATCAAAATTATGCATTGACATACGTGCACTGGTCAAACAAGGTCTTATATTCAAGGACGGAGGGAGTAATAAATCTATAATCATAATTGCAAAATTTAATTACTGCGCTAAAAAAAAACTTAATTTCCGTAAACTCAATATCTCGTGAACTCTTCGCAACAGAATTGCATTCATTTTCTTTCACAAATAGATTTCAAAGTCACTCATATTTTCAGAGAATTATTAATTTGTATTCATAATTGCAAAATTTAATTACTCCGCTAAAAAAAACTTAATTTCAATAAACTAAATATCTCATGAACTCTTCGCAACAAAATTGCATTCATTCATATGTTTAGAGAGTTTATTAATTTATCGAGTATTAACTTAAAAATTTTTTTACATGTTTTTAATATAAACTAGATTTATCTTTATATAAATTTTGTTGATGTTATTATTGATCTCTACACTCTTTTTTCCTTCAAGATCTTATCCTACTAAATTTTCTTTGATAATGAAACGGTAAAATATTTACATCTTAAATTTTGATTTACCCTAAAATTCTTTTGTATCATTCTTATTTTATTTTATATATCCATCCATATCCATACAAAATGATCGTCCTTACTCACTCACGCGGTACAATTGTCAACTTAGCTTTTTGGTGGAAGCAGGTGGGGTCTTCTGTTCTAATTAATCTTTTTACAACATGGACATTTACTTAATGCCAAACTATAGGATTGGTACATTTTTCCGTATTTGAATATACCTCAGCAACAATCAGATTTTTTTTAAATTTTGTCATTTTCTTTTATATAATCACTATTCTTTTGTAATTCTTATCTCATTGTATTAGAGTTCAAGGAACCAAAATGTCGTTTGATTGCTTTCCAAGTTTCAAAATAAGTTGTGAATAATTTAATTGTTTGACTTATTAAAAAATTGATTTGATTGTTTGATTTTTGGCCTTTTCATTTAGAAGATATAATCCGGTTTTGTATGAAAAAATTGGATGTTCTTCTGCTCACTCGAATATCAATTAGCCTTATATCAAACTCAAAAGGCCACATAGTGTAGGAATTAAGGATATTTAAATTTAAATTGATCTAAATTAAAATTGTATATTGATTAAACAAAACTTTAAAATTACATAGAATATTATGGGGTATGGTTGAATGTTCTTTGCGAAAATTGTTTGGACCAGATTAAACTTTCAATTAATGAATAATAGATTAATTTATATTAATGTTTTTTTTTTCACTACCAATTTAATCTAGTTTGGGGGTAAGCTATGACATCAAGTAGTTTCAGTCTCTTCCGATCGCAGTTGCGGGGATCGAACTGTGATTCTCCCTACCAAGTTCAATGTCAATCACACTAAACTAACTAACGATTGATAATTATATATTAATGTAATTGAAAAACGTTATTCAAAAACTAATATATATACTACCTACAAGGCTACAACCTTAAATATAAGACTCGCTTGAATAAATTAAGAAATTAAGAAGTATGATTGTGATGTTAAACTTGTTATGATTACAAAAAATATAAAACATCTAAATTTTTTAATCAATAATGAATTGATTTAAGTGGTAAGAGTTTTGGCCACATTAAATATATAGTTAGGAGTTTGATTCCTAGTTTATGTGTATGAAAAGATTCTGATTGAAAAGAAAAAACTTATTTTGTGTGTCTTACAAATTTTTTAACGGAGATTAATCATTATAAAAAATGGTGAAAACTTTATATATTTTTTTTGGTACACGAAAACTATATTTATATCATAGTTATAAAAAAAATTGGTATTTTAGAAAGAAAAAAATATCTCATAAAAGAGCAAAGAAAAAACTCAGAGACTTATATTTAGAAACGAAATTACATAACTAAACAAAATTAAGTAGTCTCGCCTTTCCTTGGCATACACACAAAACGAATGTTTCAATTCAAAGCTTTTCTTTAATTTAAAAAATTTATATGTTATTATCAAGCAAGAAAATTTGTGCCTTCACAACTTTTGTATGCCTAATTCTCTACCCTACTTGTGTTAGTTAGAGACTTAGAGTATTTAAAAACTATACTATGAGACAGAATGAAGTGATGAGTACCGTAAACAATTCATAGATCAAAGAAAATAAAAGATTGTATACTTGAAGAGAGAGCAATATTTGTATCCTAAAGGTGACTATATTTGAATATACGATATCATCGATTCGATTCACACAAATCACATGCACTTTATAATAAAAATTTGGTTTGAAGTTCTCAATTCAAATATTCACTCCTTATTTATTTATACGAATGTCAACCATACCAAAACATTTACTACACATATATAAACAAAAACATTTTCAGTTTCTCATAGAGCCTAAAATGTGACTAACTTTTGTCAAAAACAATAATTGAATGGTGGTTTAAAGAATGCAATTATCATTTTTGGGTTAATAGACTTTTATCTTCTGTAAAAAAAAATTGGTTACCCATGACATGAAGATTTCACCATTTACTTATATGTTAACATTTTACTGATGTAGTAGTTGACTTTTGACATGTACGTCAGCAAAAAGTCCATTAAAATTAAAATAAGGCAAGTTCTATGGTACATTAGATAATTTCTAATGTACCGGTACATTGATATCAAATTAATAAATAAAATGAATATTTTTATAAGTGAAATTATTTTTCTATCATTAAAAACATTATAATAACCAAATATCAATTACCAAAATTGTCAAAAATATAAATTTTGATATTTTTTGAATTTTTATTCTTCATAATAGTCAATATTCAATTTTTTATTGAAAAAAGGTAAAAATATTAATGTAATCATTATAAACAATGAAATTGTATTTTTTCTTGTGCTATTATTATATCTACAATATAATAATCAATTAATAGTGTTTTTAATTCATAAAAATAATCGTGAATTTATTAAATTACTACGTCATGTACCGGTACACTTGAATTATTCAAGTGTACCGTAGAAGCTCCCTTAAAATAAATGATGAAATATTCGTATTACAATGATAAACCAAAACATTATTCTCCCACATTATAGGGGTAAAAGCCTACTAACCCATCATTGTTAAACTTTCTTAGAAGCAAATATTATATTTTTTTAATAATTCAAAATATTATAAATGATGCTAAATAAACTTTCTTAAAATATTTTTAATATTTCACATCATTGTTAATCATTAATTGAAAAAGTGGTTGAAGTAAAAAAATTGAAAAAGTGTGGTTAATGGCACTACAAGAAAATAATCACTTTGTCACATTTATCATGCGAAAATAATTATTCAAATCAAATTATATATAAAGTGGTCGCTCATATATTAAATGTTAATTAGTGATTGACGTTGAATTTGACAGGAATAATTATGATACAGCCCCTACTATTGTGTTAAGAGGGATTAGAGTTGAAATTACTTGAAGTTCCAAAATATATTAAACTGTTGAAGAAAAAAAAAGTGGTCGCTCATATTTCCAATTATACTTTTAAATTTGGATATATTGATACAATCTTTTAATGATTATGGTCTCTTCAACACAATCAAGTCGAATATATACATATATGTGTGTGTTGATCACGACGAGGCATGCACGTAAACTAGCATATATAGTACCTAATTACAAAAGCAACCATATTCAAAATTAGAGCGAAAGTTTAGAATAAGTTACAATTTTGAAACGTGAGGAAGGTGTAAACGTGTAGTGAAAATTAGACTTATTAAAATCATGAGACAAAGTCCAAAGTCTTCCATAAACCACAATATGCATCAAAACAATTAAATCACATTCTATATACAAATAACATTAATACAATTTCCCATACACCCTACCCTCAAATATTATAATCATATATGCTTTCATCACCATCAATGACTAAATTAACCATTCATAATCCCGGTCTCAAAAATCCACCATAACATACAATTACTAACACAACTTCATAATCTCATAATCATGTTCATCTCTCATTCCTCTCCTAGCTAGCTAACACTATATACTATATTAATTGTTAATCTCTCTCACTTTCTCTAAACAAATTTCCATGGCCAAAACAAAAACCTCAACAAAATCAAAAACTTCTATTTTCCTATGTTGTTTTGGATCAAATGATTCATCAAACATTAAAGGGTCTAATTATATTCCAAAGGAGAAGAGAACAAGTTGGTTTTCATGGAGAAGGATTAGAAACAAAATGAAGTCAACGTCTAAAACGGTGCCGTTTGAAGCTTCATTCTCTAATGTTCAAGCTTATTCAAAGTCTCGGTCAAAGGTATCAACTCTTCCTAAAAAATCTAAAACTCCACCAACCAATCCTCCACCGTTACCTCAGCCGTCTCCGCCGCACCCCGCCACGCCGTATTACTCACCCACTCAGGTATGTATACCATTCTCAACAAATTCATGATTATTAAGAAGAATATTGTTTTTTTTTTTGAGTAAGAATATTACTCACCGCACCCCGCCACGCCGTATTGTTCTAGAATATTGTTAAATATGAGTATATACCATACTTATAGTTTGTTTGATTAATAACTACAAAAATTCTCCTCAACATTTTTGCAAATTCATGTATAATTAGTACACTTGTTGAAATAAATTTGAGTCATTATTATTAATTTATTGAAGTGGGATAGATAATTAAACTCTAATGCCCTTCTTAAATGTATATATGTCTTAATTTCTGTCTCTCTCTCTATTTTTTTTTGGCAAGTGTCTTAATTTCTCTTTTGTCACTTTAGTTTGATAATAAATGTCTCACTAGTTTTATTTCTATTATTAGTTGTCTAATCAAAATAATATTTTTGTACCAAAACCATTTTTTTTTAAAATTCTTTAGTTTTTTAAATTTAAAATTAATATTAAAAAATTAAAAAATATACATATTTATTTATCTCCCATAAATATTTTTTTCAAATAAATATTTTTATTAAATTTAACTTGAATTATCTTTGTTTTCTATTATTTTATATTTTTTTATTGAATAAAAAAATTTCTACATTTTAAATTTATATACTACTAATAGTTTAATTTTTAATACTACTTCATTTGTTTGTTAATGTTTGGTTTAGACAAGGCATGGTCCAAATAACAACATTACAGAAGATACGCGTGAACAAAGTAGGGATACTCCACCACGACCAAAACGACAAGAACGGAGGTTGTCGTTGGCAATGCAAAATCCAACGACAACCAAAATACTCAAAAACGCACGAAGAAATTCGTACGATCCTATAATTGGAATGTCCGTACTATTAGTAACCTTAGTGATAATGATATTTTGGGGTCGTTTTTGTGCCATCATTTGTACTTCAGCTTGGTTGTATTTTATACCACGATTTAGGAAAAGTGTTGTTGTAAACAAAGACGATGATGATGAAGACGACGATAAAATGAAGTCAAAGAATGTTGTGGATTTAGATTCGGAGGAGTATAAGAAAAAAGTGATTATGGAAGGACTTCTTGGGAGAAATAATCGAGGTAATAAAAGATAACATGAAGAAGATTCTTGTGTTGTTGTTCAAAATTACAAGAATATAATCTGTTTTCTTTGTTTTAAGGTTGGCCAGCAGGTGGTTTGTTTTCTGTTGGTGACTACTTGAAATTTTGTCTAAATTATATTAGTATATAGTAGTATATACTATTACATATATTATATTTATATATGACAAAAAAATTGTAAATTAATTAATTTATGCTAGAATATAAAGTTTATTATGTTTCATTTTTGTTTTTTATGTGTGGAAAGACCTTAAATATGTCAAATTATTTTTTGAGGTATTGTTTGTTTTGAGACTTATGTGCATCGAATTTTATGTATTGTGTTTTGACGATATCTAAGGCAATACATAAAATCTTTCTGGCAGAAACAATTTATTTTTTAGATGTAAAAAAAAGCATTAAAACAATCTCTAACTTGCATTGGACAACTATCAAAATAAACTGTCTTCTACAAAAGAAAAAGCCATAGGAGTCAAATCATTAGCACAATTGTTTTCTTCCCTGCGGATATGATTCATCTTCACCTCCCAATCTAGAGCCATCATTTGTCGAATGCGCTGAACCAATCTTGAATCTTTTGATACCATTCACTGTTATTATTATGTATGTACATTTAAACTGCAAATATCTTATATCTGCTTATTACATCCAATGTTCGGAGCTAAACACACGAGTTCTTATTATTTTCTATTACTATCCATGACAAAAACAGAAATAATATTCCTTATACCATCTATCTACACAATTTTTTTTTATGACAATTATATAATAAATTTTATATAAAATATATCACTTTAATGTGACTAATTAACACCGACCAAACTAAGACATTAACCTCAAGAGGTATTTAACCAGCTTCACCAATTTGGGGACAATCCGAATTTGAATTTCTTTGTAGAACAATTTTTTAGATAAACTTTATTTACTTCTTAGCGAAATTCTAAACTATACTAAACTCCTCTTCTCCTAAAAAGTAGAAACCAGTGGATTAATACAAAAAAAATAATATAACCAGCTAACACATTAAATAATACATATGGCACAAAATATTCTTACAAGAATATCGATAATGAAAATAAAACAAATATTTTGTCAAAAAAATAATATATAAAATAAGCATAAAAATAGATAAGAGTTCTGTAGATTTAAGCACGTCAGAAACGTTAGTTGAATCTCCGGTTTTTCCTTGAATACGGGTATCATATGTGTTGTGTTATTAACGTGCCAACATTGCACCAATACAATAAACTAGTAAACTAAAAATGTCACATTTTCTAAACCATTAATTAAATTCTGCAAAAAAAAATTAAACCAAAAAAAATTCTATCAAAAAAAAATTCAGATTCAATTCAATGGTTAAAAAACAACCACACTGGTAGGATCATTCATGAATGATCATGGAGGCTGGTTTTTTTATTGAAACAAATTTCTAGATTTTAATTTTTTTTTTCTTCTTTTTTCTACATTTTGTTCTTTTGGAATTCATTCATCATACATAATCATAGGATCATCAACAACAAGACAAGACAAGACAAAAACAAGCCATGATGTTTTAATTTTAAGAATTTCATTTCACAAGAAATGTTATTTGATGATAATGTTGATGAAGATTTTGGATATCAACAAAAGGGTTTGCATGGAATGGTTTTAACAACATTGTTTAGTGACACATGAACATGAACATGATCATGTCAATTATAATGTATCATGTTATCATGTTATAACAAATTCATTGTTGGGAAGAATATACAAAGAAGAACAAGAAGAAGATTATTATTGTTCCTTAGAAACAAATAAGGAAGGAAATAATTCAGGGGAGATATAGTTGCAGAGGAGGGGTTTAGCATAAGGTTTAAAATTATTCTTCTTGTGTGATTGTGAAGCCTCTTCTGCAACGACATTTTCCCGCGGCGACTCGTATAATTTTCACATTTATCTTCCAACATTGTTAGCAAGTTTCTTTTAGTTAAGAGCTTGAGAAGCTATTATCAGCAAGAAAATTAAAATTACTTGTTGCACATTGTTTAAGCTTGATTGAGTTTGAAATTGAAAGCTTGGAGATTGAATATACCAAGTTGGTTGGTAGATTGTGATGATGGAATTTCAGGTTTGAGCAGCTGATTTGGGTGCATAGTATTTCATTTAACAATGGTAATTATCTAATGTCTTTAACTTATCTTCATATAGTATTACTTTTTATCATATGCTTTTATTAATTAGGTTTGAATGTGTTACATAAGAAGTGCTTATTCACTTTGTATTCTCTTTAGTGTGTGTGCAAGTTTGTCTTAGAAGCTTTTGTTCAATTGGTTTTAGTTTTGGACTAAGGAGAGGTGGTTTAAATTCATAGGTGTCAAGTGCTTCATTTTGGTGTTTATAGTCTGGGATTACACTAATCTTGAACAATTTGAGCAGTTTTTTTTGTTCTAACCCACCGTAATTAGGGTCATTAACTCTCAGTAGACACTTCAAGGCACCCTTTGGACCCGCTATGAGACTAATCCTCAAAGTGAGAAGAGGATATTCGTTTTTTTTTTCTTTTTCTGTACAGGGTTGGGTTGTCTCTCAAATGAACGACTCCAAAAATCAAACTCAGGTTCTTTTTATGGGGGGGAGTCGTGTTGCCAACTATATCAACACAATGTTGGTATTGTAAATAGATTCGGAGAAAATAGATTCAGTCTTAATGCACTATGCATTTGAAATCAATATTGTGAAAGTGTCTAAAATCCGTCTGAAAATTTTTCTATTAGTAGAAAGTAGACATAGTTACACTATTGAAAATTTTAAAATAATAATTAGAAAATGTGAAAAAACACACTTGTTAAACTTGGATCGTTAAAATGAAATTATTATAGTATTGTTTTTATGATTAACCTTTACTTGTAATTTGAGAGAAAAGTCTCACTAGCTAGCTAGCATGTAAGTAATTGATTATGATGATGCCAATATAATCTCAAAAAAGGTTCTGCTATGATATGATAGAAGCACTAATTTCCTTTTTGAATGAACAGGCTGCTCAACTCAATTTTTTTGTTGGATCTCATGTTTGGGTTGAGGACCCTGATGAAGCTTGGATAGATGGAGAAATCCTTGAATCTAAGGATCAAGAGATCACCATTAGCAATGAATCTGGAACAAGGGTGAGTTTTTTGGAATCCATATGTGTATCCATGCATGCTTCATAACTATTTACAATTTAACATCTATGTATAAAAATGTGCCACACTAGTCAGTATTAGTGTCGTGTCTGGTATCTGTGTATATGGCAGTGCTTTATAGTTTCTGCCGTTATTATCAAACTTAAATATTTATATATTGGTATTGCAGGTTGTGAGCAAATCAGCTAATATCTATCCAAAAGATCCTGAATTTCCACCTGATGGTGTAGAAGATATGACAAGACTTGCATATCTACATGAACCGGGTGTACTTCAAAATTTGCAAATTCGTTATAGTATCAATGAAATATATGTAAGATCACACTACTGTTTTGTGTTTTCTGCATTCACGCTTACAGTTATTGTGACAAAGACTTAAATTTTGGTGATGGTGTTTTGCATGAAGACATACACAGGAAACATATTGATAGCAGTGAATCCTTTTCAAAGGTTACCTCATTTGTATGCAACTGAAACAATGGCAAAGTATAAAGGTGTGGCTTTTGGTGAGCAGAGTCCACATCCTTTTGCAATTGCAGGTTATGCATATAGGTATCTTTTTGCTGCTCTCATTTTTTTGTCACTTGCTCATCAATTTCAACTATTCTTTCATTTAGGATCATAATGGAGAAAAATAAATAAAGTTGAAATATCAATTTTGACTATGGGTGTGTTTGATCTGCTAAAAAATAAGGGACTAAACAAGACAACTTCAGTTGTACTGTGTTTGATTTTAAAACTGTTCCTGGGACTGGACAAACTAGGGTTCAACAGGTTGGACAAAAATATATATTTTTGTCCCCTAATGAACCCCTAGACAACTTTTTGTCCTCAGCACAAGTTGTCTAAAACACCAAAATAACCTTTTTCTCCACCAAACATGATAGAAGACTAAAAAATTGTCTATATAATCCATCTGCACTATGCATCATTCAATAGTTTTTCTTCATAATCCATCACTTAGAGTTTGGTTAACATCCAAAATTCATTACAAATGATACAACATTATGAATAAGATGTGATTGCAATGACCAAAAGAGATAAATGTATGCAGGAAGATGATAAATGAAGAAAGAAGCCAAGCTATTTTGGTTAGTGGAGAAAGTGGAGCTGGTAAAACAGAAAGTACAAAGATGCTTATGCATTATCTTGCCTATTTGGGAGGGAGAGCAGCAGCAAGTGAGGGAAGGTCTGTGGAGCAACAAGTTCTAGAGGTAAGAAAACTATATATCTATAAAGCACTATCACAGACACTGACACCGGACACGACACTGACATGTAAACACTGATAACATTTTAAGAAAATGAAAATGATTGAATGTAATCACATCTGGGAGTATCATGTCAGTGTCTATGTCTGTGTCGCTGCTACATAGCTGAAATGTTGAGAACATTATGCTTATAGAATTCTGCTAATCATGTGCACCTATGCAGTCCAATCCTGTTTTAGAAGCATTTGGGAATGCAAAGACTGTTAGGAATAATAATTCAAGGTATGCATTTTTTATTATAATCTTCGTAATCAGTAGTAGTACTGTATTCTTCATTCTCTTAATTGTATTAAAGTCTGTCCTAAGCTCACATAGTATATAATTTCAGTCGTTTTGGTAAGTTTGTGGAGATTCAGTTTGATCAAAGAAGGAGAATTTCGGGAGCTGCTATCAGAACTTATTTGCTGGAACGATCACGTGTTTGTCAAGTTTCTGATCCTGAGAGAAATTATCATTGCTTTTATATGCTTTGTGCTGCACCACAAGAGGTACATGATCAATTCTTCCTTTATTATGGATAGAAGTTGCACATTTGCGTCCCTGTGAGCTTAGCTCAGTTGAAACGCCTTAAAAGCAAGCCTCTTCAATATGAACTTGTACAAACTCAAACAAACAAGAAATCATGCATTCTCAACAAATAATATCTACTTACAAGCATATTAAAATCATTAGAAACATGTTGAGCTCAAAACCAACATAACAAAACTCATTTAAACATTTCAACAAACACCTTGAGTGCAAAATTCTATCCTATACCAAAAGAGTAACTTTAAACCCATCAAAACTACATGAAACACTATCAAGATGAACAATTCAAGCAAAACCCTATAATTCATGATATAATCATAATGATCCTAGTTCCTGTTTTACCGGTCTCTGTTCGTCTTGTGCAGAGACCTAGTTATTATTAATAATATATTTGCCGTTTAAAAAAAATCATAATGATCCTTTTGATGTGAATTTATTTTTATTTGAATTTTTTCCATTTCTAGGATGTTGATAGGTTCAAATTGGGAAATCCAAGAAGCTTTCATTACCTCAATCAATCAAATTGCTTTGAATTGGATACATTGGATGATTCTAAGGAGTATCTTGCAACTAGAAGAGCAATGGATGTTGTTGGAATCAACACTGATGAACAGGTACAAATTTCATAACTAAATTCTCTACGATATATAGTTTTTCTACTAAATTCACATTTTTCATTCATTACAAGAAATTTTCTTATCATCAGGATGCTATATTTCGAATAGTAGCTGCTGTACTTCATTTAGGAAACATCGAATTTGGTAAAGGAACGGATGAAGAGCCGGATTCGTCTAAACCGAAGGATGATAAATCTTTTTCCCATTTGAAAATTGCAGCTGAACTTTTGATGTAAGTCAATTTTCTCTCATTACCATATTGGACACTGACACGTCTGACACAGATAATAATTTGAAAAAAGAAAATTATTAATTGCATGTAATCACATGTGTGCGTGTCAGACACACTTTGGATCAGAAGTGTTTGTGGTAAATAGGTTGTAACTCAAGTTTGATCAATGTTTGGTTTCTAAAATGAGAAGCAATTTTGGTTTCATAATCAATTCTAAGCTGAAGTTGAATTGATTCTAACTTTTTGCAATTTTTATATACATGTTAAAACTATTTTTGGTAATTACGCAATCAAAAGCAATTTTGATCTTAAATATACAAACAACGTGAATTCGTAAAAATCACTTTTATGTGCTGCGTTCAAATCTTTAAACCAAAATCAATCATTTAAAATCAATTTTCACCGTTGCAGAACTAAACACACAAATATATTCAAATTTGTAACATCTATAGTTTATTTTGTATGGCAGGTGTGATGAAAAGTCCCTCGAAGACTCATTCTGCAAACGCATTATGGTGACTCGTGGCGAGGCGATAACTAAAAATCTTGATCCAACTGCTGCAGCTCTAAGTAGAGATGCATTGGCAAAAATAGTTTATTCAAGGCTTTTTGACTGGTAATTCATGTGAAGTTTATGAAAATTATAAATTCATTTTAATATGCATTTTTCTAATCTAATTCAATTGATGAAAACATTTGTTGATCCAGGATTGTAGAGAAGATTAACAACTCTATTGGGCAAGATCAGAATTCAAAGAACTTAATTGGCGTTCTAGATATTTACGGATTTGAGAGTTTCAAGACAAACAGGTGCTTAACCATCCTTTTGTGATTACATTATTGTTGTTAACTGGACGGTAGTATTTGAACACAATTGGCCGAACTTCATAATCAAGTTTTGCATGTTCGCTGTTTGCATTTTTCGTATCTGCTTACTATTAAATCTGAGTTGTTGTTCTAGCAATTACTAACTTTTCATCGGTCATGTTCAGCTTTGAGCAATTTTGTATCAATTTGACAAATGAGAAATTACAGCAACATTTCAACCAGGTTTGATTCTTTTACTATCTCCATCTTTGTAGAATTTCATTATTTGGTAAACAATTTATATAGATTAACATTTCATTATTTCGAACCATGCAGCATGTCTTCAAAATGGAGCAAGAGGAATATACAAAGGAAGAGATTGATTGGAGTTATATCGAGTTCGTTGATAATCAAGATGTTCTTGATCTTATTGAGAAGGTGCAACTCACCCTTCCATACATTTTGTCATTTTAGGAAAGTTTATCATTCTTGTATTAAATGCATTTCTATGTATATCTCATTGCTTTCATCACTGATTATCATAATATATTATCATATTCCATTTTAGTGATACATTTTTTCTCAAAATTTTCATCCATATACACATAACTTCATTTATGTTTGAACTCTATAATATAACTTCACATGTTACATATTTTCTATCTAACATTTTCTAATTGATCTTTGTTTATAATTTCAGAAACCTGGCGGTGTTATTGCTCTTCTCGATGAGGCATGGTATGTATTAAATGATAATAATTCAATTATATATGGAATGGCTCTTGCTGTCATTTTGTATTTAAGTAAAGTGACATCAACACTTGCATTTATATACTTTGAGCAATTACATTCTTTTATACTCATTCTTTTACATACGGTCCTGCTTATTCTTTGTAGTATGTTTCCAAGATCAACGCACGAAACATTTGCTGAAAAACTATATCAAACACTTTCAAGCAATAAACGCTTCAGCAAGCCAAAGTTATCACGAACTGATTTCACAATCAATCACTATGCCGGTGATGTAAGTGAACTGCATTTTATTTTGCACAGCTATCAACTATCAAATATGAAGTTAAAAAACTTAGTATATATGATTATTGTCAATTTCAGGTCACTTATCAAACCGATCTTTTCCTTGATAAAAACAAAGACTACGTCGTTCCAGAGCACGCTGCGCTGCTCAGTGCTTCCAAGTGCTCCTTTGTTTCAGGACTTTTCCCACCTTTACCTGAGGAAACAACGAAATCAACGAAGTTCTCATCCATAGCCACTCAGTTTAAGGTCTGTTTTCTCTGGACAAGCATATAATTGCAAATTATAAGTCTTGTATATAACTATTGATCATTTTTATTCTTGATGCTTATGTTCTGAAGTCACAACTGCAATCTTTGCTTGAAACATTGAATGCCACCGAGCCACACTACATTCGTTGCGTAAAGCCAAATAATCTTCTTAAACCAGGGATATTCGAGAACAACGATGTGTTGCAGCAACTTCGATGTGGAGTGAGTTCAATACCGTTTTATCTCTGTTCTCTAGTATGAGATGTATATTTATTTGCGGTGACTTTAAACTTTGTGGATACCATTTACAGGGAGTAATGGAGGCAATTAGGATTAGTTGTGCTGGTTATCCAACTAGAAAGACCTTTGATGAATTTGTTCAGCGGTTTACTATATTGGAACCTAAAGTTCTAAAATCATGGTATTTTTATCTCCTTTTCTTTGTTTTCTTTTTATGGTCATATAGATGAATGTAATTATGGGATATTTGAAAACAATTAATAACAACTTTTGAAGTTATGACACTTAAGATAATAAGAGAATAAAACTTATAAAAGCTTGAATATTATTGAATACTAGCTTCACAGTAACTAAGATAGTATACTATAATACAAAGATATTAATTTAGAAGATATTTTCTAATATTCTAAAAATAACCATATCGATCTACAGCCCTGATGATACGACTGCTTGCAAGAGGCTTCTAGATAAAGCAAACCTTAAAGATTATCAGGTAAGAGTTCATCTCATCGTGGAATTTATGTTACTCTCAATTATAGCATTTTTATTTTCTAGCTGGTTGCATGGATCATAGATGATGATGCTAACTTTTTTCTAACACGTTTTGTATGAAAATATGGATGCGAATAAAATGTTTGGAATTTTTTTTAAACTTTTCCAATGATTTAAGTAACACCACCAAAGAAGCATAAAATGTTCAAGCTTGCTACTAATAGAGTTTACTAATGTTAGATAAGAGATTCTTGCATAAAAAGAAAGAAAAAACAGTCTTGCTGAACTTCTTTTTGTTACAGATTGGAAAGACAAAAGTGTTTCTGAGGGCAGGTCAAATGGCAGAGCTAGATGCATGCCGTGCCGAAGTCCTAGGAAGATCTGCTATCGTTATTCAGAAAAAAGCTCGCACATTTATTTGTGAGAAACAGTACAAATTATTACAATTCTCTGCCACACAAGTACAAAAGGCTGTTAGAGGTATCAACTATGTGAATCCTTCACATGACTGTTTATAGTTGTTTACCACTATGTATCAATAATTTAGATTATACATTTTCTAAATCATTTAGTTATACATATGTTATGAATTGAACATAGGACAACTTGCAAGAATTCGTTACGAATGCATGAGAAGGGAGGCTGCCTCTTTGATAATTCAGAAACAGTGCCGCATGTATCTTTCGAGAAGTGTTTATAAAACTACCTATGCCAAAGCAGTTTGTATTCAAACCGGCATGCGGGGGTTGGCTGCTAGAAATGAACTTAGAATCAGGAGGCGGACACAAGCTGCAATTGTTATTCAGGTATGATAGGTCAGCACTTTCTTTATAATTAAGGAGGAAAACAATATTTCCATGTTACCTTTGTTATTGTATATTCCTTAGCTTATTCAATATATTCATATTATATGATATTTGGTGAATTGTTGTGCATAAAGTAGCTTATATTAATGATATATTTTTCAATCGTAGGGTTGCTACAGATGTCATGTATCTCGTACTTATTACAAAAAGCTAAAGAGAGCAACAATTGCAGTACAGTGTCAATGGAGGCGAACAAGAGCACGACGAGAACTTCGAAAGCTTAGAATGGTGTTTCCTATTTTCCTCTTGTTTACTTCTTTTAATTCTTCCTACATAAGCATGCTTCTGGTTTTTTTCTTTATTTCAGAAGTAACTAATGTTCTTGAGCTTTTTTTATTTTAGATATTAAAAGTGTTACTTGTAGCGACTGTTAGTGTTATTTAAACTTTAAAATTCCTGCAGGCTGCTAAGGAATCGAAGGCCCTAGAAGCCGCAAAGCTTAATCTAGAAAAGCAAGTTGAGGAACTAACTTTGTCTCTAGAATCAGAGAAGAGAATGAGGGTAATATATCTATTCATAATAAATGAAAATGCTTAAGTTTGAAATTCAGTTCCTCAAGTATACTAATGCAAATTTGGTTCTTTTACCGCATAAAGTATTGTTTCGATTGTTATTTTACTGACATTCTAACTGTTTTGGTTCATTGTGATATTGAGGAAGCCAAGACACAGGAAAATGAAAAATTACAACACGCTTTGGAAGAGATGGAGATTCAGTTCGAAGAAACTAAGACGAAACTCACGCAGGAACGTGATGCTGCGAAGGAAGTAGCTGAGCAAGCTCCAGCTATACAGGAAAATAATGTTGCTGATAATGAACTGATCAATAAGCTTAATGCAGAAATTGAACAACTCAAGGTAAGCAATACATAGGAAATGTTTCACGTAGTCACCACACCAGTGGCTGTTAGGTCGATATCATACAGTCCAAATTTCCAGCTCTATTTTAGAGTTACAACAACAACAAAAAAACGGCATTAAAATTTGTACCATCCAATCTCGATCCAACGGTCACAGATGTTCTGACTACGTGAATGTGTCTGATTTTGACTGCATGTAATCCAATTCCAGTTGTGTCATAGTATGCAAAATTATTGTTACTTTTGATTCTATGCAGGAGCATGTTGATTCATTGGAAAAGAAAACTAAACTGGAGCTTCCTGATAATGTTACCGACAATGAACTGATAAATAAGCTTACCGAAGAAAACGAAAAACTCAAGGTAGGCATTACATAAAAAAGTATTTGGAAAGATTGTGATTTATGCTTCGAGATATGTAATAGTATCTGAAATAATTGTCACTTTTGGTGCTTTAAAGGAACAGGTTAATTCATTGGAAAAGAAAGCTCAACAGGAGTTTCCTGCTAATTTTACTGAAAATGACGTGATTAATAAGCTTACGGAAGAAAAAGAACACATGAAGGTATAAGTTTGTCAAGTGTTTGAAATTTATTTTTTTTGGTCTGTCACAATATTGATAATTATTATTACTTCTGACACTTAGCAGGATCTGGTTAATTCATTGGAAAAGAAAGTTGACGAGACAGAGAAAAAATATGAAGAATGTAGTAATCTTAGCGAGGAGCGCATGAATCAAATTATAGAGACAGAATCAAAAATGATTGAGCTAAAGACAAAATTGCAGAGGTTCCTATAACAGCTTTTTATTATGCTATTGCAAGATGGCGTTAAAATGCATATTTTTTTGTTTTAATTGGTTTGATATATTGTCATTGTTACATCAGGCTTGAAGAAAAATTTTCTGATTTGGAATCTGAGAATCAAATGTTTCGGAAGCAAGCGCTAAGCTCAACATCCCTGAGAATGTCAGATAAGTCAACAACACCTGCTGCAATTCCGGTAAATACAAAAACTTAGTTTCTACTTTTCACAAATTCCATGACATTGATATTTTTTTAAATATCCTCAATTATATAATTATTCATTTATGTCTAGTCCTAAGTAAATTATATTGTTATTTGTAGCTTCATATAATTGAGGACAATTTGGAAATTTTCAATTAAAACAAGTTAATGAGTAATGTGAATAAACAATTCTAATTGGATATTTATACTAATATCTTGTTTTCTCCTCTTGTTATTACAGCCTTTGGAAAATGGTCAGCAGGTAATAATTTTGTATCTATTAACGTAAAAAATAAGTATTTTCCATATCCTTTTTGTCGTGGTTTTGAAGAAAAGTCTATTTTCTACAGATGCAAGTAAAAACACTTGGTAGTTCAGAAGCTATGAGGAGATCACATATGGAGAGACTTCAAGTATTCTCTAACAAAACAATTCTTATTTTTAATATATTTAACTCACATTTTTATATAGTTACAAAGCATTTAACCAAATTATCCTTTTGTTGCTTGCTTAGGAAAGTGTAGATGCTCTTTTCAAATGTGTGGTTAAAGATCTTGGATTCTGCGAAGGGAAACCTGTTGCAGCATTTACCCTTTATAATTGTTTGCTGCATTGGAAATCTTTTGAAGCAGATAAGACAAGTATATTTGATCGTCTTATTCAGCTTATCGGTACTGCAATAGAGGTAACTTGCTAATTACTCAAACGATTGTTTTCCGTTGTTAGTGATCAAACTTCAAAATATATCAAACTTTGGTGCTTCTATTATGGACTTTTTTGAAAATGGTTCAAAAGTGTACTCTAAAGGTTAACATGAACGAAACCTGTTGTGGCACGTGAGTCCATCAAGTCTACCATTGAACCAAAACCATATTTGATTCAATCAATCCCTATAAACATTAGCTACTTTACTCTACACTTTTACTTTCATAGAGTCTGACATGGTATTACATGCAACATTTTCGCAGGATCAGGATGATAACAAATGTATGGCTTATTGGTTGTCCAATTTATCTGCTTTGTTTTTTCACCTTCAACGATGTCTAAGAGTACCGGCACGAAAACCACCCACTCCAACTGGGTTTTTTGGGAGGATGACCCAGGTGCTAAGTTTAATAATACCTATCTAATTTTTTTTGCTAACTTATAAGTTATATACCTATCTAATTTAACAAGTGCCAATTTAAGAGCGAAATAATATGTTTTCCTTTAATAGTATTAATCATAATTCATGTGTTCCATATTAAATGAGTGCCTTAAAAAAAAGAAGCTATGGTATCCATCATAAATACTACTTATTAATGATGTGTGTGTCTCATATTGTAATCAATTATTATAGTTATATACAATGACATTAAACTCAAATATGAAATTCAATGTTGTTTCTCAGGGATTCCGCTCATCCAATAGTCTTTCCAGTAGCTCATTTGATGTAGTGCATCAAGTTGATGCAAAGTATCCAGCTTTGCTATTCAAACAACAACTTGCAGCTTATGTAGAAAAGATATATGGAATTGTTCGAGAAAATATGAAGAAAGAATTGTCCCCTCTTCTTTCTTCTTGCATCAAGGTATGGTTGTCGTAAATTTCGTTATCAAATACTCCTTTATGCATTTCCATGTGTATGATAGCAATGTGGACCAAAATTTATGCTAGTAAGAATAGTAACCATAGATTGAGTCGTGATACTTTTTCTTAGTCGTATTGTCATACTTCATGCTCCATTTTGATTAAATTTACTGATAACTTTGTCTTCGTGCTTATGAAATTCAAAGAAATTAACTTCCTAGAGGTGAGCACCGCAACACGGTGATATCCTTGCTGTATATTTTCCTTACATGTTATTTTATGATTTCAGGAGCCCAGAACAGGAGACAACAGCCAACAAACTGATTCATGGACCAACATTATTGAATGCCTTAATAAATATCTCACGATTTTAAAAGAAAATTATGTATGTGAAAGTTTTATAGTGCATTGAATCAGTATCATTAATCCCTTTAGTTTTTAGTTCTTTTCTCTGCTATAAATTTATAGACCAAACTGATTTTGTTTGAGCTTTGTCTCAGGTGCCTCCCATTCTAATTCAAAAGGTACTTAATCAGATTTTTCAACACATCAATGCAGAAATCTTTAATAGGTAAGTTTCTTGTTTCATTTGGCCTCTTTTATGGGAAAATATTTAACGTTAAACATGTTTTTAGTTCCTGCCAATTATAAAACTTCATACTTTTAGTGCGTCTTTATGGACTAAAAGCGTGTAGCTTTGTAATTGGTAAGGACTAAAAAATGAGTACAAACATTAAAACAAATGAAAATTTTATAGACTAAAAACATATATTTAAAGTAAAAATTCGTTATAAGCATTTTGGTTCATTTCTGTGTTGGGAATTATATTTTCTCCAGCCTTATACTGCATAAAGAAAGCTGCACAATCAACAATGGAGAATATGTAAAATCAGGGTTAGCTGAACTAGAACAATGGTGTAATGAAGTAACAGAAGAGGTATAATACTATCTTCACACTTTTCGAACTTGCATTGTTTATTTAGAAATTAACCGTCTCTTTTTGCAGTATGCTGGCACAGCTTTGGATGAACTCAATCATTCAAAACAAGCAGTTAGATTCTTGGTATGCCGATCACTTCTTTCGTAAACTTTTCATCATTATAGATAGATATCATAGGGTGATGTTTAGTTAACCTTGTTTTGTTTGGCCGTTTTTCATCATAATATTCTTTCCCCTTTGGTGTCTCACTCTGGATCAATGTTTTAAAAAACGAACTGAATATCAAACCGGAGAGACCTCTAAATCATGGTCAACTGTTTTAAACAGCTCAATTTGAGACTAAATCGCAGTCAAACCATTCAAATAACTAAATCGTAGACAGTGTCACGGTTCAACCGGTTGAACTGTCTGGTTCAATTCAGATTTTAAAATATTGATCTAAATACGATCAAGAGTTTGGTCTAAATTTATGATCTTTGTCTTAGCATATGAAAGGACATTTCCTTACTTGGTATTTTTGTTATTACCATATGCATAAATTGGTTATATATTCTATTCATCCTAAGAAAATCTACACCTTAATGACACGTGACATAATTTCACACTTCTGTTTCTCACATTTTTTTCTCAAGATCCGTGCAAGATCACGAGATCTTTATTAGTATGCTATAAATTTAGACTGCAATACAATAAATCTCCTGAATTTTTCAAGTTCGCGTTTCTCTCCCTTCTTAATTTGGTTTCAATTATTTCTCCAGGTTACTCAAGAGAAGGACGAACTATCCTATGATAATCTTACAAATGACATCTGCCCTGTAAGTGTTTTCCTCTAAATGAGTGAATTATAAAATGTGCTAACAAGTTGGTTTAATGTTTTTCTAACATCTACATACGCTGCATTCAGGTCCTGAGTCCTCAACAGCTTTATAGAATATGTACACTATACTCGGATCAAAATGAGAATGCTAAGAATGTATCAACAGATGTAAGTTGATAAAATTGAGAAAAGGAAAAAAAGAAGTATATTTTTTCTCTGGATATTTAATTACTGTAATATATACTTGTGCAGGTCACCACTAGATTAAAGCTTTTAATGACAGATGATACACCCGATGATGATAAATCCTTCATGTTAGAAGACAATTCAAGGTAAACTTCGTGTCATACAGTACATATACAAGCATACACAAGAAATAAACTTTAAGGCAATTTCTACGATGGGAAAGTGTCACATGTGGTCTACGATGAACTGATACTTAAAAATCATTTAAAACTTCGATGGCACATGAAGTCGCCACCTTTAACTAGAAATTTTTGCCAAAATGACACTGATTCAGTCACCGTCTCAGATGTGAGAACAAGTAATACCATAAGCTTCTAATTATGGAAATGACATCCGTCATTAGAATTTTGAACAATTTTCAAGCATCAGTCCACCATAGACCATACGAGACAGTTCCCTATCGTAGAATCCACCTTATTTTAACTGCTAACTCAAATTTTCATCATTCATTGTTTTGAAACTGCAGTGTCCCTATTATTGTTGAAGAGATTTCTCATTCTCATGATAAGACAATTCCAAAAGTAAAACCTCCAGCAGAACTACTTGAGAGTGCAAGCTTCCAATTTTTACATGATTATAGTTAATCATCAATTCAGCTAGCAGATTAATAAACCATGTTGTAAATCCACCTACTCCCTTTTTTTTCTTCAGTTTTTTAGTGTCATCCATATTTGTATTGGTTATATATATATATATAATAGCAAAAGGGCAGGGTAGGTAACATAATTCTTGTTTAACATTTTGTTTTAACCTCTAATTTCATTAGATTATCTTATATGGATATTCACTTGGGGCACAAATTTTTGTATTAGTAAGAGGGAACAAAAGTAACATTTGTAAAATGATAGGAATTGATCCCATAGATATTGAAAGAGCCAATACGCTATGGTGAAAATTGGCCATGTATGTAAGGGCATCATCCTTTGTAGTATTTTCTTTTAAGTTTTTTCAATTACTATTCTAATGTATTGATGTTGTCCATAAGTGCATAAAATTATGTTTTTTTAATTATTTATTTATGTATTGATGAGCTATTTAGTAAAATATAATATAAATAAAGCAATTGCTTCCCTAGAACTATTTTTTCTTTTTGAAAAAATTAAAACAATATATTAATGAAATCCATTTATCTTTCTACCATCCTTCAGACCTATGTTTTGCAACTACAAACCCTTCTTATCCACTAACATCCTCCATCACCATATTTTTCAGTTTAGTATAACCTAGATGATAAACATATTTGACCGTAATAATTATATTATTATTCAATTTAGTTTATTTGTTTATCTAGTAAAACAATATATCTAATGTTTTCATCAATCGACAACAAAAAAAAACATTTTCAATGAATCTATCATCTCTCGACTCATTTATACCCTACTTATCGGCAACTTAAAATATAAATCTACCAACAATTTTGTAAATGCTACTAGTCATGTTTTGTTTATCTGTAAATCATCGCGAAGAAATTAAAGGATAAAATAAATACTAAATATCTTATCTTATATCTCTACATTTACAATTAAGAACATTTTATCATGCTATCCTTACTAAACACATTTATTATATTTTAAACTTTAGAAATCTTACCATTGCGAGTCATTTTACTCCCCTACCTCCTATTACGAATTTAACTAGTCTCTCACTCGAAAAACCACCTTAAAACTCAAGATTTTTAACATATTACTTAAAATTCTCACCACTAAACTAAACCTAATAACCTTTTTACAATAATATTTTAAAAAAAACAGGCGCATTAATAGCAATTCTATGTCATCACATACAATGTAAGTACAATCAAATGATATGAAACGAAGAAAAGTTGAAAAACAATGTTTGAGTTGGTGTGCATAGTACCAAAATCTGAAAATCATAATCAAAATATATATATATATATATCAAAATAAAATAAATCAACAAAAAATATCAACAAAAAAAATAATCAAATCAAAATATATCACAAAATTGAAGAAAAAAAAAAACTCATGAGGTTCATTTCAATTCTCAAAACCAGACCATATACATACTCCTTCATTTCAAAGCAAAGCCACCCTCAAAATCAAAACAACAAACAAACAAAAAATCTTCCATTCACCGATTCTCTCACATTCTCTCTCTCTCTCTCTCTCTCTCTCTCTCTCTCCGCCATTGCCAATGCTGATACCTCTTTCTCTTCCTCAACCGCCGCAACCGTTTCCCCTTCTCTAACCGTCTCTGCCGACCATCCCCCGCCGGAGATCACCGCGGGGGTTCCGTAACAATTTCTAGGGTTTTTCTTCTTTCTCGTTTATTCGCCGTGGCATTGCCGCAATCATGCCCCCGTCACGCCGACGCGGAGCAAACAAAGCCAAAGCCAATGCGCACCTCACTCTCGGCGATCTCGTTCTCGCTAAGGTCAAGGGATTTCCGCCTTGGCCTGCCAAAGTGCGTTTTTCCATTATCCAACTTGTTGTTTTTATTTTCGTTTATATCTTTTGAATCGTTTTGTTACGTTTTGGTGATGTTTGATTCTGTTACGTTTTTGTTTTAAGTTGCGTTCGTATTTGGATTCTACGTTGTAACTTGTAAGGTGTAGTGTAGTTTAGCTTATAGTTATTTCATTGTTGAGTTTGTGAAATTGTTTATATATGAGTATGAGAGGTTTTGCATTCATTAGTAGTAAATTTTCTTTCATTTAAGTGTTTGCATAGAGTATTTAAGTTCAACATTGTTTGAATTTTTGGAAATTTGATTGATTTTTTAATACTTTCATTATTTTGATTCGATTCGATTTGATTCATAGCATTACCGTTTACCTTTATGTGGTTTGATGTTTATTTTCGGAGTTCTGCATGTGTTCCTTTTTACCGGTTTTTGTTCGTCTTGTAGAGAGACCTGGTTATTAATATATTTATTGTTGGCCTAGTGGTGTTGGCATGGGTCCTTGGAGTATGCTCCTCACAAGGTCTCATGTTCGATTCCCTCTAGTGCCAATTTCGGTGGACTAGTCCATTCAGAGCAAAAACTCTGGCTTTAAATGGGACCCCGCAAGTGGGTGGTGGGATAAGTCCCCTCGGATTAGTCAGTCCTTGGGCCGGATACCGAGTTTTCAAAAAATATATATATACACATATTTGTTGTTCAGAAAAAAACCATTTACCTTTATGTCTAATCTACTTTTATTAATTTATTTATTTTTTCGTGATCATTCTCATTGCTAGATGGCTAGTTTATTGATTAAAATGTTTGAGTTTTTTTTATTGTTTTATTAATGTTGGATACTGATTTTTGTTGATTTTTTTGTCTTTAGATAAGCAGGCCTGAAGATTGGGAAAAAACCCCTGATCCGAAGAAATTTTTTGTTCAATTTTACGGGACCGAAGAAATGTAACTCTCTTTCTCTCCTGTTTTAGTAGTAGTATTTAGAGCTTAACACAAGCTATTAACTTGTGATTTTGTTGCGGATGCAAGCCAGTTGTGGCTGATATTGACTGCAATTACGGCCTAATGCAGTTCAGTGTTGTTAAATAGTGGCTACGGCGGTGCTATAGCATGGCGAAGTTTGAACAAATCACTATTGTTCCACTATATGCTATAGTAAAAAATGTTGTCAAATAGTGCCGCTATAGCACCGTTGTGTAACAGATGTTGAACAAAGCAATTTTTTCCACAGCCTGTGATTGACAACACTGCTGCAGTTGCCATAAGCTGTGACTGAGACAGTTCTGCAATTTAAATAATTTCCTTACAAGTGTGTGAATATTGAATAGCTAGATGTCATACAATTCAGTGAATATTTATAAGCTCTTTTAGTAACTGATAATGGCTAGGTTGCAAAGTAGTTCAATGAATGTGGACAAATTCTTTAGTAATCAAGAAGGACTGGTTGATACTGTGAAATTTCTTAATGTATAGTACTTCGACCATTAAATTTCTTATTCAAGTCGCGAATACTGATTATGATTCCTGGTCTGAAATTAATAATTTTGGCACTTTGTTGTACTGTCCTAAGAAAGATATAATAATTGCTTGTTCTTCCTTCAGAGGATATTCCAGTTGTTTGGTAACTCGTGTAGTATCACCTCATCTTGTTTTTTGGATGAATAAAACATTAATTTGTCATTATTATCATTTTTCCCTGATGGACATTTTTTATTTGCAAATGTCATTTGTAGAAGGAATCATATTCATTATTTTCTTCCATGTAAAAGTGAAGTGGTTTTTTAAAATATTTTTTTATTTATTTACTGTCAACCATAAATGTCACTTAATTTTAGAATGTTTGGTAACACTCTTTTATTGTGATTCAAAATCTAAGTCCTGAGCTGACGACTATGATGCTATCAATCGAGCAAATTTCAAGTAGTTTGATGTTCTTTCTCTAAATACCAAGTAATATTATTTTGTGATCTTTTCTACTTTTTACCTTCGTTTTTTTGTTCATTAGCTTGACTATTTTTCTTTTTATCTTCTTACATTGCACCATCTTTTTGCATCCCAGAGCTTTTGTTGTCCCCGCGGATATTCAGGCATTCACCAGTGAGGTCAAAACTAAGTTGACTGCTCGGTGTCATGGTAAGACAAAGTACTTCACTCGAGCTGTGAGGGAAATCTGCGCAGCATATGATGAATTAGAGAAACAGAAAGTTGGTGGTTTGACTGGTAACACTGATGATGCACAGGCCCCTTCTTTTGATGGGGCAGTTGGTGATTTGAAGGATGCTACTGATGCTGTGGTATTAAATGTGGAAAAATCTAAGACTATTATGGAGGATGTTAGCTCAAATTTGGAGCACTGTGAACAAAGATGCGCAGAAAGTGATGGCCAAGATGATAAACCTTCTGCATCTGGCCGTCCAACTAACAGTTCATCTCCAGTTTTGTCACCTGTATCGGAAAGTAAATCATCCATTGGTACACAACTAAACAAGCATACTATCAAATCTGTCCCGGAGGATAAATCATGTCTTAAGAAGGAAGTTTCTGATTTTAAGGATGTATGCAATGCTGATGACTTCAAGCAAGCTGATAATGTGCAGAGTGTTTCTACCGATGGGAACAAGGCAAGAAAGCTTGTTACTGGCTCAAGGAGGAGAAGTGAAGCTGCAGCGGATAAAGAAATAAGTGGATTTAATAAAGCGTTATCAAAGGGTGAAAATTCTGCAGGCTATGCTAATCTTTCCAGGTCTAGAGAGACAGTGAAAGGTGGAAAAAAAGGGAAAATTGCATCTGTTGTCGATTCTGCGGATGCTCCTAAATCAGGCCCTGATATTAACAGTGGAAATAAAGATAAGAACTTGCTGAAAGCTAAAACAAGTCTTAATGTAAAGAATGAGTTGCAGGAGAATTTTGTTGATTCTGAGGAGGCTGATAGAAAGAATCATGTTAAGAAAAAGAAGACCCAAGCTCAAGGAAAGCGTAATTTGGGAACAAATGAAACTTTACGTGCTACCAAGAAGTTCAAGTGTATGGATGTCAAAGACAACAAACCTTTAAAAGCTCTCCCTGAAGATATGAAGAGTGCTTCACCTGGCTTTCCTGTTGTCAATGACAAGGCATTGAAAAAAACAACAGAGTTGAAAACGTCTTTATCATGTTCGAAAACAGAGAAAGGGTTGTCATCAAGGGCTCAGACGGCTATTATAGATTCCGGTACAAAACATCACATCCAAGTACGGAGGAGGCGCAGAACTCTTTGCATTCTTGATGATGATGATGATGACGATGATGACAATGAATCCAAGACTCCTGTTCATGGAGGAGCTTCTAAAAACATTAAATCACCCTCTCTTGTTTCAGAGGCTGTCAAGAGCGATGATCCATTGTTAGAGAATGGTGATTTTGCTCAGCTGAGTAACGGGAAACCTAGTGCAATTGAGGATAGCCATTTGAAAGGAGACTTAACTAAATTATGTAACGACTCTTTGCCTACAGGGCATCCCCAAAAACAGAATGCCGATGAAGTTGTTGCTGTCAATTCACCTCACAGCCCTGAGCAATTAGGTCCAAAGCTTTTTCCTTCAAACGGGGAAAAACCGAGCTGCATCTCTCCAGTAAATTATCCTCAGTCTCTTCCTACAACAAACTCAAATGCCAAGCGACATAAATCTTCCAAAGATTTGCCTGAAGTTTTCTGTAAGGCTACCCAAAAGAAAGCTGAGAATGGGTCTTCAAAGAATTTAATTAGCATCGGTACTTTGCAGAGTCAAGTCATAACACATAAAAAGAAGCCCGCGTCATCTGTGGAAAGGTCTAAAACTACCCCAAAAACATTACCGCAGTCGGTTGAAGTTCATACAACAGAAAGTTTAAAGGAACTTGATGCATTTCATGTCGATAGGTATATATGCATTTGATTTTGTGTCTTTATGTTTCCTTCTTTTTTGAATTATTTACTGATTTTTTTTTCTTTATGACTTGTATGTTATTATAGAATAGAGTTGGGCACAGAAGAAAAAAGTAGCCTATATGTTGGCTCTGGGACTCCACAAAATGCCAAGACTATGAAGCATCTTATTGCAGTTGCCCAGGAAAAAAGGAGACTAGTAGCTCAATTTCAGTGTCATCCTTTTGACCTTCATAATGCTCAAGTGGGAACACCTAGTCCCTCTATAGTGGAGCCATTTCTGTCTGTGCCAAGCAATAATGGCCAGGCAGATATGCAGGGAATTTATGAGCAGCCAACATTAGCGTCTCCATCGACCAATGGATATCACTCCATTTCCCAAAATCAAATTGACGCTGAAGAAAACGAGGAGAGAAGACTTGGTTCGGGGCAAAGGGCTGTTGCGGGATCTCTGAGTGGCGGCACTGAGGCTACCATTGTGCGTGATGCCTTTGAAGGAATGATTGAGACTTTGTCAAGGACCAAGGAAAGTATTGGACGCGCAACACGACTTGCCATTGATTGTGCTAAGTATGGTATTGCCAATGAGGTATGCTTCGTTACATCACTGTTATTTCTGAAGTTATTAATTGGATATTGACTTTCTTCCTCATTTTCTCCTCCAAGTATAGGTGTATAAAGTTTCCTTATAAGACAATTTGAGTGCTACTTTGGTGTGCAGTAATACAGTCGATATTGATATTGGAATACTTCTTTGATGTCATTTAAATTTTAAATTCTGATGAGTTGTGTTGAAGTATGAAACCAGTTCAAATCTCAAACACCATTATTGTCACATTGTCGGTAGAAGGATAAGCTCAGATTGTGGACCAATTTTAGTTTAATGTTTTATTATAAGTTAAGAGTTTTGTACTGTGCTAGGTGTATTTCACATGATCTGTAGATCACATACTTCTTCTATCAGTTTGCTCATGTGCTTTTTATATTTCATTCTGACTCTTAGAATATTACAACTCATTTTGTTTTGTTCATATTTAGAGATAAATTATTGTTATATCGACATAAGTTCTATGATAATTTTGCGGTTAATAATTTCAGTTACATCAGATTTATTGTTAATTTTCATAGTGGACTTTCACTTACTCTAATGTCTATTTGTTCAGGTTGTTGAACTTCTTATCCAAAAGCTAGAAAGTGAAACAAGTTTTCATCGTAAAGTGGATTTGTTCTTTCTTGTTGATTCCATAACCCAGTGCTCAAATAATCAAAAAGGTGAGAGCATGTACTTCATAGAATGTTGTTTTGTAGCATTTATTATGAACTCATCTGTTTCTCTCTCCGGCTCTGTATGTTTTCTATGCTCTGCTTAAATTACAAGTCTCAAGTTTCTTGGTGGATCTTCAACTTTAATTGTTGCGGTATTTTCAGGCGTTGCAGGTGCTTCCTACATCCCTGCAGTTCAAGGAGGGTTGGCACGTCTTCTTGGTGCTGCTGCACCCCCTGGGACTAGTGCCCGTGAAAATCGTCGCCAATGTCTCAAGGTCAGGTCTTGTTCTTTTTGTGATAAAGAAATTTTATTTGAGAGAAAAGAAGTGAAGTTTGAAAAAATGATAAGAGCAATGGTAATTAAGGTGATGGAGATTCCAACTAGGGTCTCAATTTTCTGCATATTAATAATGGTAATTTCCTTGAAACAGCAAGGGATGCACTAGATAGAAGCTATAAAGGTGTAAATACAGCCCTACCCCATATGAAAATAAAGATGATTAGAGGTGTTAAAAATGTATGGATTTTACTCCAGCAACATAGACAGTAGAATTTTTACTTTGAATACTTACAAGCACACACCGCCACTAAATTTTGGCCCGTTAATTCCACCTGTAGAACATATAACAAACCAAAGTGAAGCAACTACAGAAGAAAAGAGCAAGAACCTAGGTTCCAGTACACCAAACAAGTTTTCAAAAAGATAGCATTTCCTTGTGATGTAGAAATAAAAGGGCTGTTATTTTTAACTTTAGGCCAAAAATTACACAAACATCAGTGGAAAGGGCTGCACAGGTCTATGAATCTTAAAGATGTTGTGCGTATTAACTCTTTGAGTACAATGTTGAGATGAAAATTTTGCGTGTTGTTTGTTTTCAATTTTCATAAGGCTTTGTACGGAAGAATCTCTTATTATTAGGAAGTGTACAACAACAATAACAAAAACTGTTTCCCACTAGGTAAAGTTAGCTACATTGATCAAATCATTTTGTTATTTTGTGTCAAGAACCATCTTTCAGTTTGCTCAAGGTTATTTTAGATGCTTTCTCTTGTCGTTTTCATTGGTCTTCCTCTGTTTCTGTTTATTGGGTTAATAACTCTTCTTACTAGGACCACTATTTTTCTTTTCGCCCAAGCCAACCATCTTAATGAGTTTTTGTCATTTTGTTTTTTCAATAGGTACTACTCCAGCTATTTATAAACGTCTATTCATGGTCATATCGTTTCTCACATGTGCATGTCCACCTCAACATTTTCATCTCGCAACACTTGGCTTATGTTCTTGTTTGACTTTTACTGTCAACCATTCACTACTATAAAGCAATGCTGGTATTATTGTTGATAGGTAAAAAAAATTCCTGAGCTTAAGAACCATGTTCTAATCACAATTGGAAAGTATGTGAAGCTGAAAATAGGACATACAAGTAAACACACCAGATGCATTAATAATACAAATTATATTTTAATGGTTCCAAGAAATTTAAAGAATAATTAAATAAAAGCGAAAGGAACAAGTCTTGATATTTTTCCCTACACCGAGGTCCCGTTCGAAATGAAAATCCCAATAAACATTTGAATCCATAATGTGTAAAAAATATAAACTAGACAATTGATATAGATCAGAATAACATCTTGGTACTAAAGAGCATTGCCTGCTTAAACTTCCTCCTAAAATATATGATGCTAGAATCATATCGAGACAATTGAATTTCTTGAGACTCGTGTGATTGACATGGTCACGGATACCAAGCTATCATTTGCTTTTTTTTTTTGAGATTGAAACAACACTCCCTCCCAACCAACAATATGTTCTCAACTCTGTCTCCTTCACTTGCGATGAAAGGAAATGCATAATTTTTTTTAGAGCCACTGTAAAATGAATCTGGAAAAGATAAAGATAGGCATAGATGAGATGGTGGTCAAACTGGCTTGTGTAAGTGTGATATGTCTACAAAAAGATAAGTAAGATTCTTTATGACTATCTAGATGTTTAGAGTTTTTTTAATGATTTTGTGCTATTATTGAACACTTATTCCAATAGTTCAATCTTTTCGTTATTATGCTACTTAATAGTATTGCATAAATTGTACAGATACTTTTGTGAAACGTAGCAAACTGAATAAAAAATACTTTAAAATCACTGGTTTAATTGGCATAACACTATTTAGTGATAATTATAATATACAAATTCAAACTCCAATACACACACACACGGATGTGTATGACGCCACTGTTTGTAAGTCAGTATGCTATGTGCTAGTGGAATATTACATTTTTGTTTTCCTTTTTTTATGTTGTGTGGATTGCAGGTTTTAAGGTTGTGGCTTGAGAGGAAAATTTTTCCTGAATCAGTTCTTCGCCGTTATATGAATGATATTGGTAGTTCGGGTGATGATATGATTGTTAAGCATTCTTTCCGGCGTCCTTCTCGAGCAGAACGATCTGTGGATGACCCAATTAGAGAAATGGAAGGCATGCTTGTTGATGAGTATGGAAGGTGTGGTTATTGTTGGCATCAATTTTTGTTTATAATTAAACTTAGTATGTCTGTTTTCATTATTATATGTTTTCCTTTCATAAGTCACTGGTCATTTTTATACTATATAGTCCATCTTTAACCCAGGAGAGACTGAATCTAGAAATGAGAAAACAAATACAGCAATCACCGGAACAACTTTTGGAATTATTATATCACAAATGACGTTGAGAGTATAGAGTGAAAACAAAAATTATATAGTATGAAATAGTTTAAAGCAAACAAATACTTGAGGAAGAAACATGTCTGTCTTTTTTGGAAAATGTTATGTCAACAATACAATAAAGTACTTAGATGTAAATTCATCAAATTTAAATCATGGTTAAAAAATTCATGTTAAAACCAGATTCATTAATCTGTACGAATTCAAAATTAATTTCAAATCGTATTTTTTTGAATTTGTTTTTTGCCTAGTTTGAACTATTTACTGATTATATTATGTCATATTTATCACTTTTTTGAATGATTGTCAAAACTCAATCCATAAGGTTACAATTCTTGGAAGTTGAAAAATAATTGTTGCTGGACAAACTTCAAACATATTCTAGTGCCTGCATTGTTGCAGCTTCTACCATTTTGAAGTTTCTGGTATACTATGTGAACTGCTTCACATCGTTTTTGCATATTGGAACATGGAGAGCATATAAAAATTGGCAAGTTGTTACTCTTAATGGTCTAGTATAAGTATTTTCTCCTTCGTTCCAAAAAAAGGAAAGTCGAAAAGGAATAAGAGAAGTTTTTTTTTTATGGATGGATAGTTGGATACTTATAGAAAGAAGAATCTTGTTGGATTCCAATTTATTTTCCAAAACATAATGAAAAAACATCTCATTCTGACTTTGTATTTTTGTGTCGCTTTTGCATTTCCCTATTTTATTTGGTTGTGATTTCAATTAGCAACATGAAATTCTTCATTTTATAAAACAAAACTCACTAATTGTTTAGTATTCTAGTTCCATTTTTACTTGTTTTCAAATTACAAAACCTATTTCAAACTCTGATTCATGTTATATATCTGGCTGTTGTGTTTCAGTAATGCTTCATTTCAGCTGGCTGGTATTTTATCTTCGCGCATGTTTGAAGAGGAGGATGATGATTTAACTAATAATGTGTCTCCGGCAGATCCTACTTGCACTCTTGTGGATTCAGAAACTTCTACTGTTACCCCAAGTGACAAGCGCCACTGTATTTTGGAAGATGTGGATGGTGAGCTAGAAATGGAGGATGTTTCAGGCCATCCAAAGGATGAAAGGCCTGTATTGTTGAACAGTACATCGGAAATGAATTTTCAGCTTCAGGGTTCAGATAGGATATTGGATCCAGCATCAAATGTTTCTGGAGAGGTACATGTAATTCTGGAGGGTTCTCCTCCATTGCCACTTGATTCACCTCCTACTCCTCCACCTTTGCCTTCTTCATCTCCACCACCACCACCACCACCACCACCTCGATTATCTCCATCTCCTCCCCCACCCCCGCCACCCACATTGCTACAACCCCCGCCTCCTCTTTTACCACCCTCTGGTCCTACACCACCGTTGATTCCTCAATCATCTGGAGTAGCCCAGCCTTCAATTTTTACCCAGACGCCAGTGCCATCTCAATCATCACAGCAGTCATCACCGCTATCAGGGTATCAACAGCTTCATAACAGCAACGGCACAACTAGTGTAAGAGGTTTTTGCTTATGATTCTTGATGGTTTGTTTTATATTTGTTTGCAACTGGTTTTGAAAAATGAAGTCTTCTATACAGGGCATCCAAATAGTTCAAATGGCGGGAAATTCTTTTCCTGGAGATCAAAATAGTTCAGTTGTGAAGAATGAAATATTGCCACCGCCATCTGCTTGCTTTCCTCCAATGGTAAGTTGCAGTTCTCAGGAACCTTCTGCGTTAAACCCTGCACGGAAGTTGGAATATGGACGGAGTGATATGTATGTAAATTCTCAAAATCCTCAACCTAATCAGCAATTTCAACTGGGTAATCCTCACTTTGCTCCAAGACACATGCATCCTACCCCACCCCAAAATCCATCTAATCAGTATTCATATCCGCAACCATCAGTTCAGCAGCATCTTCCACATACTTTCTGTCCTCCATTAGCATTGACATCTGTTCCAGATGGCCAGAGGCAATTTGTTGCTAATGAGCAATGGAGGATGTCAACAAGTGAATTTAAATCAAACAATCAACATGGTTTATGGAGAGGGATAAATCCTTCATGTCCTGGTCCGCCCTTTGGGCAGGAAGGTATGTGAATCTATTCAGCTTACTATTCCAAACACTTATCACAGTAAAATGTGGGTGTTTTATGTTGTTAATCATGTGTGTATCTTTCACTCCATAAGTTTGTCTTCAGTTTTTTTGTAAAGGTGTTTATTCATTCATTCACTCATTTATTTTTGCAATTCACATGGTATTTGTGTTAAATCTGAATGTTTGTTTTTATGGTGGTAATGACAGATAATTTTCGGCCGCCACTTGAAAGACCACCAATGAGCAACATAGGTTTTCAGCATGCAAACCCCAACAATATACCTGTTCCTCCTTCAAAGTCAGGTAGTTTCTCCAATTTTACACTTTATTTTTTCCTAGTTCTTAGTCAGTTAGTTCCCTTTGAAATTCCACATGCTAAGAAACTATATTCATGCATCAAGATCATTTTTCCTTCATCAGGATATGGTGTTCCTCAGATGTTTGCACCTAATTGTTGGAGGCCTACCTGATGTTGATTGAATTTCTTTTCCGATTCATCCTCAATATCGGTGTGTAAGGTACTGGTTACTTGATATGTTTATCAATTACATAGCTTATTTGTTATGTAACTTATGTTTACCTCAAAATGAATTTGATTTTGTTGTGTTCAAGTGTGCTTCTGTAATTTGTTTTGTTCAATTCTTATGGTAATTTTTATTCGGAAGAAAATAATATTTCAAGGTTCTCTCTTTCAGCACTGAATTATAACTGCTTTTAACCTTTCAGTGCTGTTGCTGGTGGATCAACAAACAAGGTTACATAGTGTGGCCGGAAGTTAATTCACTTGTGTAGTACGTATGACTACCCCTGAAGAAAATTTTGAAAACTTGTGGAGGCTTCTAGCAGGACTGTGTATATTGTAATTTTTCCTAACGACTCCTCCCAAGAAAATTTGCTTCCAAATTTAGGTCCTAGTTTTGACATTTTTAGTTTATCCATTTCTCAACTCTTGTAATTATTACAAAAATCTATATATAGAAATCAGTTTATACACTCAGTTTTTAATACAATACTTGAATGTTGATATTACTATCAAGCCTTTGGTCTTTCTGTTTTTTCAGATTTTCCCCTATGCTCCATAAGAAAATAGTTATGCATTGGTGCACTTTGCCTCTTTCTCCTACGGTTCATGTGAATGCCATCTTAATGTTTTTGATGATTTTAAATAGTTTTGTGCTTTCTATGATCCTTTTAGTTAATTGGATTACCAGTGTAGAAATTAATACTGGGTTAAATGTATTATATAGTCTTGAAAGTCGCTATAAATATAAACCCAAGGGGTATGGTTGAGCGGTATGGGGCTCATCCTCCCTTAATCAAGGGTCGAAGGTTCTATCTTCACCTTGGGTATGGAGCAGCTTTAAATCCTTGGGCCAGCTATCCCACCCTTCGAGGTGCCTTCAATCTAGCGAGGGAATAGTCACTGCGTTCGGCGGTGGATACCTTGGTCTTGACCAAAAAAAAGAAAGTCGCTATAAATATAATTTGGTGGATACACCGGTCTCGACCAAAAAAAAGAAAGTCGCTATAAATATAATTTTAAGAAGGGAACAAGGAAGTGGACATTATTTTTGGGTGTTTGATAGAGGTCATTGGTGTTACTATATGAATAATTAATGTGGAGGGCTCTCCACTTAATTGTATAGGAGGCATAAAGTTTTGTGGTTGTTATAATTACATTAGTATGCACCTATGAAGCCCTGATACTCCAAAATTGATCAAGAATCGTGTCAGATACCGTATCCGATACCGATACGCGTCAAATACTTCCCGATACGTATCGTGGGAGTATCCAATGTTTAAATTTTATTTTTTAAATAAAAAATACAGACACTTCTTCGATACTTGTCCGATACTTCCCAATACGTATTAGAGAAGTGTGTGATGTTCATATTTTATTCATTCTTTGAAAATAAAATAAAATGGATCCAAGAAGGGCTAAATATTTGGTTTATGTGCATACAAATTTTAACTTTTGTCAAAGAAAGATGAAAAATATATAAAAGAAACGACAAGATTATAGGACATCAATGAATATGTGCATGACTCGCTATTTAAATAATACTTAAAATATGTAATTCACTAATTTTAATAATATGAATGTTTATTTATCATCAAATTTAGTTATGTTTATATATTTTACATTTATATATTTAATTTTTTTATTAAAGTATTCTAGCCGTATCGTATCTTAAATTTTAAAATTTTCTCGTATCAACGTATCCGTATTGTATCCATATCGCGTCTCGTATCAGGGCTTCATAGGTATACACTGTAAACTGAAAAATCAACATGTTCAGGTAGAAATCTAGTTTCATGTTGAAACTAGAAACTAGAATACCCTATATGGGTTGTTTTATTTTAACTTTCTAATTGAACTGTTAATGAAGCTCAGCTTTTGTTAAGAGGACATAAATACCCTCTTTAATGATTCTTTTTCTAATCTGTTTAGTTCTTTTGACATTATTTTGTTTATTTATTTCCTCATAGTTCAGAATAATATTGTCATTGTTAAAGACCATGCATTAAACATCCTCTGTCATACAATGTTTGCTGAGAAATCAACTGATGTGGCATACTCCTGATTTTCAATTAGTGAAAAACATATCGAGTTTGAGATTGACAGTCAAAATATTATGTCAAATAATGTCACTTATACTGTCAAATGCAGTTTATTACGCTCAAAGCAACACAAACAGGCATCGGATATATATATATAGTGCATTTTTAGTTCACTCTGATAATTCTACTACTTGTCACATAAATTTGTATTTCCTTTCTATCTTAAACATTGTCACAACCTATAATCTAATTCAAGGTTAAAGCCGCCAGGAATTGTGAATTGTCACAACCTTTAACATGTTTTTTGTGTCGACTGCAATAGACTTAGTTCATTTCATTCATCAACTCAAATTCAATACAGGATGGTATATAATGAAATTTTTGGCGATGAGCAAAGGACAATGCAGCTCTTGCTAACAGTGAGCTACATTGTTAGTCTGTCTCCTAATAAAACTTATCCTAAAGTTTGATGATAACAATAACAAAGTTTTACAAGCATGTAGAATAGCGCCAAATTCGGTGCGGAAATTAAGTTTGCCGGTAATGCCATCAACCACTAACTTGCAATCTAGTTCTATGGCAATACTAGTAAATCCCATGTCGTCTAACCAAGATATTGCCGTTTTCAAGCTCCACGCCTCTGCTTCATGTGGGTGGGGATTTTCATGAGTCCATATTGTTTGAGCATGAATAAAGTTTCCTCTATGCACATACCTGCTCCAAAACAATTTTGTTCCTTAAATATCGCCGCATCAACATTACACTTGTATGTTCCTTGTTCCGGTGGTATCCATCATTCAATTCCACATGTTGCTGCTGTCCCTATACCATTTCGGACCCCTGTAGCAGTCCCGTTTCCATCATTTGATAGCTCCAAATTTGCTCTGGTCTGCTATTGTTGTCGTGCATTGCGAGCTGCTTGCCAATTATGTATAATGTCTCTTGCCATTTGAAAAGATACTGCCGGATGTGCATGAGTGCATCAACATTCTCTACCACCTTTCTCTATAAGATTGTGTCTCTATGTTATCAATTGTCATACATGGAGATTCTAACAAATCTACAACATCAGTGACAGTCTAATTTTACAATTGTATATTTAATCTAACTAAGATAATGTAGAGAAATGAAATTATCTATTGCATATTGTATTAGGTGGTTTTTAAGGTGAGGGAACAATTAAGTCCAATCATTGTTTTACTTTTTCTTAATAAGTATGATTTTTTATTTTTTTTTATAATATGGGACGGATGAAGTATCTTCCTTGCTTGTGCAAAAACCTGAAATAGTCCATTTACTCATTTCCTCTTCACCAACATAGATGCTATGCTATGCAACTCATATTATTATGTGATTGACATAAAAATGTGATTATATCTGTATTCAACAGACAACATAATATTATCTATACCTATATAAAGAGGATACACTATTTTGGTATGGTCTATTTTTATTCCTATTTTACCCTTAATTTCAAATTTCAAATTATTCTCATAACAACCAAATTTGAATTTCAAATTTCAAATTATTCTCATAACAATCAAATTTGAAGAAATCATCAACAAAAAAAATCAAATTTAAATATAAAATAATAAAAAATATGTATCACACAAACGGGCACGGAGCCCGCTAGTACCTATATAAAGAGGATACATTCTTTTGGTATGGCCTATTTTTATTCCTATTTTACCCTTAATTTTAAATTTCAAATTATTCTCATAACAACCAAATTTGAAGAAATCATCAACAAAAAAATATCAAATTTAAATATAAAATAATAAAAAATATGTATCACACAAACAGGTACGTTTGTATCACACAAACGGGCACGGAACGTGCCCAAGCACGGAACGTGCCCGTTTGGCCCGCTAGTCAAGATAAATAAAATGTGATTATATCTGTATAGTACACCACTCGTATCTACGGCAGCTAGTCAGTAATTAATATCATCTCTGTTTTAGAGAAATTAGAATTCTATTGCAACAGTAACTACAAATATGTGTTTTTTCTCTTATATTTTGAGACAAATTAATTTTTTTTCTCTTATATTTTGAGACGGACGAAGTGTATATTTTGAGATAGACAGTGATGATTTTTTCTGTGATTTCGATATTGAACAAATAGAAATGTCAGGTGTCCATGACATACGGACCTATATAGATCTTTGAGCTAAATGTTTGACGAGGAATAGTACTTTACTGACTAAAAATTTCTATGCATTTTTTGTTTGTTTTAATTGCAGTTTTGGTTCTTTTATTTTCACTATTTTGTAGTTTTGATTTTCCTTATTATTTTTTAACTATAAATTGATCATGTGATATGTTTTAAACTACGTGATATAATATCTAATGATGAGAAAATACAAACATCAATGAAATTGTAAGAAAAATAATTTACATATATCATTTAAAACATATTGTATCGTCATATGTATATAATCGTCATATTTTAGATTATATATTACGTCGTTTAAAACATATCACATGGTAAATTTATAGTTAAAATATAGAATGAGGGACAAAATTGTCAAATTTTAAAATAGCGAGACCAAAACTATAAAATAGTGAAAATAGGAAGATCAAAACTATAATTAAGCATTTTTTTCATTAGATTCAGTTCTGTCATCAAGTGGTTGCAACCCTCTTCCAAACGCAGTTGTGGAGGATCGAACTTATGCTATTTTTATGAAAGGCATTTTAAATTGTATGCTAAATTATACTTTTAGTTTCTTAAGTTAATTTTAGATTTCATATTAGTCCTTAAGTTTTTTTTGTGTCAATTTAAAATTATAAATTTAACGGACTAAATTATAAATTATAAAATTATAAGTTTTTTAGTCCTTATACAATTTAGTTATAAGTTATAAAATTTAGTCAATTTAGTCCTTTTATTGGAGACTAAAATATCTTAAAATTTATAATTTAACGGACTAAAATGCTCAACATTTAAAACTTAAGAGACCAAATTGAAACAAAAAAAAAAACTTAAGGAACCAAATATTCTAACGTATATAATTTAAGGGATCAAAATAAAACTTAAAATTACTTAAGGACTAACAATATAATTTAACCTAAATTGTAAAGATAGTTATCAATGAAGGTTTCAGAAAATTAATAAATTACTCGTAATAGGATTGACGTTTTATGACTACATATCCTAATGTTGTTAGTTCAATATATTTTGTCCGAAAAAAAGAAATATGTATAAAAAATGTGTAAATGTTTTTCACAATGGTTTAAAATTCATATTATAACGAAATAATTAAACATACAAAAAAATAATATAGAAATGTTAAATACATCCAGGACAACCCGTAAAAATCAATCAATTTGATAAGTTTAAATCGAAAAATTAAACCAATCACAAGTGTATAAATTTGGGTTGATTTGGTTCAGCATTTCTTCATCCGTAGTTTGAATTGGTTTTTGGGCCCGAATCCATCAACCTCTTGCCATTGTTCACCCCTGTCATTGACAATGTCGGCCTTTAGTCGATGGGAAGTAGTGATGAACAGATTTGGACTTTGTGGTGGGATCATGAATTCAAAAAGATTTCAATTTTATTAGTAAGATGCTTAATTGTCTTCTCACGTCAATACATCTACATTCATGAGATTTTGTAAGTTTCATCCTCACCATTAAGCATTTCCCTTATTTTTAATATAATTAAACTTGTACGAGTCTATAAATCAATTTCACAAAATAAGCATTAATTGTGTCAAGAGAAAAAATAGCATATGTTAATAATTATAGGGGTTAACAATCACGAGTATCGTCTGTCTCGTTCCCATTTTATAAGCAAAATTTTATTTTATAAGTTTATTGAATAACTGATGTATTTGATTTAATAATTAAAATTATATAGACTAGGTATATGAATTTGTGTTTACAAGGAAGAATGGAGGGAGTACCTTAGGGCTTAGTAGTTAGAGAGATTAAAAAAATTTATACTAGTTTCCAATAATGTCTCTTAAAAGAACAATTTTTGGAGGGAGTACATTAAAAGAAAAAAGAAACAAAAAGAAAAAATATATATGAGAGAATAGATGAATATAAATGAGAGACGAAATAAATAAATAAATAGTTATAATTTGAAAAAATATTAGAATATTACAAAATTTTATGTGATTATTTAAATATAATAAATTATTTGATAAATGATAGATACATAAATGTAAACCCAGAGGGTGTGGTTGAACGATTGAGGCTCATCTTCCCTTAACTAAGGGTTGAAGGTTCGATCATCGCCTTGGGTACGGATCAACTTTAAATCTATGAGCCCAGTTATCCCACAATTTAAAGTGTCTCCAATCTAGCAGTAGACACACTGGTCTCGACAAAAAAAAAATAGATAAATGTGAAATTTTAACCAAAAGTTATTTGACCAAAAAAAACATAAATGTAATAGGGATTTCATAAAAATAAATTAGGGTTAAAATTTACAATCACTTTGTATTTGAATCGTATATAATCTTCGTTATCACATGATATATATGACTCAAAGAGTCATTTATAATATATGAAAAAAAAACAAAGAGATATTATCCTTTACAAGATACTTGTTTGGTATATTTTATGATGAAATATTATTTGGTATATAGTTGTTGGTGTTATTTGTTATGTTGAAATGTATGGCCATATTCATATTACATGACAATAATCATATTTTTTTTGGTTATCATGATCATAGTCAATTTTTTTCACTCTCTGGTTTTTAAAAATAGGGCTTTTAGTAGTTTATAATTTAAAGCGAATTCTGACATCAAGTAGTTTTAGTCCTCTCTCAAACGCAAGTGCGGAGGATTGGACTGTGATCCTCCCTACTAAATCAAGCGTCAATCACTACTTGACCAACTAATGTTTGGTGATCATAGTCATATTTAATTCATGAGAATGACAAAAAAATTAATTGAATGTGAATTAATAATATATAAATGTTTTTTTTTATATTTTCTATAATTAATATTCTAAAATAAAAATTGATATGATAGTTGTTTAAATTTTTCATAAACAACTGCTTGTTAAAAAAAACTATAAGTTGGTCTCATTTATATTTTTTCTCCACAAATAAATAAAAGTTTTTATCATGAAAGAGAGGTAAGAAGTTCAAAGAAAAGAAATAAAAAGAGACAAATTCTATTTGTCATAAAAAGTACAAAAAAAGAAGAGACAAATTATGTTTGTGTCATAAAAAATACAAAATTTGTCATAAGTGTACTATAGTAAAAATTGTCATAATATTAACTTTTCTCATTTTTATTAAGCAAAATCAATTTTAGCCTCAATTTTACTGAGTTGGCAGCTCAAATAGAAATGGCAGTTTGGACTTTAGACGCATATAGTAGCAGTAGCATATCCTTATAAATTTTGAGCTTAAAAACAACCAGTAATATTTTAGTCTTTTGTCCAGTAAATTATATAATAAGTTGAGATGCATATTATCTAACCACTGATGATTTATTATAATTTACAAACTAATTAGATCATCACTGCAACCATGTATGTATGTTTAGCAACAATTAAACAGTAGAAAACTTCTTGATAAAGAATGGATCCAAACTCCCAAGGATTTGAATTTTCTTGTGTTATTAATCAATCTAAGTTGTTAGATAGAGATCAGATGACTTATATTGTGATTTTGGAAAATTGAGAAATCAAAACCTCAATCATCTGATCTTTATCAAACAACCGAGATCGGCGACTACAATGGTTGCGGATCACAGGGAATCTGTTTCCTTAAAGTATCACAGTGACCATACAAAAAATGGTTGAATGATAATGTTTCAAGATCTTCAGTCCTACATGTAAGGCCACAAGGCCACTAAGACTGTCTAAAAATAAATAAATTTGAACATTTTTCTGGCATAAAAATGTTGCCCTATTCAGAAAGAATGTGATGCTTGAATTTTTCTTTTCCGGCTACATTGTTTTACTTCTCCAACCTACACATTGATGTGGCAGCTAATGATTTCATTACTCAAACGAAAGATCAAAATTGTTTTGGTAAATTAAGATATATCAATCAAGTGCAGCTTTATTCTTTCGACTAGTTGCTGGCTTTGGCAAGCCATCAAAAATTGGTTTTCCAATGGCTGCAGTTGAAAGGGCCTGTAAATCTGGTTTCAAATTCCACATTGCGGATGGCCAAATGGATGAGGTGCCGCAGTTATCTTGATCTTGCAAACAAGATGTACTGGATGATTTCCTCACACCAGATGAACTCTCAGTTTGTAAACCATCAACCATAACCATTGGCACAGGAATCAAACCGCTTGATTCAGAATCAATTGTTGCTGCAATTCGGCTAGCTGCTTTCTGTCTCAAAGCTAAGCCCTTTCCTGTTCTTGAAGGAAGGGCACCACTGCTGCTATTATTATCCTCCCTCAGAATCAACTCTGGTATCCTGGTAAAGTCAGCTACAGATTTCTGACGCCTCTGGGCAAATTTGTCATTCCATTTATCAGAGCTAAGTTCGCAGTTTTCTGCAGCTGATGAAGTATCATCCTTTTCCATAATCTCTTGCAAAATTACATTGACCAAACTTCTGGATTTTCGGTGACGACTCAGGGGCCGTTCAGAAAATCCGTTTTCTGAGGAATTAGAGGAAGCTTGAAGTCCATAATAACCCTGTAATGAGCTCATGGCAGGGGAAACCTTCCGGTCATGAGACTTCAATTTTATGGACTGAAATGATTCAAGCAGTTCTTGGCATGCATTATCAGGTGGACTGTGAGTGGAGTTGCCATTTCTGATGGAATGATGTTCATGGTCATCAGTGATTTAAAATGCTAATGGGAAATAAATCACACACCAATGATGATATCAAAAAGAAATCATGAATTGTATAAACAAAGAACATTATGAATCCATTTTCTTGTATTACATTACTTCTGAGTTTATACGGTAAGAAAGTTAAGACAAATAACAGATTGTAAAATAGTTACAAGAAAAGGCCCTAAGGATCCCTATTGTGTCATAATTACTTCAGTAAGATTCCTAAAGAACAATTTTGAATGAAAGCAACATTCAAGAAACAGAGAAAAATAACCAAGACAATTAGAAGATCATTGTCCAGAAAAAGTTGTTTACTTGTTCCCTAAAACCTCTTGAATATATTTATCTTGAAAAATTAAAGCTTAGAATTTCATTATAGTTCTAGATGCATTCTTAGTTTCTGCCTCAAACTTTATATTTTGTTTGTCGCTTTTTATGTACAGCCGCATGACTAATATTATACATGAACTTAACTAAAGCAGAATAATGAACTTATATAGCTATTGTAACGTGAATCATGCTCAAGTATCAAACTAGTTATGAAAATAAAAAGAATAAGAGGTTCACAAATTGATTGTTTTTCCTTAACAGCTTAATCAAGTAGAGATAAACATACCCTGGAGTAGAGGTACCATTTGATAAACTAGGAGATGGAGGGTGCCTTCCAGGTAATGGAATTTGAACTGTTTTAAGTGCAAATACCTGATGGTCTGTAACAAGATTATTCATCCTTTTAATGTCTGTAACCTACAATTTCACAAAGCATTAAGAGCTGAAGAAATCATACTTCATCATACAACACAATTTGAAAAATAAGAATTTGTACAATGTCTTCTTCATTTTGGAAGTGGATGTTAACACATGTGTAAAAACACTTGAGCAAAACCCAGAAACAAAAACAAAAACCACAACTTCATATTAAAGATAATGTTAACAAAAAGATCAAATCTATTTCAAAACAAAAAACAAAGACTTCACCCGTATGAGGGAGAACCTCGCTAGGTTGAATCAACACATTGGACTACGAGCAACCAACCACATAAGTGAGTTAAACACCACACATTCACCCAAAACCTCAAGGTATTGAGTTTATAACTCATCTCAGTTATATTTTGTTCGACCTCAACTCTTCATCCAATGTTAACTTTAACTAACTCAATATATCTCAACATAGTGCATGTTTGGATTCACAGTGAATTTGACAGAATCACAATGCCTGTCGTGATTACACATTAGTTTTTCAACAAAATCATAATGCCTGTCATGATCTCGCCAAACTCATCGTCAATTCAAACATACACTTAATAATATATATATTCCACAAACTTTTTCTTCTGAATCTCCTGTCACATAATTTGTCCCCACATGCATGAATTATACTATTCATGATTACAACAAGAAAAAATAATCCAAAAAATCACATAACATATCAGAAAAAATCTTCACCCACATCACATGCACCACATACACAATCATTTCATACTTTCACCATTAAATTCCCAAAAATCATGAAAAACACAAAAAAAAAAATTATCAAAATAAAAAAAATAACAAAAATTACAATTTTTTTTTCTTTTTTTAACTAAAAATTATAACATAACATTAGTCAAAATAATCAAACTTGATACATAACACAACAAAACCAAAAAGAAGAAAAGAAAAGAACCTCAACGCCATATTTGATAGCAATACCAGCCAATGTATCAAATTTAGATACACGATGTTCAATGTAACCAAGTTTTGGAGGAGAAGCACATAAAGAAGAAGAAATCGTAACTGAATCACGATCATAATCATAATATAATTGATTTCCACAATAACCATTCATATTATTCTCGTTCCAATTTTCCCTTTCCATCATTATTGAATTTCACATATTCAAAATTCAATCAGATTTTGGGGAAATTTTGATGAATGAACGATAATGTGGAAAAACAGAGTAACACGAATTGGATTGAAGAATTGGTGCAATTTGTGGATCTGTGATGGTGTTGTTTGTTTTTGCTTCTGAATTTTGATGTTCTAATTTCTCTGAATTCTGTTTCTATCTTTTTTTCTTTTTTTTGTCTTCTCAATTTTTTTTATTACAATTCCATAGTCAAAAGGGAAATTAGAAAAGCGCATCGGTTTTTTGGTAAATTTTAATAAAAAAAGTTGAGGTCAATTGATTTTTCTTTTGACCATCTTTAATTATTAGAATTTAATTTAAGGTAAATATGTTTTTTGTCATTATAAAACCGAGATTTTTTAAGTTTAATTTTTATTAAATTTTCTGTTTTTATAATTTGTTTCTTGTATATAGTTTTAGTCTTTATTAAAAAATTATATTTGATTAATTATGATTAAACATTTAAATTTTTAAATGATTTTTTTATAGACATGTTTAAAATATCATATAAAACTTATTAATTAAAATTTAGAATTTTTTTTTGACGAAAAAATTTAGAATTTTTTTAAATGATATAAATTAAATATGAATTTTTCAAATAACAAAAGTTTGAGATAAAAGTAATCAAAATGATGACCTATATATAAAATTTTGAACTCATTTTTTTTTCTTTTTAGAAGAACTTTTTAAGATGATCAAAACATATATGCAAAAAAAAGCATTCAAAAAATACATGTTGATTTACTAGTAAATACTAAAATTGCGTGTATGATAACGTTTTAGAGATTAAAAAATTAAGTAAAGATTAAACTTAGAATGTCACCATAATGTAAGGACTAAAAACATATTTAACTTAATAATTTTTTACCCCCGTAATATAGATGAATTTTAATTTACCATCTGTAAAATAAATTTTTTTAATTTACTCCCTACAGTATTGTTAGTGTCAAATCATTGTTGCGGGGCCATATCAAAAAAGTTTGAAAAATGTTATACAGTGTCCCTAGCATTAGTTAAGGGTCTGTTTGGATTGATGGTATAGAATTGAGTGGAGCGGAATGGAATTGAATGGAACGGAATGGAACGGACGGAATGAAATATATATTTCATTCTATTGTTTGGATAGTGAACGGAATGGAATGTGCTATAACTTTTTTATTCCAATTATACCCTTTATTTTATAGTTAGGAATGTTTAGCCAAAAAAAAAATAGATAAGAATGAGAAAAGTCTTATAAAATATAAAATTGAGGGTAAAACTGTAAAACTATAATTATTGTGTATCATTCCATCCTTATCACCACATATACCACTCCATTCCGTTCATATTTTATAAAACCAAACAACGGAATAGAGCTTCATCTCACTCAATTCCATCTCATTCCATCAATCCAAACGGACCCTAAGTTTATCAAAAAGAAAACTTTGTCTTAGAATTTGTATTTTAATTTTATCTTTTATTTCATTTTTTAGTATGTTTATTAAGTGCTTCAGGAACACTGTTTAACATGACCCAAAAAGTTTTGTCTTAAATTACCATATGTATCTATACTACCTCCCTCCATCTCAAAATATAAAAGAAAAATACTCAATAAAAGTTGATATATCAAATTAAAATTTAGTCTAAATACTTTAATTTTATTTCACCAATTTTTTTTTTTATATTTTAAAACGGAATAGTAAGAGAATTTCAATTTGCAATGATGATGTTTGTAGAGCTACACACCTGAAATGAAAGATTGAAATTCATTTTAACATTACTTGCACGTCGTGACATCAACATCTTCACTACATTACATCCACGATAAGATAAAACAATAAAACATAATAAATACAATACTTAATTTGCCACATGATAAACATTTCAATTATTGTACCTTTTTTAATTATATTGCACCAAAAAAAAAACATTTCAATTATTGCTTGTTACTTTAATTGGAACAGCTAACAAAGCTTGAGCCTTCGCCAAAGTAAGTCCAAATTTTTCTTCCATATTCATATCCTCAGCTTTGATTCCACCTTCAAGTTCCCAATCAAAACAATTAATCAATAATCCCAATATTAAAAATAAAATCCTTATAGCTAATGGTATTCCAGGACATATTCTTCTTCCACTGCCGAACGGTGTCAACTCAAAATTTCTACCTTTAAAATCAATATCTGATCCTAAAAATCTTTCTGGTGAAAATTCGTTAGGATTTTCCCATAATTTTGAATCTCTTCCGATAGCCCAAACATTAACTAAAACTTGCGCATTTTTTGGGACTTTATAGCCATTAATTTCTAAATCAATTTCGGCTTTTCTTGGTAGTAAAAATGGAACTGCTGGATGTAATCTAAAAGTTTCTTTGACAATTGCTTGTAAATAAGGGAGTTTTGTTATGTCTGATTCTTCAATTAAGTTTCCTTTACCAATAATTTGGTTTAACTCTTCTTTAGCTTTTGACATAACATTTGGGTTGTGAAGTAATTCAGCCATTGCCCATTCTATTGTTGAAGTTACTGTGTCAGTTCCTGCTACAAACAAGTCCTAACAACAAAACATACACATAAAAATAAGTTTTAGATGCAAATTCCTCATTGGACACAACCTATTAACTCAAAATCAACTTAAAAGTCAAAACCACCAAACATACACATGAAACCAAATCTAGATGCAACTTCCTCATTGGACATTATCCCTAAAAATCAGATTGCATCCACTCCTTTTCTTATCTGCTGTTTACTCGTATCTATTTTTCTTTAAACTAATGTCAGAGTGTAACTAAAAACCATGCTAGGTGTTTTGTTGGTGGCCTTTTGTCTAGGCCGCGCTCATTTATTTTTTTGCTTCTCTTATACTTCTTGTTCTTGAGTTGCTTAGTAAAATTTTTATTATTTCAAAAAAAACTAAAAACCATGCTAGATCTTATATCTGGGGAAATTAAGAAAGAAAATTGAGTACTACTATATTTTATGAAAAAATACAACTAATTAAATGTAATTGTAACCATATGTATCCAACACGGGCACAAACCGGAACACTAGACATCGGATAAGTATATAAATACTAGTGATAGTTTCAAAAAAAAAAAAATGATTTTTAAATGTACTCCTATATGTAGATTATCAACATACAATATTAGACATTTGTCTTCAATTTAAAGTGTCGGTTTAACATAAACACGTATGAAAAAGGAAATTAAATTGAAGAAATGAAATGAAACATACCGAAGATAAACGTTCAATCTTATCTTTATACATCTCCCCAATAATATTCTGATCATCAAGCATAGTATCCAACAAATCACTTTTCCTACAATAACCACTCAGCTCTCTCATCTTCAACCTTTGATTAACCAACTCTCCAAAAATCACCATCAACTTCATAAAATACTCACCAGACCTTCTTCTAATCCCAATAGGATCAAAAATCTTCAAAACCGAAAAATAATCCGCGACATTCACTCTTCCAACGTCCTTCATAATATTTGTAACTAACTCCTTAAACTCTCCGGCTTTATCACTCGATCGAATCAAATCAACCGAATAAATTGTATTCGACAACATATTAATAGCTGTTTTAAAAGCAAGTCTACCAATATTAACTGCTTCACATTTTGCAGCATTTTCATTTACTTCATTATAAAGCTCAAGAATCTTTTTGTATCGAAGAGTTTGATTCGAATCGAGACTTTTATTCGAGAATAAAAGATTGTTACACAATTTTCTTAGGTCTTTCCACCTTTGACAAATTGGTAAAAATGGTAAACTATAATTGTGCTGGTTATAACCTTTCAGGGCATCAGGCACTTTTCTGTTAGAGAGAAACTGGTCATTTATTTGAAGAACTGATTTGGCTGTTTCTGATGAAGACATAACAATGGTGGTTATTTGGCCTAATTTTAAGGACATTATAGGGCCATGGATTTTGGAGAGATTGGTTAGAGATTGATGAGGCTTTGTGCCAAGTTGATGGAGGTTGCCTATGATGGGTAGCCCACGTGGGCCTGGTGGGAGTGGTGGTTTGTGTTTTGAGAGAAGGAAATGGAGGAATTTGAGGAAGATGAAGGTGAAGAGAATGATAACTATGGAGTTGAATGTGTCCATTATTGTGAGAGGCAAGTTGCAGAAGAAGAAATGGTTGTTATCTTTTTGATAGTAGGATATATGTTATGTAGATTTTATAGTGTTATTTCATTTTATTTTCTTGTTTTTCACTAAGAAAGTAACAGATATTAATTCTTTCAAATTGATAGAACATATTGATATTGATAGAAATAATCCTATCTTTGTTTCCCTTAAAATTTAAATGTATGAGTGTAACCTTTATATTATTTATTTAATAACTTTCTTTTGTAAGTTTAGATATAAAGTTAATAGGTTAATACCCCTGTAAAATATGTTAATTTTGTCTCTTGTAATTTTATTTTTTTTTGAGAATTCTCTTCTATAATGTTTAATTTTTTGCAATATCCTCTTGTCTAATTCAACCATAAAAAACTCTTGCTAAAATTAAATTTGCGTTGGTTTGAAATCCCAGTTAAAATAGTCTTTTGCGGCAGTTTTTATTTGCAGTGATTTTATTTTATAGATGTTATATTATGATTGACTATTTAGAGAAATATTACAAAAAATCGAACATTACAAAAGAAATTTTTTAAAAAAATTTACAAAATGTATTTACTTATTTACCCTTACATTCATAGAGTATTAAATTTACTTTTCAAAACATGTGACTAGAATTCTCAAACAATACTGGAAGTTAAATATAGGCATGGCAATGGGGCCATCAATCAATTTCTAAGCTTGTGGTGTATGTCCACTGTCCGGTCGGTGTGTAGTGAATGAGGCAGCATACTAATAAAAGACATGTGTGAGTATGGCGTTAATTGTTTATTTGAAAGTAAAATTAAGGAAATTACTTTAAAGTAAACAAAATTAAATATTTTATTTGAAATGTTACACAAAGACATGTATTAAAAAAATTGTTTAAAAACTTTAAATTGTACAATAAATTTTTTATTTTTTTTGAAGAAGCTAAAATTTTACTCCCTCTGGTCTCAAATATAAGAAACAAAAAAAAAACACATATATTAAGGAAATTATTGTATTTCCAAATTTACCCTTAACTTTTTTGAGGAAGATATTATATTTAGAATTAATTAAATAATTTAGGTATTTTAATTAGAAATAATAGTTACTAGTTTTTAGGATTATTGTTAATTGGAAAAGTTATATAAGTTTAATAAAGGGCAAAACTGGAATAATGATAAAAAAAGTAATCATTGTAGTAACTTTTTCTTATATTTGAGACCAACAATTTTTTTTCTTCTTATATTTGAGACCGGATGGGAGTACAATAAATATTAAATGATCTGAATATAGTTTTTAATTTTTATGTGATGTTGATTTGTAATTGATTTAGAAAATATATAAGATAAAAATTTAATAATATGTGGTATTTTCAAAAATTCATTACATGTAAGTATTGTTCTCTTCCACATGTTTTACTCCCCGCATTTCTATGTATAGACACTTTTTGCGCGCCCTCCGGCCACCCACCCCTCATTTCTCGCACACACCCTACCCACTTTCATTTTTTGCGCGCCCTCCTGGGCGCGAGTAAAACATGTGAGAGAAAGTTAGCAAGCCTACTCCCATATATTTTACTCCCACATCCCTTATATATTTCTCGCGCGTCCCTCGCCCACCTCTGCACACCCTTATATGGGATGAGTAGGAGTGCACGAGAAAAACATGTGGGAGGAGGCTTGCTAACTTTCTCCCATGGAGAGGAAATTATATATATATATATATATATATATATATATATGGCTACTAACTTCCTCCCACCCCTCTCCACCCTAATTTTTTTTGGAACTTTTTTTGTTTTTTTTTTAATTATTTTTAGTAACTAACATTGTTACTTAATTGATTCTTGTCATAGTAGTAACTAACATTGTTTCTTAATTTATTTATTATAACAATATATAAAAAGGATACATGTTTTTGGGCTGGATTTTTGCTTTCCCATTATACTCCTCATGGTTACCAATCAAAAGAAAGTGAATTATATTATATAACAATATATATATAATATAACAATATATAAAAAGGATACATGTTTTTGGGCTGGATTTTTGCTTTCCCATTATACCCCTCATGGTTACCAATCAAGAGAAAGTGAATTATATGTGATAAAAAATTTGAAATCAACCCTAAGTAACTTACGGGTAGTTATTGTCATTTTATATTACCAATTACACTGTTTCAAATAGTATGAAAAAAAAAGGATATAAACACTGCCTAAGTTCCATGGAAACATTAGAGATGTGTACCATTAACCAAAAGTGAGAGACAATGATTTTCTTAATTAACTTCCTCCCTGTTTTATCCTTTGTTCAAATTGAAATCAATTTTTATGTACTATGTGAAAAATTGCAAATTGATTGATTAGATTGTTGCTATTTCATTTTTCATAGAAAAGTAACAATTATTGATGCATCACTATTGTTCTCATTTTTTTCATTTGTTCTTATGATATTGATTTATGAGTGTGTGTTAATATACAAGATAAGTGAGGGCCAATTATTAAGAAGTATTGAAGGTGTTTGAACATATCTATAATGTAATTTAAATGAAATGTATTCGTTTTTTTTTTTGCCTTTTCATTATACCCTGTCTCTGTCTTTCATAGTCACACAAAGAAAACAATGCTTTCCCATTTCACAGGCACATTTGCTCTCCATTTTTTTTTTCTGAATTGGAAGCATTTTATTTGCTAAATTTTATGTGTTTTTAATTGTAGGGTAAAAGAAAGCAATATTTCCAGAGAAAATATTGGCATAATATGGACGAATGAAGTATTTGTTTTGGTCTTAATGAAGGTAATTTTTGTGCTTCTTATTTGCAATATAAAATTCCATTTTAATTAAATTTGTCATTAAAATATCAGTGTACAATTGAATTGTTTGATTTAATTCAGTGTAATATTATCTACTCAACATAAAATTGGAAGGAATATAAATTTTAAGAATTGAAGGAATGCAATTTTTTTGAAGAATAATAACATTGGATTCAATTATTGTCAAAATATAAAAATAACATTGGATTCAAAGTAGGATGTTTGATTACATATGACAATAAATAACAATTTGGCTATTTTTATTTGAACGGTTAAAGTAATCAATAACACAGAAAAGTATAGAACATCCCGTTGAAGTTTTCATTTTCAAATTAAATAATGTACCTCTATGTGGCTTAACGTATTTAGAATAGAGTGTTTCTACTTAAGCAACACTAGATTTAGTGTCTCTTTGGTAAGTCGAAGAAGTCAGTTATCATAAATTATGCAAGAAAAAAAAAATTAATCACATAAACAGACACGGAACACACACAGACGAACATAAAATGTACACAGACAGGCACGGGCACGTCCGGCCCGCTAGTTTATTATAGTACAATTACACATAAAAACATCCCAGAGACAAAATAACTCAGCATTAAAAGGAAGTAAGTCTAAAATGTAGTATAGATATCTTAAAACTACATATCTTTAATAATATAATTTGCCAACTTTTTTTAATGTTATCTCTTTCCACGTGGCAATGTTATATTTATAACTTCATTTCCTCAAAAGCATTTGACATTTAATGTATTTATTTATATGCATGTTTTTCAAATTATATAGTTTTTTTTTTTGTCAAAAACAATCATATATTTTTATACAAATTACCATAACTTTTTTAATGTAAATTTTCAAAATATATTTTAAATATTAAAAAAAATCATATTGTTGGATTTAAAAAAATAATAATCACATGTTTTATTTTGTTCTGTTATTTAAAATAATTAAAATAGATAAACAAAATTAAAATAGCAATCTTGGAATTTTTGAAAAACATTGTTCCAGTAAGATAGCTCAAGTGGTAAGAATTGATGGACATATGAGTTTGATATATAGAGGGAAGTTCATTGATCAATCTTTGACAAAAACAATTTATATTTATAATGTACAAAAAAAAAATTCATTTGTTTTTTTGATCGATAATTTTTTTTTGAATTTTATTTTCAAATTTGAATTTTGAATATAATATAGACCAAGACTTACCATAATTATATCTTGAATTTTGAATATAAATTTTAAATTTTTATCATTCCTAATCATGTTGGTCAATGAATTATAAATAGAATTGCTATTAAATTGCAATTATAAATATTTATTGATATTTGATTACAAGTAAAATTATTGTCATTTGTAACACATATATTTCAACATTACCATATTCCCCACACTATATAAAGGCATGCCGGTTTGTAAAATTGTACTTGCTATTTCTACTTTTTTTTTTCTTCCTCTTTTTTATTTTAATTTATGATTATGCATTTTTTTTGAATTATTAATACTTAAAATATATAATAGAATACTATTTTAACATTTTCATTTTATATTATATTATATTTTTACGGCTATTGTATCTATGCAAGGTTCGTGTGATTTATAAATTAGAAGAAAATAACATTTTAATTTTCTGCTCTTATTATGTTTTAGTAGAAAACTTGTCACTCTAATTGAAATAATTGAAACCTATTTATTTATAATTTCAATCATTTATCATCTTTTACGAATACTCCAGCTTATTTCTAAGATACAAATACTCTTTTTTCAATAAAGTAGAAGGAAAGCTCAAGTTCATACATTATTTGTGAATGGAAATTCTAAGGTACAAATAATTTATTATCTTTGTGTTTTTGTTGATTTTTATCTATCTGATTTTTAATATTATTTTTTAATTAATACTATATATTTTTTTGACACAATAATACTATATTTTTTTATAGTTCTACTTTTTGGTAGAATTCTTTTATGGTTATTTTTTGCTAATTTGATGTAGAAGAATGTTGTGGTATTCAGGGATTCAAATGAAGATTGATTTATGGAGTGAAAGTTGGGATTCATGTATTACAAAAAAAAGTTTTGTCTTTGGGTATTGATATCCAACTCAATTATGGGATATCTAAGAATATATTTTTGTAACCGAAATGAATAATTTAATTTTATATTGACTGTTTTATTTAAATAATTATGATTCTTCTGTAACTGACAAATATGTTTATGACACATAAAATTAATAGCGTAATATTTATCTTATTATAATGTATAATAATGTCTAATAATACACGTGTACTATTTTTTCTATGAGGAGGGTCACAAATATATATTATATAGATTTTATAGTGAAATAATAGCATAGGTTTAAATTGAAGAAAATAAATTATGAAATTATACTCCATATCTTTACAAACAGTCATTTGACAAAAGAAAAAATAACCCAAACCTAATATATATATATACTAAGCACTTTGGTAAATGATGGTTATTAATTTTACACAAGGTATAGGTATCTACACCTAAAAATAATGTACGTACCATAAAAACAATCAAGATCAGCTATACAAGAATTTAAAGGATAGTTTTGGCATTAACTATACTATCATATTTTCTTATATTTAAGAATATGGAAGAAAGTTCATATGCTATATTATGTTGGAGAAAACATGTTAAGTTGTTTTTGTAATACAAAAAAAAAATAAAGGTAATCTGACCTCCATATTTATTGTAAAAATAGATTTTTATTCATCTTTTAAAAGAAAAGGATAATTAATCTTTATTGAAGAACTTTTACATGTGAGTTTTTTCTTTTCAATTAAATTATTTCGGTATACGTATGAGTCAAGTATCAAACCCCCTGACTACATGTATAAGAGAACCAAGACTTTTACGATTCTGACCAATTCATTATTGGTGAATAGTCACCGACTCACTAAGTCTATTCATTTTTTAAGTTATAATTTTTTTATTTGATAATTATAAAAACTTAGCTTAAATATATAAAGGTCCCTGTACTTTGGAGTCACTTGAGTTTTAGTGTATGTATCTTAAAAAACTTTCAAATTGAAATGTCATTTTTTGACGACTTAACACTAATGAGTTCAGAGACCTTTTTGAAAGTAAAATGAAAGTACATGATCAATTTAAAAGTTTTTTTAAAGTACAGAAACTAAAACTCAAGTGACATGTCATCAAAAAATGAGTTTAGAGACCTTTTTGAAAGTAAATGAATGTACATGATCAATTTGAAATTTTTTTAAAGTAAAAGACTAAAACTCAAGTGACTCCAAAGTACAGAGACTTTTTATCTATTTAAGCCTAAAATTTTTAATAAAATGTAACTATTTTGTACGTAGATGCATTTTTATCCGTGCAAACACGGGTCCGGATACTAGTTGAAATAATTTGAAACCAAACCATTCTTAACAACGACATCTTAAATAAAATACATATTATTAATGAAACAGACTGATAATTATAAAAATGATGTGCAAATATAGTAGTAACGAATATGTACTTGCTAAATGAATCAATCAATCTAAACCAATGAATATAATTCAATTGAACAAATCATAGCTAGCCAAATTGAATACAAATTGGGAACCTAATTTGTATCAGTAAAGGTTACGTTGTTGTTTTTTTTATTTTTTTTTATAATCAGGTTACGTTGTTGTTATTAACTAGTGAATTAGAAAACGGAAGTTACAAATTAGGAAGTCAATATACTGTATTAAGTTGTCTTTTTCAAACAAGTTGCCACGTTAATTTGGTGAAAATAACCTGGGATGTGTAAGTGTGTTTTGGGGTGAGAAAACATAATTTTTTTTTTTTTGAAATTGGGGTATCCACCTCTGAACGTAATGACTAATTTCTCACTAGATTGGAGATACCTCGATGGATGAGATTGAAGATCGAACCATCGACCCTTAGTTAAGAGAGAAAGAGCCTCAACCGCTCAACTACACCCTTGGGTTACATAAAATTGAGTTTGGGTGAAAGTATAATTATATTTTTGTTTATGATCAATTAAAATAAAATTACAAAATTAGCCTTACAATTACAATGAAAATTGATTTGTGTTGATAAAATTGGGTTCTTAGTCAATATATAGTGGGAGGAGGCTTGCATAATTAGTTGATAGAATTGTGTTGATAAAATTAGTCTTACATGATTTTAGATGGAAGGAAGTTAGCAGCCCCATATATATTTATTTAATAATTTAAAAAAAAATCTTTTAATCAAGACCATGTAATTTTAATAGGACGGTCTTCAATATCTGATTTCACGACTGCATGATATTTTGACTACATCCAATGACCAATCCAGGCGCCGGATTCGAAATCAACTAGAATGCAAAATGGGAGAGGAAGAGAGTTTTCCACTCCTCGGATATAATTGATTTCGGTGGTGAAAATAATTGATTTTGATGTAATTAAGTTTAGCATAATTAATTAATGTTTTAATATATTATGTAAAAATGAGTTGAACAATCAATTTTAGTGTAAAAATTATATTTAAACTTAGAAGTTAGAAATCTTAACTCTTAGTAGAATATAATCTTAAGGCTAATCAATTATATTTTTTTTTTACTTTCACCATTTGGTTTCTAAAGAAAATGAGTCATAGTAGTCTAGAATTTGAAGCGAGTTATGTCATCAAATGGTTGTAATCCCCTCCCAAAAGCAATTACATGAGATTGAACTATTGTCTTCAGTGTCAATCACCACTAAACCAACCGACGTTAAAAGAATCAAACACTTTAAAATTTATTTCAAAATCAATTCTACACTTCTAAATTACTTTTAAATCTTTCAAAAGTCAAATATGTAGGGCATCTCTAAATTCATTCCCATGTAGCATACCAATTTGCGACCATATTATTTATCTTAAAACGTTGCCTCACTACACACCAGTCACCACAATCCATAGTTGTTCCTCTTCCGAAAGGTCCCAAAAATGGATGGATGGCCCCCTTTGCCATGCCTATGTTTGACTTCTAGTATTGTTTAATCACCCATGCTTCACCAAACCTTCATGGGTTAGAAAAATAATAATAAATATGATTGGACTTACTCAATTGAAAATTATATTTAAGATCAATTTGAATAAATTTATATCTTCCATTTTGTAGTAAAAAACAAGAAAAATAAATCAAAGAACATTATAAAATCTACATAATAACATGTATCCTACTATCAAAAAAATAATAATACAAATCTCTTTTCTCTTTCTTCCAATCTTCTTTCCATTTCTTCTTCTTCTGCAACTTCCCTGTCACAACAATGGACACATTCAACTCCATAGTTATCATTATCTTCACCTTCATCTTCCTCAAATTCTTCCATTCCCTTCTCTCTAAGCACAAACCACCACTCCCACCAGGCCCACGTGGGCTACCCATCATAGGCAACCTCCATCAACTTGGCACAAAGCCTCATCAATCTCTAACCAATCTTTCCAAAATCCATGGCCCTATAATGTCCTTAAAATTAGGTCAAATAACCACCATTGTTATGTCTTCATCAGAAACAGCCAAATCAGTTCTTCAAATAAATGACCAGTTTCTCTCTAACAGAAAAGTACCTGATGCCATGAAAGGTGCTAACCACCACAATTACAGTTTACCATTTTTACCAATTTGTCAAAGGTGGAAAGACCTAAGAAAATTGTGTAACAACCTTTTATTCTCGAATAAAAGTCTCGATTCGAATCAAACTCTTCGACACAAGAAGATTCTTGAGCTTTATAATGAAGTAAATGAAAATGCTGCAAAATTTGAAGCAGTTAATATAGGAAGACTTGCTTTTAAAACAACGATTAATATGTTGTCGAATACAGTTTATTCGGTTGATTTGATTCGATCAAGTGATAAAGCCGGGGAGTTTAAGGAGTTAGTTACAAATATTATGAAGGAAGTTGGAAGAGCGAATGTCGCGGATTGTTTTTCGATTTTGAAGATTTTGGATCCTATTGGGATTAGAAGAAGGGTTGGTGAGTATTTTGGGAAGTTGTTGGTGATTTTTGGAGAGTTGGTTGATCAAAGGTTGAAGATGAGAGAGCTGAGTGGTTATTGTAGGAAAAGTGATTTGTTGGATACTATGCTTGATGATCAGAATAATATTGGGGAGATGTATAAAGATAAGATTGAACGTTTATCTGTGGTATGTTTAATTTCATTTCTTCAATTTAATTTCCTTTTTCATACATTTTTTTGTTACACCGACACTTTAAATTGAAGACAGATGTATAATATATGTGTTGATAACCGACTTATTCATATGAGTACGTTCAAACGATTTAATGATGATAAATGTTGCATTGATATTTTAAATGTGATAATTATTTTGAGACAAATAAAAAATGCTGAAGAGACAATTATTTTGAGACGGAAGTAGTATATATGAGTAAAAAGAAGATAAGAAAAGGAGTGGATGTGATCTGATTTTTAGGGATAATGTCCAATGAGGAAGTTGCATCTAGATTTGATTTCATTTGTATGTTTGGTGGTTTTGACTTTTAAGTTGATTTTGAGTTAATAGGTTATGTCCAATGAGGAATTTGCATCTAAAACTTATTTTTATGTGTATGTTTTGTTGTTAGGACTTGTTTGTAGCAGGAACTGACACAGTAACTTCAACAATAGAATGGGCAATGGCTGAATTACTTCACAACCCAAATGTTATGTCAAAAGCTAAAGAAGAGTTAAACCAAATTATTGGTAAAGGAAACTTAATTGAAGAATCAGACATAACAAAACTCCCTTATTTACAAGCAATTGTCAAAGAAACTTTTAGATTACATCCAGCAGTTCCATTTTTACTACCAAGAAAAGCCGAAATTGATTTAGAAATTAATGGCTATAAAGTCCCAAAAAATGCGCAAGTTTTAGTTAATGTTTGGGCTATCGGAAGAGATCCAAACTTATGGGACAATCCCAACGACTTTTTACCAGAAAGATTTTTAGAATCAGATATTGATTTTAAAGGTAGAAATTTTGAGTTGACGCCGTTCGGCAGTGGAAGAAGAATATGTCCTGGATTACCATTAGCTATAAGGATTTTATTTTTAATGTTGGGTTTATTTATTAATTGTTTTGATTGGGAACTTGAAGGTGGAATCAAAGCTGAGGATATGAATATGGAAGAAAAATTTGGACTTACTTTGGAGAAGGCTCAAGCTTTGTTAGCTGTTCCAATTAAAGTAATAAGCAATAATTGAATTGTTTATCATGTGGCAAATTAAATATTGTATTGTGTTGTATTGTTTTTTGTTATATCATATATGTATTGTAGTGAAGATGTCAATACCAATGCCGTGACATGCAGGTAATGTTAAAATGAATTTGAATTATTCATGTGAGGTTTGTAGCTATTAGTTTTTAACAGAAACAATAGAGATAGGATTTCTTCTATCAATATACTTTATCAATTTAAATAATTTATATCCATCATATTTTAATAAAAAGCAATAAAATGAAATAACACTATAAAATCTACCTATAGAACATGTATCCTACTAATACTATCAAAACTATAAAGAAATTATTTAATATTAGAATTCGTCTCAAATTAAATTAGTCGGTTTGATGAACTGACTTTTGTGGTGAAGAAAAAATTGTATAGTTTTATTTTTTTTGTTGTTAAAATCATATATTGCATGTGATGCAGTAAAGATCAGAAGATGCCAATGCCATCACGTGAAGGTAATGTTAAAATGAATTTAAATCTTTCATGTGAGAATTGTTTGGAGCTACACTAGCTCTAGTTTATTCATTTAATTTAGGGTTAGATATATTTTTAGTTTTTATAAATATATTAAATTTTATTTTTAGTTTTTATAAAAAATTTCAGCATATTTTGGTCCATCAAATATTTTCTATTATGATTTTTTATCCTTGTTTTTTATTCAACTCGGGTATATCATTTGAAATTTTAAAATTTTTTCCGCTGACATGTTTAGTACATTATAGGAATCGCTATTATAAAAGTTGAAATTTTTTTACCAATAGATTAATTTAATATGATTTTTTTAAAAAATTTTTACGTTTAAAAATTCATAAATAATTAATCTTATGTTAAAAATTCTAAATTTTTATGGGAGAGGTTCTTATAATATTATAAACATGAATACAAAAAATCATTCAAAATGTGAAAGATTACAAGAGTTGATTTAAAAGTAAGGAGTAAAAATTGTGACAGAAAATATTTGAGAAACTAAAAGTTGATGAAATTTTTTATAAAGACTAAAAACAAAATTCGAGATATTTATAAAGACCAAAAATATATTTTATTATTTATTCTATTATTCAATTCAATGATAACAATAACCAATAACTAATGAAATGCATGTGCAATTGCACGATTCACACATTTGTAGTTGGTATATAAAATTGATACTTGTAGTTGGTATATAAAATTGATACTAGTATGATCCCCGCATAATGCGCAGTATATGTGTCATTTGATTTTTTATGTATTCATTTTATATATTTAATTTGTATATATTATTTATGTAAAGTTTTTTTTATTATACATCATTAAATAAAATAACTATCATGTGATTTGATTAGATACATATGTATAGAGTTGACAAAATGAGCTACCTCGTTAGGGACGGTAGACCAAGCCAAAACAAATGCAGGGTTTGAGCCTTAAAATTTTAACTTGAATTTAATTAGGGTTCTTTAGTCAAACCTTAAAAAATCTATTAAAATATGGGCTTTTGTATGGGCTAACCCGTATAGGCTACGGATAGACCGCAACTCGTATAAATTAAAAAACCTTAATAATAAAAAAATAAATTTAAGGTGATGTTTTTTATGTGTATTTATTATAATGATTTTGTTAAGACTGATATATGTTTTTTACTCTTTTGATATCAAAAATGAAACAATACTAATGATTGATATTTTTTTATTTATTTCAGGTTTATCTTGAATAATTGCGAAACCTATCATATTATATAACACACTCTTAATTTCTCTTAACTTACAACATTTATTTATATGTGTGATGTAGTATTATTTTTACATCCACTCTCACTCCATTGACTTGCCTATTTTATAATTATATTTTTACTCGTTTTTGACACGGGTTTAGATGCTAGTTCAACTAATATTATTATAACATAGATGAAATTAATTAATATCATTTATCATTTATTATGAATTGAAGGACAATTAACATGCACAAATAGTACATGTGGTACATAGTGCATGGTGCACAAATTGAAGGTTTTAGAAAAATAAATATGAATTTTGTAAAATCAACCGCTGCATTGAAAATTTATATTATATAAATTATCGATACAAATTTTTTTAGAAATTGAAAATGACTTGATATGTTATTGAGACCCATCAAAAATAAAAATTTTAATTTTTTATTAAATATTGTTAATCATGCCTCAATAACATATCAAATGATTTTATGTACAAAAAAATCATATCAAATAATTTTTTCAATTTTTTAAAATATTACAAAGATAATCTATATGATATAAACTTTTAATTCAATGATTATATATACAAAGTTTGTATTCGTTATAATAAATTTGATGATTTGTGCACCATGCATGCATCAGATGCACAACTTGTGCATAGAAGCATTAGCCTTATTATGAAATCACTCATAGCAAGGGCCAAGGGATGTTGTAGACTTGTAGTGCCACGTGAAATATCATTTATTATTATATCACTCCTAAGTACGGGATGTTGTAGAGTTATTAAATTGGTGTCAATTAATAATAGATGATAGTATCATCCAATAAACTCAAAATTTATCTAAACCTCAGCTACATTGTCCTTCCATAAAGTCAGCTATTACTTTCTTATTTTATAAAATAAAATGCAAACAATAAAAATCTATAAAGCTTAATTAAAACATAGAATAGAATTAGACTTAAGACATAGAATTAGGATCTTTTGAGATTGAGTGAAATAATTATGAGATATATATTATATACTATGAACATGATGGTTGAGAATATTAAGAGAAGTAACTTTGAAGTGTTGGGATTATGTTGTGCTTCAGAAGCAACATTGGTTGAAAGAATTTTGAAGCCTCTTGATGGAGTCAAAGTTGTCTCAGTGATTGTTCCTACTCGAACAGTTACTGTGGTACATGATGTTCATCTTATTTCTGAGTCACAAATAGGTTAATTCTATCTTCTTTGCAACATGATTATTCATGAAGTTGACTTTTTGTTTCTGTGATGGATCATAATTTCTTCTGTTTTTTTTATTCATGTGGGTGTGTTAGTTACTATTATATTTATATTTGTATTTGTATTTTAACTTATGTTCATGATTTACTGCTCTAATGTTAGATCTCATACGATATTAAAATTGTCATTCTTATTCAGTGGCGGAGCCAGAAAAATTATAAAGTTCGGTCAAAATTTCAAATTTAAACAAAAATTTCAGTTTTGAAAAAAATAATCTCATTTTTGCCCTAAATTAATCCCTTAAGAATCTCAATTTTACTCTAAACTAACTACTAAACACCAAAAAATTTGTTTTGCAATGAGAAATCTCACTTAAAAACAAAAAACCATCAATTTTGCCCTAAATTAATCTTTAAAATTATCAGTTTTACCTAAAATTAATCCCTAAAATACCAAAAAATTTCGGCCGAACCCAGGCTAATGCCCTAGCAGCCTTGATGCTAAAACCGCCCCTGTTCTTATTGCTGTTGTTGTTTATCAGATTTTATGTGTTGAAAATTGATAGATCTGTGTCATAAATCTATCAAAATCCAAATTTAAAAAAATCTTGATTTTCAAAAAAGTCTTAAAGTCAATATAAATCTTGCAAAATTCTTTAAAATCTTCTAAACTTTTTTTTGTCAAAACAGTCTATTGAAATCTCAATCAAATACTTCCCTCTTAAAACTTCATGTGTCCCTTATTATAATAACTTCTACTTATGAAATATACGGATACAGGACACAGACATCGACTACACAAACACCGACTGACGCGTCCACATAAATAAATTTTTTGAAAAATGATACTCACTCCGGTCTTTATTATAAGAAGAAATTAACTTTTTAGATTCATGAAATGTTTGATGTATCTAGTTAATAATATAGTCCAGAATCCACATACATAAAACATTTCATGTATCTAAAAAGCAAATTTCTTCTAATAATTAGTACCGGAGAGAGTATAATTCAATGTAATTGTAAGTGTCGGAAGACTGTCGTGTCTAACACCAAAAAATGCAAAATAATAGAGTAATAGATAGAGTAATAGTAAGTTGCAAATTAATAGATTCTTATTCGATATAAATCTGATTTACACATTTGATTTACAACTAGAATCTCATGATCTTTTAACAATGTGATTTTTCAGCTGATGCACTCAATACAGCAAGACTTGAAGCTAGTTTTAGACCACTAGGAGAGAGCAATAATGAAAAGAAATGGCCAGATATACTTACAATGGCATGTGGATTGTTACTTGCACTTTCATTTTTGAAGTATATTTATCATCCTTTGGAATGGTTGGCTCTTGGTTCTGTTGTTATTGGATTCCCAAAAGTTCTATTAAGAGCTATAGCTTCCATTAGAGCTCTTACTCTTAATATCAACATTTTGGTCATATTGGCAGGTAACATTTTCTACAAATGACTGATACATGTATTTGAATTATATATTCTTATTTAGCGACCGATTTACTGATAGGATTATTTCAGTCTCTATAGTTATCAATTTAGCGATCAAATTTTGTAATAATCACTAATCAGTATGTAAATCGTACACTTAATGAGTTTGTCAACGATTTGGAGACCAAATTGTGAAATGTCGCTAAACCACTGATGACTGATCCCTAATGGAAGCAAACAATTTTTTTTAACTCCGTATTCCATCCTAGGACTGACTTATCTGAGGGGTCCAATCCCACCGTCCAATTGCGGGGGGCCATTTAAAGGCATATCTTTTTGCTCTATATGGACTATGGTAGCAAAAAAATTAGTGAATTGTGACCCATTTGGCATTTTCTGTTTCAATATCGGTCAGTGTATATATAAGAGTGTTTCTGTATAGCGAAGGTAAAATTGTACTCGTATGAAATTTAAAGAAAATATGTTTGCATCTAAGAAGTGTGATTATGATTCAATGTTGTGTTTATGTCTGCTCATTCATTTCTTGCAGTCTGTGGTACTGTTGCTTTACAAGATTTTACAGATGGTGGAGTTATCATCTTTCTGTTCTCCATTGCTCAGTGGCTTGAGACAAGAGCAACTCACAAGGTTTAGTAATATCATTTTCTTCTGTGTTTTGTGTGCATATTTATGTAATCTAGCTTCTTGCTTTAGGGAAAAAGAAGTTGGTTGAAACTTTTTAATATATAGGAAATATTGCCAATGACTACTATAGCGTGGTCGAGTTCTCAATTGCATTTGTAGTCGCAATTACACTGCAAACCTTAATATTGCAGAAAAATGCAGGAAAATGTTATTGATAATTTGATATAGCTACAATTGCAGTTGTAGTATACTGTTGCAAAGACCTCTAAAACCTTTATACTGCAGTATACTGCTACAATTTGACATATGATTTTCATGTCAATACCTTCTTACATTCTTACATAATTCATAGGCAATGGTTGCAATGTCCTCTTTAACAAACATGGCTCCTCAAATGGCCATTGTTGCTGCGACCGGGGAACGTGTCAACGTCAATGATGTGAAGATCAACACCATCGTTGCAGTCAAGGCTGGCGATGCTATTCCTCTTGATGGAATTGTGGTGGAAGGAAAATGTGAAGTTGATGAAAAAATGTTAACCGGAGAATCATTCCCTGTCACCAAAGAACCAGAATCACTTGTTTGGGCTGGAACTATTAATATGAATGGTTAAGTATCTTTCTGTTTTAACTTTTTAAAAAAAAACATCTTTCTGTTTTTCATCACTACTAGAAAATAAGAAAAATTAGCGACGAAAATTAGTGACACAAGAATGAAATTTCTATCTTATTTCTTTGTTACGGATTTAGAAAAAGGTTTCACATTTTCCTGACTAATTTAATATGACTTTAGGATATATAAGTGTAAAAACAACAGTGTTGGCAAAAGACACAATAGTAGCAAAAATGTCAAGACTTGTTGAAGAAGCTTCTAGCAGAAAATCACAAGCACAAAGATTCATAGATAATTTTGCAAAGTACTATATTCCTGGTATGTATCATGTACATTAATTTTCTTCTTGTGGAAGTTAAGAAATTATTTTTCACTAATTGTCCCTTTCACAGTCAAAACATAATCCTTGAATTAATAAATAAGATGCTGAACTACATTATCTTATTATTTGTTACTTGGCGCAATAGAAGCCTGATGAGGCCGACATGTCCTCGATTCAGAATCATGGTTTGTCTTTGGTAATCATGTTATTGGTGCAAAATATCCACCGACTTTGCCGATGACTCTGGCTAGCCACTTTCAGTGGGGTATGCCCTCCCAACCACGTTTTTTCTAACCATAAGGCTTAAACCGGAGACCTTGTTTAAGGGACCTGAGTCAAGTTTCACTCGTACCAATGTTATATATGCATCAGAACCATGATTTCATACCTTACGAAAAAATTCTTATTGAAAACCTATGAAGCACACACCCTGACACAGACATCGGGCACAACATGAGCACTGACACCTTGACACTAATAATAATTTGAGAAATCGACATAAATCAAAAAGTGTTTGTACTTCATGAAAACATTAACCTTTAGAGTTCATTCACCAATATATATATATATATATATATATATATATATATATATATATATATATATATATATATATATATTAAGCTCTAACTAATGAATCTAATTAATGAATCAAATAACTACATATTACAACATTAATATTTGCATTTTGTTTATGTTGTATTGCAGTGGTTGTGTTAATTTCAGCTAGCATTGCAGTGGTTCCAGCTGCATTAAGAGTTTCTGATATTGAGCCTTGGTTTCATTTAGCACTTGTGGTTTTACTGAGTGGATGCCCTTGTGCTCTTATCCTCTCCACACCTGTTGCAATCTTTTGTGCTCTCACAAAAGCTGCAATAAGTGGATTACTATTGAAAGGTGGAGATTATCTTGAAACCCTTTCAAGTATTAAGACAGTGGCTTTTGATAAAACTGGCACCATAACAAGAGGAGAGTTCATTGTAAAAGATTTTCGTGCCGCAGATGACATTAACAATGAATCTTTATTGTCTTGGTATGTAGGGTTTTTTTTTTTGAGCAATAGTATGTACTATGTAGGGTTAAATATATTTTTTAAGTGTGTTTTTAGTCCCTATTTTTATTAATTTTTCACAAAAAATGTGATTTTAGTCACTGTTCAAATCTCATGCGATAAATGTAAAATGGTCATTAGTCTTACTATTATCAATAATAATTTCCTCTTCTCGAATTGTTAATATATTGTGTTTGGATATAAATTTGGAATTATTTAATTTGAAGAATAACTGAATTTAGTTAATGAAAATTTTTGTAGGATTTCAAGTATTGAGAGTAAATCAAGTCATCCAGTGGCAAGTGCACTAGTGGAATATGCAATGTTGCATTCTATCAAACCTGTCCCAGAAAATGTTGAAAATTTTCAAAATTTTCCAGGGGAAGGAATTTCTGGCACAATTGATGGTAGAGATATCTATATAGGCAATAAGAGAATTGGTGTAAGAGCTGGATTTCAAAGAGGTAAATTTGTTCAAAACTTTCTACTTGTATTCTTGTTGGATTTCTAATTTATATGTTAACGCGCTTCTGTTAAATTTTCCTAATGTTTATATGTTTATCATTTCATTTGATAGTTTTTATGTAATCATGTTATTGGTGAGAAGTATCTTCCGACTTTGCCAATAACTAATTTTCGTCAGAAAATTTAGCTTACCGCTTATATAGTAGAGCCTTTCCCCTAACCACATTTTCCCCTTCCATAAGGGTCGAACCTGAGATGCCGAGACCTTAATTAAATGATCTGAGTCTCATTCAACTAAGAACAATTTAATGTCGGTATTTATTTTGATTGTTTATCCACTATAATTGAATTATGTTATAATATTTATAGATGATTGCAAAGTGGAATTTCAAAGAGATGAGATTTCTACCAAGGAACAAAACTGTGGAGAAACTCTAGTTGGAATTTTCAGCTTAGTTGATGCTTGTAGATCAGGTGCTTTAGAGGCAATGGAAGAGTTGAAGTTATTAGGTGTGAGATCAGTCATGTTGACAGGAGATAGCTCTCAGGTTGCTATGTATGTTCAGAGTCAGGTATGATCGATCATAATAATCGATTTAACAATAATTCTCTTTAGTTTTGATCATTAATGTTGCGCCTTTTCTATATTCATTGCAGTTAAACAATACTATAGACATTGTTCATGCAGAGCTTCTACCTCATGAGAAGGCACAGATCATCGAAAATTTGCAGAAAGAAGGGCCAATAGCCATGATAGGAGATGGAATTAACGATGCACCGGCACTAGCTACAGCTGACATAGGCATCTCAATGGGAATATCAGGTTCAGCTCTTGCAAACGAGACAAGCAACGCGATTCTTATGTCGAACGACATCCGAAAAGTACCTGAAGCGATTCGTTTAGCGAGAAAAACGACTCGAAAGCTCATAGAGAATGTCGTTATTTCGGTTGGATTCAAATGTGCAATACTTGGATTGGCAATTGCAGGATATCCATTGGTTTGGCTTGCTGTTTTGACTGATGTTGGAACTTGTTTACTTGTGATTCTCAATAGCATGTTGATTTTACAAGAGAATCACAAATATAATGAAAAAGAATCAACAAAGTCTAAATATGGTGATTTTTTGGAAGACAAAACTAAATCCTTGCTTAACAAGCAAAGTAATATTGATGAGGAAAAAGGGCTTCTTAGTAGTGAAGAGTGTGGTAAACAGTGTTGTAAAAAGGTTACTCATCAAGTGGAAACTACAAAATCAAGCAAAGATGAATTTTCTAAAGCTTCAAATTTGAGCATACTCAAGGGAAATGATCATGGAAACTTTATGTTTGTTGAAGTTCATGTTGTGAAGCCTTGCAATGGCTGCTGATTAGAAAATCCTAAATGTCTGATGAATCCGACTCGTTGAATCTTGTTGGTACGGTTAGAGGGTAATCTTGTAAATTAGACTGTAGATTTTACACACAAGTCATTATCTGTAAACTTGAATAAAACAAATTGACTACAGGTCTTTATGAACTTAGCGTTGTTGGTAGGAATATTGCATGTAATATGCACGGATCGGAGTTCAAAACACAATTGACTAGTCTATAGTAAGAGATATATGTACAATTGATTGAACTCCGTGATTAAATCTTATGCATTCTTTAATTGTGTTTTTCGTATCTATTTTCTTTTCAACTAGGGATATGATTGTGGCATTGGATGTTTTATCATACAAGATGCTAGGATTATTGCTACAATTGAAATTGATGTTCAAAAAGACAAATCCACAGGATGTTGAAGCATTTTTTGAGATCTTTGAAGTGTTATTTATACATCCAACAATTTAGAAATTTAAGTAACGTAAAATTTCAGATAAACTCCAACAACATTATATATTCAACATATATATGTTCATCGTTGATTTGACACCGTTTCTCATATCATACGGATTCTTGTCTTTATTACTCCGACTAGATTTATTATTATGAAAGTTCATCTTTTAGCAACAATCGTTAATGTAAGGGACTAGGTTTAACTTTATCAACACCAATTTTTGAAGTTTATCTTTCGCTTATTAGTTTGTTTATTGGGTACACATGAATAATTCAAATGTATCGGTACATGAAATCGTGAAATTGATAAATTGACAATTATTTTTAGAAATTAAAAGAACTATTAATTTGTTATTGTATTTTAGAGATAAAAATAGCACAAGAAAAAAAGAAATTTCATTGTTTATAAGTTATAACCATTACTGTACCAAAAAAAATTATAACCATTACACTAATATTTTAACATTTTTAATAAAAAAAATTGAATATTGACTATTATGAAAATAAAAATTCAAAAATATTAAAATTTATATTTTTAACAATTTTTATTAATAGTATTTGGTTATTATAATATTTTTAATGATAGAAAAATAATTTTTTTAAAAAAATATTTTTATTTATTATTTTAATATTTGGTTGAGCGGCATGAGGCTCATCCTCACTTAACTAAAGGTCGAGGGTTCGATCCTCACCTTGGGTATGGAGTAACTTTAAATCCTTGGGTCAGCTATCCCACCCTTCGAGGTGCCTCCAATCTAGCGAGGGAATAATCACTGCGTTCGGCGGTAGATACCTCAGTCTCGAACAAAAAAAAGAAATTAACAAATGTACCATAGAATTTTCATTATCTTATGTCACTTTTCGGTGGCCTACGTCAATTCCCGTATTAAAAGCTTGAAAATCATGAAGTATCACTAACTTCCCATTATTGTCTATAATGATCTTTTGGCTCAAATTAGTATGAACTCTTTTCATGACCAGAGAATTTACTATTGTCTTCCTTATTTTACCTTTTTGGATTTTTCACTCTTTAACGGGAATGTTGTCATTTATTTTTGTCTCAATCACCTATTGATTATTTGAATCCATGTGATTTTCGCCCCTATAGTTGGAATCAGAATTAAATGAGAGAAATTTTCTATGTTGAGAATGAGGAATAATTTCTTCCTTTGTCAATAATATGAGAGTGATCACCAAAGCAGCAGTACAAAGGAAGAAATTTGTCATTTAATTCCTCATTCCTAATGGCTAGTGTGTATGTGGTTGTTGAATATGAAAATCTTCATATCTTTTGTGGCTAGGTGTTGCAACATGTATAAAAAATTGAATTGAATAGGGTAGCAATTCATTAAAAAAAAAAATGTAATCGACTGTTAATATAATGGATAGTTCACTCTAAAAATAGAGTTAATGGAGGGCCTAATGTAAAATAAAATAAAAATAAAATAAATATACATATATATATATATATATATATATATATATATATATATATATATATATATATATATATATATATATTACAGAATATATATTCATTAAAAAACTTAATTAGAAGTATTGTAAAAAAACAACTTAATAGTAAATTAAGGTATATTGTTTTTTGTCTTGCTCTTAACTCTTTCATATATAAAGATTGCCGTGAGTTTAGTTTAATTGGTTAGACATTTGTAAATAACGTGCAGAGATCGAAGTTCAAATTCAGGTACGCCTACTCATTTATTTTAGGGTTGAAAGTTTAACCATTAGGCTATAACTGACCAAAAATAAAATAAAAAATAGACGTGATAATTTATAGTTTGATTGAGAGGTAAGTAAAATCTGAACAATACATGAGTATTACGAGTATAATTTATAGTTGGGTAGAATCAAATTTTTTATTTTTATTTTAGTAAAATGAATCTAAATTAATTATTATAATTTATATATTAATATAACTATAATACAATTTCAGAGATATGATTTTATATTTTTACAAAGAAACCGTATAAAGTATGAACTGATTTTAAGCATGAACATCTCTTGGTTAAAAAAGTATGAATTGGTCTTTTTTACTTTTCTTTTTTTTTTTTTATCTGCAATTATAAAGCATTTAAAATATTATAGAAATAGTGGAAATCACGTAGTTTTTTTAGCAATATATATCAAGTACTTATTATTACTATATATTTTTTTGGTAAGTCTTATTATTACTATATATATGTATATTATGACTTTCTCCATTTACTAATTAAAATATAATTTCGAAGATATGATTTATTTATTTTTACGAAAATCAGTATAAACGGGCTCTAAGTAAGAATTGATCTAATAAAGCATTTAAAACATTACTAAAAATAGTGTAGTATATAAATCAATTTTTTTTGGTACTAGTATATAAATCAATTTAGTTTTATTTATTTATTTATTTTTGAGCAATATATCTCAAGTAATTAGTATATATATTATTTTATGTAATAAACCTCAGTAGTCAAGAGTTCGGAGTGAATTGACATCAAGTGATTTCAGTCTCCTCTAAGTTGTAGGAATCAAACTGTGGACATCAAATTCAACGTTAATCATCATTGAACCAACGCATTAACGTTTGATAGTATAGATGATGTATTATTAATTTATAAATCATATGTTTGAAGATATAATAATTCAATTAATAAAAACTTTTTAAAAAATCAATTAATATCCCTAATTATTTGGTGAAACGGATTTGGAATATGTAACCTCTTATTATTATCATACTATAAGTTAAGGTCCAAAATCATCAAATTCTTGTTCTGAAAATATACATTGTCTCATTTTGTTTTGATAATAATTTCTGTCCCTCATCATGTCACTAAACAATATTTTCATTTTCATTCTCATTTGTTGTTCTTCTCTAATTCATAATGTTGTTTCTTCTTCTGATTATGGGAAAGCACTTACAAAAAGTTTGTTGTTTTTTGAGGGTCAACGTTCAGGTGAGTTGCCCTCTAGCCAGAGAGTAGAATGGAGAGGGAATTCTGCACTTAAAGATGGTCAAGATGTTGGGGTAAGATATAGTATTTTTTTTACACTTGTTAATTTTTCTTCATTATTTATAATGAAAATGTTGAAGATATAATGCTATTTCTAGAGGATTACAGTCTCACGATGATTTTCTAATACAATTGACAATTTTTTATTGTATAATTATTTGTTGAATTCTTTATATTTTGTCGCGTACACATTCATGTGATCTGTCAAATAACACATCGTGATTGACTGATTCTTCTTTATAAGAACTTCGTGATGCTCCTTTTTGAGAGATATATATATATATATATATATATATCATTGCTCTTTTTTAAATATAATATAAAATTTTGATAGTAAAATTTCTGAACCAAATCCATGGTTGAATTGGTCTACAATTTAGAAGAAGAGAAATTGACATTTCTTTTGCATTTATCATGCTTCCTATAATAGTGTGATAGTGTATTGTAACAACAAATATCAAAACCGTTGCCTTTTTAATACCCTAAAATTTTGTAAACTCTAAAATTTAGTATAATGCAACAACAAAATTTTAAAACGGTTTTTTAGAGGGTGTTTGTTTCATGATCAAAAAAATTATTCCTATAGAAATATGACAGTTAAAAACATATATTCTAACTTTTGTTACAAAGATAGAAAATGAACTCCAAAGAATTCAAAATTTTCAAAAAGAAAATAACTTCCAAGAAAATAGGTGAGAATAAAAGTTCTCTTGAAAATGGGAAGGAATAAAGTTGAAATAACTACCCACTTATCAACTTCTTCTTTTTTTTTATATTTTATTCTCAATTTTTTTTCTCTTTAAATAAAAAAAAATGGGTGAGGATAAAAACACATTTTTTACTTTGGAATAAAATTCTCACTATTATTTTCTGAAACAATTACTTTTTGAAATAATTTTTCAACAGTGAAACAAACACCGTTATACTCTATTGGAAAGTTTTTTCCGAGCCAACAACTAGGCGTTGCCCTACCAAAATTAATTATAACAACATAACTCGTATTTCTGGGTAACCTATCCGAATTTGTCCTGACTTTGATGGAAAAATCCCAAATCTCCAAATTGACTAAGTTTGAGTTTAAATTTGCGTTTTCTCCAATTTCAAAATACTAAATATGCTAGAATATTTTTAGACAAAATTAAAAATGTTATTTAACAAAAAAAAAATGTTATATACATGTGCAGATTGACCTAGTAGGTGGATACTATGATGCTGGAGACAATTTGAAGCTAGGATTTCCAATGGCATTTACCATAACAATGCTATCATGGAGCACAATAGAATTCAAAAACAAACTTCATCAAAAGAATGAACTTACAAATGCATTATCAGCTATAAAATGGGGAACAGATTATTTAATAAAAGCACATCAACAACCAAATGTTTTGTATGGAGAAATTGGTGATCCTGATTCAGATCATCAATGTTGGCAAAGACCAGAGGATATGGATACACCTAGAAATTCTTATAAGATTGATGAACAACATCCTGGTTCTGATCTTGCTGCTGAAACTGCTGCTGCTTTGGCTGCTGCTTCCATTGTTTTTAGAACTGTGGATAAAAAATATGCATCTACATTGCTTATTCATGCAATACATGTATGGTTTCTATTATGTGCAAATTATTTATTGTTTATATGGTTTTTAAAAAGATTATTTATATGCATATGATATGTGAACTATTTAAACTCTTAAAAAAATTTCTGCTCCTAAATTTTTTATCCAATGTATTGCATGAATTATGTTTTTTTTTTAAAATTTCTATTATGTGCGAATTCATGCTCCTAAAATTTCTTTTAAAAAAATTATGTTTTTTTTTGTCAAGTAGCTTAATAGAGTTAGAAATTTACTCTTTAAGATAAATAAATGAAAATTTTCAAATTCAAATTTCTGCTCCTAAATTATATTGTGATGTATATATCTACTAATTGAGTTATACTCACAAAGTTTTTAAGTAGACACACCATTTTTAGAAAAATAATATTTTTTGTTTATTTATAAAATCATGTAAATGATAGTATTTTCTTTAAGGGCTCACGTAATTAAAATCCACTTTTTGAGTTCCATATTACAAGTTTATATTTATTTTCTTTGAAAATTTCTCATTTTGTTTTTCTTGCAGCTATTTGACTTTGCAAACAATTATCAAGGCTTATACCATAATAGTATTTCACCAGCGGCAAAAGTATACTCCAGTAGTGGATATAAGGTGAGAATTACTTAATCCTTTTAAATTTTATTTAAATCTATTGAGTATTGAACAATTTAAGAAAGTAGAAAATACATAACATATAAGTATGTTCTCTATTTTAATAAAAACAGAGAAATAAAGAACTTAAGGCACATTTATGAAATTTGGACATTTATTTGTACAAACAGGATGAATTAGTATGGGCAGCAGCATGGCTTCACCGTGCCACAAAGTTGCAAAAATACCTCGATTACCTTGGGGGTGCAGGTGACACTGGGGGTGCAAGAACAATGTTTAGTTGGGATGACAAATATGTTGGTGCACAAATTCTTGCTGCAAAGGTATGGAGTATCATTCAATAACATTGTTTTTGTTTTATATATACTTTGTTTCAATAACTTTAACATATTGGTCTTTCTCTTGCTTCTTGTTATCTTTTGTTTTGGTTTGTTTGTGGTTTTCTCTTGTTGACGGCGTTTTCAGTGTAGTTTTGATATTCTGTTGTGTATCTTATTGTTTATCGATAATTTTTTCGGTGGCTTTTCTTGGTTTCTTTTCGAGTATTTCTTGTACTCTTTATGTTCTTTCGATATATTCACCCTTTTATGTTTATATAATTGTTTTTTCCATTCAAAAAAAATCCTAACTAGAAAGTATCAATCTTTTTGTGTATGAAATTGATACATGAATTTTATTACAAAGACAAACAACTACTTTATTAATAATGTAATTAGAAGATGATAATCATTTATGAACTGAAAAAGAAAAAAAATTGAATTTTGCTCTTTAAACCCTTTAAGTTGCTCTTAGGCCCTCCAAAATTCTGTTTTTACCTTTAAATTTAGTTTGAAAATAACATGAATATTAAATGTATGTATAAATATTTGCTACTTAATTAATTAATATTGTATTATATATTGAGCCATGCAGCTTGTTTTTGATGGGGAAGTGGAGTCTTCAGGTATATGGGCTCAATACAAAGCAAATGCAGAACAATTTATATGCTCATGTGCACAAAAATCAAACCAAAATTTCCAGAAAACACCAGGGGGTTTGTTATGGTTTCAACCATGGGGTAATAATCAATATGTTTCAACTGCTACATTTGCAATGTCTACTTATTCTCAATATTTGTCTACAAAACAAACATCACTTCAATGTAGTGCTGGTGTTGTTACTCCTTCTGATCTCACATCTCTTGTTAAAGCTCAGGTAATTAATTTAATATGCATCATATTTTATTTTCAGGTTTTAATTTAATTATCCTTCAAAATTAATTTGTGAGATTTCAAAATGTTTTTGTTAAATTGAAAAAAAAACTTCTTTCGTAGACATTTTTTTGTTGTTGTATGTTATTAATTTGAATGCTACTGTGAATTTATTCTCGAATCCATCATTTTTAATTTGTATTGTTCTTAATCGATGTATTATACTAATTTGAATTAATTTGATTGAATAAATAATTTGTTAGTGAAGATAATAATCATGTTCTCAATACCTTTATATATTTACAAAATACTACCAACAATAAATTAGTCTAAGTGATAAAGATCTTGAACACTTTAAACAGGTGGTGATTGAGTTCAATTTGTGACATGTTTATAAAAAAAATTGGTTGGATGTTTTTTGATGAAGATTAATCATCATTAACTGCGATCAAACTTTGTAATAAAAAATTAAAAAATAAATATATTAAATGTTATCAAAAACTCTATATATATCCTCCTTGGAAAACATTCATATGCTTGATGTTTAATTATATTAATTAATTAATTTTTTTCCTCTTGTAAAAAATAACATTGTAGGTGGACTACATATTGGGTTCTAACCCAAAACAAATGAGTTACATGATTGGATATGGAAAAAATTATCCACAACAAGTTCATCATAGAGGAGCATCAATTGAATCAATCAAAAAAGATAGTACACCAATAGCATGCAAAGATGGATTTGACAAATGGTTCAATAAAAATGCACCAAATCCTAATGTATTAGAAGGAGCAATTGTTAGTCCAGATCAAAATGATGGTTTTACAGATAATAGAAATGACTATCAATTAGCAGAGCCAACAACTGTTTCTGTTGCACCTTTAGTTGGTGTTCTTGCTTATCTAGCTTAACTTTTGTATTCCTAGTACTACTAATATTAATAAAGTTAATGTAAGTACTAGGTATAGCACGAATAATTATATCTCTAATCTTAATCTATGTATTGATTAAAATTTTCCACAATCATAATGGTTTGTAGTTAAAATTTACACATATTTTTGTTATTTTTCTAGTTTAGTTGTGAGGATATTTTATATGTGAAATTTTGAAGTTGAATTTGGGTTATCATATTTCTTCCTTTATGTGCATTTTATTTGACCATCATAGACCAATAATAATAGTAAGAAAGAAAAATGCTGTATATGTGTAATTTTTCACAAAATATTTACTAACTTTAACATATACACAAACTTGTGGAATGAGAGAGAAGCTATCAAATATTACTCTAGGGGAAACGATCTCCATTTCAATTGAGAGAATAAAATCTACTCATCATTTCTTGTGAGCGACTTCAATTACATTTATTCCGGAATATTTTTCGCAATTTGCATATTCTTATGTTATTTTTTTTGGATTTTACGATATAACTATGTGATATTGTAATCAGAGTCATCCGATCTTGAATCAATGATTAAAATTGTTCAGTACTTTTGTTGACAAAAGTGTAATACCAACCGTTTGATCTCAAATTGATAGATAAAATTTACTATTACATATAACACTATGAATTTTGAAAACCACAAACTTGTGGAATGAAATGAGAGAGTGAGAGAGAAGCTATCAACCATTTATAAGGGAACAATCTCCATTTCAATTGAGAGAACTAACCGTCATTTTTAGTGAACAACTTCTATTATATTTACCTTGGAAAGTATTTTGCAATTTGCATATTCTTATGTTAAATTTTTTGAGGCGGGGATTTGGATTTTACGATATAACTATGTGGTGTTGTAATCGATGTGAGTCATCTGATCTTGAACCAATGATAAAGTTGTTTCGTACTTATTTTATAAAAGTGAAATATCAATTGTTCGATATCAAATCAATATACAAGATTCACCATTACGTATAACACTATGAATTTTGAAAACTCCATAGCATCTCGGCCCAAGTGGCTAGATTCCACAATTTTTAAATGTAAATAAGTGGACATACTAGAGTTCGAACTTGATTATCAGTAGTATCAGATATTTCGTGCAATGTTCTTACCAAACTAAGATCAACTCACGCGACAAAAATTTATTTAGCTAAATTACCTTTTTAGTTCCTTAAGTTATTTTATGTTTCACTTTGGTCCTTTAAATTTTTTGTTTCATTTTAGTCCCTTTAAATTATAAATATCATACAATTTGTCTTTTAAGTTTTTTCGTTTCATTCTGATCTTTTAAATAGTATGAATGATAAATATTTTTTGTTTAGTACTTATTTAGTCAATTTAGCTCATCTATTAGAGACTAAAATATTATAAAATTTATAATTTAAGGGATTAAAATGTTTAACATTCAAAACTTAAGGATCAAAATAAAGCAAAAAATATTTAATATCAAATTATCTAACTTTTATAAAAGAAAAAAAATTAAAAGACTTAAATAAAAACCTAAAATTAACTTAAAAGTATAATTTAACCTATTTTGTCTAGTTTTTTTGTCAAATAGCCAAACAACTAAAAAATCCACCAATAAAATATATAAATGGAATGAACAGAGTTCGAACTATAGTCTCCACCAAAGATTCGAACTGTAGTCTCCACCAAAGATTAATCACTTTATATGACGGTAGATACATAAGTTTTGACAAAAAAAAATATTTTGACTAATTTTCCAACCATTTGGCGGAGGAAGAAAGAAAAGAATAACAGAAGAAGAAGTTTGTTGAGTTTTCACTATCAATCAAAAAGTTGAACACGTTAACACATCACACACACCCTCTCTCTCTCTCTCTCTCTCTATACGCGCGGAAAATCGAATTCAATCCCTAACCAAAATCCATCACCATGAACAATCAAACTCAATAGAAAACCCTCATTCGCCGGAAAATATGGCCACTCCGGCGCCGGAATCTATCTTCCTAGAAGACTTCGGCCAAACCGTCGACCTAACTCGTCGAATCCGCGAAGTTTTACTAAACTATCCCGAAGGAACAACTGTTCTCAAGGAGCTTATTCAAAACGCCGATGACGCCGGTGCCACCACCGTTTCACTCTGTCTTGACCTCCGTTCCCACGGCCGCGATTCTCTTCTCTCCGATTCGTTATCGCAGTGGCAAGGACCTGCTCTTTTGGCTTACAACAACGCCGTTTTCTGTGAAGAGGATTTTGTTAGTATTTCGAAGATCGGTGGGAGTAGTAAGCATGGTCAATCTTCTAAAACCGGTCGCTTCGGGTAATAATTTACTAATTTATCGTTCTTCAGTGTAAATTTATTTGTTTATGTGTGTTACTAGTTGATGTAAAGTTGAAATAGTTGACGTGAAGTTGTTACTAATTGTAAATGATAATGACGATAGATTGCAAGCTTTGAAGCACAGACACAGGACACTGACATGTCGAAACGAATAATTTTTTTGTTGAGAAAATGATATTTCAATGTAAACATAAGTGTCATTGCGAGGAAACGCCTATTCCGAGAAGTGTTTGTGCTTCATAGGTTGCAAGTCATACAATATGATTGTTGAAACTTGAAATAGTTGTATTGTTATACTACTAATGTTTTGAAGTTTTTTTCGGCATAATTGGGTAATATAGTGCTTGTGCTAGTTTGCTTTTTTTGTTTTTTCGGTTTTCACCACCAGTTTAATCTGGTTCGTGAGTCAGTTTTGGCATCAAGTGGTTCCAGCCCCCTCCCGGACGCAGTTGCGGGGATCGAACCGTGGTCCTCCCTACCAACTCCAGCGCCAATCACCACTGGACCAACTAATGTTTGGTTTTGTGGTAGTTTGCTTTGTTTCATTGTTTCTTTTTCTTCAATATATGAACCGTAAGAATAAAAACTGGACTCTCTTTCAGCTGTGCAATACTAAGATTCTGATAATGCGAGTGGTACTAGGGTGTGTTGGAATATCCAGATGATGTTTTATTTGTAAAATTAATGAGAAGTATCGGTGAGTTTTAGTGTCTGTTGTTTATGTTTATGTTTATTTTTAGTCTCACGGATAAGGTAGTATTAGAGGTTTTAAGTAGTAGTTGTGATCTTAAGTAGTAGCTGTGGTCGCATTGCAATTTTTGATATTTTGGAGAATCATAGTCAAATGCGGCTGATGTGGCCTCAATGGTGGTTGTGGGATCAAAAACCTTAATGGCGTGGTCTACACTGTGTTCATGGATCTTTATATAAAACCCTGATTGTGTGTATATATATTTTCAATATTGCGTTGTGTTAAGCAATTGATGCTCCCTGTTTATAATTCATTTTTGTAAATATTTCTCATATTTCCATTATATGTAGGTTTCTTTGTATTTCTTTAAATTTTGTATTCATTGTGTTTTTCAGGGTTGGCTTCAACTCAGTTTACCATTTAACAGATCTCCCTTCATTTGTGAGTGGCAAATTTGTGGTATTATTTGATCCTCAAGGTGTTTATCTTCCAAGGGTTTCTGCAGCGAATCCTGGGAAGCGGATTGACTTCACTAGTTCATCTGCCCTCTCCTTTTACAAGGACCAGTTTTACCCTTTTTGTGCATTTGGTTGTGACATGCAGAGTCCTTTTTCTGGAACTTTGTTCCGTTTTCCTTTGCGAAACGCAGATCAGGCAACCAGTAGTAAGCTTTCAAGGCAAGCATATTCACCAGAAGACATTTCCTCCATGTTTGTTCAGCTCTTTGAAGAAGGAATTTTGACCCTTCTCTTTCTAAAGAGTGTGCTGTGCATTGAAATGTATGTGTGGGATGATGGAGAACCTGAGCCAAAGAAAATTCATTCATGCTCTGTTAGTTCAGTAACTGATGATACAGTTTGGCATCGACAGGCACTCCTCAGATTGTCCAAGTGTTCAAACACCACAACCGAAATGGATGCATTCCCATTGGACTTTGTAAGCGAGACAGTTAGTGGAGTTGAAACAGAGAGGCAAACAGAGAGATTTTATGTGGTACAAACAATGGCCTCAACATCCAGTAGGATCGGTTCTTTTGCTACAACTGCATCAAAAGAATATGACATTCACTTAATGCCATGGGCATCAGTCGCGGCATGCATTTCTGATGATTCACCAAATGTAATTAATTTGCAATATCTTATACCTATGTCTTTTGTTGTTTTCTTAGCCTCCTCTCTTTCTCTCTATCTCTACCACACACACATGTACAGAGTTAAAGTTCTTACTATGCTTATGGATTTCACTTTTGGTTCTGCACAAACATAAACATGTATTTGTTTAACTTTTATCTTGTCATATTTATGAATGTGAATATAGTTGAAAGTAGTCACCTATTTTGCTGCATTTTTGTTCATCCAGACTTGCAATTAAATTGACTGCAGCTTTTGATTGAAAGTTAGGCATACAAATGTTTGAAGTCTAAAATATTTTTGGCCTTGTTTATAAAGTTTGAAGAAGTTTTATTGCTCTGGTTAGAATCTTGTAGTGATATAAGAATATTAGGAATAAATTTAGGCTTCCATGGCTGTTATTGGGTTGAATTATTCTTTTGGCACTTTATGGTGTTTTGGTAAAGGTATTTCAGCATAGAGGTATCTTTGGTAGGCCATTGCGAGGATTTGAGCTCTTTATTGATATGGTATACATTTTGTTTTTTGTTTTTGAACCCTCGCCCTTCGTTTTCCCACTCGTAGTATGAGGTATCTTTCAATGTATGTGTAGTTGTAAATTTGTTCTTTATTCAACCATCCATTAGAAAAGTCTGAAAATTTTAATTTTGTGTATAGTTTTCACAATAAGAAAATGTCGACCCTTGTTTTTGAATGATAACTGTACCTGTTTATTAAAATTTTCACATTTTTTGTGAAGGTCTTCTTTGTTGCTATATCTCCATGGTTCATCCCTCATATTGCCATGTATGGTTTTTACAGAACAAAGTTCTTAGGACTGGTCAGGCATTCTGTTTTCTTCCACTACCTGTTAGAACTGGACTTAGTGTACAAGTCAATGGTTTCTTCGAGGTATCATCAAATCGTCGTGGCATTTGGTTTGGGGATGACATGGACAGAAGCGGAAAAGTTCGTTCTACCTGGAACAGGCTTCTTCTGGAAGACGCTGTGGTTCCTGCCTTTGTGCATATGCTGCATTGCGTAAAAGATTTGTTAGGGCCAACAGACTTGTATTATTCTTTATGGCCTATTGGTTCCTTTGAAGAGCCATGGAGTATTTTGGTTCAACAAATATACAAAAGCCTTTGTAATGCTCCAGTTATCTATTCAGATCTGAATGGAGGAAGATGGGTATCACCGAGTGAAGCCTTTCTTCATGATGAAAAATTCACCCAAAGCAAGGACCTTGGTTTAGCTCTCATGCAACTGGGAATGCCAGTTGTGAATTTGCCTGATTCATTGTTTGACATGCTTTTAAAAAATAATTCAAGCAAGGTGGTTACTCCTGGTACAGTTCGTGAATTTCTTAGGGAATGTGAAACATCTAATTATTTGAGCAGATCATACAAGCTTCTCTTATTGGAATATTGCCTTGAGGACCTGGTTGATGATGATGTTGGTAAAGAGGCATACAATCTGCCCTTGCTTCCTTTAGCAAATGGCAATTTTGCTTCATTTCTGGAATCATCAAAAGGAATTTCTTATTTCATTTGTGATGAATTAGAGTACAAGCTGCTTCATCCAATTTCGGATAGAGTGATTGATCGAAGCGTTCCTCCCAATATATTTAGCAGACTCTCTGGTATTGCAATGTCATCAAATACCAATCTTGCTCTTTTCAGTATTCAATGTTTTGCTCAGTTATTCCCTGCATTTATGCCAGCTGACTGGAAATATAAAAGTAAAGTGTTCTGGGATCCAGAATCGTGTCAAAAGCCAACATTATCATGGTTTTTGCTCTTCTGGCAATATCTAGGAAAGCATAATGAAATATTGCAACTATTTAGTGATTGGCCAATTTTACCATCCACATCTGGATTTCTATTAAGACCTTCCAAACAATTGAAAATGTTAAATGGAAGTAATCTCTCTGATGCAGTACAGAATATCCTTGTGAAAATTGGATGTCATATATTGAAGTCAAGTTATGTAGTTGAACATCCGGATTTATTCAATTATGTATGTGATGGAAGTGCAGCAGGTGTTCTGCAATCAATTTTTAATGTTTTTTCTAGTGCTGACATTATGCAAGTTTCGTTTGACAGTCTGATAGCTGAAGAACGGAATGAACTCCGCAAATTTCTTCTTGACCCTAAATGGTATGTTGGACACTCTATGGATGAAATAAGCTTAAGGTTTTGCAAGAAATTACCTATATATCAAGTCTATGGCAGAGAGTCTGCTCAATATTCCCAATTCTCCGACTTAGAAAATCCTCGGAAGTACTTGCCACCAATGGATGTGTCAGAATTTATTCTGGTAGACATTGAGTTCATCATTAGATCCTCAAATACTGAAGAGGAGGATATTCTGTCAAGGTATTATGGAGTTGAAAGAATGGGGAAAGCAGAGTTTTACAAGGAACATGTTTTTCATAGAGTTGGGGAGTTGCAAGGTGAGGTTCGTGATAGCATAATGTTGTCCGTTCTACAAAATTTGTCACTTTTGTCTCGTGAGGATGTATCTATTAGGGACTTGTTGAGAAATTTGAAATTTATCCCAACACTCACTGGTGCTCTCAAGTGCCCTTCTGTTTTATATGATCCTACAAATGAGGAATTATACGCATTACTAGAAGACTCAGATAGTTTCCCTTCTGGTGCTTTCCGAGAATATGATATCCTTAATATTCTGCGAGGCTTGGGCCTTAGAACTTCTGTGTCTCCAGAAACTGTTCTAGAAAGTGCTCGATGTATCGAGCATCTGATGCACGAGGATCAACAAAAGGCATATTCAAAAGGGAAAGTACTTTTCTCTTACCTAGAAGTTAATGCATTGAAATGGCTCCCCGATCAAGTTGATGATAATAAAGGAGGAGTTAACTGGATGTTATCACGAGCAGCAACTGCTTTTAGGTCTCGCAATCCAAAATCTGATCTTGAAAAATTCTGGAATGACCTCCGACTGATTTCCTGGTGCCCAGTGTTAGCCTCCCCTCCATTTCACTCATTACCATGGCCGGTTGTTTCATCCATGGTTGCTCCTCCAAAAGTTGTAAGGCCATCAAATGATTTATGGTTAGTCTCAGCTAGCATGCGGATACTGGATGGTGAATGCTCTTCCACAGCTTTATTATATAGCCTGGGATGGATGTCTCCGCCAGGAGGAGGTGTAATTGCTGCCCAATTGCTAGAGCTTGGAAAAAATAACGAGATTGTGACTGATCAAGTTCTTAGGCAGGAATTAGCCATGGCAATGCCAAGGATATACTCAATTCTGACAGCAATGATGGCTTCAGATGAAATTGAGATTGTAAAGGCTGTTCTTGAAGGCTGTCGGTGGATTTGGGTGGGAGATGGATTTACAACCTCTGATGAAGTCGTTCTTGACGGTCCTCTTCATTTGGCGCCATATATACGAGTTATACCAGTTGACTTGGCAGTTTTCAAAAAATTGTTTCTAGAACTTGGTATTCGTGAATTCTTGCAACCTGCTGACTATGCTAATATTCTTCATAGGATGGCAAATAGAAAAGGCTCATCTCCTCTTGACATGCAGGAGATTAGGGCTGTCACATTAATAGTGCATCATCTAGCAGAAGTTTACCATCATGAGCAAAAAGTTCAGCTCTATCTTCCAGATGTGTCAGGTAGGCTATTTCTTGCTGGTGACTTGGTTTATAATGACGCCCCCTGGTTGCTTGGCTCCGAAGATCTTGATGGCTCATTTGGAAATGCATCAACTGTGTCTTGGAATGCAAAGAGAACAGTTCAAAAGTTTGTGCATGGAAACATTTCCAATGATGTAGCAGAGAAGTTGGGTGTCTGTTCTCTTCGCAGGATGTTGCTAGCTGAGAGTGCAGATTCAATGAATTTCGGTCTGTCTGGAGCTGCTGAGGCTTTTGGACAGCATGAGGCATTGACAACGAGGCTTAAACATATTCTTGAAATGTATGCTGATGGACCTGGAACTCTGTTTGAGATGGTACAAAATGCAGAAGATGCTGGAGCTTCTGAAGTAATATTTCTTTTGGATAAATCTCAATACGGGACTTCTTCCATTCTTTCTCCTGAAATGGCTGATTGGCAAGGTCCTGCTTTATACTGCTTTAATGACTCAGTTTTTAGTCCACAAGATCTGTATGCAATTTCTCGTATTGGTCAAGAAAGTAAACTTGAGAAGGCTTTTGCAATAGGAAGATTTGGACTGGGATTTAATTGTGTCTATCATTTTACAGACATCCCTATGTTTGTTTCTGGAGAAAATATAGTGATGTTTGACCCTCATGCCAATAATTTGCCCGGAATATCGCCTTCTCACCCTGGTTTAAGAATTAAGTTTGTGGGACGGCAGATTTTGGAGCAATTTCCTGATCAATTTTCATCAATGCTGCATTTTGGATGTGACTTGCAACAACCCTTTCCTGGTACACTATTCCGATTCCCACTTAGAACTGCTGGTGTTGCCTCCCGGAGCCAAATTAAAAAAGAAGTTTATACACCTGAAGATGTCAGATCTCTCTTTGCTGCTTTTTCTGAGGTTGTGTCTGAAACATTACTTTTCTTGCATAATGTGAAATCTATCTCTATTTTTATGAAAGAAGGAGCAGGAGATGAAATGCAGCTACTGCACCGTGTACGCAGAACCTGTATTGGTGATCCTGAAATTGGTTCTGCTCAAGCCCAGGATGTGTTCAACTTTTTCAAGGAAAATAGGCGTGTTGGAATGAATAGAGATCAGTTTCTGAAGAAACTAAGCCAATCCATTGGCCGAGATTTGCCTTATAAATGCCAAAAAATGTTGATTAGGGAGCAAAGCATATCTGGTCATCATTTGCACTATTGGATTATCACGGAATGTTTAGGCGGTGGTAATGTTCGAAAGAGCACATCTGAGGCATCCAATAGTAATTGTTACAATTTTGTTCCTTGGGCATGTGTTGCTGCATCTTTGAATTCTGTTAAGCTTGGTGGGGATCTGCTTGATAGTTCAGAGGAGGTGGATGGTTGTGTGGTTTCTCCTGATCTATTTCAAACTGCTAGTTTGCTTACACATCCACTGGAAAATTTTGAAGGTCGTGCATTCTGTTTTTTACCTTTACCGATCAATACTGGTCTTCCTGCTCATGTAAATGCATACTTTGAATTATCATCAAATCGCAGGGATATCTGGTTTGGCTCTGATATGACAGGGGATGGAAGAAAGCGCTCAGAGTGGAATATTTATCTCCTTGAAAATGTTGTTGCTCCTGCTTATGGTCGTTTGCTTGAGAAGGTAGCATCGGAAATTGGCCCTTGCAATTTATTTTTCTCATTATGGCCAGCAACATTAGGCTCAGAACCTTGGGCATCAGTAGTACGGAAACTATACCAATTTGTTGCTGAATTTGATCTCCGTTTATTGTATACTGAAGCTAGAGGAGGTCAGTGGATTTCAACCAAATATGCTATATTTCCCGATTTTACTTTCCCCAAAGCAGCTGAACTCATAAAAGCATTGTCCGGTGCTTCTCTACCTGTCATTACACTTCCACAGTCACTTATAGAGAAGTTTATGGAAATATGTCCCTCATTGCATTTTCTGAAACCTAAGCTACTAAGGACTTTGTTAATCAAAAGGAAGCGTGAATTTAAGGACAGGGATGCAATGATTTTGACACTTGAATATTGCTTACATGACTTACAAGCATCCATGCAGTTTGATACTCTCTTTGGCTTGCCGTTGTTGCCTCTCGCAGATGGTTCCTTTACATTAGTTGATAAGAAGGGGGTTGGAGAAAGAGTTTACATTGCACGTGGTGATGAATATGGCCTTCTCAAAGATTCAATTCCTCGTCAACTTGTAATTAATGTTATTCCAGAAGAAGTTCATAGAAAACTTTGTTACATTGCCCAAGCAGATAGCACAAATATTTCTTTCTTGTCATGCCAATTGCTTGAGAAACTTCTAGTGAAGTTACTTCCTGTAGAGTGGCAACATGCTTCACAAGTAAGCTGGACTCCTGGTATTCATGGCCAACCAAGTTTAGAATGGTTGCAACTGCTATGGAATTATCTGAAAGCATATTGTGAGGATCTTTTAATTTTTTCTAAGTGGCCTATATTGCCTGTTGGCAATGATTGCTTGATGAAATTAACTCCAAATTCAAAAGTGATAAAAAATGATGGTTGGAGTGAGAAAATGTCTTCTTTGTTGTTAAAGGTTGGATGTTTATTCTTGAGGCAAGACCTGCAACTAGACCACCCTGAATTGGAATCCTTTGTCCAATCACCTACAGCAAGAGGTGTATTAAATGTTTTTCTGGCTATTGCTGGGGAGCCACAGAAGATTGAAGGGATTTTTACTCATGTATCTGAAGGAGAGCTTCATGAACTTCGGAGTTATATTCTCCAGTCAAAATGGTTTTCTGAAGAGCAAATTGATAGCACACATTTTGAAATCATCAAACACCTTCCTATATTTGAGTCGTACCAAAGCAGAAAACTGGTAAATTTGATTAATCCTATCAAATGGCTAGGTCCTACTGGTGTTCGTGAAGTTCTTTTGAGTGATAGCTTCATAAGAACTGAATCGGAAATGGAAGGGGTCATTATGAGAAGGTATTTAGGGATAAAAGAACCAACAAAAATGGAATTCTTCAAAGATCATGTATTCAATCATATGTCAGAGTTCCTTTTGAACCAGGAAGTTGTTTCATCCATTCTGAATGACGTTCAGCATTTGACCAAAGAGGATATCTCTCTCAAGTCTTCACTTTCTGCTGTACCATTTGTTCTGGCAGCCAATGGATCTTGGCAACAACCATCTAGGTAACATTACAAGTTTTTTTTCTTCTCACACACAGTCTCTTAAATAAGATGCCTTTTTTGATTATGCAAAAACATATTTTCTTTGATATTGCTGCTAAATACTACTTCACTGCCAGCAAAAAAGCAATCAACAATGTTGTACTAGAAACAGCATCATTATTTACTGTGGGAAACAACTTAAGATACTCCAATATAATATGAAAAATATTATAAGATATTTTCTTATATTCTAACAATGCTTAACCTGCAATCTCAATTTGATTGGCAATATTCACACTTTTATAACAATATATGTTTGCGCCCATGTTGGAGTTCACATCAAAGTTTGACCAAACCAAAACAGGTTACGGCCGCATCAGTTGCTTGATAAAATTTGCTGCAGTTAGATATCATGTCATCTGTAAACTATTCAATGTAATTTGTGTAAATGCAAACATTGAATTTCTGGTGTATGATTTCATCCATTGATATTTATCCTTCAATGGGTAAGCTTCTTGTTTAAGTAATTTACTTGCTTAAAAACTGACGTTGGATTGCTGACTAGAATGTTATTGCAGGCTTTATGATCCTCGGGTTCCTCAGCTTAAAAAGATGCTGCATGTGGATGCCTTTTTCCCATCTGAAAAATTTTTAGATCCGGAAATTTTGGATACTTTAGTCAGCCTTGGACTTAGGACAACTATGGGAATTTCTGGTTTGCTTGATTGTGCCAGATCAGTCAGCTTGTTGAATGATTCTGGGAACACTGAAGCCCCCAAGCATGGTAGAGAGTTATTGGGTTTTTTAGATGCATTATCGCTTAAGCTCTCAAGTGAAGGAGAAACTAAGAATGGTGACGAGGGGAGCAGCATGGCTGTGGGAAGCAATAATATAGTGGACACTGCTGCTCTATGTGATAGCATTTGTGAAGATGAAAGCTCCACAAATGATACTGATTCATTTGTTAGCAGCACTATTCTTGACATGCCAGAAGAAGAATTTTGGTCTGAATTGAAGCTAATCTCTTGGTGTCCAGTTATTTCCGATCCACCTGTTAGGGGACTTCCTTGGTTACAATCCAGTAACCAAGTAGCATCTCCCACAATTGTGAGGCCTAAATCACAGATGTGGATGGTATCTTCTTCAATGCTCATATTAGATGGTGAATGTGACAAGTCATATCTACAAACAAAACTTGGGTGGATGGATTGCCCAAATGTAAGTGTTTTATCAAAACAATTAATTGAGTTATCTAAGTCCTATAAGCAGCTGAAGACAGATTCATTGTTGGATCCTGATTTTGATGCTCAGTTGCAAAAGGAAATACACTGCCTTTATTCAAAATTGCAAGAATATATTAATACTGATGACTTCATTGAAGTGAAAGCAGGGTTAGATGGTGTTTCATGGGTCTGGATTGGTGATGATTTTGTATCACCTAATGCACTTGCATTTGATTCACCAGTAAAATTTACTCCTTATTTATACGTGGTTCCATCTGAACTGTCAGAATATAAAGATTTGATGATAAAGTTAGGAGTTAAATTGAGTTTTGGTATTTCGGATTATCTTCATGTACTACAGAAGTTGCAGAATGATGTGCATGGAATTCCACTTTCAGAAGATCAATTAAATTTTGTCCGTTGTGTTCTTGAAGCTATTCAAGAATGTTTTCCGGAGAAGCCACATTTAGATCCTCTTGACAGTCACTTGTTGATTCCTGATGCTTTTGGAGTTCTGATGTATGCAGGAGATCTTGTATACAATGATGCACCTTGGCTAGGAAGCAGTTCTCTTGTTGGGAGACATTTTGTGCATCCAAGTATCAGCAATGATTTGGCAGAAAAGCTGGGAGTACAGTCAGTTCGCTGCCTCTCTTTAGTTAGTGACAATATGACTAAAGATCTGCCATGCATGGACTACAAAAAAATTAATGAACTTTTGGCTTTGTATGGTAACAGTGAATTTTTGTTATTTGACCTTCTTGAGTTGGCAGATTGCTGCAATGCCAAGAAATTACACCTAATTTATGATAAGAGGGAACACCCTCGTCAGTCTTTGCTTCAGCACAATTTAGGTGATATATTCTTTTCTTAAACTTATTTTCTTTATAATATTTTTAACAAACTGCCAGCTTTCTTTTAAGGCAATAATTGTATATTGTTAAGAAGTCCCACATCTGTTGTGAGATGGCCTGAATATATGCTTATGTATGTGATGTTGTGTTGTGACCATAAAAGACTTAACCTATCTAGTGGGGTATGCCTTCACCAAGGGTTCTATGTGTAATCCTTACCTCTCTCATTCAGCGGTTAGGATGTATCCTTGTGACTTGGTTTGGTGGACACAGGTTCTAGTTATCGAAACAACTTTCTCTTGTTATTTTTCTGACTTATGCAAATAGCTTCCCTTTCTCTTGCATAATTGTTCCCAACATCATTGTATGCCATTGTGGTAGCAAGCTGTTCACAGCCTTATGATACTCAAGAATATTTTGCAGGCTAAGGGTATTTCAAAGCTTATGCTCATCTGTTAATTTGTAGTGAAATGACCATGCAGTGTTTAACTGTTTTTCATAACTTTTTTAAATCGCTCTTAACATGGCATCATTTTATCATACAGGCGAATACCAAGGGCCTGGTCTTGTAGCAGTTTTTGAAGGTGCTTGCTTGAGTCGAGAGGAATTTAGTAATTTCCAGCTCCTTCCTCCATGGAGATTACGTGGCAACACACTTAATAATGGTTTGGGATTGGTCTGTTGCTATTCAATATGCGACCTTCTCTCAGTCGTATCTGGTGGCTACTATTATATGTTTGATCCTCGGGGTTTGGTGCTCGCTGCACATTTAACTAATGCTCCATCAGCAAAGATGTTTTCGTTGATAGGTATAATGAGATCATCTATATTCGTTGTGTGTTACTGTTTCTTGCCCGCATCGTATACTTTTATGTTTTTTTCTCATTAGTATTTTTGTTTTAATGGAGTAAAGGAACATTATTATTCATTTATTTTCTTTTAAAATCTGAATATATATTTAATCGATTTCGATGTTCACTTTTCTATACAATAGTTGAACTGAGTTGTTTATTTTTTATGTTTTCAGGTACCGATCTGAAACAACGATTTCATGATCAGTTTAGTCCAATGCTCATTGATCACAATGACCTATGGTCATCATCTGATTCGACCATTATTCGGATGCCTCTATCCTCTGATTGCTTGAAGGGTGGATCTGACTTGGGGACAAACCGAATAAAGCATATTACTGATATATTTATGGAGCATGGATCTAGAGCGCTCTTATTTCTGAAGTCAGTATTGGAGGTAATTTTATAACTATTCTGTTGTAGATTGATGCAGATTGGCAGAAAAGCATTTGATTTAACAGATCAAATTAGAGTTTCTAAGAAACTCGAAATAGTGTGATCCTTCAAGGGTTACGGGGCCGTGAACGGTGCATGCTAGCTTAGAACTTGTGGCAAATTCAAGCACGAAACGACCAGGGCTTTAATTTGGTGTTTGTTTGATGCTTTATTCTCGGGAAAGTTATATAGACATCTTAACTACGGATCTTAGGCTTCAGTTCCAAGAGAAACAGAAACACGACACACCTGCCAGCTATGATTGGCTGATAAATTTCGTTGTTCTCTGTCAATCATTTTGTAGCTATGGTTGGAATGTTCCTTATCCTCTATAAATCTACTCGCTCTTTTTTCTATTTAATAGAAAACTCTTTGAAAACACTTGTATGCATACTTTTTCTTGTTTGACTTTGGCTCCTTGCTGCTTCAAGAGAAATTCTTGTCTGGAGTCTTTTCATAAATCTATGTTGAACTAGAGTAAAATTGTCCTTCCGTACAGGTTTCAATATCAACATGGGAGGAAGGACAGCCACATCCATACCAGAATTTTTCAATTACCATTGATCCATCATCTTCTATTATGAGGAATCCATTTTCAGAAAAGAAATGGAGAAAATTTCAATTATCAAGACTCTTTAGCAGCTCTAATGCTGCAATAAAGATGCATGTAATAGATGTGAGTTTATGTTCAGAAGGAACTACATTCATTGATCGATGGCTGCTTGTACTCACCCTGGGTTCTGGGCAAACAAGAAATATGGCACTAGACAGGTATGCTCTTTATATAGAAAGTAGTTGATGGCTGTTGTTTGCCTCTTGTTAACTTGAAAATCTTTTCACTTATTTGATGGATCGTTTTTGAGAAGCATAGAGCTCTTTCTTATACTAAAAGATAAAATAGTCATGAATAAGAAATCTAGAAACTGAGAAGTTTTTGTACTTTGGCTTATTTCATTCATGGAAAATATTCTTGTCATTTGGGCATTCCTCGTTTATCTTGATCTTTGCAAGAGTACACACTTCACTCTCCAGTCTCTAGGAAGTCCGTGTTTGTTACATGAGAAGCTCATGTAGCTGCAAATGATTTAGCTTGGTTTTTCCAAAATAATTTCTCTAGGATGTATGTTGACTATTTTTATGTCTTTATCTTATACCAATCCATGTTTTGGTTATTTTATTTGATATTGTACGCATGGTAATAAAAGAGAAGAAAGACAAAATCCACTATATCTCAAAAGCAGATGTGATCAACTTTATTGCGGTGAAGAATTTCAGATCTTAATTTTTATTAGTGAACAAAGTTTGTTTTGGAGGCTTACTTGATTGCAATGGTTTAATAGGATTTGAAGATTAGTCTTTCTTTTTCCTTTATTCCTTTTTACGAGACACGTTGTTCTCTTGCAAATTGCAATCACTTCTTTATTTGTTTCTTTCAATTGAAGTTGGAAGGAGGGTAAACAAGTCTTTCTTTTTCTTTTCCTTTTACTTTTGAAATCGATTTTGAGTTTACATGATTAAAGGTTCATATTTCATATTTACTTTCCAGACGGTATCTTGCCTACAACTTGACACCTATTGCCGGAATAGCAGCACTTTTATCAAGAAATGGCCATCAATCAAACATATACCCAACGAGTTCAATTATGACTCCTCTTCCTTTGTCTGGTCATATAAACTTGCCTGTTACTGTCTTTGGTTGCTTCCTTGTGTGTCACAACAGAGGCCGTTATCTCTTTAAATACCAAGACAAAGAGGCTTCAGCTGCAGGAAACTTTGATGCTGGAAATCAGTTAATTGAATCATGGAACAGAGAGCTTATGTCTTGCGTATGTGATTCCTATGTTGAAATGGTTTTGGAAATTCAAAAGTTGAGAAAGGATACTTCAAGTTCTATAATTGATTCCAGTACCCGTGCTGCAATTAATCAATCTCTGAAGACTTCTGGGGATCAAATCTATTCCTTCTGGCCACGTTCTTCTGAAAGGGAAATTCTAAATGATCAACTTGGTGATCACAATAACACCATTTTAAGTTCAACAGCAGTTCTTAAAGCTGACTGGGAATGCCTTAAAGAACGGGTAATACATCCATTCTATTCTCGTATTGTTGACTTTCCAGTATGGAAGTTGTACTCAGGAAATTTAGTCAAGGCTGAAGATGGCATGTTTCTTTCACAACCTGGGAATGGGATAGTTGGTAGTTTACTTCCAGCTACAGTTTGCAGTTTTGTAAAGGAGCATTATCCTGTATTTTCAGTACCATGGGAATTGGTGACTGAAATTCAAGCTGTGGGTTTTCCAGTCCGTGAAATTAGACCTAAAATGGTCCGGGATCTCCTAAAAGTTTCTTCAAAATCAATCGTTCTTCGATCAGTTGACATGTATATAGATGTTATTGAGTACTGCTTATCAGACTTTCAGCATACAGAATCATCCAGTTTGCCCAGAGATAATGAACCAGTTGATCTTGCTAGTAGTACAAATGTTTTGTTCCCAGAAACTGCTGTCAGAAGCACTTCCCATCTAGAGTCTAATACCCACAACTCCACCGGCATAACCACTCAGGGTGCAGCCAGTTCTGGAGATGCATTGGAAATGGTAACAAGTTTAGGGAAGGCTTTATTTGATTTTGGACGTGGCGTTGTCGATGATATTGGTAGAGGAGCACCCTCTACTTATAGGAATTCTATGACAGGCATAGGTCAAACTAGGGACCTCCGCTTAATGTCAATTGCTACAGAACTCAAAGGTTTACCGTGTCCAACTGCCACTGGCCATTTAAAGAAATTGGGTGTCACTGAACTTTGGGTTGGGAATAAGGAGCAACAGTCATTAATGGTTCCCCTGGGAGAAAAATTTGTTCATCCTAAAGTGTTAGACCGACAGCTCTTGGGTGACATTTTTTCTAACTCATCCCTTCAAGCACTACTGAAACTGAAAAACTTCTCTCTTAATCTGCTGGCCCATCATATGAAGCTAATTTTCCATAATGATTGGGTGAACCATGTAATGGGACCAAATATGGCACCGTGGCTTTCATGGGAGAAACTTCCTGGTTCTGGCAGTCAAGGGGGTCCTTCCTCTGAATGGGTTAGAATATTCTGGAAAAGTTTTAAGGGCTCTCAGGAAGAATTATCTCTTTTCTCTGATTGGCCCCTAATTCCTGCTTTTCTTGGTAGGCCAGTCTTATGCCGTGTAAGAGAGCGACATTTGGTCTTCATTCCTCCTCCTTTGGAGCATCTGGCATCCACCACTGGGATTTTAGAAACAGAATCCACCGAAAATTATGTGGGTGGGGTTAGGGTAGCTAGGGTTGATTCTGAAGCCAAGTTGGCTGAGTCCTACACTTCAGCTTTTGAAAGACTCAAAATTAGTTACCCTTGGTTGTTGCCAATGTTAAACCAGTGTAACATACCCATATTTGATGAGACATTTATAGATTGCGCTGTTTCAAGCAATTGCTTTTCTATTCCTGGGCGATCACTAGGACTGGTTATTGCATCCAAACTTGTAGCAGTAAAGCAAGCTGGATATTTCACTGAACCTACTGATTTCTCAACTTCAAATTGTGATGCCCTTTTTTCTCTTTTTTCTGATGAATTCTCTTCCAATGGCTTCCGCTATGCGCAGGAAGAAATTGAAGTTTTGCGCTCTCTCCCCATATATAAAACAGTTGTTGGTTCTTATACTAAGTTACATGGTCAAGATCAGTGTATGATCCCTTCAAATTCATTTTTTAAACCATATGATGAGCATTGTCTTTGTTATGCCACTGATTCAAATGAAAGTTCATTTGTTCGAGCCCTTGGAGTACTGGAGTTGCATAATCAACAGATCTTAGTCCGGTTTGGCTTGCCTGGTTTTGAAAGTAAGCCTCAGAATGTGCAGGAGGAAATATTAGTATATATTTTTAAAAATTGGCACGATCTTCAATCAGATGAATCTGTGATTGAAGCTTTGAAAGAGACTAAATTTGTCAGAAATTCTGATGAATTTTCAACAGATCTGTTGAAGCCCATGGAGTTATTTGATCCTGGTGATGCTTTATTGATATCTATTTTTTTTGGTGAAAGAAAAAAGTTTCCTGGGGAAAGGTTTAGCACTGAAGGTTGGATTCGAATATTAAGGAAACTTGGCCTTCGAACTGCTAAGGAAGTAGATGTAATAATTGAATGTGCCAGAAGAGTTGAGTTTCTCGGAGTTGAGTGCATGAAATCAAGTAATTTGGATGATTTTGAGGCAGACACAACCAGCTCTCGTGCTGAAGTTTCGCCTGAAGTGTGGGCATTAGGAGGATCTGTAGTTGAATTTGTTATCTCTCACTTTGCTCTCTTTTTTAGCAACAACTTCTGTGAACTTCTTGGTAAGATTGCATGTGTACCTGCTGAACTGGGGTTTCCAAGTGTTGGTTGCAAGAGGGTGCTTGCTTCATATAGTGAAGCTATTTTATCTAAAGATTGGCCTCTGGCTTGGAGTTGTGCTCCCATTCTATGCAGACAACATATTGTGCCTCCAGAGTATGCTTGGGGACCTCTCCATCTGCGTAGCCCTCCGGCTTTTTCCACAGTTTTGAAGCACTTGCAAGTAAAATTGATACTTTTGATTTTACTTATTCTATCTTTATGACTTAAATGAATTTCATTGTAACATTGTTCTATCGTAGGTGATTGGAAAAAATGGAGGTGAAGATACTCTTGCTCATTGGCCCGTTGCTTCAGGATTGAACATTGAGGAATGTACCTGTCAGATTTTAAAATATTTGGACAAAATCTGGGTGTCCCTTTCTCCTTCAGGTGCTTCACTACCCTCACCTTATTGCTTTTGGGCTAATAGCGACCTGACATGTATAGAAGCATAGTGATGGTATATATACAATGTCATCGATTTTCTAAATATTTTTTCTTTCACAGATGTGGCAGAGCTAACAGGGGTGGCCTTTCTGCCTGCTGCAAACGGAACACGCCTAGTGACCGCCGATGCTCTTTTTGCTCGTTTGATGATTAATTTGTCTCCATTCGCTTTTGAACTTCCTGCTGTATATCTCCCCTTCGCAAAGATTCTTAAAGATTTGGGACTTCAGGATGTGCTAACACTGTCTGCTGCAAAAGATCTTCTCTTAAATCTACAGAAAGCTTGTGGGTATCAGCATTTAAATCCCAATGAGCTCCGTGCTGTGATGGAAATTTTGAATTTTATCTGTGATCAAATTGGTGAGGGCAACAGGTTTGATGGCTATGATTGGAAATCAGAAGTCATAGTTCCCGACGATGGCTGCAGACTTGTTCATTCCACATCCTGCGTCTATGTTGATTCTGATGGCTCTCGATATGTCAAATGTATTGATACTTCCAGAATTAGATTTGTCCATGCAGATCTTCCTGAGAGAGTGTGTATTGTTCTGGGTATCAAAAAATTGTCTGATGTTGTCATTGAGGTAATAAGATTTCAAATATATTTCCCCATGTAATGTTTTCTTATTTTTGCATCGGTAAGGCTTTTACTTACTAAAAGGTTTCTCTGCTTTTTTAGGAACTAGATGAGAATCATAGTTTACAGACTTTGGGATCTGTGGGGTCTGTTTCACTAGTGACCATCAAACAGAAGTTATTAAGCAAATCTCTTCAAAGTGCTGTATGGACTGTTGTTAATAGCATGGGGAGTCATATTCCTGCATTGAAAATCATTTCATTGGAAGCAATAGAAAGCATCTTGAACTCAACTGCCGAAAAGCTGCAATTTGTTAAGTACCTTAAAACAAGGTTTTTGCTGTTGCCGAATTTAGTTGATGTTACACGTGCAGCCAAAGATTTCATTATCCCAGAGTGGAAGAATGAATCTTCTTATCAAACTCTCTATTATATGAACAAAACAAGATCCTGTATTATAATTGCTGAACCACCAACATATATTTCCCTTTTTGATCTCATTTCTATTGTAGTAAGTCAGGTATTAGGTTCTCCTCTCATATTGCCTATTGGATCCTTATTTGATTGTCCAGAAGGATATGAGATTGCAGTTGTAAATATTTTAAAACTTTGCTCGGACAAGAAAGAAGTTGAACCCACGATTGGAAGCAGCAATATGGTTGGCAAAGAACTATTGCCACAAGATGCCCGTCTTGTGCAGTTCCATCCATTGAGACCCTTTTATTCTGGGGAAATAGTCGCATGGCGAACGCAACAAGGAGAAAAACTGAAATATGGCAGGGTTTCTGAGGATGTAAGACCACCAGCAGGTCAAGCAGCTCTGTATAGATTTAAGATTGAAGTTGCACCAGGGGATACACAAGCTTTCCTTTCATCACAAGTATTTTCATTTAAAAGTGTATCAGCAAGCAGTCCCCTGAAAGAAACATCGGTGCATGATAGTCCCGTACTAGGACGTAGCAGGCCGCACGATGATTTACCAGAAAGTTCAGGAAGGGGAGAAATAAACTCTCAGGTACAGCACGTTGACTATATTTCTAATTAGAATTATTTATTTGACGTGCTATATGCTTTGAACTTTTCCCACCTTTTCTGGTCATCTATTTAGTAAAGAGGATAATTCTGGCCTTAAATATGCAGTCATTACATACTTGAATAATATTTATCTGACATTCGAGAGTGAAGATAATTCTTTAGTTGTTTTGGTTCTGATGAAACATTAATTAGTTTCGGGAAATGGTGAGAGATTTTAACTGCTAACTATATTATTGAAGGCTATATCTTTCTTTAACTGTTTGTTTTCCATAATCTTTCATGTAAAACTTATTATTCATGCTGTGGCATATTTTATATTGCTTTTAGTAGGTCTTGCTTGATGTGCTTAAACTGAACAAGATTTTTCTGTGTGAACAGATGCCATCTTTGAGAGAGCAGTCTGGCAAAGTTTCAGCTGTGGAACTGGTGCAGGCTGTAAATGAAATACTTTCTGCTGCTGGGATCAGTATGGATGTGGAGAAGCAGGCTCTACTCCAAAAAACAATAGATTTGCAAGAAAATCTTAAAGAATCTCAGGCAGCACTACTGTTGGAGCAGGTTCGTGATTTCTAATTTAAAACTATAATAACTGCTGAGTGACCTTTACGTTACTGGCTTATACTTTATCTTGTAATCTTTTATCTGTATGTTTGTTTCAATCGCATATGTTAAAATCAATTAGATATTATTATCACTTAGCAATTGTTCAAGGCTTCACATAGGGTTTTATAAGTGTCGAAAAAGTAATATGATTGAACAACAAAGTAGTTCACTAGATTCTTTGTTATGCATTTATATAGTAAGAGCAAAATTTTGTGTTTGTTTGAAATGACATTCCACATTACAATGAACTGTACAGGAAAAAGTTGAACGTTCAACAAAAGAGGCCGATACAGCGAAAGCAGCATGGACTTGTCGGGTTTGCCTGAGTTCTGAGGTTGATATTACAATAGTTCCTTGTGGTCATGTGTTGTGTCGAAAATGTTCTTCTGCAGTATCAAAGTGTCCCTTTTGTCGTCTCCAAGTTACCAAGGCTATCAGAATTTTTCGTCCATAGTATTGGTTTGATAAGCCTTTTGACAATATTTCGAAGTTTCATTTGGAAAGAGTGGCGAACTTCTGTATTGAAAGTATTTCTGCAAGAGTTTGATCATAAAGAAATTACCAGTTACCTGTAGATTCTTGTGTATATAATGTTATATGATTGATGCCCAAATAAATGGGTGCTTTTGATCCCTGTCTCTCTCTTCTCTCTCTCCAAATTCATTTTTCATTGTAAAATATTTTGCTTATCGACAACCAATATAAGAGATACTATTTGAGTTTGTGCAAAAAATACAACAATAATTCAGCACTTACAAATTACATGGAGAAATTAAAAATGGTGGTTAATCTAATCATTTACAAAAATGTACAATTTTTGGGAGATCTATGTTGTACGTTTTTACAGCTGCATAATTTTAGTTGGGAACAATCACAGTTCCATTTAAAATTTATTTTCATTTTTAATATTTATGAGATATGTTTGCTTTAATTTTGTAATATTTGTATAAAGAAATACTAATATAAGAGTTTAATTTTGGTACACAGTCTGTGTAAACTTACTTTACACAATCATCCAATAGTATTTTGCCATGTCATCTCACTTTAAAATATGTGATTTAATTTAATTAATAATAACTTTAAATTAATTATGTTTTGGTATATCGTGCAACATTTCTTCCTCACGTTCCCTTAATTTTCAATAACCGATTCTGCAACTCATAAATAAACCAACCAGATTACGATAGAAAAATCCAACATTTCTTCTCACTACTTCAATCATTGTTTCCAACTTCTCCTGCTCTCTTCCTCTATAAACAACCCTTCATTCCAAATGGCAAAACCAACTAATGTTCTGGTTTGGCTTCTTCCTATGATCCCCAATTAATGGTTCATGGTAGAAAAATACACTATTGTTGATGACGATGATGATGGTTATAATGATGAAGATGAAATAAAAGGCTTTTTGCTTCTGACTCTATGAATTTGATTCTTGATTTTTGTGAATTGATTTAGTACCATTCTCTTTTAAAAATCTGCTTCTTTTTCTTCTTCCGAATTGCATAACCATCTTCTTCGTCATCGTCGTCAGTCGTCACTACCAATACTGTAGAAAATAATAACTGAATGAATGCTATTCTATTTTATTCTTCAGCCTCAAGCTGGTTTAAATAGAGAGTACAAGATTAATTCTCTCCTTAATTTTAGGAGAAAAATATTATAAAGAAAAATATAACTAAATAATAAAAATATCTAGAATCTACCAGAAATAGTAAAAAGATACTAAATATTTTCCAACACCCCCCCTCAAGTTGGTGCATAGATATCTATCATGCCCAACTTGCCTATCAAGTGCTCAAAGGTGGGTCTTGCCAAACTTTTGGTCAAGATATCAGCAATTTGCTGACTTGAAGTTACAAACGGAAGACAAATAATTCCAGCATCTAACTTCTCTTTTATGAAATGCCGATCAATCTCAATATGTTTGGTTCTGTCATGTTGAACTGGATTATGAGCTATGCTAATAGCAGCTTTACTGTCAGAATATAATTTCAATGGAAGCTCAATTTTCATCTTAAGTTCTTCTATAACTCGGTGGATCCATAATCCTTCACATATACCTTGAGCCATAGCTCTAAATTCGGCTTCTGCACTACTTCTTGCTACAACTCCTTGTTTCTTGCTCCTCCATGTCACAAGATTACCCCATACATAGGTACAATATCCAGAGGTTGATTTTCTGTCTATGATAGAACCTGCCCAATCAGCATCAGTAAAGATAGATACATTTCTTTCATTAGTCTTCTTAAAAAATAAGCATTTTCCAGGATTTGCCTTAAGATATCTCAGTATCCTATAAACTGCCTCAAGATGTTCCTCAAAAGGAGAATGCATAAACTGACTCACTACACTGACTGAGAAGGCAATGTCAGGTCTGGTGTGTGACAAATAAATTAGTTTCCCGACCAATCTCTGGTATCTTCCTTTATCAACAGGGACACTACCTTCTCCCCGAAGTTTTGCATTAGGATCCATGGGGGTATCTGTTGGTCGACATCCACTCATTCCTGTTTCTTTCAACAAATCTAGAATGTATTTCTGTTGTGAAACTACAATTCCTTCTTTTGATCGAGCAACCTCCATACCAAGAAAATATCTCATGGATCCCAAATCCTTGATTTCAAAGTCTACACCCAATTTCTCTTTTACTCTTGCCATTTCAACTGTATCATCTCCAGTAACCACAATATCATCAACATAAACAATCAAGGCTGCGAATTTTCCATCATGAGAGAACTTGGTGAATAAAGTGTGATCAGCCTGTCCTTGAATGTAACCTTGGTTCTTCATAGACCGAGTAAATCTCTCAAACCAAGCTCTCGGAGATTGTTTCAAGCCATAAAGAGACTTCTCCAACTTGCATATTTTTGATCCAAATTTGTTTTCAAAGCCAGGAGGACTATCCATGTATACTTCTTCTTCTAGATCACCATTTAGAAAAGCATTTTTAACATCTAATTGATGTAGAGGCCAATCTAAGTTGGCAGCAAGAGACAAAAGAATTCTGACAGTATTCAATTTTGCAACAGGAGCAAATGTTTCTGAGTAATCTATGCCATAGGTTTGAGTGAAACCCTTAGCAACCAATCGAGCTTTATACCTTTCAATTGACCCATCTGAATTATACTTCACATTAAACACCCACTTACATCCCACAGTCTTCTTGCCATTAGGCAGTGTCGTAACACTCCAAGTTTTGTTCTTTTCAAGAGCTTTCATCTCCTCAAGTACAGCTTCCCTCCACTTTGGAACTTCTAGAGCATCCTGTATATTTTTTGGAATCTCTACACTAGACAGTTTTGAGGTGAAGGCAGAAAAAGATGGAGACAATTTTGAATATGATATAAAATTAGACATAGGATGTTTAGTGCAAGATCTAACATTTTTTCTAATAGCTATAGGATCATCAATATCGGGATACAAAATACGACTCTCAGAAACAGAGATAGACTTACCTTTCCTTATTTTAGGAGATTGATCATTCCTCGGTTCAGATTCACGGCAGTGTTGGGATGTGGACTCATCACATTCTTTATGGTTCTTCCTTACAAAAAACTTCCCTTTCCAAAGTTTATTTTCTACTTCAAGTTTATTTACTTCAAGTGACTCATCATTATGTGGCATTTCAATTAGCTCATTGTTATCATCATCTTCACAATTTTCATTATTGTTTTCATGAGAGAATGTAGGCTCGGATTCATCAAGTTCCTTACTCATAGCAGGAGTAGGTTCAGTTAGTGAATCATTGCCATTTTCTATTGGTGCTAAAGTGCTAGTGTCAAAATTTTGTGATATTGGCAAAGATGAATTAAAAAAACTTATGTCATTTTGAAATGAGTCTTCTTCCTTAAAATTCTCCCCCTGAAGATGAGTATCAAAGAAAGGTTTGTTTTCAAAAAATGTTACATCCATTGTGACAAACATCCTTTTGTTCTTTGGATCAAAACATTTATATCCCCTTTGAGTTGGAGAGTATCCAACAAAAACACATTTTATAGCACGGGGTTCAAGCTTGCTAATATTCTTATGTTCATGAACAAAAGCTGTGCAACCAACGATTTTTAAAGTCAAATCATTAGAAACATGAGGAACGGGAAAACATTCTTTAAATATATGAATTGGAGTTTGAAAATTAAGAACTTTGGAGGGAACTCTATTAATTAAATATGCAGCAGTTAAAACTGCTTCACCCCACAAATAATTTGGTACTTTACTTGAGAAAAGTAAAGCTCTAGCCACCTCCAACAAGTGTCTATTTTTTCTTTCTGCAACTCCATTTTGTTGGGGAGTGTTAGGACATGAACTTTGATGAACTGTCCCATTTTTACGGAAGAAATCACTCAAATTAGTGTTAAAGTATTCTTTGCCATTATCACTTCTAAACACTTGAATATTTGTTTGAAATTGATTTTGCACCATTTTAAAAAAATCTTGTACAACCTGACAAACATCAGATTTCCCCTTTAATAAGTACACCCAACATACTCTTGAATGGTCATCAATGAATGTGATAAACCATTTTTTGAGAGAAAGTGTACTCGTACGGTTAGGGCCCCATACATCACTGTGAATAACAGAAAAAGGTTTTGATGGTTTATAAGGTTGTATTGGAAAGCTAGATCGATGATGTTTTGCAAATTCACATGCTTCACAGTTAAACAAAGATAAATCCTTGTTAAGGAATAATTTAGGAAACAAGTATTTTAAGTAACCAAAACTAGGATGACCTAATCGTAAATGCCATGACATAATATTGTCATCATTATTATTCAAAGCAAAAAAGGACTCAAAGTTAGTACTTATTGGTTTGGATGGTAGTTGTGATTCAGATCCAAAGTCAAAATAGTAGAGTCCTCCACTCTCCTTAGCACTGCCAATCATCTTCCCTGAGTTCAAATCCTGAAAGACACAATGAGTTTGGAAAAAGTTAGTTTGACAGTTTTTATCTTTGGCTAATTTACTGATAGACATGAGATTGCAAGATAAATTTGGGACATGAAGGACATCTTTAAGGGTTAAACTTGGAGACAACACAACTGAACCTTTACCTGCAATGGCTGAAAAAGAGCCATCTGCAACTTTTATTTTATGATTACCTGGACATGGACTATATGAAGAAAACAAAGTAGAATTACCTGTCATGTGATCACTTGCACCCGAATCTACTATCCAAGCACGACTAAGACTGACACTAAGAAGGGAAGAATTACCTTTTGGGGCAGTAAAAGAATAAAGAGTGTCAGATTCAATAATTTTGAACAATCTGCCTAGTTGTTCCATCGTGAAAGAAAGCTGAATCGAGGAGGATGATTGTCCTTTACTAGAATTACTAGTTTGAAATGCATGACTCTCACCTCCACCTTTGTTCTTCCGATTAGTAGGTCGGCCATGTAATTTCCAACATTGAAAAATAGTATGTCCCAAACGATGACAATATTTGCATTCACGACAAAATTGGAAAGTGTCTAATCGTCGTCGAGAATAAAGAAACGTCATGATTAATAAGTTCAGCCAAATAATACTAAACAGAGCAAAAAAAAATTTTTTTTTTTTTTTGCCTTTGGATGAACAGTACCGCGGAAGTGAATAGTGTCGCGGATGAACAGTGCCGCGGAAGAGAACAGTGCCGCGGATGAACAATGCCCCGGCCACAAAATCAGTTTTTGTGATTGAATTGTAAACACTATGGCGGTTAGGGTTTTGCGGAAGCGAGACCCCCAAAATCGGGAGCTCTTGATACCATGTAAAATAGATGGAAGTGGTGGTATTTAGAATTAATTTCAGATTATTTTTGAACAAAAATCACATATTTTTAAAATAGATGATGTGGCAAAATGCTATTGGCTGATTGTGTAAAGTGAGTTTACACAGACTGTGCACCAAAATTAAACTCACATATATATGCTGCATTTAAATGCATTTGATATATAACCTAGAGTAACTATTTTTAAGATGTTTCTATCCAGCATGTTCTATTATAATTTACAGAACTTTGCCAAGTTGTTGACTTAATCCATTCACCCGCCAGAACTTACGCAAGAAGGCAACCGCTGTAAGAGTAAAGTATCCAGTGAATGGAACGGCAGAATCACATATTAGAATATGCACTCTTGCATATTCAGTTAGTAATTGAAGGTGGGAACACTGCATGATATTTATAGTTTCTGTCTTGTTCTTCTAACCTGTGGATTATAAGAAAATAAATTTCAAACAGAGCCAAATTATACAACTTTTGCTAGAGAGGGTAACAAAATATACTAGGTGGAACTTACATCCTTTAGATTAGTATTGACAACTTCTGATGTTATTGTCTCCGTACATTTTTCGCTTCCCTTCACACTCGCTGCACCAAGATCTGCAATATCATTGAAAGAAATTTCTTGAGAACAAGCATAAACCTCAAGCAGTGTTCTATTATCTTTGCATGAAGGATAAACAAGTAGCAAAAATTTAAGTGTTTATTGCCACCAAATCTACAACATCTCTTCAGTAGTATTTGGGATGCGTCATCATATTTCCCAACTATGGATTAAGGTGCCTACATATTTGTATGCTATTTTTTCTTATTTGCATTCATTTGTAACAAGAGTGTAGAATGCATCACAAGGCGATTCGTGGGATGGACTATCCTTATCCTTCACCAGACCCTAGACAGTAGGCACTAAAAACTCTGATTATATATAAATATAAGATCAAGTCTAATTAGGGTCGTCCTAGACACATAAAACATAAGCTAAATTAAACTATAAGATAATTTACACATTTTTGTTCAAAACATAAATAGTTCATGCAACTAGCACATATATCATATTATATGGTGTCTTTTTACCCTATCATTATAAATTTTGACACCATTACGAAAAGGAAAATAATATATCATGTTAAGTGAATATAAAATAAATTTAAACCTAAAAGCCTTACTTAGAAAGGGTTGAGTAATCTGACTGTCAGCCCAAATTCACCCCTACCCCAATGTTAGGCCATAAAATGAATCACATTTAACGTTATTTTTATCATGTGTTAGGGTTATACCCTAACCCAACTCAATATATATATATTATATATATATATTTCTTGTTAGGGTTATAGCGAACTCAATATGTTTATTGCGTGTTAACATTATTTCCAAATTGATCCAAGTATTTGTTGACCTTACACATGAACACATCTTCAACATATTTTGACTTCTGATTAAAACAGAATGTCAAACATCAAATCGTTATCATAAGTATTCAGATTCTTTAATCTCATTTTCCATTAAACTGTAGTTATTTCTAGTTCAAATGTTTGAAACTGTCAAGTCAAATAGAGAGTTAGTTAACCATTGATAAAATTTTTAATTTTTAGGGGGTGTTTGTTTCACGGTGTCAAAAATGAATCCTAGGAATAACTTTCCAAGGCATAAATTTCCAGGGAATAAATTTTTTAAAAATGTGTTTGGATAGTAAATTATTTTCTGGGCATAAATTTTTCCTTGGAACAATTTTTTATTCCCTTGTAAGAAACGTGAGAATTTTATTTCCAAGATTAGATTCCAAGGAATATATTTAGTATCCATGAAACAAACACCTCCTTAGATAGCATGCAATTGCAATCAAATTCCAGCTCAAGATATAATTTCCAGTTGTTGCACTACTCTACTTACTTTTTACATACAGAGATGTTCCATCTTTGGCTGCTAGGCATCCTACTGTATCAGAAGTTTGCTTTATACTACTGAGAGAAGAATGGTCACTAGGATCACTGCAACATGCAACAGTTACCCTTGTACAATGAAATTAAATTTGAAATTAAACTAAAAAAAAAGTAAAAGTTGTCATCAAATAAAACTCACCAATGGGAGATAAGCTTTTTATTAGAAACATCTGCCAGTATATCTCGTGTCTACACAAAAAGTCAAATGACATTCATAAGGACTGTTTCGACAAGACAAGAAGAAACACACTCAAGCAACGTCGAAAACTTAAAAGGATAAAATAAAACATGACTGCAGTCAAAATGAAATTCAAACCAAGGTATAGGCTACAAGGTTGTGATCTATCATCAATTATAACCAAGAAAGCAAGCATTTATAGTTTTGATAAAACAGTCCACTGTTTGCAAAATCCTCTAGGGCTTTGAGACTACAAAACACAAGCATGCTCAACCCGTGTACAAAAATATTTTATTTCTTTAGTGATTTAGGTTGCATGGGTCAAACTCAAACATATGTTTAGGCATATCTCCTCCAATGTGGGACTGTTTACACACCTACGACTGAACATCTGGAGTGCGACCCGAGTCACCAGATAGCATGTAGCCCAACGGATCTTGGAGAGGCTCTAATACCATCTTAGGTTTTATATTAACTCTTTGGATTGGGGCCAACTCAACCCCTACAAAGCCGGTTTTGTACAAAAGAGCTAGATCCAGTATGAAAACCTTATATGGTATCAGACCACAATAGTGTTGGGCATGAGGGGTGTATTGGGAAAAATTCAAGTCTCAAGGCCTAAATAAATTTTATAGAGAATGACATTTCTCACCTTACAAGTTGGTTTTGTAGGGGTTGAGTTAGACCTAACTTGAGTTATAATAACATGTCAATTAGACAACTCATCACAAATGTCTTCTGTTACTAAAATACTAAGAATTTCCAGAATTGGTTCATATCTCTAAGAATAAAAACCCTTAAGGCTATAGTCAAGATCAAAGAGGAAACTGATATTGTTTCTTTTTTTCCACTTTATGTTTCATCATATCATTCACAAAAATTAAACATGCAGTTACGAAATAGTATTTATCATTTGATCATGTAATGAATTTCCCACAAACCTTAGAGCCACATGAATCTTTGAGGTTGGTTCTAGGGCATTTGAAATGTTGAACAGTATGATTAGTACTTGTCACAGCATTCTCCAATGAACAAGTGGCTGCTCTTTTTGATGTACGGGTCAGCACACGTGATTCGATCAGTGAACCCTTACAGCTGACAGAATCACTAGATGAAAGCCGAGTTTTTTCAGAAGTATTTTCAATTTGTTTTGATGGTAATTTTTGTTGCTTCGCAATTGTAGAGCATTCATGCAAACCAATTGATCCAGAATCAGACGGAGGCACATGTTTTCTCCTTTTCTTTGAAGATATATTTGGGTCCACAGTATTAGCATCTGTTATGTCTTTCCTTGGAAAACTGTCTGGTTTGCTTGAAGTCAAGTCCAGCCTACTGCAAATATTAGTTTTGGGCCTTGGGATATTCTGTTGACCCTTGCGAGCAGGTTTAGGAACTGTTATCGCAGGCAACTAGCAAAAAAAAAGGAAAATAAATAAAAATGAACTGCATAACCAAAATGAGCTATGAAATTTTTACGACCTACTATTCATACATCAAACATACCTTTTGAGCATTTTTCTGAGAGGTAACAGATATTTTAAGCATGTCAAAGACTCTACTTAGAAAACTTTTATCAAAAAAGCACTCCGGACATTTTGAATTAGCCTGCAGTTGTCATATTTCAACAAAAAATAGAATTTCATCAATAACACAAACTAAATTGTATAAATTAAAACAAAGAAAAAGAATATTCTCTGATTAAATCTGTGTTAAGCAAGGAAATTGGTACAGAAAACTCACATCATCTTTAGTGAGACTTGCTCTATACAACGACGAAGGCAGCAAAATTTGTCGCCGGGCTTGTGATACAGAAATTTCACTGGGACATAATGCCTTTAAAATAAATATGCCGATTTCAGCCAACTTGTGCAGCTTCTGCATTACATGAAGCTTATATTAAACTTGTACGCAACAACAACCACAAAAAACAGTAGTTAATGAACATGTTGAAAAAGTTTTACAATGGTTGCATGCAAATCAACAGAATCATCAAGTCTTCTGATTGCTTGAAAAATGTCAAATATATACAATACAGCTTCATTAACAAGCTCCCGGTCACCATCAACAATACTGATATCAATCAATGCCTGCAGGAGAAGGAAGAGTGGACTACAAAAGCAAACCAGATGTGTCACCATCATTAAAACTAAAATTCATGTCATAATTAGTAAAATTAGATTGGATAATAACAATAAAAATATATTACCTACAAATGTCAGCATAGACTTCTTCATTTTGTAAGGCTTCGGGAAAGTCATTACTCCAAGCAAGCACGTGAATCAAGTACACCAAAATGTATGCAGGGTAATTAAATTGAACAGAAGAAGGTTGTCGTTTGCAAGCTGCTATACTGTAATCCTTTATAAACTCTGCCATATGTTTATCAATCTAAAATGAGCAGAATCAGTAACCGTTGATTAGCAAAATCATACCTCGGCCAAATAACAAATACAGGCTCTAAAGCATAACAATAAGAACCAAAGAAACATAAGAAAATATGTGTGACGTATGGAGCTGGGGAAATATAATATTATGTTATACTCTTCAGCAAAGCTTGAATCACAAATGACACAATTAAGCATTTTACCCTACTTTTATTTTTCTCCACTAGACCCTACAGCTTTTCTATTTATTCGTATTTTTGGGTAATATAAGACTAAGAGAATCGGATGTAGATTACAATATCTAAGTTAACTATTTTATTTTCAGTTTTACTTCACAATGGAAAATTTCAGTTTTGAATTATTTTAGTATTTTATTGTCATTTTGGGATTTATGGAGTATATTCTAATTTAAAATATTACATATTGGTGAAATATCTTAAAAACAACTGACCACATCATAAATTAATTGTAAAATATGTTAAATATGTTAAGTATGTTATAGATTATCCCATAGGATTGGTTTCTGTATTTCTTTATATATTTGTCACTCCAACTTTTCTGAAAAATAAGAGTTACAGTAATAGTACAAAGTATGGAAGGCTGGTGCATTATACAAATTCAAGTCCAGATTATTCTTACATGAGGGGATGTGCTGGAGACATAATGTATAAGTTATTCACGTTTCTTTTCTTACGAGCTTAAACGTTTGGGACAGTAATACAGTTTAATATGAATACAAATAATAAAAAATAGCAAGAATGACTTGCATAAAGGAATATACATACTTGAAACCGCAGATCGTCAATGCTCACGGTCATTCCCAATGCAAAAGCACAAGCAAATCTGATAGGTAATTTACGCTCCTTCAGCAGTTTCTGAGTTTTACTGAGAAATTTGCTCCTAACAAAATAATAAGAATCCTGGAATACAAAAAGAAGTTCATTTAAAAATATAAATGAATAATATAATTGAGAAACAAGGGAGAATCGGTAAACAATTTATAGTTCGAATATAACCCATAAGAAATAATAACTCTGGCTTAACGTAGCACTAAATACACCTAATTCCTTTTGATGAATACTTTTTCAATTATTCTATAGAGCGTAATATTTTGAAGCACAGCACTTCAAAAGTCAAAACATTAGTTGTCTCACTTTGTACCAGTGGAAAACACCTATTCATGTGTTAGATGATTAGTAGTTTATGATTTTTCTCTTTTATCGTTGAACTTTTATTCTACTAGATGTGAATACCACAATATTAAGTAAATGTTACCAATTTAGTAAGTCTAGAATGACTCATACATACCAACTTCGACAAATTGATTCTCTCCTCTAATTTAAGATTTTTTTTTTTGATAGGCAAATGTTAGTTGTTAGTTTAATAGTACAATGTTAGTTTTTTTCTCCTTTGCTAGGACTTGAACCCTGGACCTCCAACTCCTTAACCCTTAGCCCAACTGGTTTAACCAGCTGAGCTACCCATCCCCCCCCCTAATTTAAGATTTGTAATTTCATATCTTTATGTTTTGCATTAGTAATAGTAATGGCGTTGTCTTATAATTTTTTGAATATACCATATCCACATGGTGTACCATCTACATTTCCCATGTTTGTGCTTTATATGTTGACAGTTTCCATTTATTTAACAATTGTTATTGGCCTTCTCCAATATTCTACCACTATAACATGCCAAATCATTTCAAACGGAGACAGGGTAATATACGTACCTTTGCAATCAAAATAGTGAAGCGAAAAATGTCTGGAGTGATATGTAAATCCCACTTCTTGGCAATACGAAGAATTGCTGTTGCAGCAGCTAATCTGATGTGAGCCTTATCCGTTTCACTTCACACAGTAAACACAAAACAAAGTTCATAAGCAAGTTTAATAGTTAAGTGAACATCAACCAACAGGGAGAGAAAAGAAAATCAACTAGAAAAGTTAAATAAATAAGATAATCCCTTATATTAGTCCCTTCCAGGACTTACCAAGATCCTTGCCAAACAGAAACCAACTACAAATCATTAATTACCAAATTCTTTGTATGTGATACCGAGCTGTATTAAGTTTATAAAATTGAAAAGGGATGATACTGATATTTCAAACAAGCAATAAAATAATATGTAATGGTGGAAAAAAAGCCAAGGGGCAATGGTTGGAGTTACTTCCATGAGACTTGACGACAAGGGTTCAAGCCATAAAATCAGTTTTTTGGAATGCATATACACTACTGGTTTGGGGAGAGGGAATGAGGCGTACCCAAAATAACATGTTCACAATCACAACACTCTCCCTTAACTATAAAAAATAATACCACGAGTATTCATCATACCTATTAACAAAAACATCACTTTCCCGTAGCATTCTTGATAAAATATTCAAGAGTCCATTAATATTCTGCTTTGTCTGGTCCCGTCGGTAGGGCAAAAAGCTTTTTACTAGTGTTTTCAGCCCATAAATCTGCAAAATAAGGAAGCATAAGAAATTACAAAGCCATTATGAAAGAAATACAGTGCACATCACGTAAAGCATTCTCCATCCCTCTTTTTCCATAAGTTAAAAAAATATATAAAAAATCTAATAATTAGCATACGTATTTAATAGTATACATCCTTTATAGCAACTATCTATTACCCCACCTACAAGAACAAAACAGACTGAACAGAAAACTGTCTAACTAAATAAAATAGCCACAGTTTGCTGACTACACATTCAGATACACTGACACATTCTTTGCATCATAAATAAATCAGAACCTCACTTTGAATCTTTTATCCATACACCCATTGCTCCAATGTTACAGGATTACCTTCCACTACATCCATTTGGCCGTACAAACGCATTAATGTCCAGAAATTTGAGAGATTAGTTTATTGTCAATCAATCCTCGTTATTGTACTTCTATTTCTTTGATATGTTTCCGAAGTTTCCATGATTGAATACCTAAAGTTTATGGATTTCAAACCTGGTGTGTGTGTGTGTGTGTGGTGGGGGGGGGGGGATGTATCAAGTGATAGGAGTGTCTTATTGTGAGAGATGAGACTATGAGAGGAATCAATAATAATCTTTAGATCAAACCAAACGGTTCAGATTAAGAGGTTGACTTAAAGTTGCAGTGAGCCTGCTTTCTTCTATCTCCAACATAAACCCACAGAGAGAAGTAAAAATAATCTCAAATTGTTGCCTCAAGTTCAGACACAACAGTCTTCCCTAAGCTACCGACGGCGGAGCACGAGAAAGGGAAACACAAAACTGATATAAAACAGTCAAAGGAAAGAAAGAACCACTATGAAGATGAATTTGTTGATGGGTATGTCATGGAAGAGGATTTTGTTCTTTGTGAGTTCGTGTGGCAGAATCTTTTAATGTATGCATCTTGTCTCTTTGGTACACAAATTGTTGAACATATGTTTTCATAAGAGCAAACAAACTCAATTTTATATCTACTATTTAATTTAGTTTTTTTTGTTTTACGAATGATAGTTGTTCGCTACTGCACAATTTTAACCTAGAAAACAGAATATTAGAATGACTTTAAATTTGAGAACAACGGTAAAAATTGTAAAGGGTTGTTTTTTGATTAAAAAATCCATGGATTTCTAGCTGCTGGATTATTTTTTGCCTGGTATGGAGTTGAGGCAATAGAGCTCCGTGGGATAGCTATAACCATTAGAACAAGACGAAGAGGTAGAGATGAAGAGGCTTGCATACTAAAACAGGCCCATGTGCAACTTTAAGTGAACCGTTTAATTTGATCTAAATCTAAGGTTATTATTGATTTTTCTCATCTCTCACAATAAGACACTCCTCTCACTTGATACATCCTATACACACACATGTGTGTGAAAAATCCTCTTTTGAATGAAGGAAGAAAAATATTGAGATGAAAATATTGAGCAAGTAGATGTAAAAACTAAAAAAATAAGATTCTCTCTAGGAAAACTAGTTTCAAATTTAACTCTGGAAAATATCCAATACAGTGCATATACATGGAATGAACACAAGCACAAGATGATAGAAATACAACAGTAAAGTAATTGTTTTTCCTTTTTTAAGTCCAGATCTAATGTCAGATGAAATGTTTTCAAATGCTTTATCTATCAGATTCCTCATACTAACCTTCAATTGACAAGATTTGCTGCACTGAGATGTATCATGCAAGGTCACATCATCCAAACACTCCATCTGATCAAACATGAAACATATTCCATGAACAATAGATGAAACTAAAAACTTCTACAGAACATCAACATTGTTCAGGCTAAATAAATTTAACAGGCAAGACTATCGATGGTTAAATTCAAGTACTTCAATAATCTTCCGGCATATATATGATGTGAACTCTTCAACATGAGATCCAAGATCTGAAACAGAGCATTGTGTGATGCATCCCAGAGATTGCAAAATTGTTGGGACATTCCACTGGCAATTTAAACAAAAATTTTAAACACTAAATTAGTCTCTGGGCACAAACGGAAGAACAGAAAAATATAAACACAGCATCACTACTATTAGTAGAAATCCCCAAATTCGCTATAAACACACTGAATCCAAATGCTCTATCAGATTGATCATACTGACCAATTGACGTGATTCGCTGGACTGACAGGTACCATTCAGGGATGTCAGATCGTCATCATCCAAAGACTCCATCTGATCAAACATGTAACTTATTCCGTGAACAATATAAGTAGCTGAAAACTTATACAGAACATCAACATTATTTTGGTAAAATAAATTTAATGAGCAGACTATTGATGGTGAAATTCAATTACTTGACGAATCTTGTGGCATATATATGATTTGATCTCTTCGACTTGAGTTTCAAGAGCGGAAACAGAGCACTGTTCGGATTTTCCTAGATTCTGTATAATTGTTGAGACATTCCATTGGCTATTCAAAGAATAAACAAGTCTCTGGGCACACACAGGACAACAGAAAGATAGTCAGCTGTCATTATTAAGAAGCAAATAATCTAGGATAAATAGAATGCCCAAAATTAGCTATAAACACACGTAGAATCAGGACAACGCCAAATTCAACTCCAAAAGCTAGCACAATTGGTGACAACCGGCCGAGCCTTTTAAGGACTACTTCAACCATATATCTAATTGATGGCAATCTCAACTCATCCCTTTACACCCATCAGATCTAAGGCTGCAATCAAGACAGTCCGTGATAGCTGCAATAAAGACAGATAGGGTTTCCAATACACCTCCTCACACCGAAGGTTACACTTGAAGTGTGGACAAATACAAGTGGCTCACTAATAGATCTACAATAGCCTCTAATATCATCTTAGAATTGGATAGCAACACATCACTTCACATCCATCAGATCTGAGGCTGCAACGAGAACAGCTCAAGGTGCCCCCGCAATAAAGATTTTGCACATTCTAATGACTTAATATGTCACAATTGTTATTGTTCTGTACGATTTTGCATATTTTATATAAAACTGGAACAATTTTTTCAATTTCAATATTATCAAAATTATATTCCTCTATATAAGTAACTAAACAATCATTCAATCATTTATTATCCATATGACTTTGCATCAGATTCTTGATGATATTATTCATAGTAAAGAGAGCCATTTCAGCTATTGTAACTGTCACTGACAATTTCAAAGATAACTCTAAAGGAAATATATCAGCGGATATGTAAATTGTTTTCTTATCTGTACAAGCTTCACAAAAAGATTACTAACCCCTATAATTTAAAAAATGAACTCTAAGAGCATACATCTACAAAACAATTTTAAAGTTGGGGCTAAAGCTTCTGTTTTTGTACGAATTATTAATTGTGGGTTAGTTGTTTTCAAAAGTTTATCTTAAAAAGTATAATAAAAAAATGCAAAATATGTTTATATAGAATTGAATGGAAATACAGTGGGGGAAATGCCCCGACAACTGTCTAAGACATTTGTCTCTACTACTGCGGACTGTGTGAGGGTGAGGCAAAGGTTTTCTGGTGTTTGAAACTGCACGAGGGAGAGAGGGATGTTATTCAACAACTGTTAATCAACAATAACATCAAGCCATAATCATAATTCAAAGTCTCTATTTTTCACATCCCTCTAGTTGAAACCACATAACTTCAACAACTTTCAACTCCTTAATCTACATTGGGATTGGGTTCAAAATTCCAAGATTTCAAAAACAAATTAGTGAAAGACTAGCGAGCATAAACTTTTCTCTACAAAACAGGTTACCATTATTCGATGATGGTTAGAGCCATCAATCTACTTTTTGAGTAAATAAAACGCAGATTGAAAATGTTGTAATGCTACAGATAGTAGCCAGTAGTCACCCAAAAATGTGTACCTCAAATAATTTTAAGACATCTGAATACTCAGAACTCGTGGAGACAATAGCAGAGACCGCAAATTTGGCTTGTCTGCGAGTTCCACGTAAGCACATTCTCTCAACGAATGGATAAATACCACTGAAAAGTAAAAACCAAGAGAGTGAATTAAAATAGTAATCAAAGATCACTTTACTATAGTCAAAGCTAAATTTTCTCCATTGAAAAGCTAAAATAAAACTTGGTAAAGCCCAAAAAACAAAGACCTATTTTCAACGGGATATGCTATGTTTGTAATATGTGTCTAAAGTATAGCCCACCTTACTGTATTTATAATGTATTTCCAATAAAATACAATGAATGCGTAAGGAAAGGATGTGATTTAGCAATCTCTCCCTAATTGGTAGCTAACTACTGATTTACGTTTCTATAGAATTAAGAGTAATAGGTTTTTATTTTTTTGATCTATAACCCTCTGGTTCATAGGAGAAGGGGGTCCTTGTAGTCCAGTCCAGACTTCTGATTGATAGGCTCCAAAAACATATTAGGTTTTTATAGTGTCCAAGTCATCCTTACAAAATTGGGCTTGTAAAGTGGGGAAGCTGTTGGGAACCAAAATTAAGAACTGAAAACAATGAATTTAGAGAGCAAAGACTTGTATTATTAAGGTGAAAAAATAAGGAATTTACAGACGAGTAATCTCTATCCGCCACAGGGCGAGGCCCATATAGAGAATGATGGCTCTCCATTCTATTACAACTTCAATATTTTCCAAGATACTTTCCTACCAGGTCCCTCTCTCTATTTATCAACATTTCTCTAACAGAGACTGGTTAGTTCAACCATTGACCTAGTGACCCAATACTCTCACTTAGTCGATGACCAATCCAAGCCTAATAACAATGCTTTAAAAAAATTCTTTCAAATTGGCAATATGATTTAATTTAGTTAAATTGTCTGTCATCAACTATGATTCAAGTAGAGCATTATGGCATCACTTGATCCATACACCAAGTGGAAAAAGGCTTGTTACTGTTGTTGTTGCTATTTACAAAAGTTTATCAATTTAAAACCAGGGAAAAATATATTCTTAGTTTCAAAAAAATCACGATATTTCAACTTTTGTCCCTATAAAAATTGTATTCATGTCAAATCCGTATGAAATACAAAAATTGTGTGTGTTTAATCCTTGGTTAGAGAGTAAAAACCTATTAATTTTATGTTTATTGAGATAAATATTAATTAAAAAGTTATAAGGACTGAAGTTAAACATGTGATTTTAATGAAACTTGAAACATATTATATTTCACCCAGTTACATTTTGTGCAGATATTCTTTGAAATCGTAAGGATCAGAGAGTATGTTTCTTCAAGCAGACGTTATGATGCATAGTTCTCTCAGAAACACAGTTTACAGTATAAACATAATAGAAAACACATAGTAAGCACCATAAGCTACCTCAGATTGGAAAAAATGTTAGGACCTGCCATTGCTACAACTTCAATCAGCGTGTCATTGACAGGACTTTTAAGCTCCAACAACATTTGAAACTGCTTCTCCAAGCCTTTAGGCATTGAGGGGAAAATTCTAACAATAGCCTTGTTCGAATAAATGGAATAAGAATTAATCAGAAAATCTACTTTGAAAAAAATATTTCATGATTCCCACAACCAGGTAGGCTTCCTTTAATTTGGCTTTAATAGCAAAAATAAACTAAATATCTAAGTAACCATTGGATCATTTCACATTCGAAACTCTACTTTTTGAATTAATTATTTCATATATCATGAAGAAAATGGTGCATAATACACATACAAGCATGATAACTGTCGGAATAGATGTAAATAATAGTGTATACAAAGAAGTGGATGGTATTGGCTAGAAGAATCATGCAATTGAGGTAACAATGTAACTGTAATCTGTGTAATTGTTATTTTAATGTAGTGATATGGTACGAACACTATGTACATTAATGACTTTTTGATACAAAATGTCCAACTATCATTCTCTCTTCTGCATTTCTCGGCAAAAGTGGAGAAAAAGATAAAAGTCATGAGACCCACCATTTTTATTTCTCTCTTCTCAATTTCTCTCCTTGCAAATCAGGAGAATATTACTACTTTTCTTCTTTCTTAAAATCATGGCAAGATTGTTCGACCCTGACCTAACACATGCCCACCTAATTTGCATTGTGTAGATCCTAATTTCATTTTCATGCAGCAGCCAGCAGGGTCAAATTATTTATTCTCTCTCTTCCCATAAAACATATATATGTATATATATATATATGAAACACTAACTAATGATGTAAAAGAATGTAAGAAGTAACTTTTATTACCAGCAGAAGCTTTTCAGAAGAAACCTTCAATTTTTTATCTTTATCTTTATCATTGGAAAGATTTCCAGAAGAATCCTTCAAGTTCTTATCTTCATCTTTATCATTGGAAAGATTTCCAGAAGACTCGTTCAAGTTCTTATCTTCATCTTTATTATTGGAAAGATTTCCAGAAGACTCGTTCAAGTTCTTATCTTCACTTTTATCATTGGAAAGATTTCCAGAAGAATCCTTCAAGTTCTTATCTTCATCTTTATCATTGGAAAGATTTCCAGAAGACTCATTCAAGTTCTTATCTTCATCTTTATCATTGGAAAGATTTCCAGAAAAATCCTTCGAGTTCTTATCTTCATCTTTATCATTGGAAAGATAATCTAAAATACATTGGATGTGATCTGAGCTGAAAATGTTAGATGAGCATTTGGAGAAGAGTGAACGAAAAAATTCATAATCTGGATTTTTGTCTCCAATCATTACAAGAAGTTCATCCTGCCAAAATAAAAACAGAAGAAATGAAATTTAAAAAGGGGAAAAGCATGGTCAAAACAAATACAAATCTCCTCCACTTAGAAATAAAATAAGTTATGAAAATTATGTATGAAATCATGGAACCAAAATAATATTACAGATCAAGACACTTGACACAAGAGAAGTGATTACATGTCCTCAACTTGAGATTCAACTTATAAATGCAGTCACAAATCATAGTCATACAACAAGCACCTCGATTGTAGCCAATAAGACCAACTTCAATCATACAGAATGCCAACCCACACCAACAAAAGCTTTTGCTTCCATTAACTAATGTAAAAATTTAGGCTTAACTGCATAGCTGGTCCCTTGCGTTTATTTTAGGTTTCAAGTTGGTCCTCTATGTTTAAAAAGTTTCAAGTTGGTCCCTCATGTTGATGTCAACATAAGTTAGTTCTTTTCATCAAATTTTGAATAAATTTCTTCTAACTTTTCGTTGAATTTTGAGTTAATTTCATCTTAAACTTCCATGTGGCACAATTATTTTTGAATTGGATTAAATAAAAATGAAATTCATAATAATAATAAAAAAAAATAAAGAATATGAATATCAAATTAGAACTATTGAAATTTAAATCTTCATAAGTTGACCACGTATGCAAATCTATTAGCCACGTCGATGCTTTAGTCATAAATTTAAACATAAGGAACCAAATTGAAACTTAAAATAAACGTAAGAGACCAAACATGCAATTAAGCCAAAAATTTAATAGGTGCCGCTAATTAAATCCTAAAAGAAGAATTAGCAATTAGCAATTCCCTATAAACACAAATTTACAGACATAAGAAAATTTATGCATGATGTTCCTGCAAGTGAGAAATGAGTATTGCACATAGACTAGTGGTTCTCATTCTCAACCTGTACAAGGTATATATAAAGCCAGTTTAAATGAAAAACAAGAGTAGACCAAATGTTCTCTATATATACAAATTTTTGAGCTTCTTGATTCGGAAAGAAATCACTCATTAGCAAATAATAAAGAAAAACATACCAATAAAGGAAATCAGTATATACTTCTGAAATGAAAAGAAATTATAGAAAGATGGATATCCTAAGCAGCCAATTTGCTAATTTCTTATTTGGGCCCAGATTCTCTTTTGGTGTCCTACTCCTATCACTTCTCATTACAAAATCTGATTCTCAGGGTAGTTTTAGGGTTTATACCTTTCATACAAGTTACAACATCATGTACTGTCTACAAAAAAATTCTAGCTACATGCATACCTAGATTTTTAAACAATACTAGTCAAGTTAATACATTGCACTTTAATATTTTAAGCATAAAATCAAAAGAGAAGGGTAATATAATTGGATTTACAAACATACTTTGATGGTTTGTCCATTTGTGAAAGTTGATTTCTCCAATAATTTTTCAAGAGATTTAAACAAGTTATTATCTTTGATTTTGTTTAACTTCTGAAGGCACTCTTCTGGTGTGTGAGAATCTGAGAAAGATGCAACTACTTTTGTAATCACACTTTCAATTTTCTTCTGTGTTTCTTCAGCACAAATTTCCTGAAAAAGTAAAATAAGGCTCCATTACTTCCAAACTATCAAACGATTCAGATAGTCTTACCTTTGTTATAAGAAAACCACTCAATCTTCGCATTTTACCTTTGATTTCTTCCTTATAGCCAAATAGTTTTTCATCTCATTCTGCAACCTGAAAGATAAAAGAATAATTTGTAAGTATTTCTAAAATTTCACCTTCCAACATACTAGCAAATTGGTATTGGTACCTTCGCTTTTGAATCAAAATAGCATTCAGTGCCTTTTCGTGAAGAGAATTGAAAAGAGAAAACATGTGTATCCAGTGATTAGTCCTTTCCTTAACAGAAAGATCGCCGGGAAATAGATTATCAGCAAGAAACAATTCCATGCTCTGTGATCTGAAATTCAATAAAAAAAAACGTTGACTTAACAGGAGAGCTCAAATTTATATTCAACTAGCAATCTAGAGTGCATAAACTGACCTGAACTCCTTTTCATAGCAAAGCATCAAAATTTTACATGGAATCTCTTCATAGTGATCAGAAGTTGACATGCTACTATAAAAACATTTCTTACAATAATTTTGATATGTTTCCATCAACTTTTGCAAGGCCCAATTTCTAACAGATATCTGAAAAAGTATTTTGATTGTTAGGAATTATGTATTTTGTCCTTGATCAGGCAAAAAAAAAAACTCATCAGCACAAACCTTTTTATCTGAAAGTCTCCCGGTGGCTTCAGTTATTAGTTTCAGGGGAGCATGCATCAGGTTGGAACTGCAAATGTCACAGGCTGTAGTAACCGCTTCCATCCTCACTCGGTCATCAAAGTCTAATAATCTACCTTCAACAGACTCTGCTCAGTTGAAAGGTTATTAGTAACTGCTAGGATGAAATTATGAGGGCATTGAAAATTAAAAACAACTGCTAAGTTGTAAGGTTATAAGAATGACTAGTATGAAATTGTGAGGGCATTGAAATATAAAACACAGAACCAAAATATATAGCATAAACAGACATTAAGTAAAAACAATATCGGTTAAGCAGCTTACTGATAATTTCAAGTGATTCTCTCCCAGAAGGATTTGCTGCATAGAAATCTTTGGCACATTGGAGAGCACTAATTCTTACATCCACAGATGTATCATAAAATCTTTTCAGAAATTCCTCGAAAAGATTATGAAACTTCAGTGCAACATGGTGATTTGGTAGTGCAAAAAGTCTTCCCACCAAATTAACAGCTTTTAACCGAACATCAACCTGATCAGCCTACGAAGTGGATTGTAGGTATAATAAAAATGGTACACAAGAATATGAATATCAATATATTGGAAGAGAAGAAACAGAATACATATGTCAAAAACTGATTTCGACCAATTGAACCAAGCTTGTATATAATTTCAAATCTTGACTTAAAGGGAGGATATACCGATAACTCTTCAATTAAGATAGGGATCACCGCAAGAAGCATATGAGGCGCACACTGAAAAACTTCAAAGATAATTTCATGGTAATATTCTTTAATCCCGCAACCCACGGCATCCCTGGCATATATACAAGAAGATAAAAACTTGCAAACTAGGGAGTACAGCACATCCTCTTGAGAACAAGTTCTGATTACTAATTCAGAAAGTTTATAAGAAGCACAAGTTGTATCCTGTTGGACAAAAAGAAGTCAAAAAATATAAATATAAGTATATTACTACCACTTCATAATAAATTTGAATTCAAATTGCTATATTAATGAATTTAAGAATGAGAGGATAGAAGGAGTCTGTCAAGCATTCCAGGAGCGTATTCAAGACATTGTGTTCCGGAACCATATTTTTTGGCCAGGAAAACATAATAGACACATTATTCAGAGAAAAATGGACAGATATACAAAATGTATTAACTATTAAGCACAATATTTGATATCACAACCAACTTCTCTGTATAAAGTTTGTTTATCATGAAAGAAACATTAGAAAATTAAATATGTAGACTAAGCTTAAAATGAAAGCGAAAACGAGCTCTTACTTTTTTTCGCTTTATAAGATTTCGTAAAATCACTTCTAATAGTTTCTGAGAAGCATCCTCACTCTCATTCAATATGTCTCTCATCATAGAAGACATGGCATCAAACAAAATGTCAGGGTGGTCATTTCTGCAAAAAAGGGTAAAGTAGATTAGGTATCATTAACTCTTGCATTAAAATTAACAACCATTACTGGACTGATTTTCTGTAGTTAGTAGTTATTAAGGTCAAACTACAGCCTCCTACCAACTGCCGCACTCCACTTTATGATATTGTAAAGGGAAACTAGATAATACATGACCAATTCACTATAACGTAAAAAATTAATACTTTAGTCTCACAAATCAAACACTGTCAGTGCCAAACGTAAAGACCTTCTACAAATCAAACAAAAGCAAAGTGGTTGATATCCCAATCCCAATTAAATAACAAGCTCACAAATCGAGTTAAACAATTAAGCATGAGCAGCGGCAGAGAGAATGTAGACATAGATCTCAACCTCACAACTGAAAAGAAAACATTGAACATCTCGAGAACAAGGTCTGTGCAGTCAATCTCCAGCATTAATATGCAATACTTTAATTGAGCCACAGTATCCAATACTTTAACCCTTTTTGAAAATAATGGACTTGCAGTATCAGCTAGATCCGCAAACAAACCAATGATGAGTTTAAATACATCCTGAAATCAAAGAACAAATACATTTATATAACAGAAAAGCTTAAAAAAAATGGGAAGGAAAGAAACGTCCACAATCACAGACGCGGGTTTCGATTAGTGTTAACAAGTACCCTTAAATGTGTGTCTTCAAAAGGGGGTTTAGGGGCCTTGACTCTAAATAATTCAGTGACGCAGATAGCAACCAGAAGTTTGACATCCTTATCATCATGATGAAGCAGGCCGCCACAAACCACAGCATCAGTCAGTGGCTTCAAAGCATCTTCTCGTTTCTTCATAGCTTGTATTTCTTTGGCCTTTCGCGGCTCAGGAGATTGTTCTAAATTAGACAAAGCATCTGCAGCTTTCTGCACAAGAGCATAAAATAACAATCAATAACAATAAAACTAGTTTGCAGTTTGATCGAAAACAAGATATAATTGACAAAAGAAACTAAAATTGATTGCAACAGAGCCACAAATTAACCTATCTATACTCATTAAAAAGTGAACCAAATTATTCAAACTGAATGTCAAACCAACCAAATTCAACCAAATAAAACCGAAATTACCACTGCATTACGAACACAGAAAATGCATACTCCGTTATTTCCCTAATACTACTTGCACGGCATCTTGACAACTAGATCAAAAACATGTTATAACTGATAATAAAATAAAATAAATAAAAAAACGGATTGCCATATGAAGCACATACACTCTTTGAATTAGGTGTATTCAAGTGTCTGACGCCGACATTTACAGTTACATTGAATCATATCACTTTTTCAAAATAATAAAAATAATAATAATAATCAGTGTTGGCGTGTCAGTGTCCGTATCGTGTCCGGTATCAGTGTCGGTACTTCATAATAGAGTAACAAATGAAGTTATATATATTAATCGAGAATGAACAAATTATTGAAGCACATAAAAACTGAAATTAACGCTGCATTAGGAATAGTTAATGCATAAATAGAGTAATGAACAGTATCGATTGCAGAAATTAAGAAAGAAAATAGTGAATTAGGTTATTATAAAGGAGTTTCAAAAGCAAGCATCGGAAAACGAGAGAGACTTACGCGGAGAGATTTAACGATGAAGTCTTTGTTTGGACGAGTTCGTTCGGAGATGAGAGTTCCGATTTCGGAGACGAGTTTCAGCGACGATTTGTCCATGGTGGAAGTGGAAACGAGTGAGTGAGTGAGTGAATGAATGAATGAATGAATGGGTGTGTGAGGGTTTGTTTTAACTTTTAAGCGGAAGTGAAAGTGAATCCCGCCCTCGTTGGCGCGTGCTAAATAATCGTCGATTCTAAACCAAATTCAAAATACTAACAAATTTAGATCATCTCCAACGGAGAACTTAATATTTGAGTAAGGGTCCTACATGTACACATCACTTAATTATAATTTTTTAATAATAGTACCTAATAAGTATTAGATCCCTTCAACCCAACACCTCTCTAAAAAGTTCTTAATGGGTCCCGTAAATAACTCTATATCATTTATAAATTATTATTATATGTCATAAAGTATGTGAGAGAATAAAAATAATATATAAAAATACGTGGGACCCTATAAGAACCAAGAAAGAGAAATTGTTTATTTAAAAATAAGTACTTAATATGTACTACTTTTTAATGTTCTCCAATGGAAGTACCTATTAAGTACTAGTTCTTAATACGTACTAGTTCATAAGAACTCACCATTAAAGATGGTCTTACTTCACCTTGCTTCTTTTTTTTTTCTCTTTTTTTTATTATAATATGCTCCGTTTAAATGTAACGATAAGGATTGATTTCTTTGTTAAAAAAAATTAAAATTATAAATTGTCTTTTTTGGTTCAACTGAGCGGAGGGGAAAGATTTTTAAGAAAGGGAGAAAAGATAAGATAACACATATTAATTAATTATTAATTAATTATGTTTAACAAAATTATCATTATTTTTTATTTTACATGTAAAATGGTTATTTCAAATATAGATTTTTGATTTGAATAATTTTTTTTATTTAAATTGTCTATTAGAAACATAACTTTTTCTTTTGGCTTAATTGCATTTTTTGACATCCTAAATTTTATAATCGTGTAATTTTAGTCTTTCAAGTTTAAAATGAATAATTTGGACCTCTTAACTTTGTCGCCCTCATACATATTTTTATAGTGACATACATCTCCAATATATCGTATATTTTTTATAAAAAAATAATGTTAATTTCGTATATTTTTTCTTGATCTCTTGCTTCATATTCAATTCATAGAAAATCTGATTTTAAAAGGTGAGTTAGTTCATTTCATCTTCAATTTCTTATTCCTAATTGTATGTTTCACACTTTCACTTATTTTGATAATATCTATATTACCGGATGTTGTTTGGTTGATGCTTGGATTTATGTCTTTTCCTTAATTTTTTTGTTGTCCAAATATTATGTAATGTGACCCTAGTAACTAAGTTTTTTTTTTTTTAACGTAAAAGATAATTTTATTAAGGATAGTCCGGCAATAAATCAAAAGTCAAGACTGCAGATATATAAGGTGGAACCTCTTTAATCCACATATAGTCCGGATTATAAAGAGCATATTTAGCTAGATAGTGGGCAGCTTGGTTGGCTTCACGCCTTACATGAACAAAATTTAAGCTATTAAAGAAAGCATTAAAACTAATACAATCTTCAATAATAGAACCGACATAGTAGGGAGATTGTTCATGCCTATTGAGCGCCGTAACCCCATTTGAAGCATCTGATTCTGCTATAAGATTTATCAGAGACATATCTTTCGCAAATATCAAACCCTTCCGCATTGCTAAAGCTTCTGCTATCTCTGAATCTGGTAGTGAAAGTACTTGCCAACAACTAGCAGCAATCACGACACCCTCAGCATCTCTCACCACAACACCAATACCCCACCTACCTCCTTCTATCGGACCTGCTGCATCAACATTAAGCTTATAATAACCACTGGGTGGGGTTGTCCAATGAACATCAGATAAAGGCATAGTTGGACCTCGACGTAGCATCTCCAACAACACACCTGTTGCACTCTTAAAATTAAAAATAGATCTTTGTGCATTTTCAACAATGATATTCACATCCACATGAGCCCCTTCAAAATATTTTTTATTTTTGGCACTCCAAATTTCATAACATAAAGCCAACACTTGAATTATAACATCCTCGGTTGCATCAATAATAATTCTTTCAAGCCACTTATGAAAAGGTGCATACCGTGATTCATGAGAATTAAATACCACACCTAAAGAAGAAGCAAACCAGATCTACTTTGACCAATGACAATCCATAAAGAGATGTGAAATTGTTTCATTATGTTGGTCACAAAAATTGCACAAAGGGTCACAACTAATTCCTTTTTTAAAAAGATCATTTTTAACAGGTAATTTTTCATGTAGAATCCTCCAAGCAAAACGGATGTGTCTTGGGATATATTTTATTTTCCACAGTTTTTTCCACACCTGCTGATCAATATTCTGTGCTGAATTATGAGAGGTATCTACTTCACTCCTTGCCTTTAAGAAACGATAAGAACTCTTCACCTAGAAAATAGCAGACCGTGAAGCTCCCCACACAAACTCATCTTGTAACTGAGAGAAAGAAAGTGGCAACTGAAGAATTTGTTGAGCTTCAAACGGAAGAAAAACTTCGTTAATTAAGGTTGTATTCCAGCACCGAATGTCATGATGAATGAGATCTGATACAAACATAATATCACAGTTTGGAGGTTTAGGAGTCCAAATTTTGTGACCATTTTGATAAGGAAGCCAATTATCCTCCCATATACGAATAAGATGACCATCCCCTACTCTCCAAATGCCGGCTTTCTCAATGACATCCACCCGAGCTTTCAAAATACTTCTCCAAGTATAACTTGGACAATAACCAATTGAAGCTCTCAAGAAATTGCTTCTAGGAAAATATCTTGCTTTCAAACATTGTGAAATTAATAAATCATCATTATGGATGAGACGTCATCCTTGTTTAGACAACATTGCAAGATTAAAATCATGGAATGTTCGAAAGCCCAACCCACCTTTCTTTTTTTCCTTGCATAATGTCTCCCATTTAATCCAATGAATCCGACGCTCTCCTTGCTTGCTGCCCCACCAAAAGTTACTAATCATGCTTTCAATATGTTCACATAAACCAATAGGGAGTAGAAAACAACTCATCACATATGTGGGAATGGCTTGAACCACTGCTTTTATCAACACTTCTCTTCCTGCATTTGATAAGAATTTTTCTTTCCAACCTTTCAACTTCTTTCACACCCTATCTTGGACAAAATTGAATACCTGTTGCTTAGACCTACTAACAAAAGCAGGTAAACCCAGATACTTCGAATGACACTCAACAGCCTTAACTTGCATCCAACCTTGGAACAATATTTTACGATCTTCAGTAATATTTTACGACCCTAGTAACTAAGTTGATTAGGATTAATATGTTAAAAATTGTTACAGATGTAGTGATTCAATCATGTGATTTCTGAAGTGATGTTTTTTCAATCTTATGTAATGGGATTTAAGTTACAGAGATTAGGGGTGTGCATTGTTTAACTTACTGTAACAACTAAGCAATTTTAGCATAAAGTTACAAATATTCTAATGTTACAACTAACACTAATTTTGACTTTAGAATGTTTAATTTCAATGAAACATTTAGAATTGCAACACAAATTATGTTTTCCCTGTGCTAGGGCTAATTGGCAATATTTGTAAGTGTGAACAAGAGAGTTTCATCTGCTCTCATCTTCCGCGCTTGAAAGTTGGACTGCCTCATTTTTTACTGTGTGTGACTAAACGTTAGTTGGTCCAGTAGTGATTGACGCTGGACTTGGTAGGGAGGACCACGGTTCGATCCCCTCAATGCGTTTGGAGAGGACTAGAACCACTTAATGTCGGAACTAATATTCCTGTGTGTGGATTTTGTTTAGGTGGTTGTTCAGCAGCTGAATTTCATTCATAAGAGTGATTGCCCGGTCACTTCACATGATTAAGACTTTGATTTCATGATGTCGGACGGTGGTAAGTTGTATATCAAGGCTCTGTTTGGATAAACAACTTAATTAGTTAATTTGGTACTTATAGCATAAACACTTGTCATATAAATGCTTATGTATTAGTAATTTCTAGAACAAAAGAAAACATAATAAAGTCAAACTTTTTGCATATAAGCTATAAGAGATTGTCATGAGCTATCATGTAGAACTTATGAAAATAAGCTGAAAACATCTTATGAACATCTGAAAAGTTGTTTTCACAACCTCTCCCAAACACTCTCACAAGTGCTTATGTCAGTAGATAAAATCAAATAAGTCAATCCAAATAGGCTCTAAGTGGAATGTAGTATCATTTTCATTTGGGTTTTGCTTTTTACCAAAAACAATTAAGCATTTTGCTGTTTTTGTTTCAGGTAAAAAAGTGAGTTATGCTGGAAATAATAGTACTGGTACTGTGGTGGAATTATGGCAAGCATTCTTTGCTAACCCAGGGGAGTGGTGGGACAATAGGAAGAACAAGGTAATGTTAATTAATCTTGTGAAAGTGCACCAAGAATAATAAGATATTAGTAACACTTTGTAATTTTAATGTGGAAAAGTGCACCAAGAATGATCCTACCTGTTCATAGTAATATTACAGTCTTTGTACTGTATAACCTAGAAGGTTTTAAATTATGTATATGAGAAAAATTGGTGAAAGTTAGGCAAAGCAATAACTAAATTTGAGGATTGCACACAGCCATATATGTCAACATGCTGCATAAAATATCTATGATAGATCTTAATCAAGTGTCTACGTCACGGAAATGGCAGATTCATAAGGAACAAAGGACTCTGCATGGATTGTACTATTCTCAATGAAACTCACACAGTGAAGCCTACGATGTAGCGAAACACCTCTCCATGCACACCACATTTGTCCATAAATACGGACGTAACTCCACTCTCAACAATCAAATATGCAAATCTCAAAATCCAGGGGGAAAATGTGAGGATAACTATTGATTGTGCCCCATATCTAGTGTTCCATACCTTGAGTTGAATATACAGTTGTTGAAAATAAATAACAATATGCCCTTAACCTTCTTACTGATCTATAGTAAGATACAATGTGAAAATGCTAAGTATCCAATCTTATTTTTATTTTCCTCTAAATATCTTTAGTCAAAGCATCTTACGAGATAATGAAAATTAGACTTAGTCAAAGGTTATTTACAAATGAGATTATTATTTAAGCAAGTAACAAATCATGTAGTTATCGCACAGGAAGAGTAAAATTTGAGTAAAAACTATACACTTTTCTAATATATCATATATGCACATAATCACTTCTTATGGTATTTCTCCCTAACTTCTTCCTCTTCTATTTTTCCCTAACTTCTTCCTCTTCTATTTTGTCTAAAACAAACAAACCTATAAAAGTCTCATAAGCGGCTAATCTATCAGCAGCCATAATGCAGACTAGACTGCTATTCCTCTAGGAATGTAAACAAGTAAATTTATGCTTAACAAGTATATATATTTTGTAGCTGTATTTTCTTAAAATTTTGACTTACCTATATAAAAGATACAATTGTTAAGAAGATTGAGACATCATTGACTAAAAATCATGACAGTTTTCTCTTATGTATCGTGCCTCTTTCGAGTAACATGGAAAATTGACAAAAATCTTGCTACAGAATATTGAAGACCGAAAAATCTAACAAGATTTTGACAATCTTTTTTTTCTTCTTCGTCTTCATCATTATGTGCTTGTGAACTTAAGTTACTCAGATAAGTTTTCCCTTGATATATAAAAGAGAGCTGCTGCCATAAAAGAACACTCAATCCTATCTGCAATGAAAGACTTGCGATAAACAGATACAAAAGAAGAAGTCCTCTAGACGATAGAAAAAGAGCAGATCTTAGGAAGGCAATCAAAATTTCATTCATAAGTCTCCATACGAGATCTCGGACAGTAATCCCCTTTAAGCGTCCGGGGGAGAATGACAATGTTGGCCACATGTGCAAGCTAGAATAGACAGCCATTATAGAGACATAGTGTGTGCTCAAAACTGCAGAAATGAGGAAGCAAATGAAGCTGTAGTGATTAGCTGCACCAACACAGTTCCCAATCTGCCAAAGAATTACAAAAGCTATGAACAAATTAACATTTAGACAGGGCAAGTTAGAAACTCTATTGTATATCAGTATAGTCACCAACAAAAGTATCCATTTGAACACAGCTCATGGGTAATGATTACAACTATGAAGCAAGAACACTTTAAAACAGGGTCATATTCATATCGGACATGTTTACACAGCAACACTTCAAATAAAAAATATAAAAAGTTCAAGTGGAGATTGCAAAAATGAAATTGATATTTCATGATTAGAAGATAATGGAAACTTACAAATGGGCAGTGATGATCCATATCCAGTATACATTTTGCACATGAACGACAATGATGTGCTCTAGGCGACTTTGGCTTCGAGCAATAGTGACAGAATGTATAATTGTAAAGGTCACCTTTTCCTACTGTGGGGTAGCTTCCCCATAATACATTTGGTGGTGTTCCAGCACACCTAAATGATGCAAGGCTGAAAAAGGAAATTGTAGCTATGGACAATATTGTTGTAATGATTAAGTGAAAAATTCCCCAAAGAAGACTAACAGAGAAGACTACAGGGTAGATTGACCACGCCCCGCCAACTGCACAAACAAATAACTAAATAAAATGCTTGAGAAAAATATAGAATAATGCAGTTCTTCATATTTGGAATGGATATCAGTATATCACAAAAATAAATCTAATGAAGAACAGTGATAACAGGGACATTGAATCACAACTGATATTTTAAAATTTGACTTAAAAAAAGTAGAAAATGCAAGCAACAATTAGCCAAAGGTATGACCTAAGAAGTGATGAGCATTTGAAACTAAAAACATTTGATTCATGCCCTCTTTTTATAGCCAATCCAGATTTTATCAGTGCTAAATTTATAAAGTAATGACCATGCCCAGGTTTTGAATCACCCAACAATGTCACAAAACAAGAAGTCCCTCAATTTCCTCAATTTTATTAGCCACGGGAATGTAGATCTGAAAGATATCAAGATGCTAACAGTACACTCTCAAGTAAAAGTAAAACACATTATGAAGTGTAGGTCTGGTTGGAAGCATATAATTCTAGCTAAGAGGTGAAAATTGGAGACCATGCCGTACAACGAGTCTCATTGTTTAAGTATCTCCGGTACATCATATTAAATATGGGAAAATAGAGGGAGATGCAAACAATAGGATATCAAGGCAGATGAAAAGAAAGAATATTTCGAGCACCCAGGTTTAAAGGCAAATTTATCACAGTACAATAAGTTTTCAATATTGTAGGAGACAGAAAGCACTATAAAGAGCAAGCAAGAAACCATAGTAAGGAGGATAGATCAAAATAATGAGATGTAGAGGGAGAACAATGATGACCAAAATACGGAAATGGGCACTTAAACGGTAACATAGATAGGCAGCTAGAACAATTTCCAGACTCGGCGGCATTCCTACCGGACTCTGGCTATTCTTATCTCGTAGAGCACGTATTACGACTCCAAGTTCCCTAGTTGAAGACTCAGTCTGGTAGTGCCCTCTTGTGTTGTGTGGTATTAGGGGCTTGTAGCTTACAATGTGTTCCTTCATGTGAACTGTCCAAGCTTTAGGTTTTGAGGGTAGAAGAAAGAGAAAGGGATTACCATGTATTTATAGCCATATCACATAACTATCACAACATTGATATTTGTATTTGAAAGATGAACAAAAAGGCAAAAGTAACTTGATGACAGAATGTCAGCTTTTCTACAATTATTTTACTATTGCATATTATATGGGATAAAGTGATCATCATGCCTTCTTTAAGTACAGATCCAATTTTCACTTTTAAGGAATTTCTTTAGTAGCAATGTTAGAGACTGGTTAAATTTATTTAGCTGATGCCTTTTACTCATTTGCTCTTGCCTTTCTGAGTTATGTCAGTTGTGTTTTTTTTTTCAATTTGCATAACTCTTACTCATAATAACCTTCTGATCCAAACATATATTTGTAAGGGAAATCACCTAAACTACCAAAGAATTACATATTAGCAACTGAAGTATTCCGCCCCATGAAAATTGAAATTCCAATTTGAGTGAATAAATTCAATCTCAGACACTAGATTGAAAAAGGGGAAAACTTGAAATTGGGATTTGGGACCTAGACTCAGGAAAATAAAAGCAAGTCTGGTCAAGAACGATGACAACGAATAAAAGCAGGAATAGAAGAAACAATAGACTTACATATTATAAATAACATAAATACGATGACGACAGAAGTAAAGCATCGATCACGCAGTACTCTCCACCCGAAGCACTTTTCGTCACGTTTCTTTTTGTTATCATCTGTAATGGCCCCACACCAACCACATTTGAAAACGGATGCACACGATGGAAGCATAACGCGAAGTCCACAACCCCAGCAGGTTGTCTCATAATTATCAGTAGCCTCAGTTCCATATTGCTCCTATATGTGACTTACATGAGCAACGAAGGAAGCTACAAAATTTTCAAACTGTGGAAAAAAAACAGGCAAGCAATAACAGCCATGAAGTAATGACTGAGACTAAGGGTACAAAACATTACAAGTAGATGAAGTATAGAAGAAACAAATTTACATATGCATTACTCTTTTTCCCTAAGTTTAATGAACTACTATACAAAAGTGACACAAATTTCTATAGTTTCAAATATTTTCTTCACATTTATATCGAATTACAGTGTACTCTTCATTGAGGGGATCAATTACAAGTACGACATAGAATTTTAGATCAACGGGTTAAATTCGTCTCTCAACTTCCCCCATCCATATAGTGTTACGAAACTTCTAAGAATCAACGTGAAAGTTGTATGGGAATAGGTGGAAAATTGTCGTGCAACATGTCATTGTCTATTCAGCTATAAAGCACTGACACAGACGCTGCCAGACACAAAACTATCACCGACACATCGACACCGTCGCTAAATAGATTGAGAAAAATTATGTGTCAGTGTTGGACACCGAATTCATCTTGAATTTAAAGTGTTGATGCATGGTACACAGCTTTTTGGTGTCAAAGGTACACAACATTCATAGTTTTACTGCATGGAATTTATTTATTTTCAAATTATTAAAGACTAACAAACACTTGCATGTCAGTTTCAGCTTTCTATGTAAATAACCATTTTTTTTTCTTTCTAAAAGCTCTTGCTAACAAAGATGCCTGCCAAAAGGCCTCTGTGATCATAGCTCAGTTGATAGAGACATCCCAATATGCAAGGGCTAGGATTCGAACCCAGGATTCCTTTGTTATTCATCCTAAGAGATGAATTCAATTTAACAAAAAAAAAAAATAACAAAATTGCCAAAGAAAAATTATCTTTCCCCCAAAGGTGTGGAAGCTTACTATAGTTTTTCCAACATTCATTTCATAACTAAGCATCCTTCAAATCCTAGCATCTTTATTCCCAGTTACTACCTTCTATTTTATAAACCAAGATATCATCTGCGCACATTTGAAAAGACTAATCCCTCGAGGTAACTGAGATTCATTTAAGAAGTTGGTCTCTCCTAACAAATATTTTTCCATACGCACCGGCCAGGGAATGAATCTTGGAGTATACTACATTTTATTATTATATGAGCTAGTAATAGTATGTTAGTTAGAATTAATCAATTATTATGCTTTCTTGGAGATTGAACTTCTAACATTCTTGGAGTATATATTAACAATTCAGAATACAAAATTTGCAACAAACTTTTGAATTTTGACCACGATGAAATTAACAAATAAATGTTAAATCTTTCAAAAGAAATCATCATTAAAAAATTATATAGATTGAAATTATGATTTAACTAAATAATTGATCGGAAAAAACGGTAATAATCGAGGAAAAACATAGAAGAAGAATTGAAACCCTAAAAAGATGAAAAATGAAAATGATGGAAGGAACAAACCTGAGGCGAAGAAGAAGAAGAAGAAGAAGAAGCCATATATAACAGTGTGTGTCTGTCGATTTTGCTCAGAAATTTAAACTTGTAAGAATACGCGTGCGTCTTTACCTGGGTGAAAAATAGACATATTACTTTTTACAAAGAATTTTTAAGTCTTTTTTGTTTCGATAAACTTTTTACCATGTTTTACACATATTTACGAAGATATCATTCAAAAATATATATTGATTTAAGTGTAGAGACTAAAATTACATACATAATAATTTTATAGGGACTAACAAGTGGCAAAAATGTTTAGAAGAACTAAACGTAGAAAATTCAAATATTTATAGGAACTAAAAATATATTTAACTCTTTAATTAATTTCTCATGTTTGGATACATATTTCTCTTGCAAGGGCAGCCTTATCACATGCTTCGCGAATTACTTTTGATGTTATTCCATCTTGTATCGCTACTATTATTTTAAATGAAATGTCTTAATTTTGCTTGCGTCAAAAAAAAAAAATCAATTCCTGCAATTTAGTCCTTAAATTATTAAAATATACTAAATATTTCATCAATTTAGTCTCTAAACTATCATTTTCACTCATGTTTTAAAAAGAATTGAAGGACTAAATTAATATATTAATAATAGTTTAGGGATTACTTAGGATTTTTAGTAGTTTATGGACTAAATTGAAGAGAGATTGATAGTTAGGGACAAATTGATTGTTTTTTCATTTTAAAATTTAAATTTACAATTTTCTTTCTTTGTGCGCTCTCGGAAATAAATATATGTTATGCACATAAAAATAAATCATAGATTTGAAGTTAAAAAAATTATATGCAACTATGGATGAATACTAAAAAGAATAAAAATTAGGTGAAGAATGTATAGGAACTAAATTGTTATTTGAAATTAAGTTAAGAGGTTATCGGAGAAATTTTCTTTAAAAATGTATTAACGGTGTAGTTTATAGTGCCTACTAAACAATCATGTATTCAATCATATCACCTCATGAAAATTGGTGTAAAATTAATTGGAGTTATCTTTGCTCCATTTTGTTTCATCGTAAGTTTTGTCGAGAAAACATGTTAAATAAAGAAGTGTCAAACAAAAGGAACTATAGAAAACCCAAGTGGTGTGGTTGAGCGCCATGAGGTTCATCCTCTCTTAATCAAGTGTTGAGGGTTCGATCCTCATCTGGGTATGGAACAACTTTAAATCTTTGGGCCAGCTATCCCACCCTTCGAGGTGCCTCCAATCTAACGAGGGAATAGTCACCGCATTCGGCGGTGATACCCGTGTCTCGACCAAAAAACAAAAGGAACTATAGAAAATCACATAGTTCCAAAACAAAAGTACAATACATCAAAAGCATACATCAATAACTGATCTTTATTCATTTGTTCTGAAAAATGAACATAGGAAATGTATGATTCAATCAACAATAAAACTTTGAACTTTTATTTTCTTACAACAATACCAAATTCATCACCACAAACAACACATTTAATTTAACATAAAGTTCTACATCATCTCAATCTGGCTACCACGCTTGTTCTTCTTCGTTGTCGCGGCGGCAACTTCAACATCTTCATACAAAGAACTTCCATATTTTGAACTTGAATTTTCAAGTTTATCACCTTGACCCCAAATTGCATAAGCTTCTTCACCATGAGCAGCTTCGTCACCGATTTCCATATCCTCTTCGGACATTCTCAAAGGAACGAAAAGACGAATGAAGAGACATATCAAACTAGTACTTATAACGTTAACAAAGATAACAAACAAAATTCCAATTAATTGGATTCCTATTTGTCTGAATCCAGTACTTGCCATGTTCATTTTTATTCCATAAAATAGACCAACATATTTATTATAAGCACCATAGAATAAAGCATTCAATTTTGGCTCAGCAAATAGACCAGTGAGAATTCCTCCAAGACTTCCTGCAATTGCATGAGTGTGTAACACTGCCATTGTGTCATCCACTTTTTGAAGCAGCTTAGATCTCTTGTGGATCACCATCATGGTGAACCATGGAATTGAGCCAGAAAATACTCCCATTATTAGGGCTGCCCATCCTTGAACGACTCCTAAATAAGATAAAATATGCGTATCAGGGTCGGCTCAACACTAGTAAATAAATTTTGTATTGTCTGAGAATAACTCAGTTGATAGGGACATCACATTATATATATAGAAGTTGTGGTTCAAATGAGACTTGATCTATGACTTCTGATTAAACTGAAAGAGACCTGAGTCATCTCATTCAGGCGCTTTTAAGTGAAAAATATTGACTACTATTATAAAAAATTACTAAATTATCCCCGTATATATTGGAAAACTAAGGAAAAATAAATAGTTAGAAGACTGAATGAAATATTACAAACCTGCAGCAGGGGTAATACAAACCAAACCAGTAATCATGCCTTGAACTGCGCCGATAACAGAAGGCTTTCTGAAAAAGATGACATCAAGGAAGACCCAAGTAAGCAAGCTAGTAGCAGTGCAAGCATGTGTGTTCAAGACAGCCAAGGAAGCATCTACGCCAACTGAGTAAGGATCCCCTCCATTGAATCCTGTCCATCCCATCCATAATAGTCCTGCTCCGGCGAGCATGAGTAGGAGATTGTTTGGTGGAAACCTTTCCCTGTCTTTGTTTAGGCGCGGTCCAACCTGCCAAATCATCATAATATATATGTACTCGTTAACAAATAGGACCATACGAACTTTTAAGATGACTTGGTGACCGAGGTGAATGAGTTACGAAGTGAAGTGAAAAAGAGGTCAGAGGTTCGATTCTCAGCAAAACTAACGATACTAATTACTATCATTGGCAGTTTACATATATAAAAAAATCATGACTAAGCTTACTTACCCAATAAGCAGCAGTGAAACCAGCAACACCAGAAGACAAATGAATAACATAACCACCAGAATAATCAATAATCCCCAACTTAGTCAAAAAGCCATTAGGACTCCAAATACTAAAAGCAGTAAAAGTATATGAAAAAGTGAGCCATAAAGGCACAAACAACATCCAAGCATAGAAGTTCATTCTTCCCAACAAAGCACCAGCTATCAAAATCAAAGTAATAGCAGCAAAAACACATTGAAAATAAACCATAGTAGCATTTGGAAAATTCCCTGAAAATGCTTTCTTGAAAAGATATACTTCATCAAGTGCAAGTCCTGGTTTTCCCCAAAATGGTAAAAGTTGATCACCAAATGACATTCTATATCCCCATACAACCCAACAGAAAAATACACATGCAAATGCATAGAGTGTCATGAATGCTGAATTCACTGCCCATTTTTTTTTAACCGCTCCGCCGTATAATATTATTAGTCCCGGAACACTTTGGAGACCGACTAATGTGGCCGCGACTAGCTGCCATGCATTGTCGGATTTGTTTAAATAGTCGGGATCAGTTGGTAATATAGACATTTTTGCTTAGTGATGATTAGTTTGTAATAGAGAGATGAATTATTTGGTGATATAGTGATGGATGAAAGTTCATATATATATTTGAAGGAGAATGTTTTGATTCTCACGACTAGCTGTATTTGTATAGTTTTTAATATTCATTGTGACATTTTCTTAGGCTATGTCGCTCATAATAATATTTATAAATTATTGAATTGAATATTAAAATTTATAAGCGGGTATTACAAGATATATTTTTTAACAGGATCATAAATTTTCACCAATCACAACATTGCTAATTATTATTTTGAACCTGAATTAATGTTTGTGGGTAAAAACTCGTAGCCACGCAGATGGAGAGAACGGTTTGATCTTGATTGGACGGGTCAGATCAAGTTTAGTATTTCAAATTATGCGAAGAATAAAAAATTACATTGCCTTTTTAACGATTTGATATGTCGACGTGGCCACGTCGTCCTGACTGACTAACTGTGGATTCCTACTAACGCAGGAATCCGGATTGTATTATATGTTAATGTTATGCTATCATCATACATACGAGTAGTATTCGTGTGCTATTTCTGTCTCCTATGGTTATTTTATTGATAACCAATGTTGTATATATGTACAAGGCCATTATAATATTCATAATCATCATTCTGTGTATATATATATATGCTGAAAACGGCTTATGTTGTTGTTGTTCTTAAAATGTCTTATTCTTATATTCTTACATTTTGAATATATTAATATACAATCAAAGTCAACGTTACATAGGGTGCCATATATCCACTATTGTTATAGACTTGCAGCTTTTTTTTAACTTAACTTGTTTTGAGGATTCAAAATACATTTGATCTCTACATATTTCAATTACAATAATAATATACATGGACAATAGTTTTTCTACGTTGTCAATGAAGTAAATTTAGTTGAGTAAATAGTTAATTCAATTCGCAACTAATATTATGATTAATTCAACTAAGTACATAAATTAACTGCAATTTTTAACATGAATTCAGTTAACCATCCACGCAACTGAATTAACCATATTTTACGTTGTCCATTGATTGTCCATTTATTAATGTTAGACTTAGAGTCTATTAATGACTAATGTGGATATCAGTTTGCAATAACTTAAACCAACTTAACAAAAAAGAAGAAACGACCTCTAGTTACTTGATGAAACTTGATGAAAGAGGCGATCTTGGGATATTTGTTAAAACAAATATCATGTTAGAGACCTTCATCACATTCATTAATTATTTTAATTATATAGGAATTATAGCAACACTTGCTCAGAAAACAACAATGGCATCACTAAGTAATTCCGGTAATGTAATGCTTAGTGCAAGTTTGGTATGACAAATTCAAGATAAACATGTCAAAATATTAGTTGATTATCGTTATTCTAACATTCCCACCGCGATGCCAAACATAGGTTTACTTAGGCATACATTGTTTGAGGTTATGCTTAACCCATTATCCAGTGTAATACATTGTCCAAAGATTAATGCTTGCTTTAGCACACATTATTTAAAGATTCTTCACATAAGGCTTGTCTAACCACTAGTTAAGTTCAAAATAAACTCTAAATAAACACACATAAGTATCATTAAAGTGTTAAGTGAAACAACCTGTGTTAAATTTATACAATTAAGTATCAATTAAATTTTTTTCTTCTTCTTTGCATTAAATTTCATAAGCTTTATCCACATAAGTAGTGATACAACTTGGAATTATATAATAGGTTAATCTTCAACACCATCAAATTTATTATAGCATACCTTATTGTTTATGGTCTACCAAATGTTGTCTTGATACAGTAGATAGTTAATCAACAATAAAATTCACATTCACACTCACATTAAATATAAAGTTATCATATTATTAATGAGCAACATAAACTAATGTATGCACTCATCTCTCTACACAAAATTGCCGATGGCTCCATTAGCCACAAACGCATACTAAATTACACTATTGTACAAATAACAATATATTTTACCATATCTTACTACCAAGTACCAACAAAGTACTTGGAAGATAGTATAAACCTAAAAACTCCAGTAACTTCTTCTGCAACACTCGTCTTCGGCAAAAGTCGTCTTCCTAAATTATCAAAAATTGAATCATGAGAGAAAGAAAAGAGAGATGATACTACATGGAGAAGTAAATTCTAAATAGCTAATCATGATTCGTCCAGCAGATGACTAAATCATACAAGAAAGCACTCCATTTTATACAACATGTGCTTAGTTTAAGGTTGTGAAAGAAAAAAGAATCGAAGATAATATAATACCGCACTATGATTTGTTGACAAAACATTAGAAGATTGCAAGAAGTAATTAAGCATATGGGTAAATTATATTAGCTTTAAGTTAGGATGTATGGCACCACACCAAGCCAAAAAAACAATAGAGCAGAAGTAATGTATTTCAATAACAAGAAATTTGAAATCAGTTAAGATAACTTCTTAACCAACACTTGCATAAAAACAATGTTAAATATTCTTGAAATAACTACGGATTTTTAGAAGTTCTCTAATTTAACTTGTTCATGAACACCTACTTATAAGGATTATTTATTTTTAAGTGAAAAACTAGGAACTTGTTTTTATTGAGAAGGTCCCATGAGCTAAAAGCAAATCCAAACAGACCCTTAATCTATAAATGTATAATATAATATACCCGACAAGAAACTAGATAACTCAATGTAGAAAAATTAATACCTGTGCCTTCACCAGTGCTCAGTATTGGCTGTCCAGTTTCTCCCTGCACCATTACTTCTACCCCAACCTGCTCTCCCGCCATGGTCTCCTCCATCCCTACCACCAACGTGATAGCCAATGTGCCCGGTATTGGCTGTCCAGTGCCTCCCTGTATCATTACTTCTGCCCCAACCTGCTCTCCCGCCATGGTCTCCTCCATCCCTACCACCAACGTGATAGCCACCTCTGCCACCACCTATACCCTGATTATCATATCTTATCTTCGGCTTTGCTTTTGCAACTGACAACCAATGATCTCCAATTGCAGTTTTATTAAGTTGTAGTGCTTTCTTATAGCCATCAATATCCTTAAAGTCCAAATGAGCAAACCTACAAAATTTTGCAATGAGATTGGAATGCAATACACATTAATTCTAGCATACAATATATTTTAGGAATTTCGTGCAACCACTTATCAATCATCTCTTACAAGCTTATATAGATATACCGTATATTATCCATCTGGAGATTGCTACTCTAGATAACTTACAAAATGTGAGCTACCAGAGACCAAGCAACGGCGGGCCTCATGCATAGCATTGAACCAATTTAATCTTTGAAAAGGCATGAACAAAATAGTTGTGTGAAATAGGTGAATTTATCCGGTTGAAGCATCACATTAAGAAAAAGTAATTCCTTACAGACAGCCAGTCCTTCACTCTAACGAATATGTAAATAATATCCTTAGTGCAACTAGTAATCTAAATTAGTTCTAGCAATAATATCCTTAGTGTAACTAGTAATCTAAATTAGTTCTAGTGAGCTATGGTTGATTATTCACCATCTAACAGCATGAGAAAGTCTTTTTACTGTCCCCTATATATAGATATAACAATGTTACATTTTCGCTCAAGTTGCAGCTATTGTGTTACATATAACCTCTTGGGAAACCTTGACACATACTAAAGAGAAAATGTTAATGGTAAAAAGAGAACACTAATAAAATGGCAATAAAAAGCAGAAATCATTCCTCAGCTTATATGATGAGCTGATACAACCAGAAAATATTTGGTATAAACAATATAAAATCATTTTCGTAAACAAGAAAATAATGTAATCAAGCAGGTGGTCCAAATAAATGAAAGTGTAATCCGGTTAGAATATAAAAAGAAAATGGAACTGAAAAAGTGTTCTGAGTTAAGATATCTAAAATATTCAATAGTGCATCACAAATTCCAGTAGAACAATAGCATACCCCTTAAAAGTACCAGAATCATGAAATCTTGGTAATGAGAGCCTTGTAATCTCTCCACAAGATTTGAAATGCTTAATCAGGCTGGCTTTTATCTGAAAGGCCAAAGTAGGCAATATTAACAGATCAATACCATGCAAATATGCAATGGAGAGAGATCAAGGAAATCTATTGGAGGAGCACAAATGCAACTGAATGAGGAAAAAAAATTAGCTACCTTATCTTCTGAAAGGGATGTATCAAATCCAATTACAAATATAGTTAGAGGCTGAAAACTTTCGCCCTTCTGGAATGAGCTGCTCGAGCTGTTTAAATTGTATTCAAGGAAACGGGAACGACATAAGACAAGATAATCTAATGAACCAACAGGAAAGATTAACTACTTGCTTGCTTGGGCAAGAAAAAAAAATGTTATTTTAATTGAAAAATGAAAACATGTTTGAAAATATTTATAATAATATAAAAGATTATCAACAAAAATATTACACAGAGATAAGTTTTTTTTTTTAAAAAAATACACCATAGAAAAGTAACACAAGAATAAAGCTTTAAAATGTTAAACAAGCATTGTTATTCTTAACATTGACTAATATTGTATAAAAGCGAGAGGAGAACACAACGCATATATATAAAAACTCTTTTTTAAAACTTGTCCGAAAGCATCGTAAACAAAAAGTGCACATAACAATTACCTTCTATTGGGGCAGCATTCACCGTCTTCTGGAGCTGTACCAACTTTAATGGGATGGTTCATTAATCTTGTGTTATCCAACTCAAGAGCCTATGATGAGAAAAGCAAATTGATTATTGGCTTACTTTGTCTTTGCACGGATAAATGATTCAGCGTTATAAGCAAAGAGCATGCATGAGTGATAAAAACTATGAGAGAGCCTAGACATACCAAATGTCAACCCTCCGTTACATAAAAATTAACCGCTATTCAAAATCATGGGGTTGAATGATGCATGTAGCAATACATACCTAATGAGAAAAGGCTTGCTTGCTATTGTATTATGCACATATATGGAGGATATCTTTAGGATATATAACCACGGTGTAGGATAAGAAGCAGTATACAAGTTGCAACTTAAGAACCAGTTAACACAACTTACCATAGCCCGTTTTAAAAAAGCTAACATGAACTTATATGACAACACTTGGTCATTTCACATGCCGAAAAAGGATATATTTACAGATCACAAGCAACAAAAAATTTAAAAATACCACAGCAATCCTACATATTGGATCTTTGTTATTTGAGGTAGGTAAAATACATTTTTTACAGAACTGATAAGGAGGAACATCCCCTTTTCCTTTGCATAGTTATGCACTACCACTTTAACATGATATATAACCACATTTATGATGCGAATCCAACATTAGATTCAAATGATAGGAATCCACTCGAACAAAACCATGTTCTGATATCGTACCTTTAGCTACGCCAATAATAACAAAGCCCCAACCACAGCTAAAATACTAGGAATGAGAAGGACATCACAATAAAATCAACATATTCAAATTTTGCTCGTACTAAACAGGAAAAGTATAGCTTTCAAAGGTACAACTAACTGTGGAATGCCAGTAGCAGTTCTAAAATGATTTGTACAAACTACACAAGGTCAAAAGGCTTGCCTTTTCTGCTGCTTCGGCGGTGGCAAATTCAACATCCACATGGAGACGGACATCAACAACTTCTCCACAATCTTTGAAAATATTTTCACTGAAAACATTTGAAATTAGAAAATTAAAACAGATAATAATCAACAAGAACCAGAAAGAGAATTAATACATACATTTCAGCCCGTTCCACATCGAATGACAAATTTCTAACACATATTGTTTTTGATGCATCATTTTTCTCTTTTCCGGTAGATGGGGTTTCAGGCTGCAAAATTCAAGGAATAACCATTATATCACTGATTTAATATTTTACATTGCAATAATAGAGGATATTGGTCCATTACAACTTTATTCTCAGAAGAGGCAGCATCAGACATTTCTATATCCTTAACATCCTTTGCACAAGTCAACTACACTCCAATAAAGACGTTAACTTGTTAGCAGCATTGATAATTGATAAGTAGTTAATATACAGATGAAAAAAACCGAAAAAACCATGTGAATATGCAAAAAAGAGAGATTTGCCCAAACTAATATGAAAATGATGCAACAAACTAATATCAAAGAGAAAAAATTACTTTGTTTTCTGCAAGGGATGTATCAAAACACTTTGCAGGTACAGTTTGAGACTGAAATTTTTCATCCTTGTGGAATGAGCTGCTCCAGGCCCAGCTGCTTAAATTACTAAGGAAAGAGAAATAGGAAGATGTTGGCATAAGGGAAAATGTTGAAACGAATCAATAGAAGATAATAAAGGCTGTGCTGATTATGCTTGAAAAAATACCTTGAAAATCAAAAAATGTGTACAAACGATTTTACAACTAACTCAGTTTCTAAATCTAAATCTAAATAAACACCTCAGAAACGGCGGTTTTAGTATTTATCAAAAAACAATAACAATTAAAAAAAGATATATCATCATAAAGGTTCTTTTTTCCCTTGAAGCTTACACAAACTTTACAAGCAAAAAAGAGAAAATAAATAATTACCTTCTATTAGGGGAATATTTACCCCTTTCCAAAGCTAAACCAACAAACATACGGCGATTAAAAAATATTGTCTTATCCAACACAAGAGCCTACAATTAGAAAAGAAAATTGATTCTTAGCTAAATAAGTCTTTGAGTTGAAAAATTCAACAAGTGTAAGCATAGATGATGCAAGAGGCATAGCAACACAAGAACCACACACACACACATACACACAACATATATTGGATTAATATGAAACTGCTAAAATTTTATTGCTTTTTGGCAGTTCTAAAATGACTTGTATGGTCACAAGTTTTACCTTTTGTGCGGCTTCTGCTGTTGCAAACTGAACATGTCCATAGCCTTTAAACCTCCCTTCATGATCTGTATGGAGACGAACATCCACAATTTCTCCACAATCTTTGAAAAGATTTTCCCTGAAACAATATAAAAATGAGAATAATGACACAATAATTCATTAGCACCTGAACAAAAATATATACATATACAGACATATCAGCTCGTTCCACGGAGTATGACAAGTTTCTGACATATATGGTCTTTGATGCAGCATTTGTTTCATTTGGTGTAGCAGGGCCATATATGGTCTTTGATGCAGCATTTGTTTCATTTGGTGTAGCTGGGCTTTTAGGCTGCAAAACTCCAAAAAATAACACACAACTGATTAGCAAATTGAAATTACAGGAAGAAAGGATATGGGCCATTTACTACTCTTGTTTCTATGGAAGAAGCATCAAACATCTCCATGCAAATGCAATATTTACTGATAAAAACACCAATTTAACCATGAAAATATGAAATAGGAAGACCTTCATGCAATCATGTGCAGGAATATATGCAACAAATAAATATGATAGAGAAAAAATCACCTTGTTTTCTACAAGGGATGCGTCAAAACCCTTTACAGTAGGAGACTGAAGATTTCCACCCTTATGGAATGAACTGCTTAAGTTGCTAAAATCATTAACAAGGAAATCAGAAGATGTGGCATAAGACAAGATATTTAAACAAATGATATCAGTAACATATTTGGGGCTAGTTTGCTTATGATTTGAAAATTTCCTTTTTAATTTCAAACCAAATGTCCTATATCCAAGGAAAGGATTGAACCTGCACATGCCTATTGTAGGGAGTTTTACCACACATTTGTAATGGTCTAATAGAAAAGATTTCACGAAAAGCATGTTTCTTAATTAAAATAACATGTTCCCAAATCTTATAACAAATGATTAAATTTAATAAGTTAAAAAAAATAGTAAAAACATAATCTTCTTCAACGGAGTTTTTAGTGCTTAAACAGCCATATTGTTGTACTATAATTTAATCAAACACTATATGCAATTCAAATTAATTACCTTCTATAGGGGGGATATTCACTCTTTTCTACAGCTATACCAACTTTGATGTGACGATTCAATAATTCTGTATAATCCAATTCAAGGGCCTGTGATTATTAAAAAAAAAAAACTGACTCTCAACTCTATGTCTTTGCATAGATCAAGGGTACAGCAAACATACCCATATATGATGCAAGAACCATATCAACACAAGCAATGTGTACGAGTATAAAAGAAAACCTAGGCATATCAGTGTCAACACCCCACAAAAACTAAATGTTATGCAAAGACACGAGGTTGGATGGTGTATATAGTCAATGGCACCTACTAAGAGTACACTAGGTGGTTATTGTATTATGGACAAATATAGAGGATATCACAGTGATAAATGACCAGCATAACAAGCAGTATAAAAGTTGCAACCAGTGAACCTGTTAAAATAAAGTACTGCTGCATATAAAAAGGTACAAAGTTATACGACAATACTTGTTGCCTGGATGCGTCCACTATTGTACCACATTATTAAAATTAAAATGCATTGCATCACATTACTTAGTAATTAAAATAAGTAAAATATTTACAAGATGTGCAACAAGTCTTTTAATAAGATAATTGCAGAGATTTCCCCTTTTCAATTGCACAGTCACACAATTATAATTACATAGTTAGAGTCATAAATACAAATAATCAAAATTGCCCATATTACTTAATTATCTTATTACCAATACCATAGTTAAAATAATTATAACAACATCAATATATTCCCTTGCAATACTAGGAATGAGAAAAATATTAAAATAAACTCAAATTGTTCAAATTTAACCCTAAGTGTGTAGGAAAAATATATGGCATTGTTGCTTCTAAAGGTAAAACTATCTGTGAATTGTTTTTTTGCTGTAAAATGATTTGCACAGACTACATAGCATAAACACTTACTTTTTGTGCTGCTTCTGCTGTTCCAAACTCGACATGTCCAAAGCCTCTAAACCTCCCTTCACGATCTAAGTTGAATCGAACATCAACAATTTCACCGCAACCTTTGAAAATATCTTCCCTGAATAATTTTGAAATTAGAAAAATATTCCAAAACATAATCGACAAGTTAGGTGAAAAATAATACATACATATCAGCCCGCTCCACGCTATATGACAGGTTTTTAACAATAATTGTCTTCGATTTAGCATATTTCTCGTTTAGACTGACTGGAGTTTCATGCTGCAAAAAACACAGGGAATAACATCACATAACTTATATGATGATTTACATTGCAGGAAGAAAAAACGGTCAATTACGACTTTTGTTTCAGTGGAGGCAGCATCAAACATTTCTACATCCTTAGCCTCTTCCATGTCTGCTATGCCTCAATGAGTATAAAAAAAGGACTTTTCAGCAGCCACGGGAAAATATATTACGAAATGCTTACCTTTTCCTGAGGTGTTTTGGAAACTTTTTCCTCAATTTCTTCCTCGTTGTACTCTATACTCTCCAAATCTTCGGGCTGCAATGAAAAGAAAGGAGCCAAGATAGTAAAATACTGATAAAAAAACAATTATTTTCACAATGTTCAAGATACTGACTTTTTTAACCATGTGCGATGTGTCACGTTTAAACCTCATCAGCACTACCATGGTCATCATCTAAACTATCAGTATGACTAGAAGTGTCCATTTTAACAGTTTCTAAATCATTTTTTCAGTATCAGATGAAGCATTCATCTCAAAAGAAAAAATACGATTGAAAAGAAAATAAAAGATACGGACAAATAACAAAATACAATGATAAATATAGCAGGTAAATGCTGGTTGAGTTGAGCGCATATTCTATACACGAAAACTTCCATCTCTATCCCTCAGCATATAATGGATCAGTTTTGTATGCATGCATTAACTACTGTTGAACTTCCAGATCAAATCAATACACCAAACCATCCCCCACCCACCTACAACTAAATGAGTCCTGATGAAGTCGGATTAGTTCAAGCATATCTAGAGTACCCGACAAACTAAAATACATCTATTTTCTTCTGACTGAATTATACATGAACGTAGAAAATCATTGACTTTTCAAGCATTAACCAACGTACATATATTACAGCGCAAGAATCAACCACCAACAGTAGTCAATAATTCATTACTTACATTATCCTCTCCAAAGCTTCTGTGAGAATCAGAATCTGAATTACCATCATCATCATCCAATGATTTCAAAGTACCGCAACCAGTAGCAGATTCGTTTTCAGCTTCAAATTTCTGAACACAAGGCAAGCAAAAAATCATAACCAAAATCAATAAAACAGTAGTATAAAATATATTTTTCTAAAAATATATCACTATACAAATATTAGAATGATACTATTACTAAAGCTTTCATAAATTATAATGCATAGCTTGAGAAGCTAAATACTCGTAAAAAATATACCTTATCATGTTCAGAATAATCTGAATTAATTCCCTCCTCATTCTCTTTCTCAACAACCTTATCTGTCTTCTCCTTCTCTGTACTCTCTTCCCCCTGATCTTCATCCTCACACTCCATTTTGCCTATATAAAATTTATTTTATTTTAAATTAAACAAAACCAGTGCACTGCATAAACTAAACCCTTTGGCAAAAAATCAAAAACCCTAAAACCAAATTGAGAAGGAAAACAAATAAATTAGGGGAAAATTAAAATTACCAATTTTTGGATAATCTAAATTAACCTCTTCCTCGTTCTCTTTCTTTCCAACAACATCATCGATCTTCTGCTTTTTTTTAATCACTTCCCCCTGATCTTCATCCTCACACTCCCTTTTGCCTATATAAAATCATTTTATTTTTAAATTAAACAAAAACAGTGCATAAACTAAACCCTTATGCAAAACATCAAAACCCTAAAATGTAATTGACAAAGGAAAGCAAATAAATTAGTCTTTGCAATTGCGCCGCAGAGGATATCCAGTTCAAATCAAATGCGGAAAGCAAATAAATTATGGGGAAAAAAATTAAATTACCAATTTTTGGAGGTGGAAGTGCATTATCACAGACCTACAAAAAAAGGGGAAAACAAGTTTAGATTAATTGAAATTGAAATCAGAGAATTCATAATGAAAATTGAAAGTGATTAAGGAAAAAAACACACTTCGGGTTCAGATTCATTGGCCATTGAGATGAATCGAAGGTGAATTGGGGCTGATTGATCTAGCCGTTAGGGTTAGGGATTTGTGGTTAAGAGTAACTGGCGCCAATGCTATACGGTGCGTTTTTGTTCTTCAGTTCTCTGATTCATCCAATCCAAAGATTTTAATGGAAGAACTAATGACTAATTAATCTTTTTTAATAGTTATTATGATTAAAGTTTAGGTAAATTTAATTTGGAGATGACTATGATTAAAATTTAGGTGAGTTGAATTTCGAAGTTTGGCGATGATTCTAGACTACAATTTTGATCTTTTGTATGACTTATCAAGTAGATTTGGATCAGGTTTCGTGAGTCTAAGTCAGCGGTAAGATATTTAGTGTATGTTTGGTATCACAGTGAGAGTGTCAGAATCACCGTGATTATGACACTTTACCGTGATATCAAACATAGTTTTACATGTAAAGTGTAAGGACTGAATTCCAAATTCTAAATACGTATACGTCTGCTGATTCATTTAACTGGTGAAATTCTAACCACTAAATTATTTGAAAAAAAAATAGATTTGAATCTCTCTCTCTAAGTTTAAGTTTGAATTCTATCTCATATTATAAATGAGAGAGAATGAGAAATAGCAACCAAAAAGAGGAAAGATGAGACTTGAATAAATAGTAAGGTATGTGATGTTTCCTCCCTAAAACTACATAAAATTTAAACTCAAATTCAAAAGTAAACAAGGAGAGTTGTAACAAAAACAAAGTTTGTTATTTTAGTTGGTAGTTGAACATGGTTTTTGTTTCACTAATTTGTGGTTTGTTTGATGATTGTTTTATCATGTAACTTGGTTATCTTAAGATGATATATTGTTATTGGATGAGATATTACAACGGGGTGTTGAAAAAAATATTAATTTAATAGTTGAAGTATTATAATGGTATGTTGAAAGAGGTGTTGAAAGTGAGGTAAGAAAATCAAAAAACATGTAAGAATTAAGCACACGAGTAAAAAATTTCACTCCATTCACAAATTTATTTATGTGACGAATTTTTATTGATTGTTAGATAAGTTATCATCGGTTCTTCAATGGATAATCCTAGAAAGAACAAAAAACAATTGAATTGATCGTGTGTATGGTTGGTATTGGTGTGGGGGCTTTAAGGTTAGTGTTGGGTGTGTTTCTAAGGAGGATTTGTTTTTCATGTAATTTTTTAGTGTTCTTACAAGATTGTATTATTCTTGTGTAGATTTGTTTTTTTAGTCTTATATACAATTTGGTGTTACTATCTTATTACATGTATTATTCTCTAGTTGTGGTTGTATGTTGTTTTCAAAGGTGAAGGGAGTTATTTTTTTTTTTTGTTAGGTAGCCTAGTGGCTAGAAAATCACCCCTTAAAGGTGAATAAGTGGATGTATCCAAGTTCGAACGCGGATCCCTGCACTTTCGTGCAATATGTCCAACCAATTGAGCTAAACTCATAGAACAGGTGAAGGGAGTTATTGTTTGTGGTGTCGAATCTATTTGCGATGAATAATAAAAAACAATAGTAGTATTAATCTTACTAGTCGGATAAAACCCTAAAATCAAGTTAATATAAGGGTAACTTACATTTACATCTCTTGAATTCTACCTAAATATCATAAACACCCCTCTAATTTTCAAAATGCACTCACCTTCCTTCATTACTCATTAGAACGTCGTCAAATTGTGCTTAGTGAAAACAGTGCTTAGTGAAAACAACTGAACTTGTTGTTATCTTCTTCTACATGCTCCCCTAGCGAAACAACTTGTGAGCTCATTCTTCTACCTTGCACATATATACTTGCTATGTGTGTTTTGTGCCTCCATTTATTCGTCGAAACTAATCTTATGGCATTGCCCTATATTTGGTGACATGTTTACACAATTAATTTGAAAATAACTCTATGCGTTTTAAGTAGATTATATTGATAGTCGAATTAAAATATTAAGTTCAACAATAGTCGCAGTGATAATCAGAGATTAAGATATTGATGAACGACTGAGATTAAGATTGGATGAACAACATGAGAAAAAGAGACGGAGGATCTAAGTCCCAAAAAATTTAGCGGGGGCATTTGCCCCATGTCTTCCAAATAGATCCATACATCCATCCATCTAATGATAATTTATTACACATAGAAAATAAACATAATATCAAACCAAAGAAAACTACAGAGTCATAATTCTCTTTATGCATTGCTACATTACTTCACCAATATACTAGTAAAGTTTATTCAAGAATATTGATTACAAATTACAACATATTAATCCAAGTAAGAAAAATCCAGAGCAAATGACATAGCTGAGATACCACTGCAAACAATATGAAATTTGAAAAATCCAGAGCTCATGCACAAGTGTTGCAATTCATTTTCAGTTCTTTCCTTTCCACCATGTATTAGAAACATGAGATTGTCAATGGCACAAGCATGTTAAGAGATAAAGCATGGAAGAGTCTGGATTTATATAACCCAAAACAATCACTTTTCCATGTTTTGGAAAAGCTTTGTGACAATTTCTTAAAAACTTCACATTCTTCATCTGCCCAGTTGTGGCATACAAGCTAAAATGAACAAAGAAAAAGTAAATAAATGTGGTTAGGACAGATTTATAAGTTGCATTTAAAAGTTACAAACTTTTTATTTAGTGGCTATTTTAGAGACAAAAAATAATCGATACAACAGAGACTGGTTTAGAGAGCGAATCCTTAAAATTATTGACCGAATCCATATTGGTCTCTAAATCAATTGAAAGAGCATTTTAGAGAACAATTTAAAGACTTATTTATGATTTTTTTCACATACCGAGTTTAAATTTAAATATGAACTCTCTAATATTACTCACTAACCTATAGTAAGATGGCATCACCGTTGGAATACATCCAAACATATCTTCTTCAACATGTTCTATCCCTTACCATCTTTATCATATGCAAAATATTGATCAATTGAAGAGAGCAAAAACCCTTTCTCTTTTACCATCTTCATTTGTACAAATTGAACAAATGAGAAGAGAATAGCTAGCCAACACAGTTAACATGCATTGATCAAGCCTATCAGCCAATTCAGTGTATTGATTTGGAAGCTGAGAAGCAATTTCAGAAGCAGAGACACAAGAATTAGCACTTGAACGTTGTAACTTAGCTATGATATCAAATAAATTGAGATCAATGGTGGCATTAAGGATTGCGGGAAAAACACGACTAAAACATAATAAGTTAATAACAATGCAAAGAGGTAATAAGCATCGTCGACTTTTTCTACCTCAGCGGGAAGCTGAGTTTGTTTAGAGTTGGAACTCACTTTAACTAGGTTTGGTATTCTTGTTTGGAGTTGGAACTCACTTTTTCTACCTCCCTAAATACACGACTCCTTCTCTGACAAATTGGCCACAAGCAAATGTAACCAATTCCCTATTCAGCTCACTTGTTGGACTTAGGCCCAAAATGGGTATTTAACAATAATGGACCACGGTATCTTAATGTGAGTGTTTCTCTCCAATCCTAAGTGTGATTGCATTGGCTGCACTCCAAAATTGGGCATGGCAGGTTCCTCGGACTTTTTGTCAGAGGTTATCAAGTTGGCTAATTTGAGTCCACAGGTTATTGATAGAGGCTTAATAAATCACCATTCTATCATTTCATATTATTGGCAGGAAAGTTTGGTGTTCTTAACTAGTTTACATATCTATTTGAGCCAACCAGAACCAAACATAACATCACAATTCACTTCATATACCAATTGGAGACAATTAATTCCACTGAAAACACTGAAAACAAGAACTAAACTTTATTTGACAAAATACTTACCATAAGTGTATCATAGAAGTGTTTATGTAAGGCATTATTGCTTCCACTGATATGACAGTCTTGAAATGCTTGCAGTCAGTTCTAAAATGATATACAGAAAGTAGAGACTAGACGAAGTAACAAAAGCTTTCATTTTACGCTTCTTCGAATGTGGCAAACTCAATACGTCTACGGCCTCTGAACCTTGCTTCAATTCTGGATCTGTATGAAGAAAAATGTTTAGCAATTTATCCACAATCTTTTAAGCAATTTTCCTTAAAAAATTAGACTGAGTAAAATAGTACAAAAAATAATTGACAAGCACCTACACGAGATGTATATAAATATCCGCTCAATCCACATTGTATGCCCGGTTTCAAACATTGATGTCTCTGATGCATAAAGCACTTTGTTCTTTCAGAGCACCTATGAAAACAAAAACAAACAAAAAAACTGAGTAATAATATCATATCACTAATTTGACATTTTAGTATTTTGCATTACGAGAACCAAGAAACAATAATTTCACATAAATAGCACAATATTTCTTAATGAAAGGCTTAAAATCTTCACTTCACCTCTTTTGAGAACACTAACAATGTTGCAACTCCAATGATGCCATTTCATTGCGAAGCTGAAGAGCCCTTTCACAATTGCCCTTCTTCGTGTGACCAGCTATCAATGTCTCATATATAGTCACATTTGGAGCCAATGACCGACCTTTCATAATCCTTAAATACTTCTCCGCATCTTCAAGCTTTCCAAGACGGCAGAAACACTGAATCATCGACGAATAAACAGACAATCCAGGACACATAGACTTATACTCCATTTCGTAATATATCTTAAGAAATCCTTGAACCTCGCCATTTTGTGCATAACCATCTATCAAATGAGAATAAGTAACATCACTCGGCAAAAACCCTTTATCTAACAACACAGTCAAAATATTATTCACCTTCTCCACATCCCCATTCTCACACAGCTTCTCAACAACCTTATCAAAAGACGAACAACTAGGAACAAATCCAGCACTCAACATTTCCTCGAATACACTCCAACACTCATTCAGCCGTCCAGAATCCGCACATCCAACAATAACACATTCAAAAGTCTCACCATAAGCCCTTAACCCCTTCCCTTCCATTTCCCTCAACAATCCAATCGCTTCATCAATCCGTCCCTTCTCACAAAACGCTCGTATAAACGACGTATAAACAAACGAATTCTCACTAAAACCTCGTCTCACCATCTCATTATACATCTCAAAAGCATAATCCAAATCCCCTAACCTAACTTTAACATGAATAATCAACGAGTAAGCAACCGAATCAACAATCAAATTCTTCTGCAACAATCTCTTCAACAATGTAACTAACTTAACCAACTCCTCTTCTTCTCCCTCTTTTTCCAACATTCTCAATATCAAACTCGAATTAACAATAATCGCAGGCGAATGCGAATTTCGTTTCCCAATAATTCGATCCACGGAATCAACATTCCTTTGTAACAACCCTTCTTTACAAAGTGCATCAATCAAAATTCTCAATGTAACAACATTAGGGTAAATTCTTTTCCCAATCATGTAACCGTAAACCTCCCAAACCGTTTCAAAACGGTTACACCTCTGAGCAACGTGAAGCAAAACATTGAAACTCGATAAACCAACGCAAAATCCATTTTCATCGACATAACGGCAAACAGCAAAAGCAATGTCCGTTAATCTTGCTTTCGCGTAGGTTTTAATTAACAGATCAAAAACCGGACGGCGAGAATGAGAACCGGGGAGAACATACTCAGAAGTGTTTACGAATGAATCGACAACCGCATAAACCATATGGATTTGGGCGTTTTTGTTAGCAAGGGATTCGAGTAATGCTTTAGCATCAGTTATTAAATTTGCCTGGAGTAAAAGATTGATGGTTAAGGAGTAAGTTGGAAGTGTGTGTTGAAAATGGTGTGTTTTGGTGGACCAGTGGAAGAAAGCTAATGCGTTTTTTGCATCGGTTGGGTTTTTGAGTTCTAATAAGATTTGTTCTACTAATGATGGGGTTAATTTGATGGAAGTGAATTTTTTAGTTATGGTGTCCCAGTTTTGTTTGGTTCTGAATGAATTGGAGATTAAGGTGACAATGTTGTTGTTGTTGCCGTTGTTAAATTTCAATGTTGTTGATGAGATGAAGGTTGTTTGTAAGTGGGGTTTGTGAAAATTGAGTCTGGTTAAGAGTTTCAAGGGTTTGGAAATGAAACTCATTTCTGTCTGTTCTCTTCTCTCGCCCCCTACACTCTAGTTTTTTATTTTTTGATCAAGTAGCCTAAGTGGGTTGTTCGGGGTTCGAACCCCAGCTTCCGCATATATAATGCGATGTCCCTACCAATTGAGCTAATCTACTATATATCTACATCTACTATAAACATAAGAAGTTTATACTACACTTCTCATATTCGCTGCCACATCATCGAACTCAAGGACAAATTCATCTACTGAGGCTGTTGTCCCAGAAAATCTCCGTCATTAGACACTTACGCCGCTACAAAATCAATTGTCACAATGAAAAAGTCTTCTTTGCAGCTTCTAAAATCTAAAGTACATAAGAACAACTTTCATTTCCCTCTCACTTCTCTCTATTCTCTCCCACTACTCAATAAACCAACTTCCTAAACCTAATAATACCTATCTTATTTCATATCACAACCAACCTTGCAAGAAATGTGTTTTTTTCTAAAATTGCAGAAATTTTTTGAACCTAAAATTGAAATATAAAGTTGTTAGAGTATAAAATTGATTACGAGGAAAAACCTTGAATCTGGAATTTGATCTTTCAAACTGAAAAAGGGGGAAATGATAGCCGCGACGGTGAAGCAGCGAGGAAGGAAGATAGCGAGATGAAGATAGCGAGATGAAGATTGAGAGAGGTGACAGAGAGAAAAAGAATAACCGGTCTATGGGAAGAAGATGAGGAATCTAAGCCGGCCCATTTAAACCTATTCATAAGGTTTTCGTTCTGGGTTTTGGAGGGGAAGGGAAGACTTATTTAAAATTTTTGTGTTCGCAAGTTGGAGCTGAGTTTCTTCAACTCCTCTCTCCTCCTGCCATTCTTCAACAGTTTTTCAACAATGTATTGGAGTGATTTTTATTGTTTGTGATAGATCTTCAACTATGCATTGTACATGGTCTTATTCTTAACTCTATAAATTAAAAATAAAGATTAAATTATAATTGATATATTACGTTAAAAAAAATCCACAAGATATATAATAAAAAAAAACTAATGAGTAGTAAATTTTAAAAAAATTTGTTATCAAAAGAATAAAAAATTAAAATTGAGGATCATTTTGTGAGGATAATCTAATGAGTAGGATTTTTTTTAGTCAGGATAATTTAAAATTTTAATAAAAAAAAGAAGATTATTTTGTCAACATAATAAATTACAGTGAGATGGATCAATTTAGGTGTTCATATTTAAAATTAAAGTCCGCACTATTTATTCCTGAGTTAGTAGGTTGGCAAGCCGATTTGTCAAACTCTTTTTCTTAATTTTATTTTATTTTTCAACAACATGTAACAAAAAATAACTAAAAATTTGACAAATACAAACCACATAATAAAATTATATATCGTAAACTATTTCAACATAATAAAGTTTTAAAATAAAATTAGATTGAAAATAAATTAAAGTTTATATTTCAGTGCACTTGATTGGGTTTGGATCAGTATTGTTATTCTTCAGTGGGGTGTGTTTAGCATTACTAATAAACTAGGAATGTTGAGGTAATAAATATCTAATTTGATATGTCTCATTACTATATGTTATGTTTTTCATTTTTCTTTTTTATAATAAATGAAGTTGATAATAAAGGTGCACAATTTAATGACGTGAGCTTTAAAAAATCTATTTTATTTAAGCAAATTTTGATTGTTGATTTAATTTATCTTATCGATTAAATATTAAAGAAATTTTGATTGTTAATACTGGAGAGGATGTTGTTATGAACGTAAAATATATCATTTACTCTTCAAAGCCCTCAAGCTATATGCATTCATTCGGCAGTTGGTTCTTTAAAAAGTGTCACACTTTGCCAACCAAATTCTTCTAGGAGCACTTATGAGGGACTGTTTGAAATTCTGTCTTTATCTGGTTCATTCACGCCAAATAAAAGTGGAGGAACGCGAGGCATATCAGTGGCATGAGTGTTTCTTTAGCAAGTCCTAATGGACGTGTTGTTGGTGGAGGAGTAGCTGGTCTGTTAGCGTGGTTGCAAGCCCAATGCTGGTAGTGGTTGGTAGTTTCATGGTAGGAAACCAACATCACAAGCTAAGAAATCATAAACACTACCACCCACTATGACTTGCAACCACTAACAGACCATCTACTCTTCCACATGCCACCTGATCTGCTTCGCGTTCCTCGACTTTCATTTGGCGTGAATGAACCAGATAAAGATAGAATTTCAAACAGCCCCGCATAAGACAAAGTGACCCAGAAGAATCGGGCTGACAGAGTGTGTGGCACTTTTTAAAGAGCCAACTGCCGAAAGAATGCTTATAACTTGAGGGCCTTGCTAAGCAAATGATATATATTACTTTCATAGCAACATTCTCTCCAGTATTAACAATCAATATTTCTTTAATATTTAATCGATAAGATAAATTAAATCAACAATCAAGATTTGCTTAAATAAAAAATATTTTTTTAAAGCTGAGATGGTTAAATTATGCAGTTTTATCATCAACTCCATATACCTTAACAAAGAAAAACATATATAACATAAAGTAATGAGACATATCAAATTGGGTATTTTATTACCTCAACATTAAAAAAAATATTATAGTAGTAGCTTTGTTGAATTATTTATCAATCTTTACTTATTATTTGTTTAATAAAAATAGTTTCTATGCATAAAAAAAAATAAAAATAATTTATATAGCACCTTACATGAAAAATGAGGCTTTAAATTTTTATAAAAATGCAATTTTAGTTTAAAAAAAGAAGGGCAATAAACCTGAGGAAAATCTCTACGTAAAGATTCAAGAGTTATATATCCATACTCTTCAGTGAAAATTGTGTTAAAATAGGATTCGATGATCACCTCGACCGTATAAGCTCTTCTGCCGGAAGACGATTCACGTTTATCCATCTGTGATTTCTCATTGTTTGAGGCATTTGAGGCGTTCAATCCTAAAAATTCAAGTGCACACATTTAATTTTTTTCATTAATTGTTGAAATAAAGTGAAAAATGAGAGAGTGACAAGGAACAACACATGGTGAGAAAACATACAATGAAGTGAAATGAGAAAGAGAATTTGAGATGGAGTTTGAACTTTGGAGCTCTAATGTGTTCACCTTTTTACACACACATATATACTACTATAGTCAATCATTCATTTATTATTTGGACTGTTTTTGAATGTATTATTAGGAATCCAGTCAAATAGTTATTATTACAGTCAAAGTTACTACTTTTTTCTGTCCTAAATATTTGGTCAAATAATGAATTTGATGATTAAATGTCTGAAGACTGTTTTTGAATGTAGTATTAGGAATTCAGTCAAATAGTTATTATTACAGTCAAAGTTACTAATTTTTCTATCCTAAATGTTTGGTCAAATAATCCATTTGATGATTAAATATTTGGTCTAAATCAGATACATCAATTATGTTTGACCAATTTTTTCTTATATTTTAAGACGGAAGCAATATTACTTTTTTGTTATTATTAATTTATGCATTTATGAGCATAGTTACTACTATGTTTTGATTTTATATTTGTTTATTTGAATTTTCTCAAGTCAAGTCAAATTAATGTTTAAGAAATTGAATAGCTCTAATTCTTAATTCGTTGAATGGGTTAATAAGTTTTTACCCTTTGCAATATTGATAAATTTCAATTAATCTCCCGTAAAATTCTTTTAATGTCAAAATTTTAGTATTTACCCCTTTGTTGTTGACTTTTTATGTTGACGTGACAATTGATTTTTTTGCATATCACATCAGTAAGAAGTCAATAGAAAAGGATTAATGATAAAATATTCACATTATAGAAGATAATTATTTTTTGTAAAGGGGATAAATCAAAATCACAAACATTGCAAGGATAAAATATTCCTTTTTTGATCTTTTGAATTTTTCTTATTTTGGTTTATTATCATATAGATACAAAGTTTTTTCTTGTAGTGGGCGATGACTAATCTTCGTAGAATTATTCCCTCTAATAGAGTTTGTTGGCTTATATCCTTACTTGTCTTATGTTTTCGTAACAAATTTTTACCATTTTAGTAAAAAAAAAATTTGCCATATCATCAACATTTATTTTGTCAAAACAAAAATACTGAAATTTTACGTTGTAATTATACTATATTATTAATTTATTATCAATAGAAAATAATTTTTATTGCAAGTTAATATAAAATAATTACTACATTTTGTTATGCATAATTTTATTTTTGCTAAGTTAAATAAACTGATATTTGTTCAATAATGTGAATTTGTGTTTTTAATTTTGAAATTGTTAATTAATTTTTTTAATTTACACATTAATTTATGGCATTCTAAGAATTATATTAAAATTAAAAATACATTAAATTAAAAAAATTATATTGAATATTGTTAAGTAATTTTTATGCACATTGAAAATATTTAATTAAATTTTTGTAAGGTACTCCCTACGTTCCTTTTTATTTTTTGTTTAAGAAAAATATATTTGTTTTTTAATTATTCGTCGTTTGGCAATTTATGTTATATTTTGCTTATTATACCCTCTTTCTTAATTTTTGTAACAAAGTTTGTTTTTTTTTTTAAATAAAGTTTGTAACAATTTTATTGTGGTTTTAACTTGTTTGGGAAGAAAAAATGTGTGTGAAAAAAAATGAATCAATTGGTGGATATATTACAAAAAAAAGGTATAATAAAAAGATAAGATGCAAAAATACACCTTTCTAATTTGATTTTTTTTCTTTTCTAAAACAGTAAATAAAAATGAATGGAAGGAGTATATGTTAATATTTTTTTCTCTCTTTATTTTAAGGGCTTCATGCATGCTACCGCTAAATACACATTAATTTTTGAAGTAATTAGTGGCAGTTAAAAACTGTCACAAATGACCAAATATTTTTTTTAGCAAGTAATGCATGAATTGAACAACATTAGAATTGCGTACATACATTTTCGTCAAAAAAAAAAAAAGGAATTACAAACCACCAATTTATATCATCTCCTAAGACAAGAAAGTTACACCTCTCATTCATAGAAAGAGCTATCAAAGTTTTTACCTAAAAACCATACATAGGACAAATTAAAGTTACATTGTTGTTGAGGTCCAAATCGATCACACAAAAACACGACAAATTAAAGTTAGACAGATCTTTACCTGGTGCACAACCCCTGGGGCACAAACTCTCTCTGTAACCATTTAGAGATGAATCCAAATCTTTCTTTCCAATTTTCTTGCATGAGTTTTTTTTACTCATTAAATAATGTCATCATTTAATCAAAGAAATCTTTATTTATGCACAACCAACTTTCTTCTAACCACAAATATTCTAAATATACTCTATTACCCAATTTAATAAACTACTCATTGCACCATTTCACAATCTATGCAAAGCTTTAATTTCAACAATAAATTGATTTTAGATATCATATATATGTCATAATTCCTCATTCCACTCTTAATGCAACATGTTCATCCTATTTTACAAGAACTAGTTCTACCAATAGTTAAAATAAAATTAAGGGTTAATGGTATTTATTAGAAGTTACACGGAAATGTTTAATTACTATTTACTCATAACGAATGGTATTTATTAAACTAAACATTCTACAAATCTTCATGCAACTTATTTGATGTCAAAAACCACAAAACATATGAGGTACCATTAGAATCTACAAGTAACTTCTAGGAGAAGACAACAAACTTAGAAGACAACAAGCTTTGAAGGATGTAACCCTTCCAAACCTAGCCAAAATTTTGGCAACCTTATCTTTTCCTACACATAATTTTTCTCTTGGTCTATACTGTGTATGTTTGGAATATTATATGAAATTTTGAATATAAAGAAACTCTGAGCATGACTCAAACATAAATGCCAAATATATTAAATCAAACAAATGAACCCAAATAATGTCATAAAGCATACATAAAATTAACATAAATAAATTCTTAAGTTATGATTTAAGAGTCATATCTCTTAACATCTTTTCACTAATTGAGTAAAGCAACTTAAAAATAAACTAAGCATCAAATTGGTCCAATTGTACCCAACAAACATAAGAGAAAAATTAAACAAAGGAACTCAACAGTCTCAAAAGCAGCATAATGAAGCTTTTCCAGCAGTCATAACTTGAATGATCCTGTTTTATATATAACAAAAGAGAACCCACATGAGATTATAGATTAAATTCTAGCACTACTTGTTGCATCTAAAAACTAAAACATAAAACATAAACTTTTCAGCTAGATATTTCAAATTGATTTACTTACTAATTAATCATAATAACATAATGTACATTAGGATATGAATTAGGACTTCTAATATAATTTGGAGTTCAAAAAAAAAAAAGAAAAAAAAAGAAATGAATTAGGACTAGAATATCAACTTATACGAAAAATAATAGTAATATTGGTGACAAAAACTAATTAATTAGTCATATCAAGGTTTAAAATTACAGTCCACAACACAATATTGCTAAGGTAATTGACTGCACAACCGCATCCCACCATAATTCCAGTGTGATTTTTAATCACATATTTTGCCGCAATGTAACCGCATCAGACAATTTTTAAAAAAAAATTCATTAAAAATTAAAATTCTAAGACCACAAATATCAAAATACTTCAGATCTAATGAAAAATCTTACTTTTAACATTCTCTAAACTTTATATTTCAAACACCTCATAATCAATATTTATAGAGCAAACTAAAATTGTACTATCTAAGGGTAAAATATTGTGTTGTGTATATATATATATATATATTGTGTAGTGGTACGGTAGTACATTTTAATATAATTTGTAAAAATTATTTCACACCGCAATAGTTGCAATGCGGGTCGAAGCAAGCACAATGTCCACAACAGCATTTGCGACTGCAACTGGAGCTTAATATTTTTTTTGAACGGCAACTGGAGTTTAAAATCATGAAATAAAATTATATATACCAACTTATAAATAATGGTGATACTCACTTTTAATTATTGGCAGCTGGAAGATACACCCTAACAAGACCCCTTGGAGTGGCCTTTGTTCCACATACAGGGCATAGACGATATACCGATACTTTAGGCCGGATACACTCTTTGCAAAATATGTGGCCGCACCTTGTTGTGGTTTCTTCCACAGCAGGGCCCTTACATATGGGGCATTTTATAATTGGAGATACAGGTGTCTCAGGCTCAGGCTGAGGAGTAGCATCTGTATTTGATTCTTCTGGGTTTGTTGCATTTTCACCCTGCAAAAGAAATATATTCAAGTGAACAGATCAATGGATTATATATATATATATATATATATATATATATATATTAATCTTAAAATTCTCGTGATTAATATGTAGAGTACATATTTGCAAATGCAATGAAGTTTGTGTATATATCATAACAAAGAAAGAAAACTACTAAACCTAAACTAAGATAAGAAGCTAAGAATTTGATTACCACTTGACTGGTGCTTCCCAGCTCCAAATTTATGTAGATATCAGAAATTGGTTGGAAAGTGAGACCCTCTCTGTTGTGCATAAAATAAGTTGGCATATTTTGATTTCCTGCAACTATCATGAATGGAAGATTTCCTAAATGAAAATAGACTATAACAAAATTATACAACTTCAAACTATTATATTTTTTGACTTAATTTTCTGTTAAAAAAGAATAATGTGATTATATATTTGCAGTTAAAAAAAAATTATCTACCTTGACTTAGTTTTCTGTTAAGAAAATAAAGCCTTAATGACCATGACAAAAATATAAAACAATGTAACTAATTTTTTTACGGTATGAGCTATAAAAAAAAGTATCTTTTTGGTATAGATAGTAGGTGTGAGCCCTCAAATATGACACAACTTATGGTGCATAAGTGATATGCTTATACACCGTGCATAAATACCCCATATTACTTAATGTATCTCCAAATTTCTAGCGCACTTTCATATTGCTTAGCACAACTCTAAATTTTTAGAGGGTGCATTTAAAATTTGAGGGTGTGCTAAGCAATTTGAAATATGTGCTAAGCAATGTGGAGGTGCATTGAACAATTTTTATTATTTATACATTGTGCATAAAAAAAGCTTATGCACCATAATTAACCACTCTCCTCAAATATGGGTGTGTGTGGTTCTTTCTCTAAATCAAAGTAGAATGGAATCTTTCTCTTCCACTTTGATTTGATGGAAGGATATATGTTGGGTTGGTTGTCGAAGGATACATCATACATGTATTTAGTACAAATCATTTATTTTTTAACAACTAATAATTTCAACTTAAGATAAAACAGTAACAACAACAACAACAAAATTATCCTCCCTATATCAAAATTCAACACAAAGTTGAAACAATATAAAATAAAAATTATTCTATAATTAAAATTGTAGAGAATACCCATATTCATATTCGAGTCATCTTCAATTCTCCTTCGAGTTCTCCTTGTATTTGCTACAGCCTAAGACAAAATCACAGGAAAAATGTATGTTTTAGCAAACGAGTCCTAAATCATTCACACTAAAAATATAGTAAACGTAGTTATGATAAAAATATTATTAATTAATAATAATTAAATGATAACTTTTATACTATGTTGTAATTTTAATTGAAAATATTGTTTTAAATTGATAAATATAGAGAAAAATCAATAAATAGATGCTAACCTGTGCAAAAACTCCTGGAGAAATTTCAACAACATCGTCATTTTCAGCAAAATCAACTACGGGAACTTGTAGTTGTTCAGAGGGTCCCACCCCATGTGAAAGCCCCCCAACTGATAAAGGTTCCATTCTTCGGTTATCACTCTTCAAATTTTGAGAATCCATTTTTCAGTAGTTCAATCTACCCTGAGTATTGAAGATCGAGTTCAATAAAGAGGTCATTTCACATTCAATCAATAAAAATAATATAAAAGAAACTAAATAGTGAATGAGAAGGAGAAAAGAGAATTGACACAAAAAAAAATATTTTAAGTTGATCAATGCAATGAACAACAAGCATGATAAAACATACAGTAAGATGAGATTGAGAGAAATTTTGAGAGTAAGAGTTTTGGATTATCAATTTATGATGATTGTGAGAAATGAGGAGTGGGAGAAATTAATAGGCCTTTTTTTTTGGTGAACAATATCAGAGAAACAGACAAATGACTATTGTGGACAAACAAATGAATGTGGACACTAAATTTTTTTTATAAAAAAGTAAAATTTATTTTTTTTGAAAGGTAAAAAAAAGTAGAATTTATTATTTTATGTGGATCTATGTATTAAATATTTTTTTATATTGACTCTTGGTTCAGAAGATGAAGGTCTAGTAGTTACGAGTTCTGCTACGAGTTAAGTAAATTTTGCTATTTAAATTATTTCAAACAGAAATAAAATTTAGATTCTACTGAAATTTGTCTTTTAGTGAAACTCATTAACCACTTGAGCTCAATGTCTTAGTCATATATTAAATATTTTTAGTACCATATTTAATATGGATCCAAATTAAACAATAGAAATAAAAAATATAGTAAGAAGTTATTGGATTCATGTTTTAAATATTTTTAGTACCATATATGTGTATATATTAATCTATTATATAATTCAATAAGTTTGAAAAAATTAAATGTGGTAAAATAGTACCTTATTATTATTTTTTAGCACTTAATATTCTATTCAACGAATAATAAATGCTTCTTTTTAAAAAATATATAAATTTTAAATATATTTTTAATTCATACAAAATCACGATCTTCTTAGTTTAGTTCACATTAAATTCTAATGATAATTTTAGTCTCAATAATATTAAAGTTTGTAAATTAATCTTTATTTTCAAAACGTTTTGCAAAAAATGGATATTTTTGGTTCATCAAAATAGTTCTTCCAAAATGCAAATAGAGAGTAAAAGTGAATAACTTTTTTTAAAAGACTAAACTTAAATTTAAAAGCTTGTAACATCATAAAGACTAAAAATAAATTTCAAAACATGATATTTTAGTAAAAATATCAACTCTTTTCATGTAGTGGAATCTCATATGCATTTTTCCATTGTTTTCTTAGAACAAGTGTGACATATCAATTAAATAACGACAATATGTTTAATATGCACAAGCCATTTATAAAATTATAACAATTTATTGTTGGATTGAAAGTTTAAATGATTTGATCATTTTAATAATGCTTGTTATAGTTTTTTTTTAAAATCTTAACCTCAAAATAAAAACCTAATCCTAATAGCTTTTTTGGAGTTTTTTTTTAAACTTAGAACCTAAATGAAAAATATTAACATTTAAAAGAATAATTTTTTTAATAGTAACAAATAACAACTATCTTTAATTAACTTTAAAAATCTTCAAATATTTTTAAAACAAAATCATAATTTTAAAATTTAAACAAACTCACCCTTAATTAAGTAACTTTACTAAGTACTATGGAAAACATGTATGTGTATGTGCGGATTAGAGGCCAAGAAATCTTGAAAAAGAACAAAGTACTAGTTATAGTTGCCATTGCATGAACTATATATAGGCTAACTTGTATGTATAACTACGAAACAAACTAGCTAGCTGTAACCAAAAAAAAAAAACAAAAACTAGCTAGCACCATTTTCTCCCACTTTTTCCTACAAATTTGGTGAGCCTCTCTCTCTCTCTCTCTCATGAACATGAACATGAAAAAAAATAATTCTCTCACTTAACTTATCAATAATTCTTGCAAAATTAAAACTATCTCAAATAACTCAAACTTCTTGAAGAACATAAAGCTTCTCTTGCTCATTTCATCAACTTAATTATTAATTAGAAGTTCTATTTTCACAAAGGCTTGTGAACAGATCATCCTTTATTCATTTCATTTTTGATAAGATTATGATTTCCTTGAACATGTGGAAGGAAACTTATAAAAACAATTACACCAAAATATTTTGGCATCTTATTATTCTTATTCCTATTGGTCAAAAGAAGTATTCAATTTGAAGACATAAATTGAATAAAGTCCATTTTCCATGATAAGAAGCATCATGAGCTGATTTGTGGTTTAATAATATTGGACTAAATAAAAAATAATTAAGTCTAATTTTCTTTATTTTACATGTGTTTTCATTTTCCATTTTAGGTATTTTTTTTTTGGTAAGCAAAGGTATAAAATATTATAAGATGTCTATAAGATGACTATAAGATGTCTCCTGGCCATCACTCTAGATGCTTCCTAGGGCTACACTAAGTCATCATAAGGGTTAGTAGGAATTTATTTACATGTTAGCTAGTGGGTTCATTTTGGTAATTCATATGATGAATAATGTTGGGTAGTGAACAATAAATCCTACTATATATAAGGATATGTTATAAATATGATTTTCATGTATTTCTCAAAATACAATTTGAAATTTAATCATAGCAATTTGAAAGTTTTTTAGTTGTGAAATTTTTTCCTTTGTTCTTGAGATAAAAACTTTATACATGGAATAAAAACACAAAACCTCACACCACCTAGAGTGGACGAGGATCAAAAGTGAAAAACCAAAAGCCAAAAGTCCTCCACGAGAAACACACCTAGATCACCTATTCAAACAATTTTTTTTTTTACTATAGTATAACTTCATAATCTATGCAAAGCTTTCTATAGCAAGTTTTCTTGAAAATTAATAAAATGATTTTATATCATAACTTGATTTTTTTTTTGGTAGAGTCATAACTTGATTTATAGACAAGTGTATTAAGATTTTGTCTCGATTCGTCTTTTTATAATGACATATCTTCAAAACTCATAACTCAACCATTTACATAATCTAGGAAAATATATATTTTCTCGTAATAGTATTTATTAAACTAAATATTATTGATGTGTCTAAATATGTGTTAGAATTGAAGTTCCACACATTGAATGAAAAAGTGCTTGTAGAACAACACATAATGACGAGATGATCCATATATAAAATGTGTTAAGATTTTCAATGAATATTCAGTTTCTAAATTGCTTACAATGTTATTCTTACTACCCTAATATTAATAAGATGATCTTCAAACAGTCGTAACCTACACTTTTCTCCCACTAAACTCTCATACACAAACTTATAAGGTATCATAGAGATCATAAGTGGACCAAAATGCCTGATTAACAATGAGTTGTATTCATTAATCTGACTTAGCAATGCCACATCATTTAGTCATTTGCCATACATTGTCACATCATCAATAATCCATTACTTCAGAAAAAAAATAACCTAAGGGATAAAGTAAAAATGATTAAAAATTATATGATTAGAATGAAAGTTTTTAAAGTATAAAGACTAAAATTTTTTGTCAAAAAAAAGTATAAAATTTAAGTCACCCTATTCATATGGATCTTTTATATAATAAGCGATAATATATTATTTTCACCATTCAAATAAAAAAAAAGGAGTCAGACAATGTTAACTAGCATATTTTCACCAATAAGTAAAAACAATACTAAAATATTGCACATCTAAAGTATCCAAAAACTTTTCTAAGCAACGACTGATAAAGTAAAATTACAAATAATGGTAAATGACAATAATCATCTACTTTATTGAAAATTTAGAAATCATCACATAATCATTATTCAAGAATCTCCATAGTAGCAGAACAAAGTATATCATCCCAATCCCAAATATCATCAATGAACATCGAATGATCCTGTTATAGCAAAAGAAAAACCACATAAGATATGATTATAACTTCTTTTTTTCTAAACCACTCATTTCAATTAAAGAGTAAAATAAAATCAATTGCTATATATTGATTGTGTAAATTTTTTTACATATGCATCGAGATAAAATATACAATTATCATTTTTATAAGTAAATTTCTAAAATCTTTTAATAAATATACATGACATAATTTAATTAAATATATACGTGTAACAATATTTACATTATCATCAGTGTATACAAATTAAATTATGTAGTTAACTCCTACAGTAATAAACTTCGATACCAATTAACTTATAAATTAAGGTCATATCTCAATTGGAAGGTGATGGAAGAAACACCCTTATTAGATGTCTATGTTGAGCCGTTTTTCTACATGTAGGGCATTTTCCCTGCAAAGAGATTGCTTTTTTTATGCACTTCTTACAAAAAATATGGCCACACATTGTTGTCACTTCTTCCACCAAAGGTCCCATACATATTGGGCATTTAAAGCTAAGCTTTTTCTCTTTCTTTTTCTCAATCTGCAAATGTAATATTGAATTTGAAGTTAAAAAAATGTACATCGATCTAAGTACATATGTTACTCCATCCATCATTTTTTTTTTACTAAGGCTTTAACACAAGAATTAAGAATTGCATAAATATTTTAGATTTCATATAGAGAAAATTATGTAGTATCTATGGTATCTATTTTTTTATTTATTAGATAGTCTAATGAACGTGTCAAAGTTCAAACCAAAATCCCGACATATATATAATATTTAATGTCTCTACTAACTGATCTATGCTGACAGACTATATATGTAATATATATTATACATCACATTATTAATATGTACACATTTACAAATGCCATCAACGATCACATATTATAAGAAAGAAAAAGAAATCACTGAAGATTAAATAATAAGTCACGAAGCTAGCTAGGAGGTTTATTACCTCCTTGGAGGGATCAAAAGTTATACAAATATCTTCAGTTGGATTGATCAAGCGACCATCAGGCAAAAAGTGAGGTGAGAAATTCCGATTAGTTTCTGCAACAATCATGAAAGACTAATTTCGTAAATGACCACAATATAATTGAATGAAAAAATAAAATAGCAAATAACACTTTCATTAATTTAAAAATTAATTACCATACTTCAAGAAATAAAGTGTATACATTTATCTTCTTTTGCTTTGGATGTCGATTTGGTGAGAAAAAAAATTGCATGTCGCTTTCCATTATAGTTATTGTGTGTCACATGAATATATTTCAATTTTTGACCAATAAAAATAAATAAATAAAATTCAATTGATAGCTTTTTTGAAGAAGAATTCAGTTGATAGCTATCATAGACATTATTGTAAAAGTTGAACCACAAGAACATATTTGCTAGCTTATCTATTTTTTTTTATAAATAAAGAATATATTATAAGGGAACATAAATGGTACTCGAACCTTTACAGTATAAAAAAACAATTAGAGGGTCATATGATCAATTAGCAAAAGACAGAAAAGTATGCCGACCCGCTCTACCACTGAACCACAACCAAAAAAATATCTTGATTTTAGCAAAAACAAGACCAGCATCAGGTTTACCCCCAATTTTTCATATATGACAAAATAGATATATATTTTTGACCAAATTCGTTTTTTTTTTTAATGGCATTTTTTACCAAATTAGTACATACACATATTTGTTTATATACAAAACCAAAAGGAATAAGATGTTACCTAACTCTAAGTCATCTTCTCTCGTGCTACGAGTTCTCCTCTTCCTCAAATACAACAATATAGCCTAAGACGAAAAAATACAAAATAAAAAAGAACAAGACATGCATGTGTTAGAAAATTACTATTAAACAAGTTCTAATGATAATAAAATAACTATTAATCAATATTTCGTCAAAAAAAAAAAAAACTATTAATCAATATACTAATTAAAGGAGTAATATTTTCATCTTTGGCAAATAAAAAAAAATTAGTGCAAAAAAAATTAAGAAAAATGAAAAAGATGTAAACCTGATCAGATGGCATTGGTGAAGCTTCAATGAAGTCGTCATCACTGTCACATAAGTCAATATAAGGAACTTGAAGTGGTTCAGAGGGTCCTTCCTCATGTGAACTCATATTTCAGCAATTCAATCCTAAAATGTAAGAGCACTAAGAAGGTTATTTAACATTAATCAATGCAACAATGCAATGTTATAAAGTAAAAATTGGATATTCATGAAATTAAAAGAGGAAGAGAAATTTGATGAAAAGAATATAATGTTTATGATTGATTGATGCAAGGAACAATTGTGAGGACCTACACTTAACAAAGATTGAAGGGGAATTTGAGAGTGAATGACAAAGAATTTTGGGTTTGGTATTTATAATGAATACGAGAAATAGGGTCAAAATAAAGTGGAAAACATTATTGTGGTAAATAAAAAAAAAGTCATGGAAAAAGTTATTGTGGTCAAAATATTATCATTTTAGATCAGAAATATGTTATATTTTTTTGAAAGGTGGTCAAAGTAATATTATTATTGAAAATTTTACTACTTTTGTTTTAAAATTAATCGATATTTCCAAAATCAAATTAGATTTATCATTAATATTATTATTATAAATAAATAATATATTATATACTCCTTTTAGTCCTAATTATAAAAGACTATTTTATAGGTCAAATTCATCACTTTTTCAATGAATGTAAAATATAATTTTATCTTATAATAAAAATTGAAGGGGGTACATTTTTGTTTTATATATTTTTCATATTTCTCAAGTCAAACTAGATTGATGTGTTTAAAATTATGAATCATTTTACATTTTTATTTTGTTGAGACTGGTGTATCCATTTCCGAACGTGGTGACTAATTTTTTGTTGGAGACACCTCAAATGATGTGACAATTAGCCCCAAAATTTAAATTATATTATATATTCATTAAAATATTATTTTATTATTTTAATTTTAAAACTTTGGAAAAAATATTTTTACCCAAAAATAACTTTGAAAAAAATGAAGAGTTTTAATGTACTTCTTCAAACATTGAATCTATCCATTTAATAAACTAAATTCTTCAATACTAGTAAAAAAAAAAAATAAAGTTCTTGTTTTTTTTTTGTTTACATAAGTTAGTTCTTTTAATTTCGGTCAAAAAGTATTACACTCATATAACATTTGAGTTTAGAACGGGCCCCGATATTTTAGAGGCCTTGTTTTAATACAAAAAGCGGACCTTTCATAAAAAGTTATTTTGTTTCAAATAAAACATCTTATATTTAAATTATATATAACATAAAAAATACAGTACATAATTTTTTTTTTACTAAAGTACATAAAAAATAAGTATCATTGTAAATAATGTAAAAAAAAAAAAAACTATTGAGACACATATGATATTTATGAATATTAAAAATATATAACTATTTTTTGTTTGGTATATAGGCCAGATGACAAAACCACCAATAAACTCACATAAACACATAAACTGTTTCAATAATATATCAAATAATTTTCATTTTCTTAAAAAATTTCATCCAACGGTGAATTTTGTAAAATTTATATTCGAATTACATTTTCTCCCCATTTTTAATTTGAATTCGTGGAAGGAGCAATTTATCTTTTCGATGTACAAAAAAACAAATGATTATCACTTAGTCTCCCCGTTCTTTTTTAAATAACATTTTAGCAAACAATATTATTTTCATTTAGGTGTTATTTTGATTCATTAACTAAGCTACAAATGATATTGATATTCATAATTGGAAAGATATTTCATCGCTCTTTTCTCTCTCCAAAAAATCACCACTGCCGAGGTTATCCTTCTTCCTCCGTCAATCAAAATTTCTCCTCTAAAGCTTCAAGATGTATACATTTGGTGATGATGGTGCACTAGTCGTCCTCAATCGCACCATCTCAAAACTCTTGATGGGTCGTTTTTTTTCCATTTAGGGTCGTTTCTCCTCTGCCGCCGCGGTGGTTGCTTCTTCAGTATTTTTTGGCAATTTGGTGTTGAGTTCGTGCACGGATATAAATTTTCATCCAATGGTGAATTTTATAAAATTTATATTCGAATTCATTTTCTCCCCATTTTTAATTTGAAGTCATGGAAGGAGCAATTTATCTTTTCGATATACGAAAAAACAAAAGATTATCACTTAGTCTCCCCGTTCTTTTTTAAATGACATTTTAGCAAACAATATTATTTATCATTTAAGTGTCATTTTGATTCATCAACTAATTTGCAAATGATATTAATATTCATAATTGAAAAGATATTTCATCGCTCTCTTCTCTCTCCAAAAAACACCACCGCCGAGGTTATCCTTCTTCGTCCCTCAATCCAAATTTCTCCTCTAAAGCTTCAAGGTGTAGACATTTTGTGATGATGGTGCATTAGCCGTCCTCAGTCGCACCATCTCAAAACTCTTGATGAGTCGTTTTTTTCCATTCAGGGTCGTTTCTCCTCTACCGTCGCGGTGGTTGCTTCTTCAGTATTTTTTTGTATTTTGGTGTTGGGTTCGTGCGCGGATCTGCTGGATTGTACTGGTGATATGTGAATGTTCACTTGTTGTTTTGGCACCTTTTAGTTTGGATCGTTAAACCCTTTGGTTGTTTATTTTATTCTACTGGGTCGGGTTTTATGTCCCCCAAGTCTTTTGTATCTTTTTATTTTATCTTAACCTATTTATGATTTGCAAATAGTTTCATCTGCTGCCTTTTGCTTAAAAAAAAATTAAGTGTCATTTTGATAAATTAAGACTACAATTTATCAATTATACCCTTCTTTTTTCATTAAGCCAAATCTAAAATTTCCTTAAAATCTTCCATTAATGATATTTGAGAGAGTGATGTGCGAAAATAAATAAATAATAGAGAACTAGTTATTTTTTTATATAAATTCAAAGAATTTTGACATCAAGGTAGGGACAGACATCCCAACTTAATTGACATCCCTATCCTTCTCGCCCTCCATCTTTAGCTCATATTATAACTAAAAAGAAAATTAAATATATATAAAAATTGGGGGATATAGATTTAACCTAGTGCATCCACTCAATGATTCTTAGGACAAAAAATATACCAATTTCTAGTTAATTCTAACAGACAAAATAGAAGTGTTAGAAAATCAAGCTGAATAAACCGATCGTCAACATAGAAATAGTCTACTTACCCAGTACTCCCTGCAGTAAGTGACGATGTGTACTTTTTAAACAATATTGGCCAAAATCAATGAATAATACGGATATTAAAATATCAACATATGGCAAAGAACTAGTTATTGGAGAGAGGAAGATAGTATTTAATTTAATTTAGAAAGAAAAGTTAGTGCTATATTAAAATAAGGGTAGAATGAAAAAAAAAATCAATAATTAACTATCTTAGGTCTGAAGAGAAAGTAATAAAATATTTAAAAAATAAGATGTAAAGAGAAAATAATTAAAAAGTAAAAGTTAGAATAAAAGAAAAACATTTTTTTTTTATAACAAAACACATAAAAAACTATTGAAAATGTAGAAAAGATAATGAAAAATGAAAAAGTAAAATACTTAAATGACTCACTTACTCTTAAAATATTAATTTAATTATTTGAGGAAAGAAGGTGAAGGTAATGACACAAATAATTAACTTTCTTGCTTGTCTTAATAGTCAAGTTAAAATTGACTGAAAAAGGAAATAATTATACGATAAAGCATAAGAGAATAGAGAACGAGAAGATAAAATGGTTTTTCTTTGATTGGGTAAACTTCAAATGTCTCAATGAAATTATATTATATAATGCTAAAAGTGGTCAAAGAAAAAAAAAGCCTTTTTCTTTTTGAAGCAAAAAAAAAAAAAAGCACTTAATATAAAAAGTAAAACCAGCCCTCCAAGTATGTCAATTTTTATTATTACATATTTTTCTGGTTTTTAATAGGTATATTTACATCACTTCAAAAAATAAAATAAGTATATTTACATATTTTTATTATTCATTATGTTATATATCTATTACTGTGAATTTTAATAACAAGTTTCTTATGGCTCGGTGGTTGTGCTTTTCTTTTGATGGGCATGTCATGTGTTCAATTTCTGCTTGAGGACATTTTAATAGGTATATATACTTATTAGAGATTGAAAAATCTGGTGTGACTATAGCCACAGTATACCACCATGTAGATCCACCGCTGTATATACTGGTATTGTGGTACACTAGAATTTCACATGCAAGGTAACCTCTACTACTGAGTAAAAACCAACCCTCCAAGTATGTTGGAGGCCTAAAGAGCAGTTTTCCCAAGTTTAGAGGCAAGTCTTAAAGTTTATGTGATGGGTGATTGGTGTGGACTGCGGAGTTGCCCAACTGGTTTGTGTTGTTGTGGTGAGTCTTGAGGTATATATATATATATGCGTTTGAGATTTTTTTGCTCTCGTAATATTTTGCGCACTTTTTAAAATTATCAAAATATTTGTTCGATTTTTTAATTCGAACACTTTTTCTCTTCTAAATTTTGAACATTATAAAATTGGAAATGTTAATTTCACAAAAACATTTTATGAGACACTCATGAAAACATTTTTTTACGAGAATCTCGCGAATAAATTTTCTAATCCCTTGACACAACAAGTTGCTCCAACTAGTCTCTATCACAATGGGAAAAAGGTTTGGAGAACAATTCAAATAATTTACTATAAGAATTAGTGTGGTATGCCCATAAGTCTGCAGGTTTTGACGAGTTGGGCCTCAAAACAGGTGGTCCAAAAGTAATCGAACTTTTTTGTCCAAACCTATTAGCCCTCTTTAATATTGAACTGGACCAGGCTTACTCATCACGCTTCGGGCCGGCCCATTTTTTTTCATTTTTGTATAAATAATATTAGTAGGACTAATAGTAAAACAAATTTAAAAAAATTTATTTTTCTCTTCTTAAAAACAATTTTTTAAAAGACATTTACAAAAGAAATTTTAAAACCTAAAAACTCAAAACCAAAATTATTTCAAGCAGACCCTCTATCTCCCATTGGCCATTTAACAATTTCTACCTATCTCTTTCTTTCTACTAAATCATCAACTAATTAATATCTATGAAACACTTATTTTCTCTCTATCTCAATGTGGATACACCTACCTATATAAGACGTACACAAAACATGCATTTTTTGTTAACGTTATCCTTAACATTTTTCCAAGGTTGCAGTACAAGGACGAATTTACCAAATAAAATATTGATTATCCAATTGTATCAACCAAACATGTTAAATATGATATGATCATAAGTCAATAACCAAAAACCAAAAATGGTACATGAAAACAATTAAGTATATATGCCACAAATTTCTTTGTGACCTATATACGCATAAGTTTGTGTGCTAACATGCACGTTTCTAATAATATTTGTTTATAAAGAGAAAATATATATATGCCACAAGGAACATATATATTAGAAATAACAGAGTCTTTCAACAATCTCCAAAGTACCACAATGAAGTCCCACGATCTTTAACAAACCTTGATCCTGTTAATTAGCAAAAGAGAAACTACATAAAGATTATAGTATTAATGGCAACTTTTTATAGACTCTGTTATAACTATTGAAAATTCTGTTACTTATTGCAAATTGATTCACTTCCTAGACTCAATTACAATTAAATTTGATTACTTTTATTCACTCCAAAAATTGATTCACTATTTTAAAATCACTTAGTTTTGATTCCTCCGTTGGACATTTGTATTTAAAAATTATAATATTTAACATATTTTAATTAATGTAACATACAACCAGATAATATTGAATAATCAAAAGTCTTGAAATTACAAGAAAATTCTTACATTCTTAATTAATGAAATATAAATAATTAATTCACATGAATGAATCTAAGTCGTATGTCATGTTATGTAAAATATATTGAATCATTTTTAGGTCGTGCATGTCATATCATGTAAAACATATTCAATCATTATTCTTAAGTATAAAAATTTGATAGACGGTCCAAAACTAAGTGATTATAAAATGGGGAGACTAATTTCGTGAGTGAGATAAAATAAGAAAATCAAAACTATAATTGAAACCTAATTTGTAATATTAGTTTCATAATCATCATAATAATAGCAACAAAAATATTTATAGCAAAAAATGGAGTATAAAGTTATTGCAAAAAAAGAAATGGTTATCAAGGAAGTTATTGCAAAAATAAGTTTAGTTATAGCTTAATACTGCATTACCAACTAATTATAAATAATTAAGGTCATACGTACCTTCATCTAGCATATGGAAGATGGACTCTTATCATCTCTCTGGAATTAATTTTTGTTCTGCATATAGGGCATTTACTCACTTTTCTTATTGCTCTTACTATGCAGTTGTTGCAAAAAATATGCCCGCACTTTGTTGTCGTTTCCTCACGAAAAGAATCCAAGCATATTGGGCAGATGAACCTAGGTTCAGTGACTTCCTGAATAATTTCAGGTGAATATTTAGTATTTTGAAACTATATGAAAAAAATATATAAATAGCACTTATATATTACTCCCTTCGTTTCATTTTTTTTTTTACTTTTACAGTTGACACAAGAAATAAATATTTTATATTTTCAAAAAAAATATGTAATTTCTTAATATATTATTTATCTCTAATAACACTTAGTATTAATGAACCTTCAAACATATAATATAACCGAAAAATATAATTTAATTTTTATTAACTTCGTAAATTAAAATACTTTTTGCTAAAATAACAGACAAATAGGATAAAAAAACTGAGGAAGTATATAGTAACATCTTTAAGTTTTGTTTGTCAGATGATCGATTATCCCAAAAGTTTAAGTTGTTAAGAAATACCACATTAATAATTTTATATTATTTCTAACACGCCCTCTCACGCAAGAGCCCATTGGACTTGAAACGTGGATAATGCATAGGCCACCTACCATATGCTTAAATTTCAATTTTTAATTAGAAAGTGAGGGGAGGTGGAGATCGAACTCTAGACCACTCAGTCATAGAGGCTTTAATACCATGTTAGATGACCGATTATCTCAAAAACTTAAACTGTTAAGAAATACCATATCAATAGTTTTATGTTATTTCTAACAAGTTTACATTGAGAGCGAGTTCAAGAGTAAAACCATCAAGACTATTGTATTGGATATAAATATAAATATAAATAAATATTTTTAATTTTTCATATTTATTACCTCCACACTTGCATTGACTTCCAAATTCACATAATTGTTATCTCCATTGTGAAAAACAACAGGCACTTCAGTTAGATTTTCTGCAATAATCATAATAATAAAATTAAAGATTATAAAAAATAGACAACTTCAGGAACAAGAATTAACAAATCTCTCACACCCCTTAAAAAATGTTTGGAACAGGGAGCAATTTCCATTAATAAATACTAGAAATAATGGATAAATATAGAAGATGAAAAAAAACATATAAAGACATAGTCATTTACTTATTTTATTTTATTTGAACTAAATGTTTTTAAAGACATAGTCGCTTATAAATAATTTTGAAGTTGCTAGCTCATAATACTCCGTGGCTAGTTTGAATCACTCGTAATACTCCGTAATTGAAACTAGTCAAAACAGAGGATATATCCTCGGATATATTCACAAGTATAAATTCAACAAAACTACCCTAAACAGAGGATATATCCTTTCTAAGTCTGTCATTAGCTCTATCCCTTACTATCATATGCAGTATGTTAAGCTTCTTAAAACTCTTTGTGATGAGATGGAAAAAATGCAAAGAAGCTTTGTGTGGGGAGATACCGAACAAAGTCGTAAACCACAATTAATTAATTTGGAGACTTGCTGTCTACCGAAGGCGGTGGGTGAGCTTGGTTTTAAGAGACCTCAATTGATGAATGATTCTTTCTTCATGAAGATGTTTTGGAACCTTATTAACAAGTCAAATGAGTTATGGTGCTTTATTGCAAGTATGGTAGAAATAATGATTTACGTGCATCTATAACATCTCAACCTTATGACTCACCTTTCAGGAAAGCTCTTTCTAAGGTGTGGGATGATTTTCAAAGCAACATTATTTGGCAAATAGGGGAGAGAAACGTCAATTTTTGGTTGGATAAATGGGGTCCAAACAACAGTGCGCTCTTCTCTTACACAACTAATTCATATGTGGACACTACCCTTCGAGAGAAGGATGTGGTGACTCCTTCAGAAAATTGGGATCAAAACTTTCTTTTAAATAACCTTCCAAACTAGCGGAAACCATTTTATCTCTCCCGGTCCTTCTAGTAGGGATGGTTCAGATAAATGTGGTTGGGGTGGAACAAACACGAGTTAGTTGTCGGTTAAATGTGCATATGATGTGCAATATAGAAATCATAAAAATATTGCAGGGGAATGGAGAATTTTGTGGAAGTGGAAGGGGGCCCACTGCATTCAATCTTTCATTAGGTTGGTTGCTCATGATCGTATTTTAACTAATTATCGCCGAAGTAGGTGGGGTGTCGGCATATCCCCTATTTGCCCTTGTTGTAGGATGGAGGAAGAGACTACCCTTCGTGTGCTCAGAGACTGCATCTATGCAACTCAGGTATAGATTAGATTTGTTCCTTCTGACTGTATAACTGACTTTTTTAATTTTGATTGCAGGAACTGAGTTCTTAGTAACCTAAACAAGCAATGGAATAGAATTCCTAATTCTAAGTGGAAGACAATCTTCATGACTACATATTGACATTTTTGGAATTGGCGAAACAAAACAATTTTTGAAGATAACTTTTGAAGACCAGTTAATCCATCTAGTGTCATTCGTGCATTCGCTATGACTATCGAAGATTGCACCAATAATCAACTTCAAAATGGTCCTCAACATACTGAAACGATTTTCATTGGTTGGAAATGTCCTCGTGAGGGATTGGTGAAACTCCATTTTGATGGGGCGTGCAAAGAGAATGGAAATCGTGCGGGCTGTGGCGGTCTTCTTCGAGACACTAATAGCACATGGCTCTAAGGGTTTGTGCGCAAAATTGGAGTTTGTGATGAAGTAGCAAAGTTTTTCACAAGAAAGGGGGGGTTTGAATTGTGAACCTTTTAAAAATTTAACTATAAATATCAAACGTTAGATTTATCAAGAATAAATTGTAAGACTGATCTTAGATTGATCTCAACAAATATAAAGTAAAGCTTTTAACAAATTGTAACGTGAATAGTGTGTGTTGTGATTTTGTAAAAGCTTTGAGAAGAGTAAGAAGAACACACAAAAGTTTTTATACTGGTTCACCCTTAATCTTGGGCTAGTCCAGTTTCTCCAGTATGTCTTTTGAGATACTATCGATCTCTTGATACAATCTTCTTTTGATCTCACACAAGATCAAATTTCTTAACCTACCTTAACTCTAAGGTAATACTCAAACAATATGAACAATTGACTTGAGCAAATCTTTCTTATAATGAGAAGTGGTTTTTGTGTCTAAGCTTTTGTAGTAAAATCAACTAAGTTGAAGAAAGCTTATGAAACTATTATCTCTAAAAATCACTCTAAGAGTTTATACAGATCCAGTATAGTATTTGAACGTGTTGGAGTGATTGAGATATAAAGAAGAGCTTTGAGAATGCTTGTATGATGATAAAATGATTTCTTTGATGTGTGCTAAAACTCTTGCTCTTCAATGTTGTTGTTGAGGCCTTTATATAGGAAATATTGGAGCCTTCAAGCCTTGGACAACAAGTAAAACCGTTACTCACAAGTAACTAGCCGTTGGAGCCTTGTCCAAATAAATTTAATCAATTAAATTCAAAACAGGAGCCTCTGGCAGATCGGTCTGAGACTAATCTTCAGGCAGAATAGAAATGAGGAGCGTGTGGAGCCTTTGCTTGATGATCTGGAGTGAAGGTACAATGCTTGGGCATCAAGAATAGACGTTGGCATTATTTAGCACATGATAAAAATGCTGTTGGTGAGCTGTCTTCAAAGTACAAGTGAAATCATTCTTTAATTCATCACTCTTAGACCAGTCTCAGATCTGAGCTGATGAAAGACATTAAAAAATTGTTGGACAATGATCTTTGTACTAGACATAGTGGTAATATACAGCTGGTGGTTCTGTCATGGCTGCATAATGTTTGTACTTGGCTTTGTCCTTGCATTGGTACTTCTCCATAAATAAAGGAACACTAGCATAGCCTTTAAATAAATAAATCTTCTTTAATAGTACATGACAACCATTAGATAAAACTTGTTGTTGTAATTTGATTGGTCTATGTAACCAAGTGAATCAGATCTGATAATAAATAACAAAACACTTGGAGAAACATTCTTGATCCTTTGCACATGCATTTGTTCTTCATAAGTCCAAATAAATGTAGGAATAATATTTATGATCAAATTATTCCTTCTAAAAATGAACTTTGCCATAACTGATAAGAATCTTCAATAAAAGTGTTATTTTGTCCTTGGTATGGTTGACTTATCATTAAATGCATCAAGCTTGATTAAGTGTTCTAACGAACCCAGTCAGAGACCAGTCTTGGACTGATCCTGAATCCTTTAACTTGCTTAAAATATATGAACTTATAATAGCTTAAATGATCCATTTCAACCTGTCTTAATAAGTACACTCAAAAGCACTTGTTAGACAACTAAATGATCAGAATTACACTTAAAATATATTTAAATTAGTTTGTTATAATCAAAACATCAAATAAGGATTTTTCCTCAACAATCTCCCCCTTTTTGATGATAACAAACTCCTTTAATTTATTTTAACTTGTGATTCTGATTTTGATCAATTCAAATATAAACATGTTTGTCAGAGTTTAACTTATCAAACTCCCCCTCAATTCAAGCATCCATTGATCAAAACATAAATATGATAAAGTCATAAACATTTGAATTCACTATTAATATCATTAATCCAAAAGCTCATTACAAGAGTTTCATCAATAATTTGAGTACAAGATTAATGCAAAAGGATGTGAATTCAATAAAGATGCATAGTTTAGAAATAAAGTACATAATAGGAGAAGTTCTTGACTAGCCAAAAAAGAACTTCCCAAACTATCTAGGTTCTTCTAAACCAGATTAATCAAAATAAGTGCTTTTCCAAAACAGCTTAACACAGCTTAATGCAGAATTAGCTTCTAATCTCCCCCTTATTTACTTAATAACTTCTCCCCCTTTTGTTAACATCAAAAAGACATAACAAAGGGTCACTTTGGGGCTGGTGTAGAGGTAGGAACATGATCATAAGCAGGATTGGCAGGATCATAAGCTTCTGGTGCAGTGGGGGCAGTAGGACTTGAGCAAGCACTTGAAGTAGTTGAACTCTGTTGTGGGACAAAAGCAAGCTCAGGAAGTGGATTATTTTGTGGTGGAACTAATCCAAGCTGAGGGCATACAATGGTGGTGAACCAGTTCCTCATAATCTGAGCTTCAAGCACCATGTAGGTGAGCAGATTATTGTTGACTTGCTGACCAGTATAGAGTTTGGCCAAGTCCTTTTTGATTTTGTATTTCTCCTTGTCATCATTGTTCTTTTTAGCATGATTTCCTTCATTTCGTTTTCCTTTTTCATGAGACTCAGGGGCAGGATTGGATGGACCAGCTTGTGCAGTAGAACAGAAGGAGCTTAAAGTAGCAAATGTTGATGGAATGGTAGGAATTGTACTATCAGTGAAGATTGGTTCATTCAGTCTTGGAAAATTTGGGGATGAAGCAAACATAGAAGAAAAATGATGCCTAAATTCTTCATGAGAAGAAGTCACCAAAGGTGAAAATGTGGTTGTGATGGATGGTGTGGTAGATGAGTGTGAGTGAGAACAAGTTTGACTGGACAGTGGAGTTTCAATTCCAATGTGTGAATCCCAGTTCAAAGAGGTATCAGTGGAAAAGGGAACAGTAGCAGCAGTGTTTACCTCACTAGATTTTTCACTTGTTCCTGCTGAGGGATTGGTCTCAGATTGCACTCCCAGAAAAGCAGCAAGTTCCTCCAAATCTTCTTTTTCAGCCCTTTTCCTTTTCATTCCTACTTCAGGCATGGGTGATTGAACAACATCCTCATTTTTCATATGAGTTATGTTTTTCTTGTTGAAGTGGTGAATGATATTCTCCACTTTTTGATTTGAGCAATCTACCTTGAAATGTCTAAATACTTTGGAAAGTATCATAGCATAAGGTAGAGATACCCTTTTCAAACCAGACTTTGCAGCAAAAATCATATGTTGAATGATTACATAAGGTAAGCTAATCCTTTTTTCTTTTGATAAGTGATAAATCATCATCATATCAATATCAAGCACTTTATCTTTACTTCCACTCCTAGGAAAAATAGCATGTTGAGCTAAGTTGTGAAGTATTTTCATTTCCATTTTCAGCTTAGCAGTCCTAGGTGTAACATTAGTATTACCAACCTCAGTGAATAGTTCCCTAAGTACATCTAACTTATTTAAGTTCAGTGCACTATACCAGTTTGTTCCATAAATCTCACTTCCATTTTGAGGCAATTTCAGCAAATCAGCAATGATTTCAGAGGTAAGTTTGATTTCAGTACCTTTTAAGTTTGAGATGATCAATCCTTTGTCTTCAAAAACTTCAGCATTATGGTAAAAAGCTTGGACAAGCAGTGGATAAGTTGTTTCATGGATTTGGAAAAAGTGAGTCCAACCAAGTGGTTCAGTGTATTTCTTCAAATCAACACCTTCCTTAAGCAGTTCATCATACTCAAAATACCTACTTACAGCAATAGGTTTTGTTTTCCAATACTTTTCAAAAATTTCTTCAGCATCAGGATGAACTAGAGGAAATTGAGTGTTTCTTGTTCTTGGCCTGGAGTCAGATGCTGTCGCTGGAGCTTTACCCTTTGATCCAATATCCCTTTTTGCAGGGATAGGTTTGATGGAGATTTTTGCAGGGGCTGATTTGGGTTTAGATGGTGCAGAGATGATTTCTTCTTCCTCATCAGAAGAAGAGTTGTTGGTGTTTGATGGAGTTTTTTCAGAATCAGAGTCTTCAATAACATGCACTGTGTTATCTTGAATGATTGGTTTTTTAGTCCCAAACCCAGACAGAATTCTCAAGGATCTTCACAAGCTTGATGGATCAACAGATTTAGTCCTTGATTTGGGTTTCTTTGATTTGACTAACACAGGAGGAGTGTCAGCCATACTTGGAACAGCAAGGGATGAAATTGGGGTGATTAAATCCTCAGATGTAACCGGTTTTGAAACAGGGAGATGAATGGTTTTCGGTTGGAGAGTGGTCTCAGAGTCTTCAAAGGCGGAAGTGGTGAGTGGTTCGTGAGAAAGGGTTTGATTTTCAGATTCTGGAATTTGGTTTAGGATAATTTCAAACGAATCTGGGTCAGATTCATATGATTCAGAGTCGTTTAGATTGTTCATAGGAGGAGGAGGTGAGGGTGGTGATGGTGATCTTTGAATGGATGAGGAAGATGATGAAGTTGTTGAATAGGCTCTTGGATTCTTTTTTGCAACATTTTTTGTTCTGGCCATTTTGAAGATTAATTGTTGTTTGTAGAGAATGATGAGAAGATGAGGGAAGATGATGGGTTTAAAAAGAGAGAGAAACTTGGGGAAGAGGAGAAAAGTGTAGAGTAGGTTAGTACAAGAAGAATAGTGTTAATGGTACTTTGTTTTTGCCAAGAAAGAGGGAAATGATGATGGAGCCGTTGCAAGCAAATGAGAGAGAAAGAGAAAACTTCTTCTGCATTAACACTTAACTGTTCCAAGCCAAATTGGGCCAAAAACATGCTTTAAAAAATCTGGGCTTTTTACAACACGCAAGAGTGATCTCAGATCAGTCTTTGAACACGATTTCAACAAGGATTTTTCAAAATATTCAATTTTTCCTTAATAAAATTAAAACGATCTTCTACTAAAGGTTTAGTAAAAATATCCGCAAGTTGATTTTCAGTATCAACAAAAACTAATTCAACATCCTTTTTATTAACATGATCTCTAATAAAATGATGCTTTATTTCAATATGCTTTGATCTTGAATGTTGAATGGGATTTTTTGATAAGTTAATGGCACTAGTATTATCACAAAAAATTTTAACATTTGTGTACCTTAATGAGAAATCTTCAAGTTGATTTCTGATCCATATCACTTGAGAACAACAATTTGCAGCAGATACGTATTCTGCCTCAGTTGTTGAGAGTGCTATGGTGTTTTGCTTTCTACAGCACCAACTTACAAGGGCTTCACCAAGAAACTGACATGCTCCACTTGTGCTTTTTCTTTCAAGTTTGTCACCGGCATAGTCAGCATCACAATATGCAGTTAAATCAAAATGTGATCCCTTTTTGTACCACAGACCAACATCTGGAGTTCCCACCAAATATCTAAAAATCCTTTTAACTGCAGTTAAATGAGATTCCTTTGGAGATGTTTGGAATCTTGCACAGAGACCTACAGAAAAAACAATATCTGGTCTACTAGCAGTTAAATAGAGAAGTGATCCTATCATTCCTCTAAATTCCTTTTCTGACACATCTTTCCCTTTTTCATCTTTGTCCAAGTTTGTTGATGGATGCATTGGAGTTGACATGATTTTTGCCTCATTCATCTTGTATTTTTTGAGAAGATCTTTGACATATTTTTCTTGACTAATGAAAATACCATCTTCATGTTGCTTGATTTGCAAGCCAAGAAAAAATCCTAGTTCTCCCATCATGCTCATTTCAAACTCACTTTGCATAAGATTAGAAAAATCTTCACACATTTTTTCGTTAGTTGCACCAAAAATAATGTCATCAACATAAACTTGTACAATTAATAAATCATCTTTATCTATTTTTCTAAAAAGGGTAGTATCAATTTTTCCTCTAGAAAAACCATTTTCAAGTAAAAAATTACTTAGTCTCTCATACCATGCTCTTGGAGCTTGTTTAAGTCCATAAAGAGCTTTGGTAAGTTTGTAAACATGATTTGGTTTATGTTCATCAATAAAACCAGGAGGTTGATGTACATATACCTCTTCATTTAAGAAACCATTTAAAAAAGCACTTTTCACATCCATTTGAAATAATTTAAAACATTTGTGAGAAGCATATGCAAGTAAAATTCTAATGGCTTCTAACCTGGCTACAGGAGCAAAGGTTTCATCATAATCAATACCTTCTTGTTGATTATACCCTTGAGCTACTAGTCTTGCTTTGTTTCTTACCACTTTACCATTTTCATCGAGTTTGTTTCTGAAAACCCATCTAGTTCCAATAATTGAATGGTCTTGAGGATTTGGAACAAGTTTCCATACTTCATTTTTCTCAAATTGTAGAAGTTCTTCTTTCATAGCATTAATCCAAGATTCATCAATGACAGCTTCATTTATTGTTCTTGGTTCAATTTGAGAGATCATTGCAAGATTGGTCTCCAAATTTTGAAGTGCTCTTCTAGTTCTTATTCCATCTTCAACATTTCCAATTATTTGCTCTTGAGGGTGATTGTTTACAATTCTCAAGGATTTAGGAACGGATGGTGAAGGATCTTGTTGTGTGTCATGATCTTGATTATTGTTTTCTATTTCAACTTCTTCTTCTTCATCAACAATCTTTGGTTGATCTTCATATTCATCAAATTTGACATGCATGCTTTCTTCCAAAGTTTGTGTTCTTAAGTTATAAACTCTATAAGCTTTAGATGTTAGAGAGTAACCTAAGAATAATCCTTTATCTGATTTTGAATCAAACTTACCCAAGTTGTCTTTGATATTCAAAATATAGCAATAACATCCAAAAATGTGAAAGTAGGAAATATTTGGTTTTCTATCTTTCCAAAGTTCATAAGGTGTTTTATTCAAAACTTTTCTTATGGTAACTCTGTTCAAGATATAGCAAGCAGTATTGACGGCTTCAGCCCAAAAATATTTTTCAACATAAGATTCATTTATCATTGTTCTTGCCATTTCTTGCAAGGTTCTATTTTTCCTTTCAACAACTCCATTTTGTTGCGGAGTTCTTGGACAAGAAAAATTATGAGAAATACCATTATCATTAAAGAATGATTCAAAGTGAGTGTTTTCAAATTCTCCACCATGATCACTTCTTACAGATATAATAGTGGTACCTTTTTCATTTTGAACCTTTAAACAGAAAGTTTTAAAAGCATCAAAAGATTCATCTTTGTGTTTTAAAAAAAGTACCCATGTAAACCTTGAAAAGTCATCTACAATGACAAAACCATAATTTTCCCCACCAAGACTTGTAGTTTTGACAGGTCCAAATAAATCTATGTGAAGTAGTTCAAGAGGTCTTTTTGTTGAGATATACTTTTTTGGTTTGAAACTGCTTTTAACTTGTTTTCCTCTTGCACATGATTCACATACTTTATCTATGTCAAAATTCATCTTTGGTAATCCTCTTACAAGATCAAGCTTAGAAAGTTTTGAAATGGTTTTCATACTTACATGACCAGTCCTTTTGTGCCAAATCCATTTGTCTTTTTCAATAGAGACAAAACATGATTCAACAGGTAGCTCATCTAAGTATATAACATAAATATTCTTTTCTCTTGATCCTTTAAAAAGAATTTCACCAGATGAAGTCTTTTTTATTTCACATGTGTGAGGATTAAAAATAACTTCGAAACCATTATCACATAATTGACTAATGCTTATCAAGTTATGTCCAAGTCCTTCCACATATTGAACATTTTCAATTTTAGCAGAATTAAACTTACCAATAGTTCCTTTACCCTTGATTTTACCTTTACCATTGTTTCCAAAAGTAACTTCTCCACCATCTTTTTCTTTAAAAGCAAAGAAGTTTTGTCTATCTCCAGTCATATGTCTTGAGCAACCACTGTCCAAGTACCAAGGCTTTCTCTTGACTGTAAGATGACATTCCTGCATTTGTGGTTAATAGTGTTTTAGGTACCCATAGATTCTTGGGTCCTTGGTTGTTAGTAAAAAATCCCTTATAAGGTGTCTTCTTATGTTGATAAGATGATCTCTTATATGGAGGTTTTGAAAAGTCATTTTTCTTGTAGTTTTGAAAAACCTTAGATTGTTTGGAGAAGGTTCTAAGATTGGTCTTAGATTGTTGTTTGTTTTTCTTAAAACAAAATCTTTCGACATGTCCATCTTTAAGACAAAATGAGCATTTATAGTTATATTTTTGAATTTTCTTTTCCTTAGGAGGAACAAAGAAGTTTTCATATAATTTTTTGTTTTGAAGAGATCTAAAACCAATTCCTGCTTTGTCAAAAATTCCTACTTGTGATCCCATTATGTTTTCAAAAGTTTTTGTGGCATTAACAAAACAATTTATATCATTTTCTAGTTCATACACATTTTGTTTTAAGATGTCATTTTCTTCTAGAATCTTAGAACTTTCTTGAGGCTTTTCTTTATATTTTTCAAATTGCGTAGATAAATCAGAGTAATCTTCTCTATACTTTTTGAGCATTTCCTTTAATTTTATGTTCTCAGATTTGTACTCATCTTTTTCTTTGGTTATCTTAGTGACTTCGTCTCTAAGTTGACCATTTTTCTGAGTAATAATTTGAGCATCATATAAAAGGTTATCAAATAAGTGTTCAGTTTTCTGACAAGAAGAACAAGGTTCGAATGTTACCTCAGAGTCTGATTTTGTCATGAGACACATGTTTGCTTCTTGATCTTCTTCTTCGTCTTCTTCTTCTGATTCGTCCCATGTTGCCATCATGGATTTCTTTTTGAATGGAGGTTTTCTTTGTTTTGAATTTGGGCACTCATTTTTGTAATGTCCAAATTGATTGCATCCATAGCATTGTATTTTCCTTAAATCCGTTTCCGGTTTAGGTTCATTTCTTTTGGCTGGAAAGGATTTCTTGAGTTGATTTCTCCTTACTAATATTTTTTGAATTCTTCGTGAGAGAAGTGCAACTTCTTCTTCGGTGTCTTCTTGTATTGTATCATCATCATCAAAAGTATCATCATTCTTAGAGCGATCTTCGCTTTTAGCTTGTAATGCAATCATTTTCTTTTTCACGGGTTTATCCTCTTGGAAGATAGATTCATGAGCTCTTAAAGATCCCATAAGATTTTCTAATTTCATTTGAGTAAGATCTTTTGCTTCGGTAATGGCCGTGACAATGTGTCTCCAACTTTTTGGTAAACATCTCAAGATTTTTCTTACTCTTTCATGTATGGTATATGTTTTTCCAAGAGAGTTGAGTTCGTTGATTATGATTGTGAATCTTGCATACATTTGATCAATTGTTTCATCTTCCTTCATTTCAAATAATTCAAACTTTCTTACACCTATATCAATCCTTGTTTCTTTTACATGGCTTGTTCCTTCATGGTGAATTTTGAGAGTTTCCCACATTTCTTTTGCGGTTTTGCATTCCATAATCCTATCATATTCTTCCCTACACAAAGCACTTTTTAGAAATAATTTAGCTTTAATATTTAAAAGTACCTTATCATTTTCTTGAGTAGTCCATTGATCTTGTGTTTTGGGTATTGTGACATTGTCTTTGTCGGTGATCATTGGTACATGTTCTCCAACTTCAATGACGGCCCACATATGATTATCTTGTGATCTTAGGAACAGTTTCATTTTGTCCTTCCAATAGTAGTAGTCTTCTCCTTCAAATAGAGGTGGCCTATTTGAAGATCCTCCTTCGGATATGAACTTTGCGCCTTTCGTCATTACTTCCTTCCTGAATCTTTTTCTCTAGCACTTGTTAGATGCTTTACCTTTAGAGCCGAGCTCTGATACCAATTGAAGTAGCAAAGTTTTTCACAAGAAAGGGGGGGGGTTTGAATTGTGAACCTTTTAAAAATTTAACTATAAATATCAAACGTTAGATTTATCAAGAATAAATTGTAAGACTGATCTTAGATTGATCTCAACAAATATAAAGTAAAGCTTTTAACAAATTGTAACGTGAATAGTGTGTGTTGTGATTTTGTAAAAGCTTTGAGAAGAGTAAGAAGAACACACAAAAGTTTTTATACTGGTTCACCCTTAATCTTGGGCTAGTCCAGTTTCTCCACTATGTCTTTTGAGATACCATCGATCTCTTGATACAATCTTCTTTTGATCTCACACAAGATCAAATTTCTTAACCTACCTTAACTCTAAGGTAATACTCAAACAATATGAACAATTGACTTGAGCAAATCTTTCTTATAATGAGAAGTGGTTTTTGTGTCTAAGCTTTTGTAGTAAAATCAACTAAGTTGAAGAAAGCTTATGAAACTATTATCTCTAAAAATCACTCTAAGAGTTTATACAGATCCAGTATAGTATTTGAACGTGTTGGAGTGATTGAGATATAAAGAAGAGCTTTGAGAATGCTTGTATGATGATAAAATGATTGCTTTGATGTGTGCTAAAACTCTTGCTCTTCAATGTTGTTGTTGAGGCCTTTATATAGGAAATATTGGAGCCTTCAAGCCTTGGACAACAAGTAAAACCGTTACTCACAAGTAACTAGCCGTTGGAGCCTTGTCCAAATAAATTTAATCAATTAAATTCAAAACAGGAGCCTCTGGCAGATCGGTCTGAGACTAATCTTCAGGCAGAATAGAAATGAGGAGCGTGTGGAGCCTTTGCTTGATGATCTGGAGTGAAGGTACAATGCTTGGGCATCAAGAATAGCCGTTGGCATTATTTAGCACATGATAAAAATGTTGTTGGTGAGCTGTCTTCAAAGTACAAGTGAAATCATTCTTTAATTCATCACTCTTAGACCAGTCTCAGATCTGAGCTGATGAAAGACATTAAAAAATTGTTGGACAATGATCTTTGTACTAGACATAGTGGTAATATACAGCTGGTGGTTCTGTCATGGCTGCATAATGTTTGTACTTGGCTTTGTCCTTGCATTGGTACTTCTCCATAAATAAAGGAACACTAGCATATCCTTTAAATAAATAAATCTTCTTTAATGGTACATGACAACCATTAGATAAAACTTGTTGTTGTAATTTGATTGGTCTATGTAACCAAGTGAATCAGATCTGATAATAAATAACAAAACACTTGGAGAAACATTCTTGATCCTTTGCACATGCATTTGTTCTTCATAAGTCCAAATAAATGTAGGAATAATATTTATGATCAAATTATTCCTTCTAAAAATGAACTTTGCCATAACTGATAAGAATCTTCAATAAAAGTGTTATTTTGTCCTTGGTATGGTTGACTTATCATTAAATGCATCAAGCTTGATTAAGTGTTCTAACGAACCCAGTCAGAGACCAGTCTTGGACTGATCCTGAATCCTTCAACTTGCTTAAAATATATGAACTTATAATAGCTTAAATGATCCATTTCAACCTGTCTTAATAAGTACACTCAAAAGCACTTGTTAGACAACTAAATGATCAGAATTACACTTAAAATATAATTAAATTAGTTAGTTATAATCAAAACATCAAATAAGGATTTTTCCTCAACATGTGATGCTCTTAATGCAGAAATGTGGGGCTTATACTTGGGTTTAGAGCTAGCTTGGAATGATAGAATTCAACATCTCTATGTGGAAAGTGATTCTAAATTGCTTGTTGACATGGTTACAAATAAGTGCAAGACTAATGGGACAACCCCTATACATTGATTCGGCGGATCAGAAATCTCTTGGACCGTAGTTGGCGCGTCGAGGTTCACCATAATTGGTGTGAAGGCAACAAAAGTGCTGATTGGCTTGCTAATTACAACCTAACGATGGACTCTTGGAATTTTGTTGTTTTGGAGACCCCTCCTAGTGAACTTAAAAGTCTCCTATTTGATAATTTGTCTCGGGCTTACATGCTTAGAAATGTTCATTTAACTGTTTAATTTTTCTTTTGGGCTTGCCCTCTTTTGTACCAAAAAAATGCAGATTATGCGGGTCAACCCGAAGAATTAATCCACATAACCAACAATTTTAACAATCCAATTCACATGAGCTAAAATATAAACAGACCCAAAAAATTACTCCTATTTGATAATTTTAACAATCCAAGCCACATGGCTGCGGATTAAATAGGTCGACCTGCCAACCTTGGTTCATATATCCAACTCTATCTATAATATTTTATCACAAATGTTTGAATATAAATAGTCTTTTACCTATAGTAAACATTTGTTTAGAAAAATTTCAGGAAAAATCAGTGCTTGATTATATATATGACTTTAGTACTAGTGGTGTGTTACTCCATTGAAATGTACTTTAATGGGATAAATTTTCGTATTGGTTAGGGGTTAGAAAACTACTTTTTAACAACAAAAAAAACTACTTTTACATTTTTAATTTTTTTTTTTGTAATTTGATTACCGTACCTCTTCTATTCGTTTTTCTATTTGATAATGATTTTTGTTGTTTCGAAAAATATATTTAAACTTTTCAAGTAAATTTAAATACATAGTCAATGTAGACCATCCAATCAAAAAAATCTATAGGTCTATATAAACACTGCCGCATATATACTTATAAAAAAACTAAGAGTAAGAATGATAACTCAAATATAAAATTTAAAAATTTTCAGAAAGTTAGAAGATGTTACCCAAATTCAAGCGAGGGGCAGTTCTTCTACGCGTTGTCCTTGCATTAGTCATAGCCTAAGAAAAAGAAACAAAAAATCAACCAAATAATCTAAAGTTAATGATAATTTGTATAATGTAATCTAAATTGAAATTGCATCAATATTAATTAGAAAAAAGTTTTAATTGGAAAAAAAATAATGAACAGGCATTAACCTGATAAAAAGATCTAGGTGATAATTCAATTACATCATCGTCACTTTCAACAGGACCTGTGATGGGAACAGGATGAGGTTCAGTGGGGCCCTCACCTTGTGCACGCTCTCTAGTTGGATTGTTGTTCTGATACAACAGCGAATCCATTTTTCAGTTGTTCGATCCTGAAAATTGAGGAGCATTTAGACAATTACTTAACTTTATTTAATGCAACTATAAAAAGGAATAATCAGAGAGAGGGTGAATAAAGAAGAGAAGAAATTGATACGAAGTACATGATTGAAATTGATTTATCAAGAAACTATCCAGAGGTAAGAAAACATACCCTAAGGTGGGAATGGCGAGAGAGTTTGAGAGTGATATGAAGAGACTTTAGGGTTCTCAATTTATAATAATTTTGAGAAATTGGGATAAGAGAAAAATGAGAAAAACACGGTGATGGCTATGCTATTATAGATTTTCCTTATTGTGGTCAAACATAGAGCGACCTATAATTGCCGGTTTCTTTTTGCTTTGTTGAAGAAATCTTCCGGTACTTTACTATATCAGACTTATTAATTAATAATATTAGAACCACCCCTTCATAATATACTCTTTCCACATTTTTGTAAAAACTTTTTAAAATTTTACATATGTTGAAAAAATTAAGTAATATAGTTAAAATTGTTTGTTATGTCTCTATGAACATAGATCGATTGTTAGGAATGTTAGACCAAAATTTAGATTTTCGTATATCCACTTATTTACTTTTAAAAGGTGAAATTTTAGCCACTAAATACTTTATCAAAAAACTATTTTGTGTACGCATATGGTCAACATTTACTTATCATAATCTAAAATGCTTAGCATTATTATTCAAAAATTTACTTGAGAGAAAATATAAAATACTTATATATTAAGGAATTTTTATTTAGATATACATTTTTTATATCAATAGTTTATGTTAAAAAGAATAAAAAGAGGTTAAACACAAATTGCTTAACTCAATAATATATAATATAATATAATAATGGACAAACGATGAATTGGGCCCGATTCAATGAGTGGGCTAATTTGTTAAATAAATGGTTAACACAACCAATGATTCGGTTCATCGGTTCTTAAGTTTTATAAATCCGAAACTGACAACCGAAAAAAACTACATTGGTTTTATTGGTTCGGTTATTTTATAATCTGAACTATAAAAATTTATTTTTTCAGTTTGGATTGGTTTAAATGGACTGGTGATTTAATCGGTTTAAATTTTTAATTAGTTCTTTGTTATTTTTATGTATTAATATGAGAAAATTTAAAAATTCATGACTATTTTTATTTTTATATGTAAAACGCAACACAATTAAATACAACACTCTCGTTATAATATTTTTTTGAGGGGAATAAGAACTTTTCTCGAAACTACAATAATTGAATCTTACAAATTTTATGTGTTTACAAATGAAAATATTTATGGACCGGTATGAAAATATCTATATGATAAAATTTTGAAAATTTCTTCAAAAATACAATTTTTCTTTCTAATATTTTTATTTTATGAGATTAAGATATTAAATTATATGTAGATAAACTATTTATAATATATATTTATGCCATAAAGAAATTGATTTTCTTTTTTGTTTTTATTTTTGCGAAATGACCTTAAAGCCATAAAGTTAAGAAGATAATTAGTTTTTATTAAATTTGCTGGAGATGTATTTATTTTATGGTAGCAATTTTTATTTGTAAAATGACCATTTAACCTATAAAATTAAGAGTTTAACATAGGTTACTTACGAAATTTTGGTGGAGATTGATTTCCTTAGTATAGTACGTAGATAGTAGAATAGTAGATTCCTCTTGTCTTATATATAAGTTTTTTACCTTTTAATATCCATTTAATAATTGATATACTTGATTTTGTCAAAAAAATAATAATTGATATACTTGATCAATAATAATATATGCCAGATTTATATCACTTATGAATGAACTTGAAAAATATATGCTCAAAACAACATTAATATATTTTTATACTAACAAAAATATATTTAACTTTTAACCCTAGTAAAATATGTATATTTTTGTCCACAAATTCTAATTCAACTAATAAAAAATATCAAAATTATTAGGTTGGACGTCCATTACCTGAATAAAATCCCAATTCTTTTGTTTTCTATATGAATTTCTAATAATTTATTTTGGTCTGTAAAAAAATATATCTTTTATTAAAAATAATGTGAAAATCCCTCGTCTAAATATATTTTCATTTATAAACTAATTTGTGAAAAAAAAAAAGCCAACAGGTAGCCGTTCTCAAATCTTGAGCATTGAATTTTTTAATATTATATATATGGTTGTTATTTATTGCCTTTTTGTGTCCACATCTTTATATATCACCATGCTATCTCTTACCCAAAAATATACTGGTTTATTTTTATATCAGAAAAATGAATTTTTTATATTAAATAAATAATTGTAGTATTATAAAAGGTGCTAGCGGATTTAGTCAAAAAAAAAAAAAGTTGCTAGCGGATTAAATATACTCCCTCCGTCCCTTTTTATAAGACATTTTTTGACAAAATTGCACTATTCACTTATCTCGTTTTGACCGTATTTTTTTAATAATACATAAATGTAAATATTAACATATAAGATCTTGTTTGATTTGTTTTGATGAGTACTTTCAAAATATCAAATTTTTATAATTTTTACTATTAGACAATAATTAAAGATATTATTGGTCAAAATTGTACATTGACGTACGAGCAGTGGTCAAAAGAGGTCTTATAATTAAGGACAGAGGTAGTATTAGTGATCAAAGTTGTACATCAACGTATGTGCAGTGGTCAAACAAAATTTTATATTTAAAAACGGATGTAGTATTACTTTTTAGTTTCATGTGTCTTTAATTAATGTATCCAAAGTCAAATAAAACAGACATGGCCATATTATTTATTATTTATTTATTTTTAATTATATCAATAAAAATGGTGCTGCATTTTCTACATAAAATAAATGAAATAAAGTGCTATATATTGGTTTCATATTTTTTTATCGCTGATCTCTCACGTCAAAGTTTGGTCAAACTACATTAAAGTGTATTTAATGTGGTCTTCTCAATAATAAAGAATGAAAGTGCTCTTTCAATAATAGATTTATGAATGAAGATCCATTAATTCAAGTCTTTGAAAATAACTTCAACATCAAATTTATTTAGTCCATGAGAAAAAGATATTATCATTGGTTTGTTTGCGTAGTAATTTGACTTTTTTGTATTTTAATATAAGTTATAGTATTTTTTCCGTCTCAAATTATAAACATCATTTTATAAAAAGTTCAATTCTAAAATATAAGCATCTTTAGAAATTACTATTAGGTGCATTTATTATTTTTTTTCCCTACATATGCTCATAATTATTACTCCCTCCGTCCTAAAATATAAGAGAAAATAAAAAGATCACACTTATTAAGAAAACTAAAACATGAAAATTTGAAACATGATTATTTTGTGGAATTTTTCTTGAAATAAATTGCATAGGAAGATGTAAAAACATTTTTCATTGGTTGTTGTTTATTGATAAAATGAGAGAGAAGGAAAAATAAATGCAATTTGCATTTAATTTTATGAGAATAAGTAAAATTAATACTTATAAAACATAAATGTCTATTTTTTCCTTATATTTTGGGACAAAGAAAAATGTTTTTTTCCCTTATATTTTGGGACGGATGAGTACTTTGACATGCATTAAAATACGAAAAATCAAATAAAATACACATACAAACAAAAGACAAATTTAGTAAAATTCATACATATAAAGTATATAAAAATTACACTACTAACTTTTATTCATAGTAGTATATGTGAAAATAATCAGGGGTACTTATATTATGGGACGGAGGGAGTAATAGTTAATGATAATGGTAGAAAAAAAATAATAAATGCAATTATTAATTTGTTTAGGACTTATATTTAGGGACTAAACTTTTTTTAAAATGGTGCTTATAATTATAGACGGGGGTACAACTTTAGTTAATGAAGAAAATAAAATGAAATAAAAGAACAAAAAAGTAATATTAGATTATATGATTATTTATTTGTTTGATTGATATGAGAAAAAATGAAATAAGATAACGATATGTATTTATAAAATAACATACACATCCTTGGCAAAAAAAATACCTTAAATTTTTTCTATATTTGATAAGAAAAAGTATTTAATTTCATAAAGAGAAGAAAAATATTGAATATATTCCATAACAATAGAATTAATTCTTTCTATTTAATAAATTAAAATTATTTGAAAAATCAAGAAAAAAGAGTTAAAAATATTAGTTTACTTAAAATTTAAATAAAAAGAAATGTGTGAGTCTAACCACTAAGTTATTTGATAAAAGTAAATAAAATAAATAAATGAAAATTAGAAATATATTTATGCATTTATATACAGTATATGAATAAAATAAATGGTTAAACATAAGGTCAATGGATAAAAATAAAATAAGAATACCACTCATATATTTAAAATATAAAATAAGTTTTTATAGAATTTTTAAAAAGATGTATAAAGTCAACGCATTGTGAATTGTGCTGATTAATTTTTTGAATAAATAATTTCTTTAAATAGTATGCTTAAAGAGTGCAGTAAATGCACTCGTTAGCAAGACCTTATATAAAAAGTTAACAATTATTGAATGGAGCCATTATTATCCTGACATTATTTTATTTTTTGAGTTAAAATTATTTTTAGTCCCTCAGAAAAATATAGTAACGTTTATTTTTAATCATTTACAAAACATCTTGTGATACATAGACACACACTGACACAAACACGCTGCAATTATTATCCTGCAATTATTACTATGTGTATGTAAAAATTTGACTTTTTGTATTTCAAAGCAAGTTAATAGTAATAATTAAGGGTATGTGTAAAGATAAGTAATGAATGCATCTAGTAATTTGCAAAAGGGCTTATATTTTGTGAAGACTTTTTTGAAAGGGTGCTTATAATTTGGGATGGAGGGAGTGATATTTATTACTCTTTTTCAATAAATTATTTTTATTATTACATTTCAATTGATCAAATTACTCTACCAACTACAATTTATAGGGCATATTAGTAAACAAACAATATACTCTCTTCGTCCCAAAATAAGTGTCCTATTTGATAAATTTTTTTTCCCAAAATAATTGTCTTTTACTATTTATAACATTGAATTTTCCTATTTTATTTCTTAAAATAATCGTTAGGTGAGAGGAAAAAAATATTCAAAGATCTACTATTTGGTATTTTAATGTCTACTATCAATAAAAAGAAGAAGTATTTTAGTAAAAGTCACATTTTTTCTCTTTTATTTACACATTTTTCTTAAAGTGTGTGAAATGATCAACTAAAACTTTTAAATTGAGACGGAAAAAGTATAATTTTTTTTGGTAAGAAGTTTATTTTCTTATTAAATTTAACTAAACTAATTATTTTTTAAAAAAATATAAAAAAATTCAAAATTATTGTGAAACAGAGAGTAATAAATCGTAAGCAAATACTATATGACGATGATGATGAATAATAAGGAGACATTAGACAAAGCTATAAATGTTGTGCTGATGCTGTTGTGTCTGTGAGAGTATTGATTGAATTGAAAAAAAGAAAAAAAAAGAAAGGAAGGTTATAGAAATTGTGTTGAAATATTTAATAATCATTGTGATGAGTCCATTCAAGATTTCAAGGTGTGCAGGATTGCACGGTGTCTCAAAAATTAGAGAAAGGATTAGATGATTTTGTAGAAGGAAATATTGTGATTTTAGTGTATTTTGCAGTGTTTCAAAAATAGGATCGGTGAACTAGAGGTCTTTCGGTCTGGTCAATGGATCGAATATGCAAGTGAACCAGTGAAAATTGTCATCAGCATGACTTGAACCTTTGACCTCTTTGTAAATGATAAATATAGAAGCATTGTGCTACTGTGCTACTTTAGTGTAGTATTTGATAATATTTTCACTTTTTAATATATAAATTCCATATATTTTTTGTATTACTAGTATTTTTTATTTATAAAAATCAAGTTTTTTCACAAGTTTTGATTTATTTTTTATGGACTTTATATTTTATTTATTGTTTGCTTAATGTTGATTTAATTGTTCAACTATCTTTTTTTACTTATACAATAATAATTAATGCTTATGTGATAAAAAAAAGTAATGATACTAATTTATTATATTTATAATTAAAATAAATATTCTATGATTTATATTTTATAAAAATAAATAGTTGTAAACATATTCTATAATTATTTTTTATATAGACCGGGTTATTCGGTCGAGTCATCTAGTTTAATTTTGTTTAATCATCCTAATTTATTTGATTTTTTAACACTTTATAAGTTCTAAATATTTACTTAATCATTCGGTCTAATATAAACATTTTATATTATCTTACTTATTATGTTGCATATGTGATGAAATGTTAAAATTTAAGTTTAAAGAATAGACATTTCATAATTTTAAGTGTCATGGCTTTTTTTAGAAATCGAGTCACCGGTTCGACCGATTTAATACCTATATATATATATATAATTTTTTATAAAGACCGGTCTATTCATCCGAGTTAATCGGTTTTATCCAGTTTAGTCATGCGGTTCAACCAGTGGCCTAGTGGTTCGACTAGTGAACCAGTATTTTCACCGGTTCGATGAGTACTTTCACCGGTTTGATGACCGTTCTAATATATTAATATTTATTTTTATATATCAATAAAAAAATGTCAAAATATATTATACAGAAAATGAACACGATTCTTAAATGACACTTAACATGATACAGAGGGAGGGAGTAGAAACAAATGTTAGTATTGTATATAAGATGTTAGATTTATTTCAATAAATATATTTGAAATATCAACGTTTTCAAAATTTTACCAATGTATAATTAAAAATATTATAGATTGGTAGGTATGTGTAACTCATTGTGGGACAGAAGGAGTACTACAAAATTGAACAAATGTCTCACTCATTTGTTGTTTTGTGGGATGGAGGGGGTATTTATACTCATCCTCTTAGTCTTGATATCATTCATAGGCAAAACTTGAATCACATGCACTTTAGTCTATATAAAATAATGTATATTACATTATTTGTAACCACTATCTTCATTATACTCTACAATATATGGAGATGCAACAAAAATGTATTTGTACTAAGTTGGCCAATAATTGGTGTGCTGCCATCAGTTTTGCATAATCAATCCCATATTCATGATTTTGCAACGTTAGGATTGAAACATTATGGAGGCACTTTTCATTTTAAAGGACCTTGGTTCACAAACATTGCCCACTTTATCGTCACAAGTAATCCCATGAATGTGCACCACATTACAAGCAAGAATTTCAGCAACTATGGGAAAGGAAATGATTTCCATGAGATTTTTGAAGTTTTTGGTGATGGTATTTTCAATTTGGATTTCAATGAATGGAAACAAGAAAGAACACTATTTCATTCATTGCTCATGAGGAAAGGCTTTCAAACACTTCTTCAACATAACATTCAAAAGAAGCTAGAGCATTGCCTATTACCATTTCTTGATCATCATGCATCAAAAGGTGTACAAGTACTTGATTTACAAGATATTCTTGAGAGGTTCACCTTTGATATTACTTGCACTTTTTTATTTGGATTTGATCCTAATTGCCTTCCTGACAAGTTCGATGACTTCTCATCAGAGATTGCATATGTAAAAGCTTTTTCTGTGATTGAGGATACAATCTTGTCTAGACACTATATTCCAAAATTTATTTGGAAGATACAAAAATGGCTACAAATTGGTCAAGAAAAGAAGAATAAGATAGCTCAAGAAAATCTTCACCAATTCTTGAACAAATGTATCACGTATTCCATAGGTGATGAAGAGAAAAGAAGATTAAGAAGAAATGAAGATGTGAATGAAAATCATTATTTCCTGCTAAAAGAACTAATGAAGCTGAAAGACTTGGGAAAGGGGGAACCTATTGAGAAGTATATTAGAGACACTTCAATCAATCTTTTGGTTGCAGGAAATGGATCAGTTAGTTCATGTCTCAGTTGGTTCTTTTGGCTTGTGTCAACTCATCCTATTGTGGAAGCTAGAATTATTCAAGAGCTCAAAGATTATTGTTTAACACAAGAAGATAATTCAACCTCTAATTTAATTGCACAAGTGTTTGATAAGCTAGTTTACCTTCATGGAGCTATATGTGAAGCTTTGAGGCTTTATCCTCCTCTAGCATTTCAACAGAAGTGTGCAATCAAATATGATATACTACCTAGTGGGCACCATGTTCGTCCAAATACAAAGTTAATATACTCTTTGTATGCAATGGGAAGGATGGAACAAATATGGGGTGAAGATTGCATGGAATTTAAGCCAGAGAGATGGATATCAGAGAGAGGAAAAATTATACATGTACCATCTTACAAGTTCATAGCATTCAATGCAGGTCCAAGAAGTTGTTTGGGAAAAGATATTAGTTTTGTTCAAATGAAAATGGTTGCAGCTGCTATATTATGGAAGTTTCACATACAGGTGGTGGAAGGTCATTCTATAACTCCAAGGGTTTCTATTGTCCTTCGCATGAAACATGGCTTTAAGGTCAAACTTAGTAAAAGATGCCTTTAAAAATAATATAATTAAGCAATAATCTATGGTTTCTGTTGCTAAAATTGTTGTGAGTCATGATGATTCTGTCATAGTCACACAATCAAAATTAAATAAGCACAGCAATTTTAGTTGTGTATAGATGTTGGTGACTGTTTTCATCATGAATCTTTATAGTTTGCATGTGTCTGTCTATTCTAAGTTAAATAATGGTATGTCATATGAATTATGAATATATGATTAGCATTTGCATGTGCCTGTCTGTTCTAGTATACTAGTATTTTCTAGTTGTGTATGGTTAGAAGATGTCCGTGATATAAATTTTCAATTTAACGGTGAATTTTATAAAATTTATATAAGTTAAAACATTTTAGAATTAGTGTTAAATTAGTTGGTTTCAACGAATCTTATCTTGATACTTTTTTTTACATGTCATTAGAAAACACAAATACTCTCTCTTTTTTGATCTTATATTTTTTTGGTCAGTCTTTTATGATATTAATTAATAACTATACACGTAAATATATAAAATTAACACACATATTATTATGTATTTTCAACAAATAACTATTTTTACAATGTGTTGTCAGTTATATTAATTTCGAATCGGATCGCGAAATCATGCTTAACCCTATTTTATTTACAAATTCAATCAATCACACAAACACAACCAAAATTTGACATACAGATCTATTAACTAAAAACTTAAAAAGATTCTTAAATTGATCATTGAATTTGTTTGTTCAAATTAATAAATTTCACTACCAAACAGTTAGTTAGTCTAATAGTGATTGTCATTGTATTATTTTATTTTTTTGACGTAAGTGATTGTCATTGTATTTAGTAAGGAGGATCATAGTTAAATCCCACAACTACGTTTGAGAGGGATATATTGAAACTACTTGATATCAGAATGAATTCCGAACTCTGAATTATTATGACCCTTCTCCTTGAAACCAGAGGGTAAAAACCAAAAATAAATAGAAGAATTACTCCCTCTGTCCTAAAACTATATATTGTCCTTGTATCTTTTTAGTTTTGTACCAAAAATATTGTCCTTTTCATAAATCAATGTAAAATTAATGTTAGTTTACCATTTATACCATTACAAAATTAAAGTATTAATTAAATATATTTTCTCTTTGTCAACATGAAAGAATAAAAGTCTCCGTTTCAAATTATTACTAGTATGTGACCCGTGTCAAGCATGGATAACTCAACAAGATTTCAGTTGTTCTCACACTTATATCGATTTTCTTTTCACATTGATATATATATATATATTTTTTTCTTTCACACTGATATCTAAAAAAAACTCAAAATATTTCTATAAATACTTTTCATCAAAAAATATTTTTTTTTGTTGTATTTTGAATTGCAATGTAACAAAAAAAAAAATAGTGTTATGAATAATTATATGTGGATTGTCCATTAGTCTTGGCCCATGTCTTTGGCCCATATTATCACCTATAAATATGACTATCATTCCAATGTAATATATACTTGAACATAAGGAATACAAGAGTCTCTCTTCTTTTCTCTCCTTCATCTCAATCATGATTTTTTTTGTATTCTCACTTACGGGACTCCCACATTGAAATTTATTTTATCAATTAAATTTTATCTAATTTGTTTTTTTTTTTTTCAATTTGATAATAGTATTAAAATGACAAATCATTCAAAATTTGAGTTTGAGGTCCTTGATATCTCTGGAAAGAATTATTTATCTTTGATTTTGTACGTTGAAATTCATTTAGATGCGGAAGGTAATGGTGACACGATTAAAGAAGGAAATGCAACATCTGCTCAACAAAAGGCAAAAGCGATGATATTCCTTTGTCACCATCTTCATGGGGATCTTAAAAATGTATACCTTGATGTGAAAGATCCACTGGTTTTATGGAATTGTTTAAAGAAAAGATTTGATCACTAGAAATCATTTGTGATATAGTTCCTGAAGAACTATAGAAGAAGAAAAATCTTAATATTGAAGTATCTTTAAAGAATTGTTCAAAGAATAAAGTTTTTTTATATTATTCAAAGAATTGTATCATTTCATATTGTTTATACCTTCTCTTATAATTGATAATTGATACAATTGTTAATTCAATATATGCTACACATGAGCCATCGTAGCCACTGTTTTTTTGTTAGTAACTTATTTAATTAACTACATATTTGACAAGAAATACATGCATCTCTGAAGGATTGCAAAAGAAATCTTTATTATCGTAAAGATGTATAAAGGTTTATTATCTATAAATTCAAGAAGAAATCAATTGTTTAGTTCCTGAAGAACTTAAAAAAAATTAAATTCTTATTATATTCTCTATGAATTCCAGAAGAATTCAATAGTCTAGTTTATGAAGACTTATAAAATCAATTTTTATTCTATATGAAATTCTGAAGAATTCAATATTATAGTTCTCGAAGAACCTAGAAAAATTAATTTTCATTTTCTTGTAATTTAGTTCGTGAAGAACTTAAAAAAAAAACTAATTATTATTCTCTATGAATTTTAGAAGAATTCATTAGTCTAGTTCCTGAAGAACACAGAAAAACTCAATTTTTATTCCCTAGTTCCTGAAGAACTTAGAAAATTCAATTTTTATTTTTCATGAATTCTAGAAGAATTCAATAATATGCAATCTTAAAGGATTGGACAAGATTATCTTATAGAGAGTCTTATATAGTTCTTTAAGAACTTCAAAATAAAATAAAATAAAATTATGAATGACATTAGAGTCATTATTATTATTGTAAACCAGAAGTTTACAAATTATATTCAATTTTTTTTATTGTTGGCAATACTGGTTAGGTCATCTTGAATTTATTGAAGGGCCTGAAGCTCCCTCATTTTATATTTTACTAGTTCCCAAAAGAAATTGATAATTTGAAAATATGGACCATTTAGACACTATGTGACTTGAATTGATGCATCAACTAAATTGGTCACATGCACGTTTACTCACAACTAGAAGTTTGTGAGATTGTTTTCTCAAATAATTTTGATAAGATCTCATTTTCTAAATATTTGATAAGTACTGTATGTCAATTGAAATTGATATCGAATAAAATATGATCATACAAATAAAAAGGGACTTGAAGTTCCATTCTCTAGACGTCTAAAGTAATCACATGACTAATACTTATGAGATCACAACTTCTAATTTATATTTTGGGAACATTCAAATATGATATTGGATTGCATCATGCCAACAAATTTTTATATAAATAAGTTCTTCCTTAATTTATCTGAACTTTGGTTTATAAACCTAATTTCTGATATAAGCATTTTTGGATGTGTTGTGTACGTCACAATTGCTCCAATAAATGCATTTAATTAGGTAGTAAAAGAATATTGGGAAAATAGATTTATAGCCCAGAAAGATACTTCTCAAGTGATGAATTAATATTTCCAATATTAGGGGGAGAGAATAAGCAGCTGAAATATGAACCAGAAATTCAAATGAACCACTTGAAATACAATATTATTAGTATCTCATCTTGATCCTCATATAAAATAGTTTGAACTAGAAGTTCAAAAGAAAAATCATTTGCAAACTTTATGAAATCAAATCTCAGCTGCTAATGCTCCAATCAAAATAGATGTTCGTGTTGAACAATTCTATATTGCAAATGAGTTCAACCACTCTTGAAGTATGGTGGGAAAATTGGTTCCAATGATAATAGTCCTCAAATAAGAAAAGGAGCTAAAAATGAAAGATGACCAAACGAAGATATGAAAACTCCAAAAGAGTATTCACATAATTAATTTTAAGTTCTAGAAGAACTTATCAGGTACCTGAAATTTATGAAATAAAGAGATCTCGGAAAAATTATGTCATGGATGAAATACGATGGAACCAAAATGAAGTCAACGTTGACGATAATCTTATATACAATATAGCGCTTTATATGATAAGAGATGATGAGGATCATGAACCAAAGTCAATTGGGAATTATAGACAACACAATGATTATCTAAATGAAAAGATACAATTGCCACGTAAATAAAGTCACTTTGCAAAGTTAAAGATTTTTGGACCAGCAGTCCGTACATCTGAAGACGTGAAAATGATGAGATACGAATCAATTTTTGTGCAAATAGAAAATGTTGATATACAAAAATATCGATAAAAGTTTGTCATTGATTGTGAAGAGAAATATTCAGCTTAAGTGAAATGAAAATATTTTTCTTACTTGATTAAGTTTAGTAACACATGAAAGGTTCAATTTATTGAAAGTGTTACAGTATATTTGTATGACTTACTAGTGATGATTATATGAAACTCCCTGGAGGATTTCATTTCATGAGACATACTATTCAAACTATTGAATAAATGACTTAATAAAATGATAAGTCTTTTTATGTACTCATACACACAAAGTGTATGTCGTATGATAATTTTAGTGAATATTTCCAACTTAGAAATATGATCATGACATCCTTTGTCAATTTTAAAGAAAGAATTTGGAAACAAATTTTATGACATGAATATTATAAGAACTCTTGAAGAGTTTCTGAAAGTTGATTTATTCTATTGAGATAAAAAGTGCATTGTTATCAATTATGTGCTCTAGTTGTTGTAAGGTCACTCACTATGAACAAACATCTCATTAGAGTTTGAGAAAATGATGATTCATTAGGTGGTCCTGAAGTACCACACTAAACACTATAATATTATCATAACTCTTGAAGAGCTTATGAAATATGTTAAGAAAATTTTGAAATGAAACACATTCGATGATCAAAATTTGTTTGAAATTACAAACAAAGTTCTTCAATAAGGCTTTGTGCATGAAGAAAATTATATATATCAAAGTGGTATTTTATCTTTGTTCATCAATAAACTTGAAGATATTGGAACAAAGTCGAGCATATAATTTATATCTTAAAGATACGACAATATCATCCAAATAAGTGGAAGTTTCAGCACTATATCAAGAAAGTTGAGAATATGATTTTGTTGAGGTTTGTCACTCTATATACGAAAAACTTGAAGAAGATAATATTGCATCAACGACTAATTCAGCTAATAGAGTATCAAAGGAGATAAATCAGATCTTTCTACAAAGTCATCACCAAGTAAAGCTTTTGATCAACTATATAGAAGATTAATTGGTCTTATTCGTCTCAGATATAATTGTCTTCATGAGAAGGAGATATAACTCAGATATAATTGTCTTCATTAGGAGGAGATATAATTGTGTTCTGCACTCTTTTTCTCTTAACCATAGTTTTATCCCATTGGGTTTTCCTGGTAAGATTTTTAACGAGGCAGACTTATACACATAGAATGTTGTACTCTTTTTTCCTTCACTAGAATCTTTTTCCCATTGAGTTTTATTTTAGTAAGGTTTTAATGAGGCATATCCTTAATGGACATCCAAGGGGGAGTGTTATGAATAATTATATGTGGATTGTCCATTAGTCTTGGCCCATGTCTTTGGCCCATATTATCACCTATAAATATGACTATCATTCCAATGTAATATATACTTGAACATAAGGAATACATACAAGAGTCTCTCTTCTTTTCTCTCCTTCATCTCAACTCTATCTTTATTCTCTTCATCCCTTAGATTATTTCATAACAAATAGCAATAAATTATTTACAATAGGATTTAATACCAAAATGAATGAGAGAAAAAATAATTTGGTACATCAAAAAGATAAATATTTCCATTAAGATTTGAACTCTGGACTTCTTCTTACGCAATTTATGTCCCCTAACTCTTACCAATTGCATCATCATAAATAATTTTACAGGGACAATAAAAGAAGAGAATGCACTAGAGGAGAATGATTTTGAAGAATTTTTTTTTTTCAATATATATAAAGCTAGAAATACACCCAAAATAATTACCACCCCTTGGATCAAGGGATTTACAGAGTGGACCCAATATTGTCACTCATTATTTTTGATTTAGTATTTATGAATCTGTTCATCACAATCGCATTATTGATCAATAGGAAAGGATACTGATCGAGACACTATAATAATCATTCAATTCAATACTGACAATTTTATAACTCTCCCTGATGCTTGTGACATAATCATTGTCATCTTTGTCAATTGTATTTTTGAATTCCAAACTATATAATTCATTATTGCATGCATCCTTAGCAAGATTTAAAAGTTGTATAGTCAACCACATTAAAAGTTTAAACTTTGATTTTTTTCATTGTATATCTTTTCTTTTATTTCATTTTTTAGTTCTTTAATTAGTGTTTGAATGCACTACTTCCTCCATACTAAAATATAAGTTGTTTTGATCATATTACACAAATTAAAAAAATATAAAATATTGTATGGAAAAGAAAAATTATGAGTTAATTTATAAAATTATCATTCATTATATTAATGATATGTGAAAATTAATTGTAGAATTTAAAAAAGAAAGAAAAACAAATAATTAAGGGTAATAGGAAAAAAGAGCATAAAACTATTGATTGGTAATGTAAGCAACATACATTTTGGTTCAAATATTTTTTTCTCAAAACGACATGACATACATTTTAACTAGAGTCGTCAAAATGGCTAGCCCGCATAAGCCCGTTTGCTAAGCCCGTTAAAACTTAGGGCTTTAGCCCTAAAATATGTACTAAAAAATTGTCATCCAGGCTTTTTAACAGGACCGTTAACACCCGCTTAAAATATGGGATTGCCCGTATGAGCCGCCTTCCGCATAATTGATTGTTTGTTTTTTTGCCGAACCCACTAAGAATGATGGATGAGAAAAATAATATTCTTTCACTATTTCTTATTTATTTTAAGCTCATTGACTAAAAGTCCAATTCTCCAAAAATTGTTACTTTACACACACTTGAACTTAGTTTGTTTAGGAAAATTATTTGAACTTAGTTTATGTTATTTTGGTTGATTATATTGGTAACTTATTTTTGCATAATTTAAACTTATTTGTATTATAAGGATCTTACTCTTTTTTTGGATGCTTAAAACATATTTGTTATGATATATATAATGTCTAAATTTTATATTAATCAATTTGGAATGTTTAATTTTTTTTTTTTTTAGTTCAAACAAACAAATGTATCGAGTCGGGCTTATCCGAAAGCTCACTAGCTCGTGAAGGGCTGGGGCTCAGGCTTTTTAGCCCAGCTCGTCTGTCCGAGCTAATTCGAAACAGGTCGGGTAGCCTATTCTGCCCGCTTTAATTTTGACCATAGTACACAGTTTAAGAAATTTAATTAATGTTGGATGAAAAAGAAAAATTATAAGTTTGTTTACAATTTACAAAATTATTATTTATTAATAATGGCTTTAAAAGATAAATAAGAAAAATTAATATTAATAATAAGAAGTGTCTTTAGGGCACTAGTTAAGATTACTAAAAAAGATAATACTTGTATTAAGAATTGTGTCTAATTATTTTATAAAAATAGAATACACAAACTTCAAGAGTTTTTATACTATTTTTGTTTTCTTAACTATTGCCCTAATGACAATGTTTATCATTTTCCTAATAATAATATAGAACATTTATTTTATGACAAACAATTTTAACAAGTAAAATATTTATTTAGAAAGGAGTGAGTAACATATAAAACGTGAATTGATAATGAAACACTTATTATTAGACAATTTTTTTTTTAACGGCAAATATATATTATTAATAATAACTTAATCTTCGCACAAGACGAACAAAGATCGATAAAAAGTGAACTACAAAATAAAGGCGCCGTATATAAAGGAAACACCAATAAATAAACCAAAACATACACCACCTAATAAAAGTCTACTTCTAATCCCCTTCAGGATCCTATTATTAGACAGAATGAGTGGTCAGGTGCGTCGAAGGAAGAGAATATGAAATGCAATTCAGGAGAGCTGACAATAATGTGACAAGCTTTAAGGAGGCATTAATGATTGTATAAATGCTGATGCTACTTTTTTTGTACTGTATCATTGAAATGAGAGTTTTTATTTTTATTTTTTATATACTACTCCCTCCGGACATAAATATAAGCAAAAAACTTCTCAAAATTTTGAACACTATTATAAGCAAAAGTAACTACTTTTATAATAATTAATATTACTATTTTAAATATACCCTTATTTAATGCTACTACTTTCTATACAATTATTCCACTTTATGCTTTGGTACTTGTAATTTCAAAGGGCAATATAGTAAGTTTAACATATGTCTTACATTAAATCAAGAAAATTAATTACACTTAACTAAATTTCTTAAACATCACGTAAGTAATTTTTTTTTCTTATAATAGTGATCGGAGGGAGTACGTAGTACTACTATAAAAAAGAAAAGAGAGTGTTTTGTTCTATTTTATTTTATCAAATCATTGAAAAGAGAGATAATTAGGATCGCTCTATTTCTTAAAAAATATGACAAATGTAGCATTTTTTTGAGAAAAAATGAATAACATTAAAAACTAAAACGTTATATGAAACAATACTCGTAAAGACATCTTGGTATCAATAGATAATTTTTTGGGTTGAGCTTAATTCATAATTCATTCCTTTTAAAATCAGCTCGTGATTTTGTTTGGCCCAGTTTTTTAATAATAAAAATTGTTTTAAGTTTAAAAATAATAAAAAAAAATTACAAATAAAGTAAAAGTTGTCTGGTAATTTTTTTTTGTTTTTAAAAGTATTTTTTTTGTATTGTACACTAAATTTTTTTGATATAGTTTGCACTTTATACTTATCTTCTTTTTACATAGTGTATTTTGATATGTTTTTTTGATTGAGCCAAATCTTTATATTTTTTCATTAGTATTAAGCCATCTTTTTTAATAAGAGCTTCATAAAATATATGTTTGACCCTATTTATGACTTAAATAAAAAGTAAAATTAAAACAAAGTCAGGCCAAACAGACACAAAATAGCGTATGGAAACAGTAAAATAAATTATAAGTTAATGTTGAAAAATGTTTACTAAAGAGGTTTAATTTTTAACAGATGAACTTATAAACTACTCCCTCTGTCTCATTATATAAGCCCCTCTGACCAAAATCACGCTTATTAAGAAATGTTGGTAGTGTAATTATTATGTTTAGTTTGTGTGTAAATTTTACTAAATTGTCCTTTTTTGTATATGTATTTAATTTGACTTTTCACATTTCAATGCAAGTTAGTGTAATAATTAGGGGTATGTGTAGGGAAAAAAGTAATGATTACACATAGTAATTTGTAAAGGGATTTATATTTTGGGACTAGACTTTTTTTGAAAGGGTGTTTATATAATGGGACGGAATGAGAGTATAAGTTAATTTTAAAACTTCCCATAAAGACCCATAAACACAAACAAGTTTAAATTCTTTAAAAAAATATTTAATTAATGATGGTGTTGGAATCAACAATCTATATTTTATGTCAATATCTCTTCAATTGATATTTTTCATTTCTTTTTAGAAATGGCGAGATCCTAACTCTTAAAAAGATACTTTGTCAATAAGGCAACTAAAACTATGCTAAAAAAAAAAAAAAAAAAAAAAAAAAAAGGAATGAGAAAATAACGAGAGTGATAGCTAGAAAAAGGACAACAAAGAGGGGTATTAGAGATAAGAATGATAAGAAGAATGAGATAAATACAAAATGAGGTGTTAAAATAGTGTACGAGAATTATGAATGTTTAAATATAAAGGATGTTATAAAAATTGCATGTTAAATTTGAAAAATAATAATTGCAAGGGTTGTTATAACGGAATTTTTTTATAATGGATTATTTAGAAGAGTTTGAGCTATATTTCATAGTGAATAACAATTCTTAATCAAATTTAATTCTTCTTGCAGTTTAAATATTACCAACAATATTCAATGCGAGTTTGAGGCGTTTTTTATTCTACAAGCTAGTAGACAAAAACTTCATCTATTTTATTGTAAAAAAAAAAAACTTCATCTATTTTTATTTATTAAATTTGAAGCTCACATTACTTTTTGACAACTCATACGCTTCTATCACATACAATCAAATATTTGACATATTAATCAAGTTATTAGGCTCAAGTGGTTGATGAGTTTTATTAAAGAACGAATTTCGGGAGAACCCAAGTTTAATTCTTAAGTGAAACAATTTTTTAATCAGACTTTATTTACCTCGCAGCCGAACTATAGACTATTAGTATTTGGGCCCCTTCCCCTATAAGACCCAAGGGTGAACACCAAAAAAAATAAATTTGACACATCACAAAAATACCATGTGACAGACTTCTAACTTCTAAGAACTAGTTTATGAGTCCATGCCATGCACGGGAAAACAATATGTATGTAAATTTATTAACTTTTAAATATACTTTATAAAATTATACTTTTATACACTTTATAAATAATAAATCCCATGTGCATATTTTTTTCTTCTCCTTTTCAATCTATATAACTGGTTTTCATATCTATTAGATTTTTTATTGGTTTTTTTTTTGTGATTTCGTCGTCTTAGTGCGACGTTAGTTTGTTTTCCCGTCGTGTGCGATGTTCTTAATTTTTCGTCTTGTGTGGTGTTCTTGTTTACCCGTCGTGTGCGATGTTTTTGATTTCCCGTCTTGTGTGGTGTTCTTGTTTTCCCGTCTTGTACGGTGTTCTTGTTTTCCCATCTTGTGTTATGTTGTTGTTTTCCCGTATTGTGCGATATTCTTTTTTTCACTTCTTGTATGGTGTTTGTTTGGTTCTGATTGTACTCTATTTATTTGAATAAATCAACATTCTTATATTCTTATTTGAATAAATGAACATTCACTCTATTCTTTTTTTCACTATAGTTTCACCTTTTTGGATCCAATATTCTCCTTACTCCAATTATTTTACCGTTACTAATTAATCTCGATCTCATTAAGACATTAACTATTCTTTATCTCTCAATTAATCTTGACCCACGCTTATAAGTTATAACTATCCTTTATCATTCAATATATTATTTACTTTTGTTTTGCAGTGTGTATTTTTAGTGTTTATAGATATTGAAATGTGTATGATAAATAGTCCCTTCCCTTTTTCTATTGTATGTTGCAAAGTCATTCTTTGTGCTCTTTATCATTAAGAAAACAGTCTGTTATTTGTTCTTTTTACCTAAAATTTGATTGTACTCAAGTGTGGTGTATATACTACTCATTTGTGAAAAATCTAATTATGTATCCTTTCTTTGAACCTTTCCTATTTTACAATTTATTTTCACAAAGTTTATATGAAACTATTATAGCACATTTTGTATAATAATATTTTCTTTTTAAAAATTGACACAACTCACGCAATTCCCGTGCTACTCACGGGCCTCAATCTAGTTTATATATAAGACGGAAAAAGGAAATAGTTAAAAAAGACATGTTTAACTACTAAATGTTAGTTGGTCTAGTGATAATTGATGACGCTGAATTTGGTAGGAAAAATTATGGTTCGATCACTCTCAACAAATATTTGGGAGGGGACTAAAATTACTTGACGCGAGAACTCGCCTCAAACTCTGTACTACTAAGCCCCTTCTTTAAAAACCAGAGGATGAAAGGAAAATCATGCTTAACTAGATAAATACATCACAATCATAATTTCAAACATCATAGATAAACTATTGTGAAAACATTATACATATCCATCTATGTGCTAGAACATAATATAACATGACCATAGTCACCACTAACCATACCATTATTTAATTATGACGGACGACTTATATATGCTAATTAACATAGTTTCAAGAAAACAGTCATGACACATTCACGAATTAATCTAAACTTCACATATGACAGAATCACGGTGAATCTTCGTAATTTTGACCAAACCTGCATTTTAGTTCAACACAAAACACAATGCCTCGCGAATTCACCAAAATCATTGCTCAGCCAAACATAAACTATTGCTTATATCAAATACATCTTTTAACGACTTTCATCGTAAAGCCATGTTCCATGCGAAGAGAAATAGAAATCTTCGGAGTTACAGAGTGACCGTCCACAACCTGTATGCGAAACTTCCATAATATAGAAGCTGCAACCATTTTCATTTGAACAAAGCTAATATCTTTCCCAATACAACTTCTAGGACCTGCATTGAATGCTATAAACTTGTAAGATGGTACATGTATAATCTGTCCTTTATCCGATATCCATCTTTCGGGCTTGAATTCCAAACAATCGTCTCCCCAAATTTGTTCCATCCTTCCCATTGCGTACAAAGAGTATATTAACTTTGTATTTGGAAGAACATGGTGCCTACTAGGTAGTATATCATATTTGATTGCACACTTGTGTTGAAATGCTAGAGGAGGATAAAGCCTTAAGGCTTCACTTATAGCTCCATGAAGGTAAACTAGCTTATCAAGCTCTTCCACACTTAAATTAGTGATTGAATTATTCTCTTGTGTTAAACAATTATCTTTTATCTCTTGAATAATTTTAGCTTCTACAACAGGATGAGTTGAAACAAGCCAAAAGAACCAACTGAGACCCGAACTAATTGTTCCATTTCCAGCAATCAAAAGATTGATTGCAGTGTCTCTAATATACCTGTCAGCCATATCTCCCTTTTCCAATGCTTCCTTCATTAGTTCTTTTAGCAAGCAAGAATGACTTTCATCCATATCTTCACTGATTTTCGATCTGCTTTCCTCTTCGTTGTCTTTGTAATAGTTTATACATTTGTTTAGGAATTTGTGAAGATTTTCTTGAGCTATCTTGCCCTTCTTCTCGTGACCAATATTTAGCCATTTCTGTAGCTTCCAAATACATTTTGGAATATAGTGCCTCAACAATATCATATCCTCGAGCACATCAATAGCTTTTACATAAGCAATCTCTGAAAACTCATCAAACTTGTTAGGAAGGCAATTAGGATCAAATCCAAATAAATAAGTGCAAGTAACATCAAAGGTGAACCTTTCAAGAATATCTTGTAAATCAAGTACTTGTACACCTTTGGTTGCATGATCAAGAAATGGTAATAAGCAATTCTCTAGCTTCTTTTGAATGATTTGTTGAAGGAATATCTCATAGCTTTTCCTTTTGAGTAATGAATGAAGTAGTGTTCTTTCTTGTTTCCATTCATTGGAATCCAAATTGAAAATACCAACACCAAGAATTTCAAAAATCTCATGGAAATCAGATCCTTTTCCATAGTTGTTGAAATTCTTGCTAGTGATGTGATGCACATTCATGGGATCACTTGTGATGGTAAAGGTGGCAATGTTTGTGAACCAAGGTCCTTTAAATTGAAAAGTTCCTCCATGATTTTTCAAAAGTATGGCTGCAAAATCATGAATATTTGATTGATTATACAAAACTGAGGGTAGCATGCCAATTATTGGCCAATTTGGTACAAGTACATTTTTGTTCCATCTCCATATATTGTAAAATATGAATAAGAGAGTGACAGCAAATATTGTAATATATTGAAACATGGTCATTGTACTCAGACAAAATTGCATGTAAAATTGAAATTGTCTATGAATGATATATTGAAGAAGAGGATGAGTGATCAATTTTATTCACATGCATATATGATCAATCACACTTTCAACAAGGACTAGCTTTTAATTTTTGGAAGCATGACCTTTAAGTAAGTTGCTGAAGTACAACTGGATTTTAATTACTTCAAATTTAATGTGTATATATACTAGTCTGGTACCGGTGCGGTGCATGGCCTTTAATTAACGATTTTTTAGACTTGCATTGAATGTTATGAACTTAATTGTAAGATGTACCACTTCTTGTGTTACAGAATTGAGCTTTCTATTAAAATTTACAGATTCAAATTAAAAATAAAAATTGCTGCATAAGAATTTGAAAGAATATCCCTAAATTGTAAAATACTAAGAATTTGTATCTAATCAATTGACAGAGATGAAGGATTCATAAGAGTTTTAAAATAAGACTACTTAATTTTATTGAATGAGTTATGTGATACTAATCCCTTTTTATATATCCAAAAGGTAAGGAGAGAAATAACATAAAATTAACTTAACTAAATAACAATAATTAAAAACAAACTCACAAACATTAAATATATGTATACAAATTACATAATCTGTCCATAATATTATTTATTTAGGACAGACAGACATATGCAAATTGGTTCAAGGAAACATGCATCACACTCAACTTCAACTTGGACACGAACACCGAACACGACACAGATACTAACACGTGTACACTGATAAAAAATTGAGAAAATGACATAATTCAATGTAATCTTAAGTATCAATGTTGTGTCACATTAGAACACGCCTAATCTGAGCCGTGTCTGTGCTTCATAGCTTATATCAAATACTTCTTTTGCTGACATTGACTTTAAGGCCTTCCATACGAAGAACCATAGAAACCCTTGGAGTAACAGATTGACCTTCCACTACTTGTATACGAAACTTCCATAAGACAGCAGCTACAACCATTTTCATTTGAACAATGCTAATATCTTTTCCCAAACAACTTCGTGGACCTGCATTGAATGGTATGAACTTGTAAGACGGTACATGTATGATTTTTCCTCTACTTGATATCCATCTCTCAGGCTTAAACTCCAAGCAATCTTCACCCCATATTTGTTCCATCCTTCCAACTGCATACAAAGAGTATATTACCTTTGTGTTTGGACTAATATGGTCTCCACTAGGTAGTATATCTGATTTGATTGCATACTTGCTCTCAAATGGTATAGGAGGATAAAGCCTCAAAGCTTCAAGTATAACTCCATGAAGGTAAACTAGCGTATCAAGCTTTTCCATCGTTAAATTATTGATCAAGTTCTCATCTTGTATTAGAATATTATCTTTGATCTCTTGAATAATTTTACCTTCCACAATCGGATGAGTTGAGACAAGCCAAAAGAGCCAACTGAGACCTGAACTAATTGTTCCGTTTCCTGCGGCCAAGAGAGTGACCGCAGTGTCTCTAATATACTTCTCATTTTTAATCATTTCATCCTTTCCCAAGCCCTCCTTCATTAATGCTTTAAGCAAGCCAGGAGAATGATTTTCATCAACATCTTCACTATTTCTCAACCTTCTTTTCTCTTCATCACTTTTGGAATAAATTACACAATTGAACAAGAATTTGTGAATATTTTCCAGGGCTACTTGGTTCTTTTTCTCTTGACCAATTTGTAACCATTTTTGAAGCTTCCAAATACATTTTGGTATACACTGCCTAAAGAATATTGTATCCTCAAACACAGAAATAGCTTTTACATAATCAATCTCCGCGACATCATTGAACTTATATGGAAAGCTATTAGGATCAAATCCAAATAAAAAAGTACAAGTAATATCAAAGGTAAACCTCTCAAGAATATCTTGTAAATCATGTACTTTTACACCTTTGGATGAATATTCAAGAAATGGTAATAGGCAATTTTGTATCTTCTTTTGAATGTTTTGTTGAAGGGATGTCTCAAAACTTTTATTTTTGAGCAATGAGTGAAGTAGTGTCCTCTCTTGTTTCCATTCATTGGAATCCAAAGTGAAAATACCATCACCAAGAACTTCAAAAATCTCTTGGAAATCAGAACCTTTCTTATAGTTGCTGAAATTCCTGCTGGTGATGTGGTGCACATTCATGGCATCACTAGTGATGGTAAAATTGGCAATGTTTGTGAACCAAGGTCCTTTAAATTGAAAGGTGCCTCCATGATGTTTCAAAACTAAGGTAGCACGATCATGGATATTGTGTAGATTATGCAAAAGTGATGGCAGCATGCCAAATATTGGCCAATTTGGCGCAAGTACATTTTTGTTGCGTCTCCATATATTGTAGAATATGAAGAAAATAATGGCTACAAGTACAAATAATGTAGTAATATATTGAAACAAGGACATTGTACTAAAACAAAAATGCATGTTATTCAAATTGTCTTTTTGGATGATATCGTGAAGAAGAGGACGTGTATAAATACTCTCTATATTCAATCATTTGGGATCAATTTTAGTTAAACATATGATTAATAATTAAAGATATGTACAGCCAACAACGAACTTGTCCAAATAGTAAGGCCTGCGCTCCTTAAACATATGGTCAAAGGTTCTATATTGTTCTCACTAAAATGGTCCCATCGTGATTACTGTTTGGTATGGCTGTTGCAAGTTCATGGTTGTCTTTTGTTTGGGTTATAAGACTTGTGTAGGATTCTGGTGTGTAGGTGTGTGAGTTTGGTTTGGTACTTGTAGTGTTTGGTTGTGAGTTTGGTTTGCTTTTAAATTGGTAGGAGTATGTGTAGGACATCTATTTGGTTGTTTTTGTTGGTTCTTATTTGGCCTCTTTTACTGCCACTGTTGGCTTTTTAATCTTTGGTTATTCTCTGCATAAGTGTTTTTGAGTTTTATTAATATATTTAAAGATAATTTAGTAAAAATAATTTCTCACTAAACTAGTCATTTATGTTTTACCTTCGGGGCTTACCGATCAACGGTCCTCCTTCAACGACCTTAGCAGTCACTTCTAGTCAGAAATCCCAGGTCTGGTCTAGGAGGATCAGTGGCAACTAAATCGGGACCGTATCCAAGACACTATTCTCTTTTTCTCAAATCTGATGGCTAACATCTGGCGCAGTGGACAAGCAGCTAGCGCTGTTGTTGTCGGTGCCAACGCCCGTCATGCTAACCCTCGAGCGAGGGTAGCGAGCACCATCATCATCTGCAACCAATAGGTGGACTGTTTGACAGTCTCATCGTCATCTCCCAAGGCTATTCACAAAGTTCGTCAGGTCCATAACCAAGACATCCCTTCGAGATGAATCCCCAGATGCAGCCGATTCAGCATATCCCGCCCTTCAACCGTGGCCAAGACACCAACAATCTCCTCAGAGTTCTAGGAACAAACCAATTGGTGGAGGCAAACGAGTATATTATTAAGCTACTCGTATATTATGAATTAAAGTAGTATTAATGATCATTTTACTTATTCCTTCATATTATTACAATGTTAAACTCTTTCCACTAAACACCTCACGAACAAGCTATTTGTAATATTTATATATTTAAAAGAAGAAAGACAAATTAACTACTCGAATTTAATACAACTTTTTTGCTCTTATTTGCCAGAATCATGATAGCCTTAACAAGTTCCTCCTTTACCATGAATAATACAGAAGCAGCAAAAACACTCTGCACTATCTTTGTACTCATCCCCTTATAAAAGCCGGGCAATCCTTCAAAACGGATCATTTTAAGAATTGCATCAAATGTACCTGCATTTATTTATAGCATTAGAAAAGGGAAACACATACTTTGAAGATAGCTGGTAAAAGTTATACTGCATAAAAGAAAAAAAAGTTTGCATAAAAGAAAAAATTACGTGTCAGACACAACGATTTGGATCTCGACATCAAGGTTTTTTATGTCTTTGCGACCAAAATATGATAGGGAACGAGGCCTTATCAATCAGATTTGTCTAAAAATATCTAATGTGGGACTCTTAATATATTACAGAAAATAGTAGAAACTAAATTATCAACATCAACCAGATAGATACTGCCAAGTTAATTTAATATCTATCTAAAATCAAACCTGAGTATCTTAACGAGTTACTTCCACCAATCTCCTGTTTTGCTTGAAGCCTTGACTGCAAGGAACGAAACATGACGTAATATGAGTTTAGTGGCATATAAGAGAGTTTATGATGCTTGAGTGCTTCTGAGTTTTGAAAATGATGATATCTTTGAATGAATGTTATGTTATACAATAGTCCAAAATTTGGATGGTTGAAAATCTATTTGGCTCCTCTAAAGCAAGGGTCGCGGGTCAATTTCTAAGGAACAATGACGAGTTATAGTTATTAATTCAAAAATTGACAATCAAGTTTATGATTATATACACATACATATGTACAACAATCTCAACAATTGATGATTATAACTCATTAGTTTCCTAACTTGAGATGAGACAAATCCATGAAAAGTGATCACATATAATATAAGAACTGTTTATATGAAATGTTATTTGATACAGAAGTGGACCAATATTGGAATATCGATAGGATTTCTGCTATACTGAGGCTGAGAAGGATGCCGATATACTTACAGATTTACAATTTGTATGTTTTTATCATTTTTATAAAAGTAAATTATAATAGACAAGAAAATGAAGGAACTATGTATGAGTTTTACCTTGACAACTAGCAAAGGGTATGTTGTGACAGTAGCTCCAAGTTTCGCTATAGCTCCCACCAAAAAGACCTTTTTGAATGACAAGAGGATGATGCTTACTGATATACAGAACAAGAAAAATATACAAACAAGTGACATCAAACAAATTAAAATATTCTCCTAAGACATACTTTCCACTTATTGTATATTTGTTAAGTATTCTATACCTCCAAAGCAGTTATAGTTGTATCACCCTGGTTCTTAGCAGCGCGTTTCGCCCTTAGATGCTTTAAAGAACTCTCATATATCATAAATTGGATCGATGGATTGCATACCTGTCACGAAAAACTCTCAGTCATATTACAATTATATAAATATTGTATATTAACTTAATCAGTTTTGTCGAATAGTATCTATAGCGGAGCTATAACACCACCATAGTGTAGCAGAATTTGAACAAACTGCAATTTTTTTCGATCTGCAATTGACAACGCTAAACTGAAATTATGAATAAGATAACTGATGAGACTGACCATGATAAGAGCAGGGATGACACCTTTCCAAAATCCAACTATACCAGCTTCGTTATATACTTCATTAGCCTTTTCATCAAATCAAAATTTCATATTAGTAATGATAAAAGTTAAAGCACTAATGTAACTGAATAGACTATTTTCTTACAATGGAAGAAATTTAAATTTCAACATGAAAGATCATGTATATAATTGCAACAAGTAACTTAATTTATTTATTTTTGTTTCTCAGGTTCCCTCCACAGGAGGTAATCCTATTTGAGGCGTGTCGAGTACTAAATGCGGATACAATGGAGCACATAGAAAATTTGAAACTATAAAACTCTTTCCAAACTAAATGATTCACAATCTTCTGAGACTTGATAAATGAAATTGCGATGGATTTGTTATAATTTAAATTTGCAGTTTCAAGCAAATTAAAGAGAGGGAAATGAACAAAAATGAGCAAAATTGAAACTCACTGCATGTATAGTCCCAAATGGTAGAGGTTTTGTAGAATTTAGTTCTTCTAATTTGTCTTCCAATGTTGAACCTGTTAACATTCTTTCAGAAGCAACCTTCCTTAAGGCTTCTTTCTTTTCCTCCTTGATTTTTCTTTCTGCTTGATTATGTGTCTAAAATCACAATACAAAATGTCAAGCATAATTGACAGTGAACCCAAAACATGGATATATAGTTTGTGGTAACATCCTATGAAGTACTGACATAGACACAGATACCAGACGACACTAACATTGACATTCAATAATTTAACGTAACTACATGTGTCGTGTCAGACTCGGACACATGCTTGACAGTGACACCAAACACGCTTTCAAGGAAAACGGATGTGTGTCTGACACTGAACACGCTCACGCTTTCAAGGTAAACAGATAATGGCTATCTAGTTTATGCATTCGGAGTTTATTGACTGTTTGCATTTTCGACTCTGCCACATAATGATGCTTCCATGTGTAAAATTTCAACTTATTTCTCTTAACCATTACATAATCAAGGTTCTACAAGTTAACAATTTGAAATGACATGAATTACATTTTATATAAACTGTACAACTACAAATATAATAGTCCAAAAAACCAGAAAAATATCTGAATAAATAACCTGCATTCGAGTCACTAGAACCCATATTGGGTTTGTGAACAAAACATTCAAGGACCTGCATAATGAGACAACTTCAATAAGAATATGAATCAAATACATGGTAGTGAGGTTCACTATCACACATACAACATAACACTTCAAATGAAAAAAATAGGAATGATGGAAAATAATAATAATAATCACCCAGCAATAGCAGCCACAATGAGCCAACCAAACATTCCAACAGTACCATCTCCATGCCCTTTGATTTTCCTTGCTGCTGCAATAGCCACAGCTTTGTTCTTAAAAACTTGATAGAAGAAGTAGTAAATTCCCTGACAAAAAAAAAGCATTTAATTGGCAGCCTAAAATCTCAAACAAAAAACATATCATATCGCATACAGTCTTAACAAATGAATCAGATGAACCTTATCGTTTCATATTATCTTTCGATTAAGGTTGTACATGTGTCGTAAGAAACCTTTTACGGTAGTCAACATGAATCGGAGAAAGTAGTAAATGGTTTTAAATTGTGGTTGTGGTTACACTGCAAACCTTTACATTGTGATGCCGTTGTGACCACAATTGCGGTCTACGCAATTAAAAAAATGGTAGTAATATAGGATGGTTGAGATAGGAACAACTAAGGATATTACAGGAAAAGTATATTCAATACACTCTTTGTATTCTAAAACCACTAATAATTTGAGACAAACAAATAAAAATTTGAAATACGAATCATAATAATATTTACACCTGAACTCGTAAAATTGATTGAGTTTACGATTTAACTCGAGAGTTTAACAACATTGAACCAAACACACCCTAAATCAATTAAGGGTAAAATTGAAAAAACATGAAATTACCTACCTGAGAAGCAGCAGTTCCAAGAAGAGAAGGCTTAAGACCACTATAAAGTCCACCCCAACCTTCATTTCCAATTACCTAATAAAAATTCATAACAAAAATCCTCAAAACATCATAAAAAAAAATAAACAATCCAAAAGAAAATAAACAAAAATAATTTTCACCTGAAAAATCTGAACAAAAAGACCAGGTGAAGAAGAAGAAACAGTAGTTAATGTATCGGAAGATTGAGGAAACAAATTTTGCTTATTCCTCTTAAGTGTTCTTTCAGTTTGTTGCCGTGTATTAACCTGGTTAAAAAGCTCAAATAGTTAGTTATAAGTTAGTTATAAGTTATAAGATAAGAAATGAATTAAGGGATAAGGAAGAGAATTTATATGGTACAGCTTGAAGTGGATAAGTTAATATTTGAGCAATGATTCCAGCACCAGCACCAGCTAAACCATTTGCTAAGGCGTTTGATTCTGACATAATGAAATGAAGTGAAACTGTGATGATTTTTTTTGTTTATCCATTTTGTTATGACTTATGATGTGTATATTTTGATGTATTTTAATGAAGTAAAAGTGCGAATGATATTTGTGTTCTAACTGTGTAACTAACTTACCTTTTTAGGAAAATTCATATTTTACATTTTAAAATGAATCAGTGGATGTTAGCTTAATTGATATAAAATATCAAAATTGATGTGTTGGATGTCTATTATCAATATTCGATCTCTGGTCCCTTCAATTTGTATGTGTGAATTTATAATTGTTTTGTCATTTAGTTTATATACAAAAAAAAATGAGTGGATGGGTGTAGGATTCCAATCCTAATTGAATTATGTTTAGGTCGAAAAATGTTATTTAAAGTACTTAAATTTAAATAATTATAAAATTAATTAAAATAATTTTTTTAATAATTTTACTATGTAAACAAATTGCATACTTAAATAAAAATAAATTAACTTTGATATAAATTGGAGGTAATAGTAATTTTTTTAGTTAAAGGTGTTTTGTATATTCAAAAAATAAATACTTTTTTTTACTCTTTTATTTCTGTTTTTCATTCTCTTCTTCTGAAAAATGCATTAAATTTAACATTCTTTTTTTTTTCGACAAGGTTAAATTTAACATTCTTAAGTTCCTCACTTTTTCTCATATAAATCACTCTTATCATTTTCTACTCACAATTAAATATACCGTTAAAGAAAAATTTCTGAAAAGAGAAATAGGCGAGAGTGTGTGAAAAAAGAGAAAAATGTGATAAATAAAGTTTTTTTTTTTTTGTGATAATCAATGTGATAAATAAAGTAATTTGAGATATTGAATGTTTATTATAATAGAAAAAGAAGAGAAAAAAATTGTTGATTATTTATGAAAGTGTCGAGACATTCTTCACATTTTCATCCAAAACTTTAAGATTATATTTGGATTGATAAAATATAGTGGAATGAAAAGGAGTGGTAAGTAGGAAGATTTCATTGTTTGAATTTACAAAAAAAATGAATGGATGAAATGAAACATAATGGGACGAAAATTCCTTTAATATTTCATTATTTCCTTTCAATTTGTATTTTGTAGTGTAAGCAATGGGACGAAGATTTACAATTAAAATATGATGACTCCAAATAATGAAGAGGTATATTTGAAAAAACTTTAATATTCAAATGATAAACTTTTATTTCATTTCATTCAAATTTACTCTTTATTCTGTTACATTCCGCTATGTTCCGTTGATTTTAAACTATTCAATCATAACATAAAACATTGAATTCATAGATCTTTCACTTATTTGTTATTCAACCTCTCAACTCTTTATTTAAACTCCACACTTATATATTATATACACATCTAAATTTATTATAAAATAGTTAACACATAAGACAAAAGATGAATAACTAATTAAATATATATACCACGTACATAACGATTTCACAATTCCAAACATTATGGATATATGCATCCATATGCTAATTACATAACGTTATTGTTTTCTAAATGAAACAAACTCAACTCATCAATACAGCATTTATTTGTTAAATACAGATGAAATCAAAGAGAAGCTTAATAACCACAATCCTTTTTAACTAAGGACATATAAATAACTTGAAGGTAACACTGAACATGCATCACATTGATGAATTTGAACTTCATAGAAACTTTAATCCTTATATATTAAATAATGCATCTTTTATTGATTTTGACCTTAAACCCATCTTTCATACGAAGAACAACAGAAATCCTTGGAATAACTGACTGTCCTTCCACAGACTCTATGTTAAAATTCCACAACACAGTAGCTGCAACCATTTTCATTTGAACAAAGCTAAAATCTTTCCCAATACAACTTCTAGGACCTGCATTGAATGATATAAACTTGTAAGATGGTACATGTATAATTTTTCCTCTATCTGATATCCATCTCTCTGGCTTAAATTCCAAGCAATCCTCACCCCATATTTGCTCCATCCTTCCCATTGCATACAAAGAGTATATTAACATTGTATTTGGACTAATATGGTCTCCACTAGGTAGTATATCAGATTTAACTGCACACTTGTGCTCAAATGGTACAGGAGGATAAAGCCTCAATGCTTCACATATAGCTCCATGAAGATAAACTAGCTTATCAAGCTCTTCCACACTTAACTTTGTGATAAATTTCTCCTCTTGTGTTAAACGATTATTTTTCATCTCTTGAATAATTTTAGCTTCCACATTAGGATGAGTTGAAACAAGCCAAAAGAACCAACTGAGACTTGAACTAACTGTTCCATTTCCTGCAGCCAAGAGATTTATTGTTGTGTCTCTAAGATACTTCTCAGTCATTTCCTCCTTTCTCAATCCTTCCTTCATTAGTTCTTTTAGCAGACAAAAATGTGATTCATCCACTTCGACATGTTCTTTGTTATAAGATATAGAGTTGTATATGAATTGATGAAGGTTTTCTTCAGCTATCTTGTCCTTCTTGGCTTGACCAATTTGTAGCCATTTTTGCAACTTCCAAATTCTTTTTGGAATGTAGTGTCTCGACAATAACATATCCTCAAGCACGGAAATAGCATTTAGACAAGCAATATCTGAAAACTCATCAAACTTGTTAGAAAGGCAATTAGGATCAAATCCAAATAATAAAGTGCAAGTAATATCAAAGGTGAACCTCTCCTAAATATTTTGTAAATCAAGTACTTGTACACCTTTGGATGCATGATCAAGTAATGGTAATAGGCAATTTTCTAGTTTCTTATGAATGTTTTGTTGACTGAATATCTCAAAGTTTTTGCTTTTGAGTAATGAATGAAGTAGTGTTCTTTCTTGTTTCCATTCATTGGAATCCAAATTGAAAATACCATCACCAAGAATTTCAAAAATCTCATGGAAATCAGATCCTTTCCCATAGTTGTTGAAATTCTTGCTGAGGATGTGGTGCACATTGATGGGGTCACTTGTGACGATATAGTGTGAGATGTTTGTGAACCAAGGTCCTTTAAAATGAAAAGTGCCTCCATAATGTTTCAATATTGTTGCAAAATAATCATGAATATTGGATTGATTATACAACATTGAAGGTACCATGCCAATTATTGGCCAATTTGGTATAATTTCATTTTTGTTGCGTCTCCATATATTGTATAATAATATTATGAAGAAAATGGCTACAAACTGCAATAATGTAATATATTGAAATAAGGTCATTGTACTTAGACTAAAGTGGATGTGATTCAAATTTTTAATTCTCTTTGTGAATGGGAAGAAGAAGAAGAGAGTATGGGTATTTATAATTTTTTTTTTCGTACTTTGTATTTTATTAATAATATTTATGATAAAAGTATATTCAGTACTTACTATTATATAGAAAAAAAAAGGTACTTTGCATCAAAAAGAAAAAGAAGAAAACAAGGTACTCTTACGATATCTAAATTTAATGTTCAAGAGATACGTTAGATACTAAATAAAGAAGGGCACTAGTTATCATTTGTGTTTCTTAACCATTGTCCTAAGGGCACTAGTTATCATTTTCCTTAATTTAAAACCAAACAAAATCTTGCTTTGTTTTCAAACATATCCAGTTTAAAAACAAACATAATCTTTTTTTCCCTGATTTTCAAGTTAATCTTCACAGTTGGGAAAATGGTGTTGGAGGTTGCTAGTAGATACAGGTGGCTTGTGATATAGAGTGTTGATGGCTATGTACGGAGAGGAGGCTGGGGGCAGAAATGGTTCTGTGTGGTGAAGTAAGATTTCATAGATTAGGGATGGGGTGGTTATCGATAAAGGGGGGTGGTACGAGAGTGTTGAGCATAGGGTTGGAAAGGGAGCAGATACTTTCTTTTGGATTGATATGTGGCTAGATGGTGTCCTGTTGAGTGTGAAGTATAGTTGTCTGTTTGACTTGTCTCTTAACAAGCGGAGTTTGGTAACGGTATTGTGTGGATTAGGGTGGGAGGAAGGAGGGGCGGCTTGGCAATGGCGATGTCGGCTGTGGGTGTAGGAGGAGTTGTTAGGGGTGTATAGGAGTGATCTTTTTTTATATTTTTTTTCAGCCTAATGTTGCAAATAAGTGATTGTGGAGACATGATGAACGAAGTAGTGGCTACACTATGATGGTATGTATAATTTACTAATTAGTCAGAACTCACAAGATGAGACAGTTGTATCAAATTTAATTTGGCATAAACATGTACTCCTGAAGGTCTCTGTTTTGGCCTGGAGGTTCATGCGCAATAGATTACCGGCTAAAGACAACTTGGTGTCGCACAACATTATCTCTCAGGACACTCAATCATGTGTGTCTGGCTATGGTAGTGTGGAAACGATAAATCATTTACTCCTTACATGCCGATTTTTTCCCCTTTATGGTGCAAAATCATATCTTGGATCGGTTTTTCATCGGTTAACCCAAAGTTATCACAAGACCATTTTGTTCATTCTCTGCATGATCACGGGCTAGGCGACCTTACTTGCAGCTTATTTGATGTGTTGTGTGTGTTCTATGGAATGAGCAGAACAACATAATCTTCAAGAAGAAGAAAAAACCACAATCCACCATTTGTCAGAGAAAGTTAATTTTTTTTCGTTATGGTGGTTGAAAGTTAATAATGTAAATCTTGGTTTAATTCTCATATATGGTGGTCAAACCCTTTTATGTGTGTGGGCATTGGCTAAGCTATCTTGTTTGCAATTACACACAAAAATAACTTTATCAATAAAAAAAACACAAAAGAAACCGACTTTCGTATTAATATATGAGTAGAAATATAAATACATGTTGAAATTAAAAATGCCCATCGTATAGGAATAGAAATATATAAGTACTCGTTGAAATTACCTAAAAAATTATACATTCTTATTAATATATTATATAGAAATATAGGTACCCGTGATTTATTAAATCTGGTTCATAATGTGTTCTTACTGTAACATAAATATTACTCCCTCCGTCCCTTTTTATAAGATCTCGTTTGACAAAATTGAACTATTTATTTATCATGTTTTGACCGTATTTTTTTAATAATACATAGATGTAAATATTAGCATATAAGATCTTGTTTGATTTGTTTTGACGAGTACTTTTAAAATATCAAGTTTTTATAATTTTTACTATTAGATAATTAAATATATTTGTGATCAAAATTATTCATTGGCGTACGTGCAGTGATTAAACGGGGTCTTATATTTAGGGACGGAGGGAGTATTACTATTCAAAACTTCTATGTCTGTCCTTAAGTAGAAAAATAGATACTCATAGAAATTACAAAAAAAATAGACTTTCTTATATTAATATGAAAAAATATATAAAAATTACAAAAAAATAGAATTGACCGTCATATATAAAGAGAAATATAAATATATGTGTAACAAATGTAAAAGAAATATCCTCGTAGAAATGAACTAAAAAGATTAAACCTTTTTATTAATATATGAATGAAAATATAAGTACCCGTAACTTATTAAATGTTTTAATTTGACTCTTAAATTTACAATATAAAAATGATAAAAATTTAATTTTTTGTATAAAAATACATCAATACCCCTTGATCATTGATGTGGCAAAAAATTAAAGAAGGGCAATTAGATAGTTTCCATGGTATATTATCCTCTTATATTAGTAGATTAAAATATTAGTCCCTTATTTTTTATTGGCTTAAATGCACTTTTTGTCTCTCTATTTTGATATATTTAAACTTTTAGTCCCTTTTTTTTAAAATGGAATTTTTGGTCCCGTCAATATTTTTTTAGACCCCTCTTATTTTAATGATGTCTTTATTATTGACATGGCGGTGATTTGGAAAAACTTTTTCAAAGTCATTTTTTTGGCCTAATTTTTCATTTAATTTTTATTAGTTATAATTTTAAACAAAATTATAAAATAGAAGTTTATAAATTAAAGAACCCTAATCCCAAAATTCCAAATTGATCTATCATTTCATCATTTGGTTTGAGACGCAATCCTTCTTCAATTAGTCATCTTCTTCACAATTCTTAAAATAGAAAAATTGAGATTCCAGCCAAGATTTTGTAAATCCAGAAAAGATCCATCTCTCAAAAATGATTTAATTTTTGGATTTAATTCAAACAGAACAATAAAAAATAATTGACATTAGTGGCTGGTCATATGTTGATTGAGGCATCAATTTTGGTCCAACACGATGGAGGCGTGTGGGAAGAGATCGTGGATGGTGGGACTAATGGGGAAAATTAATTTAATTTGTATTTATTAATTTCATTTTTTGAAAAATGATTTTAGTAATGGAAGTTAAATAAAATAAAAAATTTATTAACTAAATATCTACTTAGATTTACCACATAATTACTGTAATATAATTAACACATCAACAATGTAATAGTCACGTAGACATTTTCTAACACCTATCATCTTTTCCATGTCATTAAAATAAGAGGAGGACTAAAAGATATTGTCTTTTAAAATAGAAGGATAAAAATTTCTATGTTTAAAATAGAAGGATCAAAGTTTAAAAATATTAAATAGAGAAACTAAAAATATATTTAAGCCTTTTTTATTTTATTTTTGATTTGATAGTCCCTTTTGTTTAATAATGTTTTGAAGGAATTTCGGTCCTCAATATTTTGAAGGATTATACAATAATCCATCTTGCAAATGGAAATATATAGCCGACACGTTTATATAAATAAATTTGTGGTTGTAGAAAATAAAGAATATTAATTGAGAGACTGCGAAATGATGGACCAATCACAAAAATTTCAATTCAACTGTTATACGTAGGTTTCAAACACAATAAATTTTCTCTGCATGCATTCACCAATAAACAACACCACTTATTATACAGAAATAAAAATTTAATTAGGTCCTTTATCAAAAAAAAATAAAAAAATAATTAGTGTTGGACCGGTACTCAACTTACATTATTAGCTTACATTATTAGGTCTAGTAAAAAAAAAATTACATTATTAGGTACCGTAACATCCCAATTTTTAATATTGTTTATATTAGTATTTTCATTTGAATTTATTTGATTTTGGCGTGTGATGACGCATTTGTTGGGAAACAATTAGTGCCGAAGGAAAAAAAATAAACAGGAGTATAATCAACAACACAATAATATAACGTAGAAATTCCAAAATTAGAGAAAAAAACCACGGCCGTTGTCTAAACTGACAACCAGAGGTTAAACACTATGTGAAAATTGTTACAACACATAGACTTTACTCTCAACCACTCCATGACACCAGTACACCCGCACTCTCCAAAGTAAATATTTGAACTACCTCTCACAATACTCTAAAATAAGAGCACAAGAGAAAAAAAGACACAAATATAAACTTAAAGTGTTTACAAGTGTTACTGCTTTGTGTGTTGAAGCAAAAAACTTGAGGTCTTTTTATATAACATTTAACTCACACACTCTCCACTTTTCTAAGCAATGTGAGACTTCTCCAATATATATACTTTTCTTGACCTCTTTTTCATTCATTAATGTGGGACTTACATTGCAATCAATCTCAACAATTGTCATTATGTAATTTTTTAATGTAACTGCATGATATGTTGAGTTCACAAGCAAGCTTAAACAGCAAGAAAAGCAGGAAAAATTGAATATTTCAAGCAAGAGTAAATTGTGACACATTTTGTGCATCGTGTCACGATTTCATGACCAGAGAATGAAGTTATTGCTTCCTGTTGAATCGTGACACTATGGCGTAATTGTGTCACGGTTGTGAAAACTGAATTTGCAATCCAATGACTTTATAAAGGGAAATCGTGTCACGATTTAGACCAAATTATGCTTATTTAAGCTAAAGCCAGTTCTATTCAGAGAGGTAGATTTTTAGCAAAAAAATATCAAGGAACATGATTTTGAGAGTGTATGGGCTGGAGACTTATCTGCAGGGACGGACCTGTGTGAGGCTAGGTGTGGCTATAGCCACACCAGCCCAATCCAAATTTTTTTCAAAAAATAAAATATAAAAATTTATAAATAATTTTAAGTCATTTTGTATATATATTTATACAAATATTAATAAAAATATTAGTTTAAAATTAATTATTGATGACTGTAGATCTCTCGGTAAATATATTAGTTTAAATATTAATGCAAATATTAGATCGTAGTCTATTATTGATGATTTAAAGAATTTTTATGTATTATTTTTAAACATAAATGTAGAGTATTATTTTAAATTATATAGTTTAACTTTGTTATGATCAACTCTCACTTTGTTTGTCATAAAATAGTGGATATAAATAATTAAATTTGTAGTATTCCGTAAAATTAACAAATTTTTTATTTGGTTAATTAGCAATTGAACTAACATATAAATAAGAAATGACATAAAATACTATGTTTAATTAATATTTAATTTTTTCAAGTAAGATAATATGGGTAAAATTGGAAAACAAATTAATAAGTTGCTAATTGAATTAACTTATCAAAATAAACGTATAAACAAGTATACTTTGGAGTTCTATAAATTTATGTCCTTTCTATAATTTTGTGTTATTCCGTCAAAACAATTTTGGATTCTATATATTTTGGGTTTTATCAGATATTAAATAAATTATTGTCCGTTTTGTTTTCGGAATAGAAATTGTGGTTTTTTAGATAATAGTTTGTTTGTTTGTTTGTTTTTTTGAACATATATTGTCTGGTTTGTTGTTATTATGATAAATAAATTTTCTATAGTAAAAATTTTTAGACACACCAATCATTTAAGTCCAGGTCCGTCTCTGCTCATCCGAAAGAAAGATTCAACACCTTTGTTCATCGGATTAATTTAGAACATGTGAACTTATGAGGCTCTTATTATTTTAATATTAATCTTGTCGTTATTCAGTTATCTTTGTGTGTTAATACTTTTATGAATTACAACCTTATAATTGTTCATAGGTTTCAATTGATTACTAGCCTTAACTATTAGATTGGAATATGAGATAAATTGTTCGGTCAATAACTACTATAGACATATCACATTATTGATCGTGATAGAAGAATTAATGTCTGATAAAACTTCTTATAAATTTTGAATTCACCTAAGATATTTGGGTTTTATTATTATAAGAAAGCGTTCTTAGTCACTTACCATGGTCTAAACAAATTTGTTAATTCATCATGCCGACAAGAGAAGTATAATATTGTTAAGATAAGTTTGGGTTCATTGTAAATTGCTAAGATGAAGGGATTCAAAGAATCTAATTAATCAATCTTTGATTCACTTGAAAATCACCTTAAATTATTTTCTTTTTAAATCAATAAATTTATGCAAACAACCCTCAGCTTTTACAAATACATCTTAAATATGGTACAATTGTTTTGTCGAATTTGAAATAATTGTTATAGATACAAATTTAAATATTATTTAGCGGCGAGTTTAGTCACTTGCTAAAATTGTCATCAAGTTTTTGACACTGTTGTCGAAAATTGTTGATTAATTTCAACAATACAAGTCAAATAAGCACAACACTTAAAAATAGACTATACTTTATAGGTTTAATCGAAGTTTTGTTCCCCTCATTTTTATTTATTAATCGAAGAGACTATACTTTGTATTTAAAATGGTGATTTAACCTATTTTAAATAAGGTGATATATAATCTAACGATATTGAATATTGACCAAAATCTTGAAATTATATCAAAGATTAGTTGGTTCAGTGATAATTGACGCTGAATTTTTTAGGAAAAATCACAGTTTGTTCCTCTCAACTGCGTTAGAGAAGAGACTTTAATCACAAGATATCAGAACTTGTCCTGAACTCTAAACTACTAAAGTCTTTTCTTCTAAAAATCAGAGGTAAACAAAAAAAACTTAAAACCTTTTTAAAAACTTTGGGAGTTGTTAAAAAGTCAAGAACTGTCACCAAAAAGAAGAACACAAAAATGGCCAATTTGCATCTGCTATAGCATGTAACGGCAAGTCAGAATGCCCTGCCACAGCCCATTGTATTGTGTTGCAGCCGTGGCAAGTCAAAAAATCATTTTTTTTTTGTCAATTGCATCTCTTCATTTCATACGCTAATATAATTTCTCCCTCCTTATGTTCTTATATGTTTTTCTTAAGGTCAGTTTGATATGTAAAATTTAGATATCAGATAGAACAGTACAAGACAGAATAATATAGGATAAATGTTTGTGGTATAGAATAAATTTTGTCTTGTATGATGTTTGGTGGAAATAAAAAATAATATTTTGATATTTTAGACAACTTGTGCTGAGGACAAAAAGTTGTCTCGTGGTTCGGTGAAGAACAAGAAAATCTGTTTTGGTCCAGTCCCTTGACCTCAGTTTGTCCAGTCCCAGAAACAGTTTCAAAATAAAACACAGTACAACTGAAGTTGTCCTGTCCCTTATTTTTTAGCAGATCAAACGCACCCTTAATTTTAAATATATTAAAAAAATTGATAATGTAATTATTGTGTCTATTTTGTGAGTGAATTTTACGAAATTGTCATTTGTTTGTATGTGCATTTAATTTTTGATGCTTCGCATTCAAATGCAAATTAATTGTAATAATTAGGCCTTTAGGGGTATGTGACCGGATACTGAGCTTTCAAAAAAAAAAATTAGGGGTAGGCAGAGGCGGTACAACTGTACAAGGGTGGGGCGAAGCCCACTTTATACTTTTAACGACATAAATTTTTATATGTAATATAATTTATAGGCTTAAATATAATTTTGGTCCTCTAAATATTTTTAAGGTTTCATTTTGGTCCTTTAACTATTTTTCGTTCCGTTTTGGTCCTTTAACTATTTTTTTGTTCCGTTTTGGTTCTAACTTTCATTTTGTTAATCTATTTGGTCCTAACTATCGTTAGAAAAATGTCAAAAACGTTAATTTTGCGTACGTGACACTTAGGAACTTGGTGCCTTTGGTGTGAGATCCAATAGGAAAACGTCATATGGCCAAAGACTTTCTTCTTCATCGCGTACGGAGCTTCCTCCATCACCGTCTCCGTCCACATCATCGGTGATCTTTGTAGTCACGAAAACTTACGAAACGATACCCCAAAACCTCTCGTTATTCACGCTGAATTCAAATCTGACGTCTGTTTTCTCTATAAAGACTTCTACCTCTCGGTTTTTGACATTTTTCTAACAGTTAGGACAAAGTAAGTTAACGGAATGAAAGTCAGAGGACCAAAATGGAACGAAAAATAATTAAAGGACCAAAATGAAACCTTGAAAATATTTAGAGGACCAAAAGTATATTTAAACCTAATTTTTACTATGTTTTTTTCCTGGTTCCGCCACTGAGGTATGTGTATGTAAGGAAAAAAAAAGTAACAAATGCATATAATATTTTACATAAGAATTTAATTATATTTAAAGATTAAACTTTTAAAGAGTCCTTATGATTAGAGTCGTCGGATAGAGTTGTTTCTAATTATGCCTTTCTCGGCTACTGAATTACCCCCGAAAGTAAAGATTCTCTATACTATAAAAAGGAATCTACCAAAAGAAAGATCATCTATCACGAACTAATTCAAGAGTACAAATCTCACTGTCCACGTGCATAAGTCCTAGTTAAAACCAAAATATTTTACTCTGTATGAATATGAACTAACCCATCATATTTTAAGTTTTATTATCTTTTTGTCTTTATTTTTCTATTTTAATTTATTTTGTAGTTACTCACATGTTAATGAGTAGTTATCTTTATTTTAAAATTATGAAAAATATTTTAAAAATATTTCTCTAATCAGGGTTGGCCTAGAGACAGGACAATCAGACCCATAATTCTGGGCCTCAAATATATTTGGGTCCTATATTTTTTTTTCAGGCCCACATTAAATAACTAGCTTAAATATTTGTTTTGTTGCACTTAACACATTTGATATTCGTTGGTGAAGTGGTAACGTCTTACTTGCTTAAGCTTTGTGAAAACTGAGGGTGCGAGTTCTATCTATGATCTATTCTTGTGTGTATTTTTTGATGAAATTCCTAAGTTACGTTATACTATAAGTTTAAAGAAAGTGGATCATAGTACATGTGAAGACTATTCCATCCTTAATATATAAATAAATGCGGATGATGTTTTGACGGTGAATGCATGCACACACATAACGAATATTTGAGTTTGAGACGCATCAAAAGTTTGGTATACCGCTAAAATTTAATTAACCGAGTTGATTAATTACTATATACATTGATTTTAAAAGCTTGTGGTTGTTGGTGGCAGAAAGTATAGTTAATGCATGTCTATTTATTTTATTACAATTGATATCACACATGCTTCAATATTAGCTAGAGATCAAGTATTTATACCCATGCAACTTCTTCATATCATGATATCATACAAAGAGAAAAATTTGAATTACATTAATTCACTCTTTTTTTTTAAGTACAATGACCATGTTTCACTATATCACATTATTTGAAACCATTTTTTTCTTCATATTCTACAATATATTGAGACGCAACAAAAATGTACTTGTACCAAATTGGCCAATAATTGGCATGCTACCATCAGTTTTGCATAATCAATCCAATATTCATGATTTTGCAACCTTAATTTTGAAACATTATGGTGGCACTTTTCATTTTAAAGGACCTTGGTTCACAAATATTGCCAACTTTACACTCACTAGTGATCCCATGAATGTGAACCATATCACTAGCAAAAATTTCACTAACTATGGGAAAGGATTTGATTTCCATGAGATTTTTGAAGTTTTTGGTCTTGGTATTTTCAATTTGGATTACAATGAATGGAAACAAGAAAGAGCATTGTTTCATTCAATGCTCAAAAGGAACTGTTTTAAGACATCCCTTGAACAAAACATTCAAAAGAAGTTAAAGAAATGCCTATTACCATTTCTCGATCATGCATCGAAAGTTGCACAAATATTTGATCTACAAGATGTTCTTGAGAGGTTCACCTTTGATATTGCTTTTGCTTCTTTATTTGGATTTGATTCGAATTGCCTTCCTTACAATCTCAATGAAATGCAAGAGATTCCTTATGTAAAAGCTATTTCTGTGCTCGAGGATATGATTTTGTTGAGGCACTACATTCCAAAATGTATTTGGAAGTTACAGAAATGGCTAAATATTGGTCAAGAGAAGAAGGGAAAGGTCGCTCAAGAAAATCTTTACGAATTCTTGTACAAATGTATAGCTTATTACAACGGCGATGAAGAGAAAAGAAGATCCAGAAGCAATGAAGGCGCGGAAGAATCAAATTCTTGCTTGCTAAAAGAACTAATGAAAGAAGGATTGGAAAAGGGAGAAATGGTTGAGAGATACATTAGAGACACTGCAATCAATCTTTTGCTTGCAGGAAATGGATCAGTTAGTTCAGGTCTCAATTGGTTCTTTTGGCTTGTTTCGACTCATCCTATTGTGGAAGATAAAATTATTCAAGAGATCAAACATAACTGTTTAACACATGAGAAAAAATTGATCACAAATTTAAGTGCTGAAGTGCTTGATAAACTAGTTTATCTTCATGGAGCTATATGTGAAACCTTAAGGCTTTATCCTCCTATAGCATTTCAACACAAGTGTTCATGCAAATATGATATACTACCTAGTGGAGACCATATTAGTCCAAATACAAAGTTAATATACTCTTTGTATGCAATGGGAAGGACAAAACAAATATGGGGTGAAGATTGTTTGGAATTTAAGCCTGAGAGATGGATATCAGATAGAGGACAAATTAAACATGTACCATCTTATAAGTTCATAGCATTTAATGCAGGTCCAAGAAAGTGTATAGGCAAAGATATGAGCTTTGTTCAAATGAAAATGGTTGCAGTTGCTATGTTATGGAAGTTCAAGATACAAGTGGTGGAAGGTCACTCTGTAACTCCAAGACCTTCAATTGTTCTTCGTATGAAACATGGATTTAAGGTCAAAGTCAGTAAAAGATACATTTAATTTAAGTATAACTAATATTAAGTTCTGTGAAGTTCTGATTATTATATTCACTATATATGAATATGATGCATGTTGAGTGTTACTTTGAGCATATATTATATGTCCCTATTTGTTCTAGTTAAATAATGTAATGGTCAGATTATTCTATTATATGATATTTTATGTTAATCTATCCACTCTCTTGAGATATTCTTGATAATATGTTTGGTAAAAGAGCTCTGCCAACATTAATAATATGTTGGTGCTTCCTTTTCACCACTCTATCATTTTGTTGAGGTGTTTCAACACAAGATTTTGACGTGTACAGGTGTCAAGCAAGAATTCTGGACTTTTTAGGTGCGGTTTTGTATTATGTTTCAATCATAATGACAGATTTATTAACATTAGCAGATACTTCAGCTTTAATTTGTATTCTAAGAGGAATTAGCAGATACTTCAGCTTTAATTTGTATTCTAAGGGGACAATTAATTCAAGCACCTAGCTACTAGCTAGTAACCATATTTACTATGGTGAGAAAATAAATTTTGATTTTGATCGTTGGACCGGTCAGTTCCCTTTGAGGTCGGCCCAGTTTCAATGTGAGAAGGCCCAATTCCCATACCTGAATATAATCAATTTCTATTCGAATAGATTAATAGTCGATAGAATAATCTTAATATAAGTATACTGAAAATTTCTCTCCGCTCCCCCCCTACCTCTTCCCCCCCCCCCCCCCTAAACTACCGGTTTTGCCCTTGAGATTTTCAGTAACGATCGGATTTTAGAATCCGAACACATGGAATATTTGATGATATACTATTGTTGCTTGGAGAGGTTGTCTCCATTTTTACTTCAAAATATAACAACAGTTCAACTTAAAGCAGTTTATTACATTGAAACATATTTTCTAATATAGAAAGTTTATATGTAATCTAAAATACCATAGAGACTTAATATAACCAAACCATCACAATATTTAACCACACATGCAAAGAAACAATGAGAAATAGTTTAAAGGAGACTTCCGAAACGACTTCTGTCAAATGCATCTTTTAGTAACTTTAACCAATAAACCATGTTTCATGCGAAAAATAATAGAAGTCCTCGGAGTCACAGGGTGACCTTCGACCACTTGTATGTGAAACTTCGACAGCAAAGCAACAATGACCATCTTCATTGTAATAATACTAATATCTTTACCTAAACAAGTTTTAGGTCCAGTATTGAAAGCTATGAACTTGTTAGATGGTACATGTATAATATCTCCTCTCTCAGATATCCATCTCTCTGGCTTAAATTCCATGCAATCTTCTCCCCATATTTTTTCCATCCTTCCCATACTATACAAAGAGTACATTAACTTTGTATTTTGACCAACATGATCTCCACTAGGTAGTATATCAGATTTGATCGAACATATATGCTCAAAAGGTATAGGAGGATAAAGTCTCAAGGTTTCTGATATAGCTCCATGAAGGTAAACAAGCTTATCAAGATCCTCTTCCTTTGAAATAGCCCGATTTTCGTCTTGTGTTAGCCAATTATCTTTTATCTCTTGAACAATTTTTTCTTCTACCATATGATGAGTTGAAACAAGCCAGAAAAACCAACTGAGAGCTGAGCTATTTGTGCCGTTTCCTGCTAACAACAGAGAAACTGCAGTGTCTCTCAGATACTTCTCACTCATTTCCCCACGCCCATACCCTTCTTTTATCAGCACTTTTACCAAATCAAAAAAACATTCTCCCATTTCTGCATTGCGAATGCTGGAATATGTACTCATATGTTCGTACAAGAATCGGTCGATATTTTCTTCGGCTATCTTGTACTTCTTCTCTTGACCAATATTGAGCCACTTCTGCAGCTTCCAAGTGGGAATAAAGTGCCTATAGAATATCACTTCCTCCATGTCAGGAAGAGATTTTTGATAAGTCATTTCTCTAAGATCACTAAACTTGTTTGGTAAGCAATTTGGATCAAACCCAAATACAATAATGCAAATGCTATCAAAAGTGAACCTACTGAAGACATCTTGCAAGTCTACCTCAGCTTCTGCTTGAGATACATCATCAAGAAATGGAAGTAGGCAGTCCTCCACCTTCTTCTGAACAGATTGATGGTAGAAGTTCTTCAAGCTTTTCCTTTTGAGAATTAAATGAAACATTGTCCTCTCTTTCTTCCAATCTTGGAAATCACAATTTAAAAGACTACATCCAAGAACTTCAAAAATTTCTTTAAAGTTAGACCCTTTCCCGTAGTTGCCAAAGTTCTTGTTTGTGATGTGATCAATGTTTGTCGGATCAGAGGTACCGATAAAACTTGTATTTGTAAACCAGGGCCCTTCAAATCGAAAAGTTCCTTCATGACGTTTCAAAACTAACGTTGCAAAATCATGGAAATCGGACACATGACGCATAAACGTCGGTACCATACCGATTATTGGCCAACTCGGCACAATTTCATCTCTGTTGCGTCTCGAATAGTGAATGTATATGAAGAAGAGTATGGAAATGGCTGCAAATCCTACAATCATACACATTTTTGATTTAGTTTGTGTCTATGATGCAAGTACAGAAGATAGAGGATCTTATTATAAAATATGTACATGCATGCTTACACTTATACAGTATTGTGTCCTACAATTTGAGGGAATTAAGTCAAAACAATAACGTTGCCATCAAAATTTATTAAAATAGAAAAAATGTTGCGAAAATGCTTTAAAATAAAAAATTAGTCTTTGAAACTAAATTTTAAGATTCAAAAATTAATATTTATAAGTATTTGAGTTTGAGACGTATCATATATTGTCAATTGCCATAGTAATGGTTGGTTTCATAGTATGTTTGTATGTGTTCTTTATATTTATCATGAAAAGGAAGAATTTAATCTCACTCTATTTTTTATCCTTCATTTTTTTATGGGTCTCGTTAATGTGTGCCCTAAGGGACACATGTTAAGAAATCTCAAAATAGAATTATTACATTGAAAATACAATATTTTAACTTTTTGACGAAAGGGTGCTTATAGCATTTCATTAATCAAAATGTGTTCAATACAATTTGATACATCGACCAAGAGTTGGAAACTAACTGACAACATGGCCACCTTAGCTAGACTATGGGCAACCTCATTTGCTTGTCTCCGCACAAACTCGACACTAGAGTTTCTATAATAACAATATTTTAACTTTTGAAAAGTTGAATACACGATATTTAAAAAGAATATTTCTATCTTAAGTAACTTATTATGTGCCGTAAAGGCATATTGATAGAGGAAGATATTAGATTTAGAATTAATTAAATAATTTAGGTATTTTAATTAGAAATAATAGTTACTAGTTTTTAGGATTAAGTTATTATCTGTTTATGAGTCCTATATATATATATGCTCATTGTGACCAAGCAATGAAGGAATGAATGAAGTCAATAGTTATTTATCTTTTATTTATTTAGTTTCTTTATTGTTATTTTTATCATGTTTTATTTGTCTTTCTTTTATGTCTTTATTTTCATTAAGATTATCATAGAAAACCCTAGTTTGTTACTTTGATAGAATTAACACTCTATCAATTGGTGCTTTCATTGAGAGTTAACACTCTATCAATTGGTGCTTTCATCGAGTGATCTCGTTCCCGCATGTCAAAATTAGAGATGAAAATTTTTCTTTTTGATGGCAGTGAAGATGCCTACTGGTGGATTATTTGCACTGAAAAATCTTTCAACAATAGAGGATGGAAATTATTAGATGAAGAGAAGATATTAGAAAGTTGTTATTCATTGAGAGGCCCTGCTTTCACATGGTGGTTAAGTTGGTATCCAACACATCCAAAGCGAAATTGGGACTCATTCACATGTGCTTTACTGTGGCACTTTAAGCCAGAATGGAGATCTATTTTACCCATTGAAGGTGAAGTAGATGTAGAAGAAGAACCATCATCAGAAGTCACAGAACAATTTGTTGATGACAATAGTTTCATCATCGATCCTAATCTTCAAACTGTTCAAGAAGACCAAGAGGAGCAAGAACCTGAACATCACCGTGCTTTCCAATCAACTGATTTGTGCCCAACACCACCAACACCTCTGTTACTTTCGACTTTATCATCGCCGGAACCGCTAAAACCACCACATCTAAAGGCTACTCATGAACTAGAACCGCCTCCTCCAGGATCACCATCGAAGCCACAACCGCCACCTCCAAAACCGCCACATCTAAAGGATACTCGTGAATTAGAATTGCCTCCTCCACCACCACCACTAGATACACCTGTTGATCTAATTAAATGTCAACCGTGGGATACCAATTTGGGTTTGAGACCAATAGATCTTCACGACTTTTGTGGTCATTTGGATATATTTACTAAGCCCTTCTTTTTCAAGCAATGAGATCCAGGAAAGTATATTGTAACATCAAAAAATTCACAACCTTGAGGATAAGGTTGATTTTGAAGGGGTAGGTAATGATAGAGGAAGATATTAGATTTAGAATTAATTAAATAATTTAGGTATTTTAATTAGAAATAATAGTTATTAGTTTTTAGGATTAAGTTGTTATCCGTTTATGAACCTATTATAGTTGTTATCCGTTAATGAGTCCTATATATATATATATATATATATATATATATATATATATATATATGCTCATTGTGACCAAGCAATGAAGGAATGAATGAAGTCAATTGTTATTTATCTTTTATTTATTTAGTTTCTTTATTGTTATTTTTATCTTGTTTTATTTGTCTTTCTTTTATGTCTTTATTTTCATTAGGATTATCATAGAAAACCCTAGTTTGTTACTTTGATAGAATTAACACTCTATCAATTGGTGCTTTCATTTAGAGTTAACACTCTATTCATTCCTTCATTGCTTGGTCACAATGAGCATATATATATATATATATATATATATATAGTACTCATAAACGGATAACAACTATAATAGGTTCATAAACGGATAACAACTTAATCTTAAAAACTAGTAACTTAACCACCATGTGAAAGCAGGGCCTCTCAATGAATAACAACTTTCTAATATCTTCTCTTCATCTAATAATTTCCATCCTCTATTGTTGAAAGATTTTTCAGCGCAAATAATCGACCAGTAGGCATCTTCACTGCCATCAAAAAGAGAAATTTCCATCTCTAATTTTGACATGCGGGAACGAGATCTCTCAATGAAGCACCAATTGATAGAGTGTTAACTCTAAATGAAAGCACCAATTGATAGAGTGTTAATTCTATCAAAGTAACAAACTAGGGTTTTCTATGATAATCCTAATGAAAATAAAGACATAAAAGAAAGACAAATAAAACAAGATAAAAATAACAATAAAGAAACTAAATAAATAAAAGATAAATAACAATTGACTTCATTCACTCCTTCATTGCTTAGTCACAATGAACATATATATATATATATATATATATATATATATATATATAGGACTCATAAACCAATAACAACTATAATAGGTTCATAAACGGATAACAACTAGGGATGGCAAAAGCACCCAAACCCGCGGGGCCCGTCCGAATCCGAACCCGAGTCAACGGGTAAAACCCGAGTTGACTGGGTTTGGGTTCGGGTTCGGGTGCCACCCGATTTTTCGGGTTCGAGTTTGGGTTGTGTCAAACCCACACCCGAAACCCGAAACAACACCCGTTATATATTAAATTATATAATTATCTCTTTTATCTTAGCATATTATAGACTATTTTAACGTTGTAGACTATTTTTCATCCTTATTTTAATGTTGAAAACAATGTTAACATATTGTAGACCGTAATTTCATTGAATTTTTCCGTATTTTTTTTACTTTTGTTAATATAAGTTCGGGTTTGGGTTCGGGTGGGAAAAACCCGAACCCAACGGGTTTGAGTTTGGGTGCTATTTTGCCACCTGAAAGCCCTTTTGAGTTCGGGTTTGGGTTTACCCGATATTTCGAGTTCGGGTTTGGGTAGTGTCAAACCCGCACCCGACCCTACCCGTTGCCATCCCTAATAACAACTTAATCCTAAAACCAGTAATTATTATTTCTAATTAAAATACCTAAATTATTTAATTAATTCTAAATCTAATATCTTCCTCTATCACATATTTTAACATTTGTCTTTCTTTATTTATAAAAGTGATGTTGGGACACAATACTAATTAAATTTATAGATTCACTTACTTTTAAATTTTTCAACCTCACATTTTCTTAGTAAAGTGCAACTTAAACTCACATCACACTTATCACAACAATTTCTCCATCAAGCGAAGCTTTTTCAACCATATATATTTGCACCGTCGTTGCCGCTGCCACTAAACAAGACCCTCAACCTGACCACCTTTTTTAGGACGACTTATAAGTGATTTTGACACTACACTTTTATCCAAAATCTAGCCATTAAATTTATGGATTCTCTTATATTTAAAATGTTTAACCTCCACTTTTCTTAACATTGCGAGATTTAAAATCACATCACACTTGTCAACAAGTAATAGTTTAATTATGTTTATTTTATAAACAATGACATGTTTTTAAACAACGTATTCTTTTCTTATATTAACAATATGATTTTTCTTGCGGTGAAGCGTTCCAAACCGAATCTCAAATACTTATAATTAAACATTTGAAAATAAAATGTATATGGCATGGGCCTTTTTACTATGAATGAATGAGTGAATGTAATTTGACCACACAAAAAAATCCCATGAGTGATTGCAATAATAATGTTCTCGTCATCTTTTTAACTTATTTATTTTAAGATTAAATATATTTTTATTCTTTATAAATATTTTAAACTTCTATTTTTAGTTTCTTTAAAATTTTTTTTTCATTTTTTAGTTTATACAAAATTCTCTAACACAACTTTGACTCTACTTTTATGTCAACTCGTGTGTATATATTACTTATAATTTTGAATTATGCATTGTAGTCAACTCATGTGTAACACTAACACAATTTTAATGATTTAGACAACTTATTTTTTTGTTTTTTTTTTATAAACTGATTTAAATAACTTGTGTTGAAGATAAAAAATTGTCATGGTTTAGTAAGGGACAAATTGTCATATTCCAGTAAACTCAAATTTGCTACCCTCAACATATGTTTTAGGCTTAGTGTGGGTACGCAGTTAGGGACAAGCAAAATAACAATGAGGAATTGACAAATTTTGATAAGATAGAAAATAGGACAAGGGATAAAGAGTACCAATTACCAACACTTTGAATATAGTTATGTCATATGTAGAATCATGTAAGATTTGATATGGATATTTATGATGAAGAAGGGGTTTAGTCACCCTGCTGGATAAGAAAAACTCCATACAAATTACAATATTTGATCAAAATGACTTAGGTAACTACTTGGATTTTAATAAAAGGTGTCAAGCTAAAAGTAGGTTGTCTTCAATTTAACTTCAAAATATAACAACAGTTCAACTTAAAAGTAGTTTATTACATTGTAACAACATACTTTCTAATATAGAAAGTTATATGTAATCTAAAATACCATAGAGACTTAATATAACCAAACAATAACAATATTTAACCAAGAGACACAAAGAAACAATGAGAAATAGGTTAAAGGAGACTTATGAGCGACTTCTGTCAAATGCATCTTTTAGTAACTTTAACCTTCAACCCATGTTTCATGCGAAACATAATAGAAATCCTCGGAGTTACAGGGTGACCTTCGACCAATTGTATGTGAAACTTTGAAAGCAAAGCAACAATGACCATCTTCATTGTAATAAAGCTAATATCTTTACCCAAACAACTTCTAGGTTCGGTATTGAAAGCTATGAACTTGTTAGATGGTACATGTATAATATCTCCTCTCTCAGATATCCATCTCTCTGGCTTAAATTCCATGCAATCTTCTCCCCATATTTTTTCCATCCTTCCCATACTATACAAAGAGTACATTATCCTTGTATTTTGACCAACATGATCTCCACTAGGTAGTATATCAGATTTGATTGAACATAAATGCTCAAAAGGTATAGGAGGATAAAGTCTCAAGGTTTCTGATATAGCTCCATGAAGGTAAACAAGCTTACCAAGATCCTCTTCCCTTGTAGTAATCCTATTGTCTTCTTGTGTTAGCCAATTATCTTTGATCTCTTGAACAATTTTTTCTTCTACAATAGGATGAGTTGAAACAAGCCAGAAAAACCAACTGAGAGCTGAACTAATTGTGCCATTTCCTGCTAACAACAAAGAGATTGCAGTGTCTCGCAGATACTTCTCACTCACATCGCCACGCCCGTACCCTTCTTTGGTCAGTGCTTTTACTAAATCAAAATAACATTCTCTCATTTCTTCATTGTGATTGCTGGAAGATGTACTCATATGTTCGTACAAGAATCGGTCAATATTTTCTTCGGCTACCTTGAACTTCTTCTCTTGACCGATATTGAGCCATTTCTGCAGCTTCCAAGTTGGAATGATGTGCCTATAGAATATCACTTCCTCCAAGTCAGGAAGAGATTTTTGATAAGCAACTTCTCTAAGATCACCGAGCTTCTTTGGTAAGCAATTTGGATCAAACCCAAATACAATAATGCAAATGCTATCAAAAGTGAACCTACTGATGGCATCTTGCAAGTCCACATGAGCTCCTGCTTGAGATACATCATCAAGAAATGGAAGTAGGCAGTCCTCCACCTTCTTCTGAACAGATTGATGGAAGAAATTCTTGAAGCTTTTCTTTTTGAGAATTAAATGAAAAATTATCCTCTCTTTCTTCCAATCGTCGAAATCACAATTTAAAACACTACCTCCAAGAAATTCTAAAATTTCTTTCAATTGAGACCCTTTCCCGTAGTTGCCAAAATTCTTGTTTGTGATGTGATCAATGTTTGTCGGATCAGCGGTACCGATAAAACTTATGTCTGTGTACCACGGCCCTTCAAATCGAAAAGTTCCTCCTTGATGTTTCAAGACTAAGGTTGCAAAATCATGGATATCGTACACATGACGCATAAGCGTCGGTACCATACCGATTATTGGCCAACTCGGCACAATTTCATCTCTGTTGCGTCTTGAATAGTGAATGTATACGAAGAAGAGTATGGAGATGGCTACAAACCCTCCAATAGTACTGTACTGAATCATACACATTTTGATTTACTTGTGTCTAACTGTCTATGATGCATGTACACAAAATAGAGGAACTTATTATATAAAATTTGTACATGCATGCTTACAATTATATAGTGATGCAGCCTACAATTTGAGACGTATCCATGTTGTCATGGTAATGGTTGTTTTTTTTTTTTTATCTTCATCATGGAAAGGAGGAAGAATTTAACTCTGCTCCCTTTATTATCCTTTTTTATTATTTCATTATCTATGAAAGTAGTAGACATGATGGTTTTTTATTTTTGTCTTAGATGAAGTAGTAATCCACTGATATAATGATTGTTTAATTATATCTATTTTATAAGTATATGGCCAAGTTTAACGTTCTACGGTGCATCACTTGTGAATAATATTATAATGAATACAAATTTTACAAAATTCTTCATTAGATTAAAATGTTATATCATATAAATTTTTGATATCATATAAATTATTTTTGAGAGTCATCAAGATCAATAATTTCTAGGTTTTTATTAAATATATATATAAAGAAAAATATGGATGATATAAATTTTCAATTTAATATTTTCTTTTTTAAATCTGTATTTGTTAGCGTGTTATTCATAAGTGTTGAATTTTCTCCAAATTTTTCACATTAGAGAAAACCATCCCATTCATGATAAATAGAGCAAGCCAAACTATCATTCATGTTGTTGGTTGGCCGTTGATAAATAGTACTAGTATTCATTTTCGTAATAAATGCATGTGTTCATCAATATAGTTAGACTTAGAGCTACTCGTATTGGTACGTGGGTCTAATATTTAAATCGCCTAAGACTATCTACATTGGTTACAAAAATTCAACACTCACTTTTCCACTTTTTACACTCCATATCATCATTCAACATACATTCACAAAACCTTCTCTCCAATAGTTTTTTCATTCAACACCCTACCCCACCACTTTCTCTACCCCACCACCTTTTATTTTACATTCCTATTTAAATTTCAAGTTTTGTTTTTATGATTAAATAAAATTACAATTATCGATTAACATTAAATTAAACGAACACTTAACAAAAAAATTTAAATATTTTTTTATATTTTCTTAACATCGAATGCAGTACATCACACAAATAACGTAATTAGTACGGTACGAATTAACTTAAATTAAATACAACACACAAGTAACATAATTAATACGATGCAAAATAACTTAAAATGCAATACAACACACAAATAACATAATTAGTCGCTACAAATCATCTTCAGTCATGAATCATTCCAAACTTTGCCCATATGTGCTTCACTAGATCTGCTTGCAGTTTATGATGACCTCTTGCATCGCGGATTTCAGATCTAGTACGCACATGATTTGCAAAAGCGGGTAATACCTCGGTGGAATATGGCGGCTGTGGTGCACTAGATCCACTTTCATCAGAGTGCTCAAAATCAGTCCAACGCTGAGCATATGTGTCTAGCTCATCCTCAACAATCATATTGTGTAATATGATGCATGTTCGCATGATGGTTTTCAAATCGGAAAGGTCCCACATGCGTGCAGGTTCATGGATGATTTTAAACCGAGCTTGAAGCACTCCAAATGCACGCTCGATGTCTTTCCGATAGCTCTCCTGATATTTTGCAAATAACTTATCGGGCTCACTTTGAGGAAGTCTGATCGATTTGACAAATGTTGGATATGTAGGGTAAATACCATCGGTAAGATAGTATGTCATGTTGTATTGGTTTCCATTTACAAAGAAATTGACTTTGGGAGCATTCCCTTTTTCAACATCATCAAAAACAGGAGAGCGATCGAGTACGTTAATATCATTCAACGTACCTGGACATCCAAAATATGCATGCCAAATCCATAAATCATGAGATGCAACAGCTTCAAGAATAACTATTGTGGTTCCCTTGTCTCCTCTAGTAAATTGACCTTCCCATGCCGTAGGACAATTTTTCCACTCCTAGTGCATGTAGTCAATACTCCCAACCATCCTTGGGAAACCCCGCATTTCGCTAACACGTAGTATTTTTTGCGGTCATCTTGGTTTGGTGCTCTGAAATATTGTTCCTCATACAATTTGTTGATTCCTTTACAGAACTTACGTAAGCACTCCAATGAAGTAGAAGTTCATATTTTGATGTATTCATCAACTGCATCTGCTGCCACTCCATATGCTAACATTCGCATTGCTGTGGTACATTTTGATAAAGGTGATATACCTTCTTTCTTGGCAGCATCAAATCGCTGGGTGAAGTAGTCATAAGTACTTGAAAGGTCCCCAACAATTCGAAGGAAAAGATGTTTTTGCATGCGATACCGACGACGAAACATTGTATCATCATAAGTAGGCTCATTAGCAAAGTAGTCGTCAATGAGTCTTTGGTTTGCAGTTGCATGATCTCTTTTGACATATTTTCTTTTTGTTGATGCACTATCTTCCAATATTTTGTTTCGACGCTCTATCAATTGGTTGTGTATGTAAGTATCTTGAACATGAGGATTTTGCAAGTAGGCTGCGACATCAAAATCAAATGGATTCGTTGGATTCATTTTTTGTGATATTGGGATTAGATTGGCTTAGATTTGTGATATTGGAAATGAATGTATGAGTCCATATATATATATACTTAAATTGGACCACTTACGGATTTGAAATAAGTTATTGTATATAGTTAATTATCATATAAGTATTGAGTGGTGGACACAATAATTAAAGTGTGACACTGACATATTCGAATTGGGTGGTAGAACATTGACGGATTTGAAATAAGTTATTGTATAGAGTTAAATGTCATATAAAGGTTGAACACAATAATTAAAGCAAACATGTAGGACAAATATTTAAAGCAAACATTACACTGACATATTCAATCACACTTTAAAGCAAAGACTACACTGACTTGTTCAATCACACTAATTAAAGCAAAGACTACACTGACTTATTCAATCACAATAATTAAAGCAAACACTACAACCAAATACTTAAAGCAAACACTACACTGACATATCCAAACACAACAATTAAAGCATACACTACCGACAAATACTTGATTGAAATTTAATTATCAAACAATTCTTTGGCCAGCTCTTCCATCATCGCTTTCTTCCGGTCATCGAGATGCTGATCAGAACTTAACTTCAGATACATGTTCATTTTTTTTATACGGTTTTTCTCATTAAGAGCACGGGTTTGCTCACTTAGATTACGGTTATGCTCTTTTTGATTTTCTGCTATTATTTTCAATTGTTCAAACTCTTGCACCCTTTGTTTGTTGAATTCTTCCAATGTTTTGTCCACCGACTCCAAGGAAGCCTTCTTTTTACCCTTTTTCTTTGCTGCATCCCTACCCATAGGATGAACACTAGATCCTATAGAGTTTGAGTCACATGCATCATCGTGAGAGCACTTAGATCCACTACTTCCTGAGCCAATAGTTCCTCCTTGTGGACTACTAAAACGTGGTTGATCTTTGAGAGCGTCCCATTCTGCCCATAAAGTGAATTGACTGTTCTTCTTCTCACATGCATATAATTCCTGTGCTTTTGCCAAAACATCAATTTCCGACCAACCGCTTCCTTTCAAACGCTTAGCGCTATTATAAGCACCGATCCATTTATTCATTATTTTGCTCATGTAATTAAAACGATTTCGGCATGCAGTTCCATCACGCGGAGAATCGAATGAGCAATACTCATTACAATACTCAACAATTTTACACCAAAATGTATCACCTCTCTGGTTTCTTCCAACAACACTGTCTGTTCCAAATTTAATCCATCCACTAATTAGCACCAAATTTTGTTCAGTGTTCCATGTAATTTGCATATTTTTCTTGCTCTTAGGAGTTGAATCTTCTGAATTTGGAGTGAATTCATTAGCACCGGTCATTTGTGTTGAAAATTCGGGAAATTCACGTGAACCACCACTAGAAAAATTTTCATTCCCCCTTGACATATTACCATGAAACGGTAGTGGTTGAGATAAATTTCTCATCATAGATCCATAAAAGTATGGATCATATGGATTAATGAAATTTGGTGGATGACCAAGATTATGCATGTTTTGAGGATGTTGGTTAGAAAATTGATTTGGATTTTGAGAAGTGTTAGGATTTTGAGAAGGGTTAGGATTTTGAGAAGTGTTTGGATTTTGGGAAATGTTGGAATTTTGGGTGTAGAAATAATTATTGGGATTCATTTCACTAAAAAAGAACACTTAAACTTCAAAATTAACACTAATAAACACTAATAATATGATTAAGAGAGTAAAAAATTCGGATTTTTTTTCTGTGTCCAAATGAAATGAACCAAGTCTCTATTTATAGAGAAATTTTTTTTACGAATTTTGGTGAAAAAATAAATAAAAAATTAATTTGCAGTGAAATAATTGAGTTTAAAGATAAGGATACAATTAAAATCCGGTTGGCCAATCATAGAGTGCCGCGTGTCCAGCACTATCTCTTTCCTCTCCTCTTTCCGCGTCCTGCCTGTTCCTGATGCGCGCCTGTCGCGCTTGTACTGCACGCGCTCTGTTTCGCCGAATCAAAGCCGGACAAGTGTCCCTGCTACAGTGATTCAAATGGTGTGAATCTGCTCATCTCTGCGGGCTTTTGTTGAATGCTTTTTCTGATCATTTATGACAAAACAGTGATTCAACTACCCCATTTTTCATCCAATGCACATGGTCTAACTATCAACGTAATAAACGTTTTTATAAGCTGAACAATATCTTGATTCTTGACATCTAAGTGTTCATTTGATCTAACTTTGTTTTAGTTTTACTTCTTTTAAGACATAAGTAGGTCAAACACATATTTTATGAAGTTCTTATAAAATAATGGCTTGATACTAATGAATAAAATATAGAGATTTGTTTCGACAAAAAATATATATCAAAATATACTATGTAAAAAAAGATAAGTAAAAAGAACAAACTATAGCAAAATCTTTTTTTGTTTGAAGAATATAGCAAAATATTTTAGTTTAAAATACAAAAAAAATATATTTTTAAATACAAAAAGAAATTATCAAACAACTTTTACTTTATTTGTAAAGCTTTTTTTAATACTTAAAGGGCCCGTTTGTTACAGATTTAAAAATAAGTAATTTTGACATTAAATAATTTATAGATTATTTTTTAGAGATTTTACTAAAAATTATAAACCATTTGTGTTTGTTTACCGTTAGAAAATCACTTTTGATAAAAAAAATCGTTAATTTGTTTGGATGCAACCATATAAAAGTGATTTTACATCACAAAATTATCATAAAGTACAATTATCAGAATATAATATATCATTTAGTCAAAAAAAAAATATAATATATCATATAAAATAAATATATGAAAAATACTCAAATTTTTGTTTTTCATTATGGTCATATGACTTTATATATATAGCTATAAATAAAACAAATTTTAAAATCTTATCTTTTAAAAATAACAAATTAATCCTATAAATTCTAAACAGAATATTATTGGAATATTAGAATAATATTAAGGATATTTTTGTCTGAAACTTTTTGACACTTGTTTTCCTTTTTATCTAAAAAAATCTAAAAAAAAAAAACTACTAGTATCAACTTCAGATTTTTATCAGTTTGATATGTGAAGGAAAAACCATCCTAAGTCCTAACACTAGTAATTATTGTAAAGTACTCCCTCCATCCCAAAATTATTATCCTTTTAGAGTTATGCACATGAATTAAGAAATACTACATCCGTTTCTTTTTACTTGTCGTTTTAGAAAAAATATTTGTTCCTTTTTACTTGTCGTTTTGGAAATTAAGGTTATATTTTGCCTATTATACTTTTTTTCCTATTTTATTTTATACACTAAATTTTGTATAATCTTTTTTTTAAAATAATATAATATTTTTATTGTACAAATTTTGTATGTTTTTAAATAAAGATTGTTACAATTGTTTAAGAATAGATAATATTTGTGAAAAAGTAAGATTTATTTTTGACAATAAAAAGTAGGAAATTATTGATGGATTAAAAATATAATATATATTTTTAAAAGGGCATAATAGGAAAATAAGGTGCAAAAATACTCTCTTATTTTGGTCTTTTTTTCTAAAACGACAAGTAAAAAGGAACGGAGGTAGCAATAAAGATTGATAAGTTAAGTCTCTTTTATCTTTACTTTATTAAGAAAAAAAATATATTTAATTAATATTTTAATTTTTGTAAGGGTATAAATGATAAATTAATATTAATTTTACATTAATTTCTAAAAAGAACAATAATTTTGAAACAAAACCGAAAAGTTAAAAAGACAATGGTTTTGAAACTAAGGGAGTAGGAGGGAGTAAAGTCTTAGAATTTTTGTTAGAAGGTTTTCTTACTTTCTTATCTTTATTAGGTTTCTGTTTATAATTTATTTTCAGATACTCAAATTTTCTTCACTTTAGAAATTGGTACAATAGACATTTAAAGATAAGAAATTAGAGACATTTAAAGAAAGTGCAACATGCATAGACCTCCATGTGATATGAAGCAGTATCGTCCATCCTTAATCAAACAAATGGCGATGTTGCTTTGAATTTGATGGTGAATGAACAAAGTACATATAGAAAACTGAACGTGTTTGAGTTTGAGACGTATTTAGGAAAAATTTCTCTTCCCTCCGGTTCTCTATTCCCCATTTAAAACTCCAAATTACCTTTTAATTTGGGACATAGATCCCGAACTAAGGTTCGGGATGTAGAATCCGAAGTTTGTGTGAGATTTGGGGGGTATAAGTACAAGTTCCGGTTCTAGATCTTGAACTGGTGTTATAGCCCCTAGGGACCCGAAGTTTGTACGGGGTGTTGGGGTATAAGCACCAGTTTGGGTTTTAGTTCGGGATCTAAATCCCGAACTTGTGGCTATACCTCCCAAAACTCCGCAAAAACTTTCTGAATCTTAATTCGGGATCTACGTCCCGAATTTTGATTAAATATCCTCTAAGGAAAAAAAACAGTAGTTAAAGAGAAAAGAGAATAATAGAGTTTAGGGTTTAGGGACAAACAATGAGGAATTGACAAATTTTGATAAGATAGAAAATAGGATAAGGGATAAAGAGTACCAATTATGTCATATGTAGAATCATATAAGACAAGATTTGCTATGGATATTTATGATGAAGAAGGGGTTTAAGAAAAACTGCATACAAATTACAACATTTGATCAAAATGTACTAGTATGGAAATTGACAATTTGTGATATTATCAATGAAAAGGAATGATCACTTCAAATGAAGGATCTAGTACAAGAAAAAATCAAAGAGAGAAAACAGAATTCAAGAGGAGAAAGTGTGATTATTCACCAATTACATATTCATTCCCTATTTCCTTGTCATCCTTGAGTTATATATAGTTCCAACTTCCAACTCATGCTTTGATATTCTATTTCTTGGGTCGAAATTAACTCATTTGGGCCTATTCAATTTAGGTTCATTACACAAAATGACTTAGGTAACTACTTGGATTTTAATAAAAGAGGTATGCCAACATTAATAATATGTTGTTGAGGTATTTCAACACGACATTTTTGATGAGTAATATCTTTGGATGCATAAGAGGTGTAAGCAAGAATTCTGGACTATCATATGATTTTATCAATTTAGGTGTGGTTTTGTATTATGTTTCAATCATAATGACAAATTTTTTAACATTAGCTGATACTTCAGCTTTGTATTTTAAGAGGACAATCCAAGCATACCAACTGTAATCATTTACTATTGTGAGAAAATAAACCGTAAAATATAATCAAGAAATTATTCTATCTAGAAATAGAATTCGAACTCTCCCAAAATTCATTCTTTAATGATGCTCATTAACCAGTTGAGCTCAATGTCTTGATTAAAAGAAATTTGATTATGATAGAAATACATGAACATTAAATATTTGATGTATTATTGTTGCTTGGAGAGGTCGTATCCAATTTAACAACAGTTCAACTTAAAAGTAGTTTATTACATTGAAACATACTTTCTAATATAGAAAGTTATAGTAATCTAAAAGACCATACAGACTTAATATAACCAAACCATAACAATATTTAACCAAGAGACACAAAGAAACAATAAGAAATAGGTTAAAGAAGATTTCTGAGCGACTTCTGTCAAATGCATCTTTTAGTAACTTTAACCTTCAAGCCATGTTTCATCCGAAAAATAATAGAAATCCTCGGAGTTACAGGGTGACCTTCGACCACTTGTATGTGAAACTTTGACAGCAGAGCAACAATGACCATTTTCATTGTAATAATACTAATATCTTTACCCAAACAACTTCTAGGTCCAGTATTGAAAGCTATGAACTTGTTAGATGGTACATGTATAATATCTCCTCTCTCAGATATCCATCTCTCTGGCTTAAATTCCATGCAATCTTCTCCCCATATTTTTTCCATCCTTCCCATACTATACAAAGAGTACATTACCCTTGAATTTTGACTAACATGATCTCCACTAGGTAGTATATCAGATTTGATTGAACATATTTCCTCAAAAGGTATAGGAGGATAAAGTCTCAAGGTTTCTGATATAGCTCCATGAAGGTAAACAAGCTTATCAAGATCCTCTTCCTTTGAAATAGCCCGATTTTCGTCTTGTGTTAGCCAATTATCTTTTATCTCTTGAACAATTTTTTCTTCTACCATATGATGAGTTGAAACAAGCCAGAAAAACCAACTGAGAGCTGAGCTAATTGTGCCATTTCCAGCTAACAGCATAGAGATTGCAGTGTCTCTCAGATACTTCTCACTCACATCCCCACGCCCGTACCCTTCTTTCGTCAGTGCTTTTACCAGATCAAAATAACATTCTCTCATTTCTTCATTGTGATTGCTGGAATATGTACTCATATGTTCGTACAAGAATCGGTCGATATTTTCTTCGGCTACCTTGAACTTCTTCTCTTGACCAATATTGAGCCATTTCTGCAGCTTCCAAGTTGGAATGAAGTGCCTATAGAATATCACTTCCTCCAAGTCAGGAAGAGATTTTTGATAAGCAACTTCTCTAAGATCACCGAGCTTCTTTGGTAAGCAATTTGGATCAAACCCAAATACAATAATGCAAATGCTATCAAAAGTGAACCTACTGATGGCATCTTGCAAGTCCACATGAGCTCCTGCTTGAGATACATCATCAAGAAATGGAAGTAGGCAGTCCTCCACCTTCTTCTGAACAGATTGATGGAAGAAGTTCTTGAAGCTTTTCTTTTTGAGAATTAAATGAAACATTATCCTCTCTTTCTTCCAATCGTCGAAATCACAATTTAAAAGACTACCTCCAAGAACTTCTAAAATTTCTTTAAATTTAGACCCTTTCCCGTAGTTGCCAAAATTCTTGTTTGTGATGTGATCAATGTTTGTCGGATCACCGGTACCGATAAAACTTATGTCTGTATACCACGGCCCTTCAAATCGAAAAGTTCCTCCATGATGTTTCAAGACTGAGGTTGCAAAATCATGGAAATCATACACATGACGCACAAGCGTCGGTAGCATACCGATTAATGGCCAACTCGGCACAATTTCATCTCTGTTGCGTCTCGAATAGTGAATGTATATGAAGAAGAGTATGGAGATGGCTACAAACCCTCCAATAGTACTGTACTGAATCATACACATTTTGATTTACTTGTGTCTATGATGCATGTACACAAAATAGAGGAATTTATTATAAAATTTGTACATGCATGCTTACACTTATATAGTGATGCAGCCTACAATAATGTCGCTATCAAAGTTTATTAAAATAGAAAAAATGTTGATAGAAAATCCTTTAAAATAAAAACCGGCTTTAAAACCAAATTTGAGTTTGAGACGTATCCATGTTGTTATGGTAATGGTTGCTTTCATGTCTGTTTGCTTTTTTTTATCTTCATCATGAAAAAGAGGAAGAATTTGATGTTGCTCCCTTTATTATCCTTTATTATTATTATTTCATTATTATCTATGAAAGTAGTAGACATGATGGTTACGATGGTTGTTTAATTATATCTATTTTATAAGTATATGTCCAAGTTTAACGTTATAAGGTACATCACTTGTGAATAATATTATAATGAATATGAATTTTACAAAAAAAATTCATTAGATTAAAATGTTATATTATATAGATCATCCATATAAATTTTTAAAGAGTTAATTACATATTACCCCTGTAATATACGTCAAAGTTGTTTTACCCTCTTGTAAAATATTTTTGTTGCTTTACCCCCTGTAATATACGATTTTGTGTTTTACCCCCCTTGACTCACGTCAACCGCCGCAAAAAAATTGTTTTAACGAGGGTTTTAAACCGATTTTTAAAAAAACCGCCGCAAAATATAATTTTAGCGAGGGTTTTAAACCGCCACAAAACAAAACCGCCTCAAATTATATTATGGTTGACTTGAGTCAAGGGGGGTAAAACACACAATCTTATATTACAGGGAGTAAAGCAACAAAAAAAAGTTATAGGGGGTAAAGCAACTTTGATATATTTTACAGGGGGTAAAATGTAACTAACCCATTTTTAAATAAATTGAAAATTATTTTTGATATGTTATTGAGAGTCACCGATATTAACAATTTGTAGGATTTTATTAAATACCGTTAATCTTGATAGGTCTCAGTAGCACATCAAATGATTTTTTTAATTTCTTTAAAAATTTGTATATATATATATATATGGGGTTTACCAACTCAGTTTTTCGTGTAGATTTTGATTTCGAAACTTATATTCTAAGATTATGCATGATTCATGGGGTTTACTCATATTTTTGGTATTAGGTTAAAGATAAAGTAAGCTTAACAAACTCAAGTTAATGATTAATGCATGATTATAGATTAACTTTAGTGTCTCTAGATGATTTATAATATTAAGTAAATTGTGCTTTCTTTGGATTAATGATGACTTGTATGATGACTATGATAATGTACCTTATTGATGATGAATTGTGGATTTAAGATGATGAATTTATATTGGTAAATTTATGATAAAGATTAAATGTGATGAATGATTATAATAAATCATGATGAGGAATAATGCTGAATGATGAAGAGCAATGATGATAAATCATGATGAAGAATGATGATGAAGAGTAATGATGATAAATTATAATGAAGAATTATATCATATGTTGATATGTGGACATTTCATGCATTCATAAGTCAAAGTCCTATGATGAAAATCATGATGTAGAAATGATGTGGAGAATGAATTATGTTATCCATGATGTAGATATAGTATTGCATGCATATAGTTGTGTCTAAGAACATAACATTACTACGTGACATTATAATTCATAGGAAGCAAGAGCATTACCAACCAATTTCTTATAAAAAGTTCTAACCGAGAAGCTCCCGTCCTCCTCCAACTTCCACCACCACTCATCAACCCCTCCGGACACCACATAACCGTCCAAGTCCTCCGTCAAATTACCTAAAATGTCTTACTCCCACATAAAGAAGGGGCACTTCCATAGAAAATTCCAATCCTTCCCGAACTCGGTCTCCACCAACATATTTGCCACCACCACCTCTTTTTGGTTTGACTTCGCAAAGAGACGAGGATATTTCTAACGACTAATGAAAAGCAATATCTCCCCTCCAAAGGACATTCCAAAAACTCGTATCAGCTCCATTAGACACCTTTCTCTCCACCTTCGCATTAAACTAATTTTAACATCCTCCTTCCACAATTATAACCATATATCTCCACCAAATAGATGCATATGACGACCAAACCATACTCCTCCCGTCCAAAGTTCCACAAATATTAGGACCATACTTCTCAAGAATCACATTCAACACAAAGAATTTTCTCTTTGCATCATCCTCCATCTCCACTTCACTAAAAGGCTAAGATTCACAACTAATTTTCTTCACACCTAAACCACCCTCCTCTTTTGGTTGGCACACACCTCATCCAACTAATTTTCTTCTCTCTCAACACCCCTCCCCAAAGAAACTCACATTGAAAATTTGGAGTTGCTAATTTAGATATTTAAATTTGCTAATTTAGATATGGGTTAATAGGTCAATACTCTTCTACAAAATACGCGAGTTTTGCAACACCCCTGTAAATTTTTTTTGAGAATCCCCCTATAAGAGTATTACCAATTTCTTATAAATAATTTTAACCGAGAAGCTCTCGTCCTCCTCCAACTTCCACCACCACTCATCAACCCCTCTAGACACCACATAACCGTCCAAGTCCTCCATCAAATTACCTAAAATGTCTTACTCCCACATAAAGAAGGGGCCTCAATAGAAAATTCCAATCCTTCCCGAACTCGGTCTCCACCAACATATTTGCCACCACCTCTTTTTGGTTTGACTTCGTAAAGAGACGAGGATATTTCTAACGAAAAGCAATATCTCCCCTCCAAAGAACATTCCAAAAACTCGTATCAGCTCCATTAGACACATTTCTCACCACCTTCGCATTAAACCAATTTGAACTCCTCCTTCCTCAATTGTAATCACATATCTCCACCAAATAGATGCATATGACGGCCAAACCATACTCCTACCGTCCAAAGTACCACGAATATTAGGACCATACTTCTCAAGAATCACATTCAACACGAAGAATTTTCTCTTTGCATCATCCTCCATCTCCACTTCGCTAAAAGGCTAAGATTTACAACTAATTTTCTTCACACCTAAACCACCCTCCTCTTTTGGTTATCCAGCTCACCCAACTAGTTTTCTTCTCTCCCAACACCCCTCCCCAAAGAAACTCACGTTGAAAATTTGGAATTGCTAATTTAGATATTTAAATTTGCTAATTTAGATATGGGTTAATAGGTCAATACTTTTCTACAAAATACTTGAGTTTAGCAATATACCTTGTAAAAAAATTGAGAATCCCCCCTGTAATATTTTATTTTTTGCAATATCTCCGGACTAAGTCAACCATAATTTAACCCCCACAAAAAAACCGCCGCAAAATAGAATTTGAGCGGGGGTTTTAAACCGCCGCAAATAAAAACCTCCACAAAATATAATTTTAGCGAGAGTTTTAAACTACCGCAAAATAAAATTTAACAAGGGTTTTGCGGCGGTTATATTATGGTTGAATGAGTCCGGCGGGTATTGCAAAAATCAAATATTACAAGGGGAATTCTCAATTTATTTTTCCAGGGGTTATTATAAAACCAGACCCGGCCCCGTGGGGTGTGCCGGGTGAGCCACCGCGCAGGCTTCAAAAATTAGGGGCCTCTAAATATTTGTATGTATCTATTAAAATTTAAATATATATATATATATATATATTTAAAAAAATAATGATTTTGTTATTTCTTAAAAATATTTTGTTTTTGCCAAAGAAATAGACTTGGTAGACATATTTTTAATTTGATAAGTAACTTTGTGATCTATTGTAAAAAAAAACGTAACATCAATTTAAAAAAATGTAAACAAATAATATTTTGTAGTTAAATACAATCACATGTTCATTTTTAAGCATAAAATTTTCTCAAAGGAAATTGATGTATCTGGATAAAAATTGAACTATATACATTAACTTTGGTTGACCAATTTTACATTATATTTTGAGACGGAGAGAGTATTAATTAAGGTTACTATAAAATATGTTAAACTTAGTTGACATGGGGACATTGCATTTTATAAGTGAAATTTTTAGCCACTAGACGATTAAACCAAAAGAAAAAACAATATATTGTGTGAAATAAAGATGAGACTCTATTGATATACTTTTAAACTTTTGAAAGGCATGAGCAACTATTACAAAATAGTCAATAACTATGTTAGAAAAACAAATTAAGTCTCGTCTTTCAAAAAGTTTAGTAGTATATCATAGTTATTGACTATTTTGTCATATTTGTCTCGGTAAAATGACTTGTTTTATGTAAGTTAGAAGATATTATGTTATTGATTAGATTATTTTTTTGGTCGAGACCGGGTATCCACCGCCGAACGCATGGACTAATCTCTCGCTAAATTGGAGGCACCTCGATGGGTGGAATAACTGGCTTAAGGATTTAAAGCTGCTCCATTCCCAAGGTGAGGATCAAAACCTCGACCATTGGTTCAGAGAATCTTATTGATTAGATTATGAATCTTTTTATTCTAGTTACATTTTTTTTATGTTATTTATAATTTAAAATAAAGATTAATTTTTTTAAAAAAAATTACAATTTTTTTATTTAAGACCTATTTTTAGTTTTTGAACAAGGCCTCTAAAAACACCGGGCCGACTCTGTATAAAACTAACATATTTTACAGAGAAGTATTAACCTATTAATATATTTAAGTTTATGATTCATTAGTAACCACTATATATATATATATATATATATATATATATATATATATATATATATATGTATGAGTGTCTTGAGTTCTACGCAAAAAAAATATGAGTGTCTTGAGACACTTTCTAAAACAATCAAATGAATCAAAAGTTATTTTATTTATCTTTTCTTTAGTTTTCATTATATTTTCCAGTTAAGTAGATTTAGCTCTTAACATTGGTGCTTTCATCCCTTAAAATTCAACACCTTCGTCGTGTGCTGCCGTTACTAACTACATACATTGCATCAACAGATCAACATATTATTTGTACAAGTGCACACAGTCATTCCAAGATGTAATATTAACCCCAAACACACGTATCGTGTCTCATAATGTTTTTAAGTTTTTTTTTTTTAGAGTACAAGAGGACTAAAACTCAAAAGAAAAAGAAACCAGAGTCGAAACATCAACAATGTCTCTTAAATGATGTTTCCAAATGTAATTCACCCACCACAATTCACCCAACATTGCAAACGCGCGCAACATGCCTATTTTCGTGTGTATTTTCTAATCAACTAATTTTTTTTTGCCTAAAGTACGTAGATTTAGTTCTTAACAAAGAACATCTGAAAAAATAATATGATCTAACCATAATGTTATTCTTTTGAACAAATTAAACAAACTCCACTCATATCATTTATTAAATACGCTGATAGATACAAGGAGTATACGTTATTTAACTAGCACAAATAGGGACATAATTAATAATAGGTTCAAGGAAACACAAAACATGCATCATTCAAATTATTTTAAACTTCATAGAAATTTAATTTAAATGTTATTACAAATGCGATCTTTTATTGACTTTGACCTTAACTCCATCTTTCATGCGAAGAACCATAGAAATCCTTGGAATAAGGGACTGTCCTTCCATTGTTTGTATGTGAAACTTCAACAATACACTAAATGCAACCATTTTCATTTGAACAAAGCTTAAATCTTTTCCAATACAACTTCTAGGACCTGAATTGAATGCTATGAACTTGTATGATGGCACTTGTATAATTTTTCCTCTATCTGATATCCATCTCTCAGGTATAAATTCCATGCAATCCACTCCCCATACCTTATCCATCCTTCCCATTGCATACAAAGAGTATATAAACTTTGTATTTGGACTAACATGGTCTCCACTAGGTAGTATATCTGATTTAACTGCACACTTGTGCTCAAATGGTACAGGAGGGTAAAGCCTCAAGGCTTCACATATAGCTGCATGAAGATACACTAACTTATCTAGCTCTTCCACAACTAAGTATTTGATCAAATTTTCCTCTTGTGTTAAACAATTATCTTTAAACTCTTGAATAATTTTAGCTTCCACAATCGGATGAGTTGAAACAAGCCAAAAGAACCAGCTGAGACCTGCACTAATTGTTCCATTCCCTGCCGCCAACAGATTGAATGCTGTGTCGCGAATATACTTCTCAGTGATTTTACCTTTTCCCAATCCTTCCTTTATTAGTTCTTTTAGCAGGCAAGAATGAGATTCATCTGCATTTACATCACCTTTGTAACAAGATATACAGTTGTTTAAGAATTGATGAATAATGTGTTCAGCTTCCTTGTCCCTCTTCGCTTGACCAATCTGTAGCCATTTTTGCAGCTTCCAAATACCTTTTGGAGTATAGTGTCGATACAATTGTTAAGAATCATGGAATCACAGGGATGAAGATCATATTCATAACCAAGATAGAGTGCATAAGAGTATTCATGAGGAAGATACTCATAGAAATTCATATTGAATGAATATTGATTGATAAAAGAATGAGTAAAATGTACATAGAGTGACTTATTTATAGTTACTTGGAGTAACTAACTTTCTAATCTCCTAACCAACTTAGTAACCTATCAACTAACTCTAGTTGATTAACTAACAATCTTAACATCCTCCCTCAAACTCAAGGTAAGAGAATTCTTAACTTGAGTTTGAATTACAAAGCTAAAACCAAACTAAGAAACAAAACATTGACCTTTTGGCTTGTAATACATTCTAAAACATAGGCTCCAAGTAAGTGACATAAAATTTGCACAGCCTCACAACACTTTCCATATTTTGTAGCAAGTGACTACCTCCAAAGGTCCAACAGTAGGCATCAAAGGCCAACTTTACTATTACAATTGATAATCCAAACAAGTCCATGGTGTTGATATTTAACCAAGAAAATCCACATTCAATAAACAAAAGCTTTGAATAACAAACTCCCTCCCTCAAACTCAATGTACCACTTTGAATAACAAACTGCCAATTTGAGTTTGAAGCACCACTTTGGCAAGATAAAGCTTTTGTAAGAATCTCTGTTATTAGTGTATCTTTATTTAAACCAATGTGCACTTGAAACAAGTTTGCAGAACTAGGTCCAAATTTAATCTGAACTAATCACACATTCAACCCATTGTCTTCAATGCAGCAACTCACAAAACCCAAAACATGTCTTCAATGTTCAAAATTGCATATAAACAAGAAGCAAGCCTAAACCCAAAGTACACCAAATGTAGCAAAAGCAATCAAACTGCTACAGGATTTGAACCTTTAGACACAAAAATGAACAACAAACAAGCGCCTAAAAGCTTGAATTCACTTGAAAGGCTCCAATTTTGATCTAAACCAACTAACCAAGCATGCATTCAGCACATTGTCTTGAAGAAGAGTAGCAAGCAAAGTTCATATTTCCAAATATCCAAACACAATAAGTTGAATGTAGTTAACAGAACTCAACTCAAAAAAATGTGAACAACCAGATTCAAAGCCAAGATGCAAAGGTCAAATTATCATTCCAATTTCCATGTTCAATCTTCTAAACTCTAAGAACAAAGCAACTGTAACAAAAAGCATAATGATGCCATACAAAAACGGAAAGAAAATTGCCTCCAGGATCAAAAACAAAGTGCGATGATTTGAAAGAATGATAGCGCAATGATAACAACATTGTAAGGAAAAATATAGTCGACGTAAACAGAGAGGATCAGAATGAATTTGTTCCTCCAGGATCAAAAACTATGATGCCTAAAGCACGATGATGAGAAATGAAAGTGATGTTCTCCGATGAACACAGTAGCAAATCAGAAAGCGTCTCACCGTTCTTGCTGTGCTGATCTTGATCTTGCGGGAATCGGACGTTGCAGTCGCGTTGACGCTTGACCGTGATCGGTGAAGAGAACGCTTGAACACTTAATGAATTCTGCAGATTCTGGGTGATCACAGAAAACACAAAAACAGTTTCAAAATCCTTCGAATACTTGACTTCTTCCGAATCGGTGATCATGAAATCGATATTGTTGCAACAAGAATCACCAAGAAAGCAAGTTATCTCCCCAATCTTGATGGAGAATCCATCAGAATCAGGTGCAATTGAAGTGGTAGAAACTGGAATAATTGGACTTGCGAAGCTGCCAAAAAGAATTGAGTTCTCTGAAGTCGAATCAAGTTCATCTTCTTCACAGTTTTCAGAATCATAAGCGGAAGCACAATCTTCATCATCATCCCTAGGGTATTGCTCTGATACCATGTTAAGAATCATGGAATCATAGGGATGAAGATCATATTCATAACCAAGATAGAGTGCATAAGAGTATTCATGAGGAAGATACTCATAGAAATTCATATTGAATGAATATTGATTGATAAAAGAATGAGTAAAATGTACATAGAGTGACTTATTTATAGTTACTTGGAGTAACTAACTTTCTAATCTCCTAACCAACTTAGTAACCTATCAACTAACTCTAGTTGATTAACTAACAATCTTAACAACAATAACATATCTTCAATCACAGCAACAGCATTTAGACAAGCAAAATCTGGAAACTCATCAAACTTGTTAGAAAGAGAATTAGTATCAAATCCAAATAAAAAAGTGCAAGTAATATCAAAGGTGAACCTCTCCATAATATTTTGTAAATCAAATACTTGTACACCTTTGGATGCATGATCAAGTAATGGTAATAGGCAATTTTCTAGTTTCTTTTGAATGATTTGTTGACTGAATATCTCAAAGTCTTTCCTTTTGAGCAATGAATGAAGTAGTGTTCTTTCTACTTTCCATTCATTGGAATCTAAATTGAAAATACCATCACCAAGAAACTCAAAAATCTCATGGAAATCAGATCCTTTCCCGTAGTTGGTGAAATTCTTGCTGAGCATGTGGTGCACATTCATGGGATCACTTGTGAGGGTAGCGTTGGCCATGTTCGTGAACCAAGGTCCTTTAAAATGAAAAGTGCCACCAGAATGTTTCAAAAATAAGGTTACAAAATCATGAATATGGGATTTATTTTTCAAAATTATTGGTAGCATGCCAACTATTGGCCAATTTGGCATAAGTTCATTTTTGTTACGTTTCCATATATTGTATAAAATGATTAAAAAAATGACTAGAAAAATTAATGTAACACATTGAAACAAGGTCATTGTACTAGACTAAAGTGGATGTGATTCAAATATTAATGTTCTATGTGTATGCATGAGATGAAGAAGAGAAGGTGGGTATTTAGTATTTATGTGAATGAATAGAAGAGATGGTGGATGATATGTGAATGAGATGAAGAAGTGAAGAAGGTGGGTATTTAAATTTAACGTTCGAGAGGGAATTCTACCAAATATGGAATTCATACCAAATACTAAATTTTGGTTTTGACTTTTTTGGCTATTAATCAATTCACGGTCCTGGTAGTGCTTGAACTCACACAGGGTCCTGGTAGAGTATTTACTACAAAATCATGCTCTTGACTTGCCTTTGCACAACCTTGGTGTGAGATCCACGTTCCAACTTGATACTACTTCGTCGTCTTAAAATATAATAGAAAGTTGGTCAAATAAAGTTGATATATATGGAATGAAGGGAGTAATTCTTAATGTTTCAATTTCTTTGGCATTTAGTGACGATTTTGTTAACCCTTGGCTACGACCACATTTCATGATGAATATGACATTATATATAATATGCATTAAATTATAATGCATTCATTTCCTCATATTTCAAATATCTATCTTGTCTTAAGAATAAACAAAAGAATTAAATATATAGTTCTAAAAAAATAATTTTAAAACTTAATTTATTTTATATATAATTTTTATGAAATCGATGATTCTAAAAACAATATAATGTTCATTAAAAGTAAGAGCGCGCGCACACACGCATATATATATATTGATGTAATATTTAAATCTAGGAAGCTCGGACATTTATTTCTCAGAATAGGCATGTCTCGGTGTCGGACTCGTGTTGTGTCTGACACTGACATTTATGATTACATTAAAATATATCATTTTTTTGAAAAAATTATCTGTATTAACATATCTGTGTCCGTGTTATATCTTGTGTCCATGTAAGTGTTCAGGCTTTATAAATTCGAATAATGTTAAAATGTTATATATACTCCAACAAAATCGATATGGTCAAAATGTATCCCTACTGCAGCTGCGGGTTGACATACACCCAACTCTAACTATCATTTAAATTAAACACTTTTAATTTATAAAGAGGCAACATCACCGACAATTTATTTATTAATTTTACAAAAAACAAACAAAACAAATTCGTTCACATGCTCAAATAAATGTTGGTTTGTGTGGTAGTTGTTGTGTGTTTAGTGCACTTTTGGTTGCTAGTTTTATAGTTTTGGCTTTTGTGCTCTTTGCAATTTCTTTTGGAAGCAATCTTTGCTTCACAGCCTTATTACATCAGTACACCTTTCGCTATAGGTAGGTGTAGTAGTGCTTGCCAATTTGTTGTTAAAAATAAAAAGAAAAAAATTTAAATTGCTAAAATAAAGGTAGTGTAATTAAATTGAGTCATTGACTATGAATTCCTTTTTCAAAATAAAAATAAAAATTATTAACATTAAGCTTGAACATTCTCTACATCTTTTTTGAGATCAAAACCTACTGCTATATATAATCACTATGATATAAGTGGTAGATATTGTATATATAAATAAAATATTTATTAAAAACAAAATAAATTTTTTAAATAAATATCAATTATTCAAAAAAATAATAGGTTAGAAAAATCGATCTTAAAAAAGTACAATATAAATTTTTATAAAATATATCGTTGGATTAGAAGTTTATATTATATAGATCATTTGTGTAAAATTTCAGACAAATTTAAAATCATTTGATATGTTATTGAGACGCATACTGTTAATTTTTATGTGTCTCAATAATATATCAAATGGTTTTAAATTTATCTGAAATTTTACACAAACGATCTATATGATATAAACTTTCAATCTAACAATAAATTTTATAAAAAATTATATCGTTTAAAATTTTTTGTAATAATTAAACATAAATACCTTCAATCTTAAAAAGGTACATAAATACGTATTTACAGAATTTTGGTTTAGTCACCGCGGTTAGTTTTTTTTTTTGTAAATGTATAGAAAACTATGAAACTAAAAATTTTAATGGTAACAAGAAAGCTAATTTCTTTGTTTCAAAAAAAAAAACTGATAAATAAATGACAAACAGAGACATATCTCAGTGGGTTAGGCCTAGGGGCATATGGGACACGTAGTCGTACACTCGTACTATTAATGACTAATGACTATACATAAATTTAATTGCACACCATAACTGATCATTAAATAAATTCAAAACACCATATTTTTTTCTGTCTCATTGTTCTAGTGTTAGAATTTTATGGATAAATCATAAATAGGCATCCAAGAATTTAAACTCCGATTAGTGCATATAATATTCAATATTACTATTGAATTATGTTCACAAAGACATTAATCAACATATATACCATGTTATGTATACCTCCGTCCTAAATTATAAGACTCATTTTGATCACTGCACGTTCGCCAATGCACAATTTTTATCATTAATATCTTTAATTATATTGTGCATTAGTAAAAATTATAAAAATTTGATATCTTGAAAATACTCATCAAGACGAATCAAATTAGATCTTATATGTTAATATTTACATCTATAAATTATGAAAAAAATAAGATTAAAGCAAGATACATGAATAGTGTCATTTAGTCAAAATGAGTCTTATATATTGGGACGGAGGTAGTATATATATATATATATATAAATATAAGGTTTTGCTATAATAGACTTACTTTTTTTTATGAATTATGAATGTCAATTTTAGCAACCAACTTTTTTTATTTATTTGGATACAAATTAAATACCCATTCAGTGCTTGTTGTGGCTACCGAATTGACACTAGAGGACCTTTAATTTTCATAATTCATTTCTTTTACACTTATATTCATCAATTTTTTCAAACTAACGTTTAAAGAAACCGGATCATATGCCCAATTGCCCATGTTAAATAGTCTCATCTGTTCCATCCTTAATCATATATAAATACCATTGTTGCTTTGATTTAAATGCACATGCACATATATAACAACTGAACAAGTATTAATTTGAGTTTGAGTAGTATATCAAAATTGAGTTTTATAAATTGTCATTGTTGCTTTCATAGTGTGTCGGTGTCCTTTTCATCATGTCATGTTCATAAATAGTTAGAGAGGACATACTCCGTTTCAAAATAATGATTTTTAAGGTTTTTATACGATTTCTAAGAAAATAATTAGTGGTGATAATTTTTATGATTAAATTATCATTTACTAAAACACTTTTATTAATTATAGTTAATGGAGTAATTAAGTAGATGAAATCAATAAATAAAGGTATAATGATGAAAAAAAGTAATAAATATTGCATTGATATTTTAAAGTGACAATTATTTTGAGAGTTGAGACAAATAAATTATCCTAAATAAACAATTATTTTAAGACGGAGAGAATATTTGATAGAGTATAAGATTACAGTTAGTTAAATAAATTAGATGCAGTTCATTTATATATTGCTAATATATATTTACATTATTAGTTGAAAATTTGGATGCTTTTTATAGGCTCTATGAAGCTAAAACCTAAACAACTATGAAAATGTAGTTAAAATATAAAAAAACAATAACTGCTGCAAAGATTAAAAAAAGAGTTAATTATATTTTATTCTCTGTAAAATAGGTCAAAGTTGTTTAATGTCCTATAAAATAGCAAAAAAAAGTATCATTTATTTCGTTGATTCATTCTAAAATGTGCCAATAACATTACATATACAAGTCTACAAATGGATAATAGAATAAAAGGGTCTAAAAGGCTCAACTAAACAATCAAATAAATTACATTTAATTTATTTAATTAATTAACTTTAATCTCATACTCGATACTTGATTTTCGGGTAACTTTTAAATCTGTTGAGATTTGTATAATTGTTTTTTAGTCTCTGGTGGTTCTCAAATTTGTTGAGATTTGCAGGTTTTTTTATATTTGGTTGACCTTTCTGCGTTGGTTTTGACTGTTTGGAGGTGGACTGCAAAATGAGATTTATCTACCTAGATTTTCATTCTATCATTGCCTCATGAACTTTTGACTCACGAAACTGCTTTTTAGATTATGATGGACCGATCACTTGCTTTATTCATGATCGGGAGTTAGCATATAGTAATATATGTTTAGGTCGGGTTGATGTCTTCTCTAGTGGTCTCGAATATGAGGATTGTCTTTCAAAGAATAAGATTCGTAGTAGACCTCTATTAGGTGGTGTCTATTTTGGTATTATTCATTGGTGTTCCGCTTATGTTTATAGGGCGCCTTTATTTTGTAGTTCATTTTTTATCGATCTCTGCTCATTTTGTGTAGAGTTCTTTTTTTTTTAACAACAAAATATTATTATTAATTACCAATTTACCGATCTCTGCACAAGACGTTCAGAGGTCGGGATCAACAAAACTACAAAACAGATGTGCTGTATATAAGCGGTACACCAATGAGAAAGTCAAAAATTGACACCACCTAATAGATGTTCACTTTTAATCTCATTCTTTGAAGGAAACTCTTCGACCTTTAGACCACCAAAGAAGACTATCAACCAGATCTATAAAGATGTTACTAGATTAAACTCATGAGAACAAGACAATATTTAATTTTAGTAGAAAAAAAAGTATAACCATTAAACCATATATTTGTGAATTGTAAATTTATTATCTCATTTTTATAAAAGTAATTCGAAGAAATTCTTATATTTTTCTTAGAGGCCTTTTGAAATGGACTTTACCTTATAAAAGACCTTTTTTCTTACATAAAATTTTTATATTGTTTAGAGACTTAAAATATTTATTTGAGTTGTCTTAGCTTACTGATTTTGCCTTGACTTCTAAAATCCCATTGGCCCCCCTATACATACTCTTCAAGAACCAAACATATCCATTAATTGAGCATGTGTAAAATTCAATACGACTCAAAATTAGAAGTAGATGCTGCCAGACCTACCGCACCATGTTACAGTCATATGCATCACATTTGTTTAGGTACAAGAAGTACAATACAATCTTTATTAAAACCTTTTAGAAGACCAAAAAAACAAACAGCAAAGGGCTAATAAACTAGAATCATGGCAAAAGCACTCCCACTCAAATGGCAATTGGCAGAAACAGACATAAAACAACAAAAACGCCACGAGGAGAAAACAAAAGAACAAAGACGAGCACTTGCAGTCCCCCACACAAAAAACTGAGACCACACCCGACCGCCTGAGCATAAGGAGGAGCAGCTGCTGCAGAATGCAAACACGACCAACCAAAGCATCACCGGACAATGCAGTCTCTCGGGTTCCAAACTCACTCATAAAGTAAGCACGGTTCCATCGTCGTCTTATGTAAAAAAATTTGTCAAAAAAGCTTTTGGATGGATTCCACCGCAATGCCACATAAGAAAATTTGAAATGTCTTGCACCCACCTGAAGTCAAAATTGATCTCTGAACTAACTCAGATGTCCTCGCAGCAGTTGATACGCGGTCAACATAAAAAAAACATCCATTCGAAAGAGAAATTTGAATTAGTAATGAAGCATACTTTCTTTGTCTCAAATTTAAGGGAAAAAATTCAAATTTTTTTGTCTCAAATTATAAGGAAAATAAACTCTTTTCAAAAATATTTTTTACTTATTCTTATAAAATTAAATGTTGCATTTAATTTATTTTCTCTCTCTTTTTCTTAATAAAAAACAATCCATAAAAATAGTTTTTACATCTTCTCATGCAACTAATTTTAACAAAATCCCCATAAAATCATACTTCTAATTTTTATATTTATGTTTTCTTAATAAGTGAGTTTTTTTTTCTTTATAATTTAGGATGGAGAAAGTAAGAAATAAGGATTTGTATTGTAATTACCAATCTTTAAAATTAATTATTTTTCTTGTTAACATAATTAATAAGATATTCTTTATCAAAGCATTTAACTTCTATAGATAAACATTAAAGGATTCAAGTTAAATTGTAACGAATGCAAACAAAGTAAATTAGAAGAGATATATGGACCAAAATAAAATTAAATAGAAGAGATACAGAGTGAGAGTCTGAGAGACATGACACAGTAGTTTTTACACTGGTTCATAAGCAATAATTTTGCCTTCTAAACTTAGCGGGACTTAACAATTATAATTATATATACATGAGATTAAATATATTTTTGATCACTATAAAATTGTGATATTTTAAGTTTAATCCTTACTCAATATTTAAGTTTAGTCCTTACACTAGTTTTATCATTTTCGTTAACTTTTACTATTTAAAATTTCATATTTAATTCATATCATGTTAAAAACATTTGACGGAAATGACTGCTAAGACCCTTAGTCTACAAAAAAAGCATTAGGAGAAGCCTCAGTACACGAAATAAATATCGAGACAGCTGAGACGAAGACTACTTCACTATACGAGAATCCCAGGGGTTATGAGCCAGGAAGAAGAGGCCCTCGAGAGACCTTCCCAGTGCACTTGCATCACCACCTGAGCTTCGCTACCGCTTCGGAATTTTAATAAATAAATTTTATATGATATATTAAGGATAAAATATCTTTAATATCTAATTTTGAGGTGAAATTTGTTCGAGGACAAACAAATACACTTTCTTACAAAGGTGGTGTCTGTTTTGATATTTTTTTATCGTTGTTCCACTTATATACGACACCTTTGTTTTACAACAACATTTTTATACTTTTTTTATATTTTTTTTACATAGATTTAGTTAAGAGTTTTAGCAAAAGTAACATGGTTCAATTCCCACCAACAACAAAAAATCTATTTTTATGATATATATTTTTACTTATACTACATAGATTTAATTAGGAGTTTTAGCAAAAGGAACATGGTTCAATTTTCACAAACAATAAAAAAAGAATCTATTTTTATGATGTAATTTTTTACTTAATTGTTATTAACTGTAACTTTTAAAAAATTACTAATATCTATAGACTATAATCTCTATCTCTATAATATATATTTACAGATGTCTCTCTCATGAACAAAATTTTACGTGACAATTTCCAATGAACCAAAGTTTATGTGTGTCATATATGTTTCTCTAACGAACAGAATTTAGTGTGAGATACACGGTTCAACTTCCACCAACAACTAAAACTATATTTTTATGATTCTTTTAAGAAATTTTATGATATTTTATTTTATTGCTTATGAAAAATATTTACACTTATATCATTATGATTGTTTTTTTTTTGTAATTTACACGGGATCAATATTTATACTAATATATTAATACAAATGCCTTTTTTTTTTGTAGTTTATATGAGACATATATTTATATTCATGTAATAATACAAAGTATATATTTCTTTTTATAGTTTCTACGATGACGGGAGAAATAATATCATATTGTTGAAACCGAAAGTGGGAGATCACTTTCTAAAGTATATTATCCTTTTAAATCTTTATATTTGTGTTATTTTTCATATTTAAATAAAATCAATATAAAATGAACGGCTATGTAATATAAAAAATAAAAACCATATACTAATACAAATTTTTTACTTTTTATTTTACAAGAACATATATTTCTATGAGAACGTATATTTGTACCCATATATTAATACGAGGACTATTTTTTTTTAATTTCTACATGAGCTATATTTATACTCATGTACGAGCTTTTTTTTGTAATTTTTGGAATTATAATTATACGAATATTTTAATACAAAATTTATTAATACCAGATGAAATTATATTTTTTGCTATTGAAAGATTTTTTTTTATAGGAACTTAAATATTAGTACACACATTAATACAGAATTTTTTTTTACTATGACTTATATTTACACTCATACTAATATAAGTGTCTTTTGATTTTATAATTTACACGAGGATCAATATTTATACTAATATATTAGTACACGATCCAATCTTTTTTGTAATTTTAACAGAGACTAGAAACAAAACACGATATTGTTCGAAACGGGGAATAAGAGATCATCACTCTCCACCCTAATTTATCTCTTTAAAATTGTTAAATATATATTATTTCATATTTAAATAATAGAAATATAAAATAAATTTCACAAATAATTGAAAAAAATAATTATTTGAAAAAATTTAATCATTAAAAAAATTAAATTAAAAAAACTAATATCTCAACTAATCTACTTTAACTTTATAATAACATATTATAATTTTGAATATTAATTTGTGCATTGAATGAGTCAGTTTGTTTATATACGAGATCGGAGGGAGGATAATCTAACCATAATGTTATTTTTTGAACGAGACAAACTTCATTTATTAATAAATACTTATTAAATACAGATAGATACAAGGAGCATCATATATATAACCACAACATTATTTAACCAGCACAAATAGGGACATAATATTAGGTTCAAGGAAACACCAAACATGCACATCACACTCATTAATTTAAACTTCATAGAACTTTAAATCTAATTACAAATGCATCTTTTACTGACTTTAACCTGAAATCCATCTTTCATGCGAAGAACTATTGACATCCTTGGAATAAGGGAGTGACTTTGCACTACCTGTATCTGAAACTTCAACAAAACACTTAAAGCAACCATTTTCATTTGAACAAAACTAACATCTTTCCCAATGCAACTCCTAGGACCTGCATTGAATGCTATAAACTTGTAAGATGGTACATGTATAATTTGACCTCTATCTGATATCCATCTCTCTGGCTTAAATTCCAAGCAATCCACTCCCCATATTTGCTCCATCCTTCCCATTGCATACAAAGAGAATATTAGCTTTGTATTTGGACTAACATGGTCTCCACTAGGTAGTATATCTGATTTAACTGCACACTTGTGTTGAAATGCTAGAGGGGGATAAAGCCTCAATGCTTCACATATAGCTGCATGAAGGTAAACTAACTTATCTAGCTCTTTCAAGCTAAAATTTGTGATCAAATTCTCCTCTTGTGTTAACCATGGCCAATTATCTTTGAACTCTTGAATAATTTTAGCTTCCACACTTGGATGAGTTGATACAAGGCAAAAGAACCAGGTAAGACCTGAACTAATTGTTCCATTTCCTGCCGCAAGGAGATTGAATGATGTGTCTCTAATATACTGATCAGCCATTTCTCCCTTTCCCAATCCTTCCTTAATTAGTTCTTTTAGCAGACAAGAATGAGATTCATCTACATCTTCATCACCTTTGTAAGAAGATATACAGTTGTTTAAGAATTGATGAATATCTTCTTGAGCTATCTTGTTATTCTTTGCTTGACCTATTTGTAGCCAGTTTTGTAACTTCCAAATACATTTTGGAATATAGTTTCTCAACAACATCGTATCCTCAAACACGGAAATAGCATTTATACATGCAATATCTGCAAACTCATCAAACTTGTTAGAAAGACAATTAGGATCAAATCCAAATAAAAGAGTGCAAGTAATATCAAAGGTGAACCTCTCCATAATATCTTGTAAATCAAACACTTTTACACCTTTGGATGCATGATCAAGTAATGGTAATAGGCAATTTTCTAGTTTCTTTTGAATGTTTTGTTGACTGAATATCTCATAGTTTTTGCTTTTGAGTAATGAATGAAGTAGTGTTCTTTCTTGTTTCCATTCATTGGAATCCAAATTGAATATACCAACACCAAAAAATTCAAAAATTTCATGGAAATCAGATCCTTTTCCATAGTTGGTGAAATTCTTGCTGAGGATGTGGTGCACATTCATGGGATCACTTGTGATGGTAAAGTTGGCTATGTTTGTGAACCAAGGTCCTTTAAAATGAAAAGTGCCACCATAATGTTTCAAAAGTAAGGTTACAAAATCATGCATATTCGATTGATTTTGCAAAAATGATGGTAGCATGCCAATTATTGGCCAATTTGGTATAATTTCATTTTTGTTGCGTTTCCATATACTGTATAAAATGATAAAGAAAATGGCTACATATACTAATGTAATATATTGAAACAAGGTCATTGTTTCAATAATTATTCAAATTTTAATTTTCTATGTGAATAAGATGAAGAAAAGAATGGGTACGTATTTAGTATTTATGATGATGAATTCAGCAGAAGAGATGGTGGTATTTATAAATTTAACGTTGAGGAAATTCTACCAAATATGGAGTTCATACCAAATTTGGTTTTGATATTTTTGCCTATAAATCAATTCAAATTTATTAGATGATACAAATATTATACAGTGTAAGACTTTATATTTAAAATATATGAGTGCAATACTATATTTTTTTTCCATAGCGCTCATAATTTTATACAGAAAAACACGTTCAGATAAGTAAATTTTACAACCTATTTAGACTTAACTAGGTGGGATTGTATTTGTACAGTTGGACCTAAGAATTATTGAGAAAAATTAAATATGAATGTTGTTTGTTTTTTTGTACCGTTCAACCTATTATAAATGGGATTTTTTTTTTGTAAGATTAGAAAGCAAAATTATAATAAAGATATATTTTTATATAAAATGATTTTAAGATCATAAATTTTATCACACACATATCTAATTTTTCTTGTCATGTCCCTCTCGGAACAACTAACGGAACCCGGCCTCCACATAAGTATAATGGAAATCCTTGCATACCCCAAAGCACAAAGTTATAGCATGCATTGTACTTAGCTTGCATGGTCATATCGATCTTATAGGCTATTATACATGTGTTCGGTAAAAGTGGATATATGTGGTGCGGATAGTTTTGGCAGCTAATTCCGCAGGAATATTTTCTGAGGATTTAAAAACCGCAGGAAACAATTACCTACGAAGGTATTAGCTGGGAACCAAAATCTTCTGAAAAATCCGTAGGAAAGGTGTTTCCTGCGGAATATTTGTCTAAATCCGCAGAAAATTCCGCAGGAAAATAGGAAATTTTTAGTAGTGCAAGTCTCATGTCTAGTTGTTGGAAGAAAAAGAGTTAGGAAGCTATTATAAATATGAAGATGTATATTTAGTTTTATTCACAACTTATCTAAGTTTTTGGGTGTATTAGGGGTTTGTGTAGTTGTGTGTCTTGCGATAGTTTGCAATTTTTTCGTGTAAAAATTGTAGTTGCGATGGATTGCAATTTTTCCGTGCAAAAATTGTAGTTGAAAGAGGTTACAATTTTGGTCCCAATAAAAATTGCAATTGTGTGAAAGAGGTTGCAATTTCTCTTTGTAAAAGTTGTAGATATAATAATAAGTTATTGAAGACTTAGTATTATAAATTATCATTATGATGAGTTGATTTTGTTTAATTTTATTTAATTGTTTTCCCAACAATAGATATATATATATATGGACATACATCAATTTCTCCTCTCGGTCACTCGTCTTCTTTCCCTACAAAGGAAAAACGATAAACACTATACTACGATAGAAATGTGTTAGTATAATCTCAATCAACAAAAGCATAAGAGAAATGGTCAAGAGAGTAAGTTGTGTGGACTAAGTACTCGATCTCCATATAGCCCTAATTAAGATAAAAGAGAATTACTTACACCTAACCACAGTGAGTAGATGTATAATTGTATAAACTAGAAAACTAAGCTAAGAAGACAAGGAATAATTTAAGAAAATTTTATTGAAGCTTGAAAATGTTTACAAAAGTGGCTTGATTATTACAAAAGTATGAAGTCCTATTTATATTTTAAGAGACCTTATTCGTCCATCCCATTATAGGAGGTTGATTACATATAATATATATAATATAATATAATTGACATTTAAAATGGAATGAAAAGACAAAAATTGTCAATTCATTCTGTTAGGATTCAGTGGCAGATCCAGGGACCCTGGGTCATGTGTCACGGGTGCAAATTTTTTTTGTATGTTTTTTTTATTAAGTTTTTATATATACATTAATATTGAAGAGTATTTGCTACAATATCATGCTCTTTGACTTGCCTTTGCACAACCTTGGTGCGATCCACGCGGTCTCATTAAGAGTATCTTCATAGGTGAATCTATATTAAGAGTATTTTGTGGGTTATATATATATTGTTAATTTCTATGAAGATGAGAGAAAAAAGATCATATTTTTGAGAATGAAAAATTGAGATCACTCTTCATAGTGTTTTATCATTTTGAAATCTTTAAATTTGTATTATTTTTTATATTTGAATATAAAAATAATGTTTTTTTTGCAATTTTTACAAGGACATAAACTTCTATGAGGACGGTATATTTGTATCCTTATATTAATACTTGGACCAAATTTTTTTGTAATTTCTACATACCTATATTTACACTCATGTATGTATGGGGTTTATTTATTTATTTTTTAATTTTTACGAGTAATGTATATTTTAATAGGAGGTTTATTAATACGGGATGAAATACTTTCTTTTTTCTTTGGCAACCAAATATTTATATATCAGGGGTGCTCAAATCCAATCCAAAAAATAACCGAAAACTAAAAATAACTGAAGTTTTTTGGATGTGATTGAACCATCTTATAATAAAACCGATTAGTTTGGATCATATTTTGGATGACTTCATGAAAACCGAACCAATCCAAAAAAAATTACAAGTTTGTGTCATAAACTCAACTATTTCTCTAATTTTGTTATCACAAAAAAAATATTATTTTTCTTTTTGTAAGGTGCGCTAAAATGAAAAACATTTTTCTGCCGTAGCTACACACAAATGAAATGTTTATGTATGTTCTCTCAATCCATCACCGCCTCCCTTAAACCACCGTCGTCTCACTCAATTTTCTCTTTAATTAGTTTCTTCTAGCGATGTATATTAAATCTAGCAATATAATTATTACTGCAGTTGCTTGCATAACTTTTTTTAATAGTAAAAATACATTTTTATATTGACAAATATTTATGTTTATTTAAAAACCGAATAAAATTGGACAAACCGAACCGAAGTAAACCGCATAAAATTGGGTCAGATTTGATTGAATAATTTTTTTAGTCATCCAAACACCGAATCAAACCACATACTATTCTCTCTTTGGATCAGATGTTTTTTGTCTCATAACTGATCCAAACCGAACCGCAAACACCCTTAGTTCGGATCGCAAAATATATATGAACTGCAGTCTTACATAAAACTGAAAGGTATTTTAAAATTTTAAAGGATAATTAGAGAAGTGCATGGATAAATTTTTGCAAAAGACACTATGCCAAAGAAAAATCTTCTCCCACTCTTATAATTTATTCGAAAGTTTTAGTAATTTTTTGACAAGTTTTATTTATTAGTTTCTTGTCCTTAATTTTCTAACTTCTAACTTATTTTGCATCTGCTCACATGTATGTGTGACTAGATCTCTTATTTCTGAATCATAAAAAATAAGTCCAATGTATCTAAGAGTCTTTTAAATTTTTGGTTGTACGACATAAATTTTTAAGTTTTTTTTTGTAACATATAAATCTTTTAAGTTTTAAAAATTTAACATATAAATCCTTCCAATTTTAAATCAATAAGTTTTATAAAAGAACACTTTGCATAAGTTTTTTACCCAGTTTGAATTTAAACTCTTCACTCTTTTTTTTTATCCAATTAAACGTCTCACTCACTCTGTATACTCTCCATTGCAATTATGGAAATTATATAACTTTCTCATTTGCCATGTATCAGTTAACCGGAGAAGGAGCTATGTGTTATAATTTTAAAACTTAAAGAATCTATGTATTATAAAACCTTAAAGAATCTATGTCATACAAATCGAAAATTTAATGGAACCCTTGATGCATTTGACCTAAACAATGATACAATAGTATAATTTTCATAATTCATTCTTTCATACTATTGTTCATCAATTTTTTCAAACTGACGTTTAAAGAAACTGAATCATAGGTAGTGTATTGGTGTTGGATGTGGATGACAAATAGTTGTAGAGTCTGGATGTGGAGGATGAGTTTTCGGTCAAGTCTCTCTATGTTTCCCTTGATAATTTACTTTTGCCTCGTCCTATGTTAAATCCAGTGGAAGCATTCGTGTTCAAAAGCATATGGAAGGGATAACCTTTGCCGAAGAGGTATTTTAACGTTAGTTGAAACTAGTTGTGTGATGGGGTGGTTGAGTCTTCTCGCCACTTATTTTTGCATTTTTTGTTTTGCTGCGGAGGTCTGGTATGCGGTTTGTCATTGGTTAGGGGTTGTTATTATCCTCCCTCCAGAGATAGCAATGTCCTATTGTATATTAGTTGGAAGTTGTTCTGTACTGACCAAAGACCCAATACAAACTTATGATCCAGGCCCACTACATGTGGAGACGGGTCACGGCGGATCCCAAGGGTTTTTCACCATAAAGCTACTATACACGCGCCCTAGACGGAAGCTTCTGGGCGTTTTGATCTCAACCGTTGGATAAACTGGCACAACTCCCAACGGCCCTGATTCCTGCACGGAATCATTCTTATCCATGAAGGCAAACGCTTATAAATAGGTGGTTTCACACCACCTCTAGGTATGACTCATAATCCTATTTCTCTCATCTTGCACACATACTGACTTGAGCGTCGGAGTCCCTTTTTGTGCAGGAACCCCCCCTTGTCAAGGAGCTGAGCCACCGTTACAAGTTGCAACCACCATTCACCACCGTAGCATCATTCCTTGGAGTTAAGATGTTTGGACCGAATATTACAGAAGTGGTACGAATTAGAAGATTAAAAGAGGCTATTCAATTGTGTGGCTTGCTTTTATTAGGGGTATGTGGAAGACTCGAAATGATGAACTATTTAATAATGTCGAAGGATTAGTTGAAGCGGTGGTGGATTATATACAAGGGGTATCTTGGCAATGGTTTATTCATAAGACAGCTAATTATAAGGAGCCGTGTCTATTGTATGAATGAGTGTGGAATCCGGAAGACTGTATGCTTCAATGAGTTTGGAGGGTCTGTTGCTTCGGTCTGCTGCAGTGTGGTATGTGTTTTATGGTGACCGTTGGCCTTGTTTTCCGCTCTGCTGCCGAGGCTGGTGAATTTTGGCCTTATGCTGTCTTTTGAGCGTTTTTTGTTTATGGTTGCTTCTGTTCTGTGTTTATGGGTAGTAATGATGTAGGCTCTTGCTTATTTGATGTTTTGCTAATTTGTAATTTTGCCTCTTGGTCACACTTATTGGATTGTTTTGTACTCCTTGTACTTCTCAACCTCATAAAATAAATTCTTTGCAGTTCAAAAAAAAAAAAAGAAACTGGATCATATGTCCAATTGCCCATGTTAAACAGTCTCGTCTGTTCCATCCTTAATCATATAAATTAATACCGATGTTGCTTTGATGATAAATGCACAAGCACAAAGATAACAACTGAACAAGTATTAATTCGAGTTTGAGACGTATCAAAATTGAGTTTAATAAATTTGCATTGTTGCCGTGTGTACTGTCCTTTTTCTTTATGCCAATATGATGTTCATAAATAGTTAGAGATAGAGTATGAGAATAGAGTTAATCATATAAATTAGGTGCAACTAGTTTATATATATTGCTAATATCTCTGTAATTGTGTTTGGGAAGAGACTGAACTACTTGATATTATAATTTGTTCTCAATTATGGAGTATAAGGTCCCTTTCGTTAAAAATTAGAGGGTAAACACAAAAATATAAACAAATATATTATGAGTTGAGTTTTTTATTTATTTGGTTGTTTTTTATAGGCTCTAGAAGCTAAAACCTAAACAACTATGGAAAATGTAGCTAAAATAAGAAGAAAAAACAACAACTACAATACAAAGATTAAGAAGAAAAAAATCATTCATTTCGTTGATTCACCCTAAAATGTGCCAACACAATATTTAATTTTAGTAGAATAAAAAGTATACTTATTAAATTATAAGTGAAAAAAACCATAACCCGAATCTGGTATTTTTGGCATCTTTAGAAATTTAAAGTTATTGACCAACCGACTCTACTCAATCTAACCCGCTCACCATTGAATTGAATTTGTCCGGGTTTAAAATAAAACATACTAGCATCTAAACCCGTGCCAAGCATGGGTAAAAATACGATTATAAAATACGACTAATGAATATTTTATATTTTATATGTGGATAATTGAAGGTTTAAAACCTGTGCTAGGCCGACCATAAGGAGATTCTTTAAAAAATGTCATGCACAAAAATAATTATATATTAACGTGAAAGAAGAAAAAAATATGTATATGACTATTTAATGATATTTATAAATAGTTCTCTTTAGTAAAAAACAATTAAAAATAAATAAATAGTTCTCAAACATTATATTATATATTTATATATATATATATATATATATATATATATATATATATATATATATAGCATATTTATAGATATAGATATAGATATATAGATACATAGAGATAAATGAATAAATGTATTAATTGTCAAATGTACCGTAAGAGAGAATGCATGAGAAGCAAGCATTTAGAGGAGAGAGATTTTAAAATCGTCCTAACTTATTATATATAAAGAATAAAGAATAAATATGAATGTATACCATTTTATTTTTGTCAAAAACAAATATAGAAACGTTCTTTTTTAATAATTAATATTGTTGCATTGTAAATGAATAATAATAAACTTGATCTGAAATTAGAAACATATCCTTCTCTTATGATTAGTATTTGAATTTTAAATGTTGAAATTTGTTAATCAAGTCTGTTAGTTATGGTCAAATTCAAGAAGATATGGGAGATGCTCTTAAAATGACATTGGTATAGAAATAAGTTTTCAAATCTTTGCCAAATTATAGTATTAATGATTAAAGATTAACATTAAGATGTGTGAAATTTTCTTGAAGCTGTCACTTTTTTTTAATAAAAACGTTGTTACCTTAAAAAAATACATTTTATTTTAAAAAAATATTTGCTAATGAATATTTTTTAGGAAAACCGTTAGTAATAGCTAGTAACTTTTAATTGTCATTCAATAGATTTATTTATTGTTAATTATTTTGAATCACAAAAAAATGAAATATTCTTTAAGATTTTTTTTGATTTTGTTTTCACTCTCTGATTCTTAGGAGAAGGGGCCTAATAGTTTAGAGTTTGATAGCGAGTTAAGTAAAATCTGACTAAAAAATTATTTCACCCAGAAATTGAACCTGAGTTCATAAAGACACTCTCTTTTATTTAAGCAATACTTCAATTTTTTCTTATTTAAGGCACCCAATTTTTATTTTATTATTAATATAATATTAGTTTTATTTATTTATTTATTTATAGGTAATGGTTGATATTTTCTAAACGGAAAAAAAAATGTGGCTATTGAATGTTGTACAAAAAATGCAATTTAAGATAATTTATTTTATCGGGATTATTCTAGGAATTTTTCTTAATCTACTATTTGTTTCCTCTTTTTACTCGTTTAATGCTTTTATTAGGAAAATTTTATTTCTTATTTATAGAAATATTCTATATATTCTTCTTGGGTCTTCTCGTCTTATGTCTCTGTAATAAAAAATTGATAAAATATAATTTTTAATGACAAATTGTGAATAAAAAGTGGACTTATTTTTGTGAAAGATGAAAGGAATAAAAGATGACTATTGGATAAAGTGTACAGTATACATTAAAATCTCTAAATGCACATAATTTTTCCCAAATCTTTCTTTCTCGCTGAACTCTAGCTTCTTCTCTTAGGCTTCTCCTTCGTGATTCTTCCATCAGAAATTGTTCTCCTGCAAGATATTCTTTTGATTTTGTTTCTTCAATCAATATCAATTAAAACCCTTTAAAAAAAAGAAGTCAAAATACTTTTTTTAGTCGATAATCTATAATAAAAGTTCACATTATCTATAAACACATATGTATAAAGAAAAAATAGAAATAAGAAATAATAAGTAGAATTATAAATATAAGATTAAAAATGGTTGAGAAAAATGACAAACCATTAAAAAAAGATTGATGATCGATGGTGATTTCTTTTTAATTAAAAGTTAGCAAACCTGCATAAAATTGAATGTCCAACATCAATAATATAGAAGAAGAAAAAATTGAATAAAGGAATGGTGAAACAACATAAAATAAAGGATAAAGAGTTGCTAGCAAAAAAATGTGTAAGAAAAAAGCAATGAGAATAAAAAATAAAAAAGATATGAATACAGTAGTAGAGCAAGAAGGAGAATTGAGCACTAAGCATACAAAAGAGCAATATTTAAAGGCCAATATTGTATTTGAATTCTGCAATTAAAACGAAAATCAATTAGTATCAATTAACATTATTATGACATAAATAAAATTATTTAAATTTAAATGTATTTGTTAATGATAATAACAATAATATCATTTATTATGAAATTGCTCAAAGAACATGAATGCTAAAAAGATGCCACGTGTAAGAATGGTCTTATAAAAAAACTCTCAATTTATAGTATTAAAAATACGCGAGTCATAAACAAACCATTCCAATTAATTTTGAAAGGGTAGGGTAACAAGTTTTAATAAAATTGGCCCTACCTAACCCACGAACACCCCTATTAATTAATGAGACCCAAATCGAATTCCATAATGAATTTTTTTTGTGAGTTATTTATTTATTGTCTCATTTTTATAAAAAAATTTCAAAGAGATCCGTATGTTTTTCTTGGAGGTCTTTTGAAATAGACTTGACCTTATAAAAGGCATTTTTCTTACATAAATTTTTTACGAGAACCAAACATCCATTAATTGAGCATACCCTTCAAGAACCAAACATCGATTAATTGAGCATGTGTAAAATTCAATACGACTCAAAATTAGAACTTGATGCTGCCAGACCTACCGCACCATGTTACAGTCATATATGCATCACATGTATTTTGCATCTCCTCCTCAATGCCAATATAAGAAAATTCGAAACTTCTTGCACCCACCTGCCACTTTAATAGTTTATTTGTAGGTAAAATTTAGAAACCTAGTACATCCATACTCCAAAAGTTTATACTTGATGTCAAAACTGATCTCTGAACTAACTTAAATGTCTTTGCAGTAGCACGTTGATACGTGTTTAACATAAAAAAATATCTATTCGAAAGAGGATCAATTATAATTAAGTTTTTAATTTTGGGTTAATTATCTTTTACCCCTTGTAAATAAAATACACAAAAGTTAGTTTACCCTCTGTAAAATTATTTTGTTGTTTTATCCCTTGTAATATCAGATTCTGCATTTTACCCCTGCTCAAATTCAACAAAATTTGACTTGGCAGAATAATGACGTGGCGGGTGCGTGGCCCATGTGGCGGGCCACGTGGCATTTTTTAAATTTTAAAAAAAAATTGCCAACTCAACTTTTTTTTTAAAAAAAACATTTTTTTTAAATTTGTTATTTAGAGGCGGTTTTTAGTATAATTTACGGCAGTTTTATTATATTTAGGGAGGTTCTGTTTTATGGCGTCTAAAATTCTCGCTAAATAGTCGATGCACTTTTTTTAATAGATCTATTATTTATCGACGGTTTTTAGTATAATTTAACGGCGATTATAAACCCTCGCTAAATAACATGTGCACTTTGCATAATAAATTCCTACTTTGCGAGGTTTATTAAACCACCGCAAAATAAAATTTCCGCTAAATATTATAAAACTGCCACTAACTATAATATAACCGCCGCTAAATTTCCGCTAACCCATTTTTTTGAAGCAACAAAAATGAATTTATTAAAATAAAAACTAGATCAGCACAAGATGTGCTTTATTTAGAGGCAAAGTTATTAGCGAAAATAATAGAGTAATTAAAAAATCTAATTTCTTAAAGTGAGGATACTTTTATTAAAAGTTATATTTTTTCTTTTATAAATTTATACATTTTTTCTTAAAGCGTATATATACAATAGTCAATTAAGACAATTATTTTGAAACAGAGATGGATCGGAGTACTGTAATCTAACCATAATATTATTAATTTTTTGAAACAAACTTCAATCATATCATTTATTAATAAATATTATTAAATACCGATGGATACAAGGAGCATCATAATAACCAAAACATTTTATAAAAAAAAAAAAAAAAAAAAAACATTATTTAACTAGCAGAAATGCATCTTTCACTGACTTTGACCTGAAATCCATCTTTCATGCGAAGAACTATTGACATCCTTGGAATAAAAGACTGTCCTTCCACTGGCTGTATGTTAAACTTCAACAATACACTAAATGCAACCATTTTCATTTGAACAAAGCTTAAATCTTTTCCAATACAACTTCTAGCACCTGAATTAAATGCTAAGAATTTATAAGATGGTACTTGTATAATTTTTCCTCTATCTGATATCCATCTTTCAGGCTTAAATTCCAAACAATCCACTCCCCATATTTGCTCCATCCTTCCCATTGCATACATAGAGAATATTAGCTTTGTATTTGGACTAACATGGTCTCCACTAGGTAGTATATCTGATTTAACTGCACACTTGTGCTGATATGCTAGAGGAGGATAAAGTCTTAAGGCTTCACAAATAGCTGCATGAAGATAAACTAACTTATCTATCTCTTCCATGCATAAATTTGTGATCAAATTATCCTCTTGTGTTAAACTATTATCTTTGAACTCTTGAATAATTTTAGCTTCCACAATTGGATGAGTTGAAACAAGCCAAAAAAACCAACTGAGAGCTGAACTAACTGTACCATTTCCTGCAGCAAGGAGATTGAATGCTGTGTCTCTAATATACTGATCTGCCATTTCCCCTTTTCCCAATCTTTCCTTAATAAGTTCTTTTAGCAGACAAGAATGAGATTCATCTACATGACTTTTGTAATAAGATATAGAGTTGTTTAAGAATTGATGAATATTTTCTACAGCTGCCTTGTTTTTCTTCTCTTGACCAATTTGTAGCCATTTTTGTAACTTCCAAATACGTTTTGGAATGTAGTGTCTCGACAATGTCAAATCCTCAAGCACGGAAATAGCATTTAGAGATGCAACATCTGAAAACTCATCAAACTTGTTAGAAAGGCAATTAGGGTCAAATCCAAATAAAAAAGTGCAAGTAATATCAAAGATGAACCTCTCCATAATATCTTGTATATCAAACACTTTTACACCTTTGGATGCATGATCAAGTAATGGTAATAGGCAATTTTCTAGTTTCTTTTGAATGTTTTGTTGACTGAATATCTCGAAGTTTTTGCTTTTGAGTAATGAATGAAGTAGTGCTCTTTCTTGTTTCCATTCATTGGAATCCCAATTGAAAATACCAACACCAAATATTTCAAAAATCTCTTGGAAATCAGATCCTTTTCCATAGTTGGTGAAATTCTTGCTGAGGATGTGGTTCACATTCATGGGATCACTAGTGAGGGTAAAGTTGGCAATATTTGTGAACCAAGGTCCTTTAAAATGTAAAGTGCCACCATGATGTTTCAAAAGTATGGTTACATAATCATGAATATTGGATTGATTATACAAAATTGAAGGTAGCATGCCAATTATTGGCCAATTTGGTGGTATAATTTGATTTTTGTTTCGTCTCCATATATTATGTAAAATGATGAAGAGAAAGGCTACAAATAATAATGTAATATATTGAAACAAGGTCATTGTACTTAGACTAAAGTGGATGCGTTTTTTTTTTTTTTTTGAACAGAAAATTTAAACTTTTAATTTTCTATGTGTGAATGAGATGAAGAAGGGAAGGTGGGTATTTAGTATTTATGATGATGAATTCAGCAGAAAATATGGTGAATGATATGTGAATGAGATGAAGAAGAGAGGGCGGGTATTTAAATCTTAAGTTCAAGAGGGAATTCTACCAAATATATATTTCATACCAAATTTTGGTTTTGATATTTTGGCTATTAATCAATTAAAATTTTAATGTATAGATGATACAAATTAACATGACTTCAAGAGGGATTAGTCATTGCGTTCGACAGTGGATACCCAAGTCTCGACCAAAAAGTTAGCATGAGTTTAATACTTTTTTTATCACCCATTGGCCGTTTAATTTGGTTAGAGGTTAGTGTTCTAACATCAAGTGATTTCAATCTCTTCTTAAATACAGTTGTGAAATTGCATTTTTTTTTAGCACATCAAAAATATAAATTGCTCTCGCCAAAGATCGAACTTTAAACCTCTCCCTACTCAATTCATATGTCCCTCAGCTCTTACCGCTTGATCTATCATACAGTGTAAAATTGAATTGTAGTTCTGTCCAACATCAATATGTTTAGTTATATGAATGTAATACAACCTACTTACACCAATTAGGTGGAATTGTACCATTCAACCTATTAAGAATAATTATGTGTTTTGTTTTAATATTAATATTAATGATTGTTGTTTTTTTTTTTGTATCATTTAAGCTATTATATATGAAAAAAAAAATGTAAGATTAGCAAGCAAATTTTAATAAAGACATATATATTTTTATATAAATTATCATTTTAGGAGGATCATAGATTTCGTTACAAACATACAAATCTTATCCAATATATCTAATTTTTGATGTCATGAGAGGACTAATTTGAAAACAAGTTAAAAAGATAAAGGGATAAATCACATACCCAAAGCACAAAGTTATGGTGTATTGTACCTGGTCATATCGTATAGGCTCTGTACATACATCAACTTCATTCTCCTTTCAGTCAGGAACGGATCTAGCAATTTTAAGTTGTGAGGGTCTATATTTATTTTTAAGAAATGTGACTTATATATTTGATCTTTTAACTATTGTCATATATATGTATAATATTAAAAAATTTATATGATGTAATCTTACTGTAATATGTGAATTTATCAAATTTGACTTACAAAAATATATTTTAATATTAGATTAACAATTAAAATTAAAAGACTTTAAATCAAAATATTATGAAAGCATATGTCTTTCTTTTTATATATTTTTTTGAAACTAATTAGCGAAGGTCAAGACCCTCATATTAGAGATGACAAAAATATCTAAACCTGCGTATTCTACCCGAACTCGAATCCGAGTCGACTAGGTTCGGATTCAGGTGACACCCGATATTTCGGGTTCGGGTAGTGTCAAACTCATACCCAAAATTCGAAACCACATCCGGTATATATTAAATTATATAATTATTCATCTTACATTAGTATGTTGTAGACTATTTTAATATTGTAGACTATTTTTCATCTTTATTTTAATGTTGAAAACAATGTTAGCATGTTGTAGACCATATTTTATTGAAATTTGCCATATTTCTTTAACTTTTATTAATGTGAGTTCGGGTTGAAAAAACCCGAACCCAATGAGTTCGGGTGGTATTTTGATACTCGATTGTCATTTGAATTCGAGTTAAGTTAAAGTGGTCATTTTAAATTTAAGTTTAAATAGTATCAATCTTGCGCCCCACTCTACCTGTTGTCATTCCTACCCCATACCTTAATTATAACATGGATTCATCCATGCGTTCAGTCATTCGTCTTCTTTCCCTACGAAGGAAACATGATAAATATTATTATATATATATTTTGATAGAAACGTGTTAGTAATCTCAATCAACGAAAACATAAAAGAAATATGGTCAAGAGTACATGTGGTGTAGACTACGTACTCTCCATATATAAGCATAAGATACTCTCCATATATAAGCATAAGATATGATAAAAGGGAATTACTCATACCTACCTAACCATGCTGTTGTATCTACTAAGTGAAATAGAAAACTAAGTTAAGAACGCAAAGAATAAATTAAAAAAACTTTATTGAAGCTTGAAAATGCTTACAGAGTGAAGCTTGATTATTACAAGTATATATGAAGTCTTATTAAAAGACTTTAATTTTGTTCATCTCATTTAGTCATAGGAGTTTGTTGTCAATTCGTTCTGCTGGGTCTGCCATGGTCATGTCTAAAGTCTGAACTCACACGGGTTTTATTAGAGCACTTGCTATAACATCACATTCTTCGTTAGGTAAATGTTTTTTTGCAGATAATTCTACTGGAAACGATACATTTCCTCATGTAAATCCGTATAATTTGAAAATTGAGGTAAATCCGTATGATTTGGAAACGGTATAATTTGAAAATAATTTTAACATTTAGGAATGAATTTCAAAAAAATAAATATATATAGATTTAAACTAAAAATACACCAACTTAGAGAGCCAAAATATTTAAATCTATAAATTTTCAATTTAATAATATATTTTATAAAATATTATTGTGTAATTAAGAGATAAATTTTTCTAAATCATGAAGGAGTAGACTATGCTTCACCAAATTTTAATCGTAACAATAAAACTAATTTATTTTGATAAATGACAAACATAGACATATCAGGGGTGAGGCGTGGGGCATCCATGGACCACGTACTTAGTCTTACACTAGTACAATTGTTGGCTATACATAAATTTAATTGGAAAATTTCTCTTTTGCCCCCTCTCATTTCTCTATAACTTCTCTAAAACTTCAAAATACTCTTGAAATTAGGCAAAAATTGATTTCGAGATCTATAACCTGAAATGGGTTTTGTGACCTGCGACCCAAAGCATAGGCATATCATATCAGGACAGGCAGCAATAAACCCCCATGGGCGGGCACACTTCATGATCTATTTCCCGAAATGAACTTCGGGAAATAAAACCCGAAATATCCATGTTAAATTGACGGACCAAAATTAACACCACCCCCCCCCCCCCCCCCCCCCCCACTCGCATATTATTATACAAAATAAGTTATGAAACCGTTTTATACAAAATAGAATGATTTTATACAAAATGAGTTATGAACAAAATTAACCTAAGAATTTTTCTAATCCCAGCCCCCAATTCTCTCTTTGGCCCCCCAATTTTTTTTTTTTACCTTTATACAAAAACCAATTTTGAGAGGGGAAAGAGAGAATTGGAGGGTGGGATTAGAAAAAATCAGTTCCTTTCAACTACTTCAATAGAAGTACTTTTAATTGTGTTTTTCTTCATGATAGAAAAGTCACTTTCTTTTATAAGTATTTATCTTAAATATTGTTTGGCTCTGCTTTTTCTTTTTCTTTAAAGTAGAAAAGAAGTCAATAATAAGTTAGGCTAAACACTACCTAAATATTATTTGGCCCTGCTTTTTCTTTAAAGTAGAAAAGAAATCAATAATATGTCAGGCCAAACACTACCTAATAATAACCGGAACAAGTACTTCTCAAGTACTTCTCAAGCATTTGATTTCCTCCTTACCTTCCTTCATTAATGCTTTTACAAAACAAGAGTGACTTTCATTTGCTAATTATAAATTTCAGCTGCCGCAATGTTTCGATATTTTTGGATAAATTAAATGGCATTTAACTAAAATGTTGAGCAGTAAACATAGGTACTATAATCACTCCCAAAAAAAAGATGGATATAATCATTTCAAATTTAATGTGTATATATTCCCTCCGTTCCATTATATTAGTCCTTCTGACTGGCAAATATTAATATGTGTATCAAAGACATATGTTAATAAAATAAATGTCAAAATATTATGTTTTTCAATATAATATATTTACTTTTGGATTCCTTAACATTTGTTCTTAGGACACATATTAACAAGATCCCTTCATGTTTACTAAAAAATTAGTCTAGATTAAAGCACGGGTTAATTTTTACTTATAAAAATTTAAATTGCTTTTGATTATAATATATATATAACTTTTTTTAAAATTATTTTAATAATAATAAAATTTAAAAGTACATGTTTTATAATAAATTTGAATATATATATTTGTTAACTTACTTTTGAAAGTGTATGATATATTTTAGAAAAAAAAATTGGTGCTCAACTTACATTTTTGAAAGTTTAGGGATTTGAGTATCTACTACTTGTCTCACATATAATTAGCGTTTTATTTCTTTTTATTGATTTTAATAATTAGTTAGAATTTTTTGTGCAATAGTTGATAAGAAACATCGCAATTTGAAAGATTCAAAGTTTGAAATCAAAATACCCTTCTTATTTATTTTACCACTGAACTACTTAGCAGGAAAGGAAAAAAATCCGTGCACAATATTTAATTTCTATACTTAAATTTTTATATTCTGTCCATTTATTTCAACTGATAAAATGATTCACAGCAAAGATATTTTAATTAATGGAGAAAAAGAAAAACTTTATTGATTAAAGTGATTTTAACGTCATGAGTTTCACAATTGATGCTCGATTTTAGTCATCTAAATTTCAATTGTTCGATTTCGGCACTCAAGTTTATCCCATTTTTAACTTCCTTGCATCGTTGACTTTTATTAAATAAAAATTATGTATTTGGTATATATCTTAAATAAAGTATGGTTTTAAATGTGTTTGTACTCCATGTATTTTCTTATAATTGTTTGAATGTGTGTGAACCTCTTGTATTTCTAAATCGTATCTTGAATGTGTGTATCTTGTGTGTTTTTTTATAATTTTTTAAAAAATAAATAATTATATTAAATGGTATCTGAAATGTGTGTGTATACAACTAATCGATTTTAACTTCTTTTGAATGTTTTGTTGATGAAATATCTCAATGTTTCTCATTATGAGCAATGAAGGAAGCTTTGTCCTTTCTTGTTTCCATTCATCGGAATCCAAATTGAAAATACCATCACCAAGAACTTCAAATATTTCATGGAAATCAGATCCTTTCTCATAATAATTATTGCTGAAATTCTTGTTGAGGATAAAGTGAACAATGTTTGTAATCATGGATGCACATTCATTGGATCACTAGTGAGGATAAAGTTGGCAATGTTTGTAAACCAAGGTCCTTTGAATTGAAAAGTGCCACCATAATGTTTCAAAATTAAGGTTGCAAAATCATTAATATATTGGATTGATTATGCAAAACTGATGGTAGCATGCCAATTATTGGCCAATTTGGTACAATAACATTTCTATTATGCCTCCAAATACTGTAAAATATGATGAAGAAAATGGCTACAAATAACGAAATATATTGAAACAAGGACATTGAACTTGAACTTAAGTTTGTGATTCAAATTTTCATTGTTTTTGAATGAGATGAAGAAGAGGATGGGTATAAATACTCTCAAATACATAAATATATTCTCCAAAAGGCAAGTTCTATGGTACATTGGATAATTTCTAATGTACCGGTACATTGGTACCAAATTAATAAATAAAATGAATATTTTTTTAAGTGAAATAATTTTTCTATCATTAAAAACATTATAATAACCAAATATCATTAATCAAAATTGTCAAAAATATAAATTTTGAAAAATTGTGTATTTTTATGATAAACTCAGTAGAAGGTATTCTAATTAAATATGGATTTCAAAATGGCTTAAATAATGTTCAGATCCTTGTAAGTTTGCGTGTTTTTGATATAAGTCCCTGTAAGTTTTTTTGTTTTAATTAAGTCCCTGCAATTATATTTTTTTTTTTTAAATTAGTCCCCAAAGTCAAAATCTGTAGGAAAATTTGAAGGAAAATCTGCACGACAACTGCAAATTTTCTTGCGGATTTTGACTTTAAAGACTAATTTCAAAAAAACATATAATTACAGGGACTTACTTAAAACAAAAAAATTTACAGAGACTTATATAAAAAAAAACACGATCTTATAGGGGCCTGAACATTATTTAAGACTTTCAAAATTCAAATTTGTATGCATGTACCATACGATTTTACTTCGTATTAATTAAGTGTACTCTTCTTGTCTTTTAGTACTCCCTCCGACTTTAATTATAAGTAATTTTACACTTTTTATATTCATTAGATAACTAATGTATCTAGTATATAATTAAGGTTGTATACATTAGTTTTTCAATGAATCTTAAAAGTGGAAAGTTGTTTATAATTAAGGCCGGATGAAGTATTTATTATGAAAAGATATAGTACGCACTAAATTTCTACTACTGTTAGTGATTTTTCGGAGAACATACATGTGGATTGTATAATGCAGATTCTTTTCTCCCAATTAAATTTTTTATTCCAAAAGTATCGTCGGCGGCTTCAGCTATTTGGAAGCCCCGCTTGAATGTTTAAAATAGACTCTCAATAAAAATAATTCAAATTAAGAGAATATCATTTTATGTAAATTGTAAGTAATATATAACATTAAAATTTAAAAAATAGTCAACATTGTAACTAATACAAAAATAGTTCATATTTTATTGTAGGGATTGGATCACCAGTTGACCGTACAACTGAGCATTTTCCATTGTTTTAATATTGTTAGTGCTATTGTATGAAACTAAATAGGCTAACAAAATATAAAATAATTAAAATAGATTGTCTATTATCAATGAATTGAAAATTTAACGTCCTAGAAATTTGGAGGCTAATTGATCCTGCGGGTCCTATTATAGGATCAGATTTCCAAATTTTCAGGACGTCAAATTTCCAATTCACAACAATAGACAATCTAGTTTAATTATTTTATTTGTTTGAGGCCTTAAGCAGGTGGATAAGCATTCAATTCTATAGCTTATCAAAACCATATAAATCAATTCATTAGTTGTAATTCTTCTTTTTTACATCAGACAAATCTAATTCTTGTTTATATATCACATAAATCAATTTCATTCATATTACATATTATGGTATTTTTTATTTTATATATAAGATAATTTATAATAATTAGACTTGCACATTTTAAAATGAATAAGTTAAATGTTTCGCAATTAGAACTCCAACTTTTATATATAAAAGGTAACGTTCTTATCATTTAAGTTATGCTCACAAAATTGAATGTATAATATAATATTTAATTTTTTTGATAATTGTTCCTTAGAAACTTCAAAATCTTTGTTCCTCGGCAATTCACCACAAAATGAATATAATATGGTTCCTTAACATCTCCAAAATATAGGTAATTATCTGTTTGTTTAAATCGTATTAGAAAAGACTTTTTTTGAGGTAACCATGTGATGACTAATTTTTTATATAGGTTATGTATGAGACATATAAAGTGAGTTCTTTTTTTCTAACTAAATTCTTTTTGTAGGTAAGAGTAAGAAATCAAATTTCTTGTCATCTTTTGCTTAAGGAGTCCAAAACATTTATTAATTACAACTTTAAACTAATTTATTGTTAGATATATTAGAAGATTTATTTTAGGTGTAAAACAAAAACAAAATGGATATATTTAGGCACTTTCTCACATTTTTAGATATTTTTGTTGTGCGGATAAGTTAGTAAAATTTGTCTATCAAACCAAAGCTTACCTGGTGGGATTAACTACTTTTAAATGTTAATCTATAATTGTAGTGAGTTAGTTGAATAGTAGTTATAGATGCATTATGCATTTCATCATGTAATTTATGAATACTTACTAGTAACAGAAATGAGTTTATGAAAGTGGAAGCCTTTTTTAATGATGGTGAAAGTGAAGTTTCATGAGGTGTGAAAATTATGGAATGAATTATTGATAGTAAAAAGTCAAATCAATGTGAAGAAAGGCGAGAATTCACTACAATAAAATAATTATTCTCTCCGTCTCAAATTATAAGAAAAAAATAGTTATTTTATTCTAAATTACAAGGAAAAAAAACATAAATTTGACCAATTTTATTTTGTGACATTTGTATTACGACCTTGAACATTAACGGCTGCAAGAGTAAGAAGAGAAATATAAAATTTACTTTAACGGAACTACGTACATGAATATAGTTAGAAACAAAACAACAAACATTATTAAATAAATTTGGATTCTATAAAGTGAAAAAATCAATAGTTGTATGTAATTAAAAAAATCATGCAAATTATTATAATGTACACACAGTATATTTATCTTTAATTTATTAGTTTACTGTTGATATGCATTTTATATATGCATATCTAACTTACATAATCTGGTCATAACATTATTTATAGCTAGGACAATAGCTTCAAGAAATCATGCATCACACTAACTAATTAATCAGAACTTACACTATAATACTCATATAATTAAAATGCATCACACTAATCAGAATTTCACAAAACTGAATTACAATGCTTAGCTCAAATGCATCTTTTACTGACTTTGACCTTAAAGCCATGTTTCATTCGAAGAACCATGGAAACCCTTGGAGTAACAGAGTGTCCTTCCACTTCCACCCCTTGTATGTGAAAGTTCCATAAGATAGCAGATGCAACCATTTTCATTTGAACAAAGCTAATATCTTTTCCCAAACAACTTCTTGGACCTGCATTGAATGTTATGAACTTGTATGATGGTACATGTATAATATGCCCTCTATCTGATATCCATCTCTCTGGCTTAAACTCCATGCAATCTTCACCCCATATTTGTTCCATCCTTCCCATTGCATACAAAGAGTATATTAGTCTTGTATTTGCACTAACATGGTCTCCACTAGGTAGTATATCTGATTTAACTGCACACTTGTGCTCAAATGGTACAGGAGGATAAAGCCTCAAGGCTTCACATATAGCTCCATGAAGATAAACTAGCTTATCATGATCTTCCACGCTTAACTTTGTGATAAATTTCTCCTCTTGTGTTATACAATTATTTTTCATCTCTTGAATAATTTTAGCTTCCACATTAGGATGAGTTGAAACAAGCCAAAAGAACCAACTGAGACTTGAACTAACTGTTCCATTTCCTGCAGCCAAGAGATTTAGTGTTGTGTCTCTAAGATACTTCTCAGTCATTTCCTTCTTTTTGAATCCTTCCTTCATCAGTTCTTTTAGCAGACAAGAATTAGTTTCATCCACATCTCCATCACATTTGTAATAAGATATAGAGTTGTTTAAGAATCGATGAAGATTTTCTTCAGCTACCTTGTTCTTCTTTGTTTGACCAATTTGTAGCCATTTTTGTAGCTTCCAAATGCATTTTGGAATAATGTGTCTCGACAATATCATATCCTCAAGCACAGAAATAGCATTTACACAAGTAATATCTGATAACTCATCAAACTTGCAAGAAAGATGATTAGGGTCAAATCCAAATAAAAAAATGCAAGTAATATCAAAGGTGAACCTTTCAAGAATATCTTGTAAATCAAGTACTTGTACACCTTTGGTTGCATGATCAAGAAATGGTAATAAACAATTCTCTAGCTTCTTTTGAATGTTTTGTTGACTAAATATCTCAAAGCTTTTGCTTTTGAGCAATGAATGAAGTAATGTTCTTTCTTGTTTCCATTCATTGGAATCCAAATTGAAAATACCAACACCAAGAACTTCAAAAATCTCATGGAAATCAGATCCTTTCCCATAGTTGTTGAAATTCTTGCTGAGGATGTGGTGCACATTGATGGGGTCACTTGTGACGATATAGTGTGAGATGTTTGTGAACCAAGGTCCTTTAAAATGAAAAGTGCCTCCATAATGTTTCAATATTGTTGCAAAATAATCATGAATATTGGATTCATTATGCAAAATAGATGGCAACATGCCAATTATTGGCCAATTTGGTACGAATACATTTTTGTTGTGTATCCATATTTTGTAGAATATGATAAAGAGAATGGCTACAAATAATGTAATATACTCAAACAAGGTCATCTGTAAAGTGCATATACTTCAAATAATGCCTTCAAGGTTATTCTATAAATACTATATATCTAATATTCTAACATGTGTATATGTATAGTGAATGATCAGAAAAATTTAAATTAGTACATACATCATAATCACACTTTCGGCCACTAATATTCTAACGTATGTGTCACTTTTTAGCTTTATTTTATAAAAATGATAAAATTTAGGTGCCAACAACTTGTATACCCCACAAAATTTGGGGTATACCCCCATTTACTATAAAATGTTTTGAGTGATACAATTTTTTATAAAATATACCGTTGGATTGAAAGTTTATATTATATAGATTATTTGTGTAAAATTACAGACAAATCTAAAATCATGTTATATGTTATTGAAACACATAAAGATTAACGGTGTTTAAGAAATCACAAAAACTGTTAATTTTGATGCGTCTAAATAACATATCAAATGATTTTAGATTTGTCTGAAATTTTACACAAATGATCCATATGATATAAACTTTTAATCCAACGGTGTATTTTACAAAAAATTATATCGGTTAAAAAAAATTAAATATACACAAAATATAGGGCCCGTTTGTTACAAATTAAAAAAATAAGTGATTTTGACATTAAATAATTTAGAGATTATATTTTAGAGATTTTACAAAAAATCAGAAGCTATTTTGTGTTTGTTTACCTATATAAAAATTACTTTTTATAAAAAAATAATCTTTAACGTGTTTGGATGCAGTTGTATAAAAGTGATTTTGTATTACAAAATTACTATAAAGAACAATTATCCAAATGTAATATACCATAATAGTATGTTAGCCCGTGCCGTGCACGAGATTATTTTCTTTTTAATATTATTTATTAATTCATTTTAAATTATTATTTTAAATTTATTTTAATATTTAATAGTGAATTTGAGATATTTTTTTGGTAAACCAAAGGTATCCTTCGCACGCAACTGCAGAGATTAATCCACTCGAGATATATCCAATCCATTTAAGGGGTTGACCTCTTCTAACAAATGTTTCTCCATACGCACCGGCTAGGGATCGAATTCGGGACAAAATGGTTAAGAGACTCAAATATCTACCACTTGTACCACACTATGTTGGTGTGAATTTGAGATATTATATTTTATGAGTTGTTTAAATATATATTGTTGAAGTAAATATATTGTTTTGACAAAAATTTAGAATATATATATTCAGAATCGTGTAAATGACATTGAATAAAAATAAAAGTTATATTAAAAAAATATTATTTACAAAGTTTTTTTTTTGACAAAATATTATTTACGAAATTAAAAGTTGAATGTTAATAAAACAATTTTTAATATTTAGAAAAATAGGAAGTACTAAAAACATATTTAATATATTAAAATAAAATTTTAGATTGGAAATTGACATTTTAATCTATATTAAAGAAAAATAATATAATTTAATATTTTGAAATTTCAGTAGTCTTGATTCAATATGGTTTAATTCTTATATATTATACACTAAAGATGCGTTTGTTTTAGATATTTTTGGAAAATATTTTTGTAGTGTATTGTTTTTTTGTTAAAAAATTTTAGCAAATAATTTTTTTTAAAAAAGTTTCAAATGAATTTTTTTTTATAACAGCTTCACATATAGTGATGTTCCTATGTTTATTGTATATTTATTCATCTAAATCCCATCAAACTGCATTTTTTTAAAATACTATGTAAATTAAGATATCTTTTTCTATCGTTGTCCCACTTTGTTTGAACTTTTTGCATGGTAATCCACGTGTAAATTTTAAAAACAAAAAAAAACAAAGAAAATAGATTTCTTAATATGACAAAACTTTCTCCCCGTAACATAACTCAGGTGGTATGAGCTAAGGGACGTATGGGTTGGAGAGCTCCAGGGATCAATTTCTGGGGGAGCAATTTATCTTTTCGATCTACCAAAAAAAATATATCACAAAACTCTCACATTGTGATATATTTTTGGTCCCTATAATTATTCTCATAATTTATCTTTTTATGGTTAAATATGTTTTTGGTCCCTATAAATATACCAAATTTTGGTTTTAGTCCCTCTAAAAATTTTCTTCAACTTTTAGTCCCAATAAAAATTTTCATCTTCTCTTTTAATCCCTCATTTTAAGTAAACTCATAAGTAGAATTCATATTTTTGAATAAAAAATTTGCAGAAAAGTTTTTAAAATTATAATGATCTCTCTAAAAAAAATTAGAATTTTTTAACAATTTAGGAATTAAATATGAATTTTTAAACTTTTTGTGGTTTAAAATTCATATTTAATTTATGTTTGGTTTAAAAATTCCAATTTATTTGGGAAGAGATTATCGTAATATTTTTCACATTTGTGCACAACTTCATTAAAAAAATAGAAAGGCTATATATGAGTTGATTCAAAAATTGGGAATGAAAGTGAAGATGAAAAATTTTATAAGGACTAAAAGTCGAAGAAAAGTTTTATAAGGACTAAAACCAAAATTTGATATATTTATAGGGAACAAAAATATATTTAACCCAAAAAAATATCTAAAAAAAAATCTTAAAGAAGCTTTAATTGAATGATACATAAGCAAATTTTCTTGAGAATGCAGGAGAGAGCTCCGTGGAACTATCGCAATGTATATAATAGAGATAAGAACCTCTCCCACAAAATAAGGACAAAAAATCATGATAGAAAATATTTGAGGGACCATAACCTGCTGAAAATTGTTTTAAGGACTAAAAATGAAATTTTGTATATTTATAGGGACTGCAAAGGTATTTATTCCCAAAAAAAAATCTAAAAAAAAACATGCTAAGAATGCAACTGAATTACACTAAAAAAATATCTAAAAAAATATTTAAAAAAAATCTTAGAGAAGCTCTAATTGAATGACACATAAGCAAATTTTCTTGAGAATGCATCAGAAAGCTCCGTGGAACTATCGTAATGTATATAAATAGAGATAAAATAAATATATTTCAATATATGAAGAATACTCAAGTTCTTATTTTTCAATATGGTCATATGATTCCATATATAGGGCTACAAATAAAATAAATATCTAAATTATCTTCTTAAAAAAAACAAACTATTCATGTAAATTCTAAACATAATATTATTGGAATATTAGAAAAAAAAATTAAGGATATTTTTGTTTAAATTTTTTTGACACTTTTTTTTTCTCTTTTCTCTAAAAAAAATCTATAGTAAAAAGCTATTAGTATCAACTTCAGATTATTAGCAATTTTTAGATTATTTTCATATTCTGATTATTTTTAAAAGCTATAACAAACGGATGTTATTTTCATATAATTAATTATTTTTTAAAAATAAGTGATTATTTTTTTTAAAAAAATTTAACAAACGGCCACATAATAGTTTGAACAATAAAAAAATAGTTTGAGTAAAAAAATTATATAAAAAAATAATAATTGTCGGTGCCCCTCCCAAAGGATGTGGTTAATCACCACATTCCAATATCTACTTACCAATCTCATTCGCAAATATATGATGAGGAGAGTCACCTTCTCTAATTAAAGTAACAACTTGCAAAGAGTCAGAATAGCAAGTTATATTCTAATAACTGATTGTCCAACACAAGTTAAGACTATATAATATCGCCATTATTTCTGCCATCAATACACTTGCATTGTGTAACAACCCATAAGTATGAAAATGAGAGAATAATTTCAATAAGTACTAAATTCAATTATCGGAGAGAAATCTAACTCAAAAAGTACATGATGTATATTTGGTGTTATTTTTAATTTTTAATTTAAGTGGTTGATACGTCGGGATATTACATTAAATTTGACGTATGAACGGCACAAATCTGTTTCCTTTTATGACAAAAATTCCAAATCAATATAGTAGTACAGTTTAAGTGATTTCACGCCACATCAAAAAATTTGGTCCTAAATGAAAAGTTTGTTCAAACGTTTAGATCATGATTACAAGATTCATTTTACGGATAGGTTTGTAAATTTTGGCTTTCAAATTAATGAGTTTATCTGATGAGATTCTTTGTCAAATTATATTAGAAAATATTTCTTTTATATCTATTTCTATGTTTTGACAAAATTACTTTTTTTTTTAGTTTTTTGTCAAATAATTTAGTGACTACATTTAAGATGTTTAAGATGTTAACTCGGTGAAAATAATAGTTTAGTATTATAATTTCAAAGTTTCAGGCAGTTGTTAAATTACCATTAATATTTTTGTCGAAAAAAATTTACCATTAATATCAATGCTTAATAAAAAAAAAGTATTCTAGTAACTAAAAATTTATAGAAGTAGATAAGCAAAATTTCTAGAATTCGAACTATTATTTTTTATAGACAAATATTAATTGTTAGAACTCTAGTCCTCATACTCCTTATAATCCTTAGCTCAATTAGATTAACCATTTGAACTATCTATTCCTCCTGAAATTTAAACTGTAATTTATACTTATAATAAAGTACGATATTCATGCCAACTTAAACTCACATATTACAGTAAAGAATTACTATAAAACAAGTACCAAAAAAAATAGTAAAGAAAACACTCATATACGCAAGCTTTTGATTTTGGATGCATGTATTTAATTAAGTGGTTAACATATGCCTAAATTTTACTTCAAATTTATTGTATGTTGAGAACAAGTCTGTTTCCTTTTTTGATAAAAATACAAATCAATTATCATAAGTTAGTTGGTTCAGTGATAATTGATGTTGAACTGGTAGAGAGGACCGCACTCGATTTCCTGCAACTGCGTTTAATTGGAAGAGGATTAAAACTATTTAATATCAGAACTCATCCGAATTATAGACTACAAAGGACCCTTTCCTCTAATAAGAACCAGAGACAGAGACAGCGAATGCCGGAAAAAAAAATACAAATCAATTTGTCAAAAGAAAAATACAAATCAATTTATAGGTTTAATCGGTTCTTTGTCTACTTCAAATTTCTAGTTTAAACGTTTAAATCTAGCTTATTAAAATGTTTCATTTTAGAGTCTCTTGGATTTCTACAGGATGAATAGTTGTGCATTTTATAAGTTAGTAAATTATGCACGGCTTTCATAAATTAATGTTTTAATTTTTTAATTTTGACCATCAATAGTATATTGACCCACTGTACCGATTAATCTAATTTAAGGCCGGTTCTGATACAAAGTGGTTTTCATCCGATCCCCTCTCAAACAACTTTGCCGAAATCAGAACTGTAATTTTCCCTATTAAATCTATTATTAATTACTATTAATTCAACCAACGTTTGGTCAAGCTAATGTGAGAATAAATTTTTTGGCTTTCAAACCAATGAGTTTTTTTTTAATAATGAAATCAATGAGTTTATTGGTCGATTTTATTGTCAAATTATATTGGAGCTTATTTCTTCTGTAATTATTAGTTCTGGGTTTATTTTTTCGGTTTAGTTTTCATCAACTTAACTTTTGGGTAGGTTTGGTGTTGGATCGGCAGTATTTAAATAAGTGTTTGATATGTTATGATTACCTAATGTATGAAGAATAGAGCTGTCAAAACGACATACCCGATTCATTTTGGGTCGGTTAGAAGGGCAGTTGATTTCAGCGGCAGGAATAAAAAGCTTGGATGAAAAATACTACTCAGGCTCGGCCCTGTACGGACTTACGCGGGCCGGTCCATTTGAAAAAAACTCTAAAAAAATTAATGTTATTGAAAAAACAAAAAATTAAACATTCCAAATCTACACCTCACATATATAATATATTACAAAAAAGAAAAAATGGACAAAATACATGAAAACATGTTTCAAGCAAGTTTCAGATATTATAGTTAAATCTATAGGCTTCACATATGTTATAGTATAAACATCACTACATATCATGAAAAACATATTTCAAGCAACTAAAAAAAGCAAAGACCTTTAAGGGGTGTTTAATAGCTACAAGAAAGATGAGAGGAATGTGGGGGAAGACTTGTTTTTAATTATATATGTAATTTTTCATCAGGTTGGATACAATTTACAAAGTTCATCCATAAAATTGTTGCTCATTGTTCTATTAATTGGTCTGATCTACCGGATTCGAACCAGCGACCTAATTGATGCCGAATTCTAAAACAATATCTTGTCATAATCACCTTAAAATGGTTAAAGGCTTCTGTTAACTGGATCATACATAACATTATTCAACTAAGACACAGAAATGGTGACAAATAAGATAAAGGAGACAACATATATCACTGATCATTCGATTCGGATTGACTTCTGTTAAATGCATCTTTTAGTAACTTTGACCTTCAAGCCATGTTTCATGCGAAGAATAATAGAAAGTCTTGGTGTTACAGGGTGACCTTCCACCACCTGTAAGTGAAACTTCCATAATATAGCGGCTGCGACCATCTTCATTTGAACGAAACTAATATCTTTAGCCATACAACTTCTTGGTCCTGTATTGAAAGCTATGAACTTGTAAGACGGTACATGTATAACATGTCCTCTTTCTGATATCCATCTCTCAGGCTTAAATTCCATGCAGTCTTCTCCCCATATTTTTTCCATCCTTCCCATCGCATACAATGAGTACATTAATCTTGTATTTGGACTAACATGATCTGCACTAGGTAGTATATCTGATTTGATTGCGCAAATATGCTCGAAAGGTATAGGAGGATAAAGCCTCAAGGCTTCGCATATAGCTCCATGGAGGTAAACTAGCTTATCAAGTTCTTCCACCCTTGAAGTAATCCAATTCTCGTGTTCGGTTAAACAATTATCTTTAATTTCTTGCATGATTTTGGCTTCCACAATAGGATGAGTAGAAAGAAGCCAGAAAAACCAACTGAGACTTGAACTAACTGTGCCATTTCCGGCTAACAAGAGAGAAAGTGAATTGTCTCTAAGATACTTCTCACCGTTCTCACCTTTTCTATATCCTTCCTTCATAAGTTCTTTTACCAAATCAAAGTAACATTCATCCATTTCTTCACTTCTGCTGCAATTGTCGCGTTTGGAAAATGTTATACTTTCATACAAGAATCGGTCAAGATTTTCTCGCGCTATCTTGAACTTCTTTTCTTGACCAACATGGAGCCATTTCTGCAGCTTCCATAGAAAACTTGGAATGAAATGTCTGTACAATATCACTTCTTCTATCACAGTAAGTGATTTTTGATAAGCGATTTCTCGAAGCTCATTAACCTTGTTTGGAAGGCAATTAGGATCAAATCCAAATACAATGGTGCAAAGGCTATCAAAAGTGAACCTATTGAAGGTATCTTGCAAGTCCACCTGAGCACCTTCTTCACATACATCACTAAGAAATGGTAGTAGGCAGTTTTCCACCTTTTTTTGAATTATTTGTTGGAAGTGATTCTTGAAGCTTTTCTTTTTGAGGATTACATGAAACATTGTCCTCTTCTGTTTCCATACGTGTGAATCGGAATTTATAATTCCACTTCCGAAAAAATCAAAAATTTCTTGGAAGTTGGATTCCCTTCCGTAGTTGGCAAAGTTCTTGCTCGTGATGTGATCGATGTTCATTGGATCCGTGGTACCGATGAAGCTTGTGTTTGTGAACCACGGCCCTTCGAATCGAAAAGTTCCTCCATGACGCTTCAAAACTAAGGTTGTAAAATCATGTAAATTGGACAGATGACGCAAAAGTGTTGGTAGCATACCAATTATGGGCCAATTCGGAACAATTTTATCTCGATTGTGTCTCAAATAGTGAATGTATATGAACAAGAGGATGGCTACCAATCCTCCAATACATTGAATCATCATGCACATTGTAGATTTACTTGAGCAGGTTTCAAATTGCATGATTATAAAATATACACATGCTTTGACACTTATAAAGCCTTTAGTGCATGAAGAGAATAAACTATCTTACATCTTTAAAGTTATATATTTCTTTTCTTTTTTTGACAATAAGTTATATATTTCTTAAAATGTATAATAATAAAGACAAATGCAAACTTATTTTCTCCTCAATAAGGAGAGTATTAGGTGCATCACATATCACATGTAACTTGGTGGTGGAAAGTAGTGTCAGAAATAGGTCGGGTCAAGTTAGGCTTTGTTAAGCCATATGGCCTGTCAAAAAATTAAAGGCTTAAGTCTGACCTGTAGCATGTTATATGTTTCAATTTTAGGTCTGCGGCCTGATCTTTCGAAAGTCTGGTCAGGTCTCTTAGCCTGTTTAAAGTCTATTTTGTATAAAAAAAATTAAATAAATAATTATATTTATATTTAAATAGACTAATCAACTAATTCACTGGTGAGATTAAACTCTCTTGATATTTCACATTATACTTTAGAGAATTTAACTATATAAACATCATATTTAAATTTAAACATTTCTAGAATTAAAATTTAGTTCAAAATTAAATAATTAATATTAAATGATAAAAATAATAAAAATACTATTAAAATTTATTTAAATATGGTCTGTAGCCTGACCTATTTAGCTAAATAGACTTATAAAAAAAAATTAGTCAGCTTTATTTAAGAAATTGGTCTGGCCTGAACTTATATAGGCTAGACCACATGCCGTTGTAAGCCGGTCTGGCCTATTCCCACCCAGTGGAAAGTAACAATCAAGTTTTTTGTGCAATTTCGAGTAGATGAAATTTTCTCTTATGGTACAAGGGATGGATGATCTAGTAATGATGGTTCAAGGTTGGCAAACTAAGAGCATATACAGTTGGTAATATCCTCGAGCTAGATAGGAATACATATACAATGCGGAAAATACATCTTTATTTCAAGAATTTTTAATTGCTGCTAAATATACATGCATGATTCAAATTCGTTCATAAGTCCTATAATTAAATTAGTAGAGAGTCGTGTTATCTACAAATGTTGCAGGGATTGATGATCTATGTATTCATGATAGTTGACACTAGGCCAACTTATTAGCAAAAATACCTTTCTTTACTATTATTCTTGTACGTGTGATTAATTAAATCTGTTGTAAGGTTTTATAATTTCTCTATTTGTGTGAATCTGTTAATTAGTAGCTTTTTCATGGTAGCATAGACCTTTCTAGGATTGATTCATATATTATGATTGTCTACTTGATTTTGGGGTTGATATATTGGTAAAAATTGGAATTTATAATTTGTTAAAAAAAATGAAAAATTAATGTGTTTATTAATAAAAATAGTTACACGTATTTGATTGAGTTCAAAGTTCAAACCAACAATACCATTTTTTTGTAGTTATATGTTTAAACTCTTTACAATTTTATTTTTTTGAATCGGCAAATATTATTAAGGAAATGAATTAAGTACAAAAAGTACTTCATCCACAAGTCAGATGAGCAATAACCAAACTCAAGCCAAAAAACAATCAAGCGAAACGGCCCGGATAACTAAAAAGAAAGCCCGGCACAAACCGCCAAAAAACAACCTATCTTATAATACAATTAGGGGGTTGGTACTCCATTCATAAAGTAAACAAGGAGTCTTGCCCTTAAAAGCTAGGACCCACTTCCAAGAAACATATTTGATGCTTTCGAAAATACTCTCCACCTCGGGGACCTTTGAACGAAAAATTGCTTCATTCCTAACTTTCTAAATCATCCAAATAGTTGCATGCCAAATCATAACCACCCTTTTCCAACCACACTTTCCTCTCCTACTAGTAACAAGAAAAGACTCAAACAAAGATGAAATATTTGCCGGCATCACCGTAACCACCCCAAACCAACTATAAACCCGACATCACACCGCCCAAGCCAAAGGACAAGAAACAAATAGATGATTCTCCATCTCTGGAATACCAACACAACACACACAAGATTCGCCCACTCCCCTTTGGACCACCCCACGCCTAGCTAAATTAAATCTAGTTGGAAGTCTGCCAAAAAGAGTTTGCCAAGAGAAAACAATTACTTTTGACGGCGCCCAACTTTTCCAAACACGAGCCACCATCCTCGGAGAAGCCAACAAAACTGGAGGAAAAGGGACAAAATTGGAATATAAGAACAAAAAGTGGAACTCACCGAAAAGCACCCATCCAAAGCGAAAGTCCACGAATCATCAACTTAAGAGATTAAGTTACCACTAATCAAATCCATGAAATTCTCGAAAATACTTTGATCCCAAACACAAAAAGCTCTCCTCCACGTTAATCTCCAAAACCACGTCTCCCCACCCATTCTCCCATCTCTTGAATGACACAAGAAGGTTGGAGAGAACACAAAAAAAGTCTAGGATAGGTTTCATGCAAAGGAGCATCCCCGATCCAATGATCCGACCAAAAACTTGTTCTACCCCCATTCCCCACTTTCTTGACAAAGAGCTTACTCACCCAATCCCCCACCACATTTTTCTCAACACCCAACCCGACAAGATCCTTCCACCAAAGCGAACATAAATTAAGCCTCCCAAAAAATAACTAAATCCGATCAACCTCCCCATACTTTGCCTTCAAAACCACCACATTCCAAAACTCATCATTCTCAACCATGAGACGCCACCTTCATTTAGCTAACAAACCATTTGAGACCCCCCCCCCCCCCCCCCATCTTTGGACGACACACGTCTTTCCAACTTAGTAGAATTCAAACATTGATACTTAGTAGCTAATACCTTTTTTTTGTGGCGAATTAGTAGCTAATACTTGTTGCTGATAGTGTGACTGTGAGGGTTTAAGACAAAAATTTAACGTAACCCATCCGACAAACAAGAATGTGTTCGTTTAATATTTTCGTTTTGTGTCCATTTTACATTGTTGTTTATGTTGGTTGATGACGTTTTCTTTTTCATAACGAAAAACAAAAAGGTTTCAAAAACATTTTTTGAGTTTAAGAAATAGGGTCAAATTTTTGAAAAATGGCGTACAGCACAAAAAAGTGCGAGTTTATCAAACTATTTCTTTTACTCGATTCATTTGCAGGGACTCTATTTAACGCTAGAACTTTTATTTTGTATGGACTGGGCCATCGAAATTGGCACCAGTGAGAATTGAATTTGAAACCTTAGAAAAGAGCACACTCCAAGGACTCAAATCAACATCACTAAACCAACTCAAATGAGTTTAAAACTAAATTTATTTATTTTAAATCTACAAACAAATTAATTTTTACATTTAAAAATTCAAATTCATACATATCTACAAATTAATACTCAAATTTGACGATCATATTTTAAAATAGTGATGTATTTTTTTTTAGAGTGTTGTTAATATATGTCGGACATTTCTACAAATTAATACTCAAATTTGACAATCATACTTTAAAGTGATGTATTTTTTTAGAGTCTTGTTATCACGTCGAGCATTCACATGCTCCTTATTCAAATACTTCGTACCGTTACACAGAAGCGTAACGGACGACATCAGGATAATGGGCATTCACTGCTCATTATGAACGCAAGTCAAAATCCCGATAGTCATTAATGGCAGGGACGGAATCTTTGTCTCCTCATTAATGGCATTGACCCAGCGCTGGGTTATATATATGACATTCCATACAATAGCGCAGGTATCTATTTTCTCTAACCTTGTACTTGCTACTCCCACTCTTGCTGACTTGAGCGTCGGAGTCCCTGCAGGTACAACCCTCCCCCCCCCCCCCCCCCCCCTCTCCTCCTTCAGCACTCTTACGGCGGAACCAGTGTGACCATTATTTTCTGATAAGGTGAGATCAATACTGAATATGAAATTCATTCAACCACTAATAATTGTGGGTTCTGTCGTAAATTTAAAAAAGAAAAGTCAAGACAGGAACAAACAAATCAGCTGAGTAGGTATAAAACATGAGCTGTATTATTTCACATTCACGTCTTACTTAAGACACGTTTCGCCAAGTATACCGTAAATATACATATACAATTTTCTCCCCACATGGACCATTATTCTTTTAGTTGAATTTAGCAATTATATTCTTATAAAGTTGTGACACCAAGCTAAGCTAACTGTAATTGCATGTGAGATTATTTCGAAATGTATGTGATACCAATAAGTTTTTTAAGAATCCATCTTACTATAATAATAAAGAATTGAATAATACAACTAACTTCAATTATACAAAGTCCTTTGATTTTAATACTACCACTCTAACAACACTTTATTTTTCCTATTTATAAAAGTCCTTTGATTTTATGTATTGCTTTATTTTACTTACAAAAGAACCACTTGGATCAAACTTATGTCCTTTATTGCTGTCCCTCATCATTTAATAACCTTTTAGTACTCGGTCAGCGTTAAAAATTATAATAATTTTTTATTCTTTTTCAATTTCAAACAAGAACTACCGACATTTATTTTCACCACTCTTCACAATCATACAAACAATAACAACCATTCATCTCCTCCAACTCTCTCTTTCTCTCATCCACAATGTTTTTCAGAAAACCATCACCACCTCAGCCACTAAAATCTCTACCATACACAACAAAACCCCAAACCCTCTCAAAAACAAAAGAAGTCAACATCACAATTAACCGATCAATAAAATTCATTATCTTCACATCTCTATTCATAGCTTCATGGTTCATCTTTCTTCACTTCCATGATTCAACAACCACCACCGTTAAAACCACCGCGACGACATGCGACGGTTCAACTCCTCCATTCTACATCTACAGTCTCCCGGTACGTTTCAACCTTGGCCTCCTTAAAAACTGTGAAAAACTCAACATCTACATGAACATGTGTCCTCATGTGACAAACAACGGCTTAGGTCAACTTCTATCAAAATCAAAACCATCATGGTACGTCACACATCAATTCTTAGCTGAAATGATTTTTCATGCTAGACTAGAAAATCATGTGTGTCGCACGAGGGATCCAACTCAAGCAATTTTATTCTACGTTCCATTCTATGGTGGTCTCTACGCTTCTAGCATGTTCCGCCAACAAAATCACACTGTTCGCGACTCCCTAGCCATTGATTTAGTTGACCATCTTCAAAGTCAACGTTGGTTCAATCGTTATAATGGTAAAGACCACTTTATATCTTTGGGGAGAACCGCATGGGATTTCATGCGGTCCTCAACTGAATCTGATTTTGGAGCCAACATACTTTTAAACCTACCACCTATCAAAAACATGTCGGTGTTAACAGTTGAACGACAACCTTGGAATGGTGAAAACCAATATGGCATACCTTACCCGTCCTATTTTCATCCAAAGACGAAAAATGAAATGCTGATGTGGCAGAATAAAGTCAGACAAAACGACAGACCGTTTTTGTTTTCTTTTATCGGTGGAAAAAGGAAAGGGTTAGGAAAAGCAAAGATTCGTGATGAATTGATTAAACAATGTGGTGAGTCGACTCGTTGTGAGTTGGTTGAATGTGGGGTTGAGAATAGTAAATGTCATAAACCAATGGAAGTTCTTGGTGTTATGATGGAATCAAATTTTTGTCTTCAAGCACCGGGTGATTCCTTTACAAGAAGGTCAACGTTTGACTCAATTCTTGCCGGTTGTATACCTGTATTTTTCTCAGTACATACGGCGTATACACAATACAATTGGTATTTGCCTGAGGAAAAGAATATGTATTCAGTTTATATTGATGAGGGGGGTGTAGGAAAGAAGAGGAATATGATTGAGGAAGTGTTATTGGGAATTTCAAATGAGGAACTTAAAAAAATGCGTGAAGTTGTGATTGATTTGATCCCAAGGATCACTTATGTTCATCCTAATGGTAGTGATGTTGGGTTTAGTGATGCAGTTGATGTTGCACTTCAAGGACTTTTTAGGCTTGTTCAAGAAAATATTGGGAAATCGGAGATTTGATTAATTAGCTAAGAATTTTTTTTATGTAATGAGTTTACCTATATGATTATGTGATGATTGTAAATAGGTATAATAATTTTAATTAATAAATGATAACATTGATTGGAGAGTTTTTTATCCCAATTCTTTTAATAATGAGTTATTTTATTGAAAGAAAACTATTTAATTTTAAATATAATTTTAATTTCTATAGTCATAACATATATATGCATTTTTGTTTGTTTTATGATGTTGAAAGCAGGGTTTTCAATTAGAATGGTGGAGTAACTCATTTGGAGTCTAGCCAGAATAATATGAATGACTTTTATTGGAACAAGTGACTTTTATTCTTTGTATTTGTATAATCAAAGGGAGAGAAGCAACACAAGTGATTATTGGAGACCCACACATATCACAAACAAAAGGAGGAAAACATGCCAATGGTGAGGGGAACATGATCATATACTTTTTGATGCCACAATTATATAAGCAAAATTTTATTTTTTAAGATCATGGAATAACATAATATAATTGATTTATTTTACACATCAATTATATTATTTAATTATATAAATTTAAAAAAATGAAGTTTTATTTATAATTAAAGAAGTTTTATCATCGCATAACTCATGAAGTTTTATATATTATTTATTCAATAAATTTTAAAAAATAAAATGTAATAGTAGAACTTGCACAAAAATGAAAAATTGAAGATTAATAGTAATACACCCACTCCCACTTACTAAAATCATTGTCATATGACTTTAACAAATGTCAATTACGAGTGTTCATCCAAAACAATCTAAAATAAAACTGCAAACTAATTCGAAAATTTGAAAATTGTAAAATCCAAATATTATTGGATGTATTTGAAAATCCTTTGGTAAAAACCACTCGGAATGAATTATGAATTGAGTTTTTGAACCAATCCGAACCGAATTGCATAAATATATTTAATACTCATTTTTTATTAATACGGTATACTACATGGAAGATTGGACCCGTGATTGTATTTTTTTTAAATTAACGAAGCCATAAAATTATAAAAGTTTATTACTAAATAATTTTTTTATAATATTAACTTATAAATTATAAGTCATAAATTCTAAATAATAATTTGTCAAATAAATTTTAAATAAACTTAAATTATTTCAAAAAGATTAATCTCTACAATTACATTAGAGGATCATTTTAATTTTTTTTATTTAAAAAAAGAGGTTATTTCTCTATTTGAAAGTGCGTGTCGGCAACTTCTTGCGCTCCTCAAATAATGATATTTTTTCTTGCACGTAATTTTTTAGTGTGTTTGAAAGTGAATTTTAGTGGTCAATCAAAAGTTTGACAAAAAATAAATGTTCAATGGAAAGAGAGTGAATGAATATACTGATTTTTTTAAAAGTTTAATTGAAACACTGACACAATGTAAAACTTTTTTACACATGCATCCAATCAAAACACAACAAAATGTCACTTTTATAAGTTAGTTCCTAAAATATCTTCATAAATGCTTACATGGCGTGATTTAATTGGATGCACGTGTAAAATAATTTTACACCGTCGGTGCATATAAATTAAATTCTTTTTTAAATTACAATAAAATATTCATTGAACCCCACGGGTTGTGAGTGGTAGCATATTTTCCTTACAGGGTGGAAAGGGCAAAAAAATTGTAAAAGAAAAATCTACTAAAACAATTCACTCTTTTTATCTTAAAATAATAAATAATATGTCACTTTAAAATATTAATGTAATATTATTTATTATTTTTTTCATCATTATATATTTATTTATTGAATTTCATCTACTTAACTATTCTACTAACTACAATTAATAAATAAAGGTGTTTTAGTAAATGATATTAGTTTAATCATTAAAATCAACATAATTAATCATTTTCTTAAAAATCGTATATATAAAAACATTAAAAGACAATTATTTTGAGACGGGGGAAGTAAGTATTCATTAACATTCGCATTTTATGTAACATTAACATTCACATCTTGTGTAACACATGTTTTGTCTAGTATACTGTGTGTCTGTGACACCTAAGCTAACTACACGTGTGAATATTTCTTTTAATCTTGAACTAGCAGGATACCCGTGCGACGCACGGGTCGCGCATTCCGCGCGTGGCGTCAGTTACGCATTTATATTTATAAATTAATTTTTTTTAAAAATATTATTTAATTTGTAAATAATAAATTATTAAAAAATATATATAATTTATAGACAAATTCTTTATGTATATGGAATTCCTTATTTAGAATTTTAGATAAACAACATTATGAAATAATTTATTTTATTTTATTTGAAGTTGAGAGGTTGTTATAAACTGGTATTGTCTCAAACAACAAAATTTTAGATTATTTTATTTTAGATCAATAACAACTTGTTCCCACTATTTTTTTTATTAAGTTTCCCGTGTACAACAGTTAATTAAAACTTTTCATCAACAACTTATTTTCTATTTAAAGTAATTAATTTAAATTTTTTATCAACATTATTGTGTTTCCTGTATTACTTAATTTTTTTATTAGTTTCTCCATGTACAATAGTTAATTAAAATTTTTTATCAACGATAACTTTTTTTTTTCTGTAAGTAGTAGTTAATTTAAACTTTTTATCAACAACAACTTGTTCTCCGTATTATTTAATTTTTTTTACCTTATTCCCCATGTTACATAGTTAATTTAAATTGAAATTTTTCACAACAACAATTAATTCTTCATGTATAATATTTGGTTAAACATTTTATCAGCAACAACTTATTCCCTGTATTTTTTTATCACTTTTCCCGTGTAAAATAATTAATCAAAAATTTGTTCCCCGTATTACTTAATTTTTATAGAGTAGTTAATCTAAATTTTTTTATCAACAATTTGTTTCCCGCATTACTTAATTTTTTAACAGCTCCTCCAATAGTTAATTAAATTTTTTCATAAAACATTGTCATTAATCTTTTCCTTTTTCTCACTACTATATAAGTCACTCATCTTCCGTCATTTTTAATCAGTTTCCCTGTATATAATGGTTAATTAATAATTTTCATCAACAATAATTTGATCTTTGTGTATAATATTTGATTAAATTTTCATCAACAACAATTTTTTCTTCATAAACTGATTTTTTTATCAGTTTACCCATGTACAATAGTTAATTAAAAATTGTAATTAATAACTTGTTCTTTGTGTATAATATTTGATTAAAAAAAATTATCAGCTTCCTCTTATACAATAATTAAAAAAATTTATCTACAACAAATTATTTTCAGTATATAGTAGTTAATTTACATTTTTTATCAACAACTTGTTCTCCGTATATTTAACTTTTTATCAGCTTCCCGTCTATAGTAGTTAATTATTTTTTTTTATTAATAGTAATTTTTACTTTATGTATAATACTTGATTAAAAATTTGCATCAATAACAACTTGTTCATCGTATTCTTTGATTTTTTTTAATCAACTTCCATGTGTATAATAGTTAATTAAATTTTTTGTATCAACCACAACTTGATTGCGTCAATGATTCATTCCTTGTATATTTTGCATCTTTTATGGTGACAATTTTTATTTTTAAAATTCAAGACCAACAAAGGACAATTTGCCCCGTGCGTACTTTTTTGTATTTGCATCAACGAAACATATTATTTAAATTAATATCTTAAATTATAAATTGATTTAACTTAGTGATATAGATCGTAGAACAATTTGATATAACTAATTAATGTAACTTATTAATATGTATCATAATTAAATTTGTTACGACTAATTAATTTGTTGTGTACAATTTCAAGTGATTGGATCAGTGAACAACTCTCCCGTTAGTACTTTTGAATATATGAATCAGTGAAATACATTATTTCAAGTGATTGCATCAATATAAATTCATTCATCGAATTTTGTGCATCATTTACGCTGACAAATTTTAAAAAAAAAAATTGAAGAGTTACAAATGATAATGAAAAAATAACATGTATGTTAAAACTACAATCATTATTTTATATAATTGGAAAATTACATTTGGACTTTAAAGTTACAGCAGTTATCAATAAATTGAATAATCATAAATTATAAAATTTCTTTATGCATTATTCGATGCATAATATATTATCTACTAAATAATATATACTAAATTTTCCATTGTCATGAAACTTTTTTCTCAAGCAATTCTACATGGCCTAGGTAAAAAGAGGTTATTATTACATCTATATCTATATGTTATTAATAGTCCAATCAATCAAGTGCTTCACACAAAAAATGTAGAACAAACACAGCTAAAAATTATTATTTATAATCAACCTATTACATCAATTATTTTTAAACTATTATATTAAATTAATGACGCACATTGATTGAAGTGATTGAATAAGTATAAAACATATTTTTTGTATTTTTTGCATCTTTTAGACTTACATATTTTATTTTTAAAATTCAAGACCGACAGAGGATGGCAATATCACGTGCATTAGTGAAACACATTGTTTCAAATGATTGAATAAGTATAAGACATATTCCCTGTATTTTCTTGCATATTTTACACTGACATATATTATTTTTAAAGTGAAAGATCTACAAAGGATGGTTTGATCCCGTACAATAGTGAGACAGATTGTTTCAAGTGATTGAAAAAGTATCAGACACATTTCTTGTATTTTTGCATCTTTTACAGTGACAAATTTTATTTTTAAAGTTCAAGACCGACATAGGATGGCTTGAATTCGTGCATTAATGAAACGCATTATTTCAAATGATTGAATAAGGATAACACATATTCCTCGTCTTTTTTGCATCTTTTACACTTACATATTTTACTTTTAAAGTTCAAAATCGACAGAGGGTGACTTGATCCCGTGCATTAGTGAGACACATTGTTTCAAGTGATTGAATAAGTTTAAAACATATTTCTTGTATTTTTTGCATCTTTTAGACTTACATATTTTATTTTTAAAGTTCAAGACCGACAGAGGATGACAAGATTCCGAGCATTAGTGAAACACATTGTTTCAAATGATTGAATAAGTATAAAACATATTCCTTGTATTTTCTTGCATATTTTACACTGACATATATTATTTTTAAAGTTCAAGATCGACAGAGGTTGGCTTGATCTCGTACATTAGTGAGACAGATTGTTTCAAGTGATTGAATAAGTATCAGGCACATTTTTTGTATTTTTTGCATCTTTTACAGTGATAAATTTTATTTTTAAAGTTTAAGACCGACATAGAACGACTGGATCTCGTGCATTAGTGAGACACGTTGTTTAAAGTGATTGAATAAGTATAACACATATTCCTCGTATTTTTTGCATCTTTTACATACACTTAAATATTTTATTTTTAAAGTTCAAAACCAACAGATGATGGCTTGATCTCGTGCATTAGTGAGACACATTATTTCAAGTGATTGAATAAGTATAACACATATTCTTCGTATTTGTGCATCTTTTACACTGACATATTTTACTACTACTATTATGTACATCAAGTAAATTTTATCGAAATTACTAACACAATCTCACCTTTTCTTTCTAACAACACACCACTCCTCACTCAACAATGTGTTTTCTTGTTTCTTCATCTCCACCATGAACCACCAACACCGATCAATTTTCAATCTCATCTAACCTCCTTTCGGCAACCCTTAAGCAATTTTTTTGCATATTGTTCATCCTCTCATTCTCATCTATCCTTTTTTCAATTTAGATTTTCAAAAGGAGTTTGCTTGAAATTTTGTTAATTTAAAAAAAAAAATAGTTTTCCCAGCATCAATGATATATCTTTGAATACACCACAATAAATAATTAATTAGTTGTTTGCATTTTCAAGTGATAAATATGTGGACATCTCTCTGGTTAGTATTTTATAATATATGCATTCGTGAGACACATTGTGTTTTAAGTGATAGAATAAATATAAGATATATTCTTTGTATGTTTTGCATCTTTTACACTCACATATTTTATTTTTAAAGTTGAAGACCGACAGACGATGACTTGATCCCGTGCGTACTTTTTTGTATTTACATCAATGAAACACATTGTTAAAATTAATATTTTAATCGTATAAATTCGACTCAGTGATATACGGTAATGGTGAGTACTATTTTCAAAAGATTGATTAGTAAATAACTCTTGCGTGTGTACTTTTTTGCTCATACATCCAATCAAATCACACCACAATATCACTTTTATAATTAATTTTGTAATTCAATTTTTTTTATAATTCAAATTAATTTATTTAAAATTTCTTAATTCTTTTTTTTATCACAGATAATTTCATTATTTGTTTTGTTTACTAAGGTTTTATAAATTTATAGAAACAATATATTTAACAATATTATTATTAACATAAGTCAATTTTTTTTGTTATAACATAACTAAATTTAATGTTGTAAAAAAAATAAATCAACATGTTTAATTTCAATTGCACCAAAAGTCCAATTGAATTCAAAGGTCCAATCCATACAAAAACCCTAAAACTTAACTCCACTTTGCTTTTGTTTTTCACAACCTCCAAAGCACTTATCTCTTTCTCTCTTATCTCTCACGTTCTTCTTCTTGTTTTCTTCTCAAAACACCTTTTTCATATCCAAGAACCACCACTACCCTTTAGTTTCAACCATGAAACACTAAAAATAAAATCATCTTTCTTATCCACCCACCTTCCTCTACAAAACCCACAAATCTATTTTAAGATTTGAGAAGTTTATATTTTATGTCTTTCATCTTCTCTCATATTTTTCGTTTAAGATCTGCAAATAATCACCACATATAAAAACGCTGGAGACCACTATATCGGAGATTTTGTAAGTATCTCTTCTCTTATCATTTTATGAGGGGAAAATTTTCCAAAACATGTTTATGTTGAAACATTTTCGGAGACTACTATTTCTGTTTCACATCTCATATTTAATTTTGATTAATATTTTTTTTTTTACTTCAGATCTGTTTTTTTGTTGTTAATATATTTATTTTTTTGATAATATTGTTGCTACTATATTTAGTAGATGAAAGTGTTTCTTTAAAAAATTATCTTTAACCAACAAAAAAATACAAAAATTTAAAACTAAATTATTTATTGTGGCTCTGTTTATTTTATCCTCATATTATATTCCTTTGCTATAAAATTAAAAAAAAAAAAAATCTAGTATGATATGGTACTGTCATTGTTTTATATACATAACAGAAGAAAAATATTAATTTTGTAATTGAGGAAATCATAGAAAAACATATAAGTTTATCAAAAAATAATCTAAATTAAATGGTATGGTGAAGTCCAACAATGATGACAGTCCACTTGTTATTTTTGTTTAATATTAGTAATTACTTTTTCTTTACATATTATTAAGAAAAAACTTTACTATTGATTTTTTTGTTACAAAAAGAAGAAAAAAAAAACTGTACTTTTACCTATCATATAATATTATAATACACATAAAGTTATTGTTCTTCTTGTGTTGTCCAGCTTCTTTTCTCTCCTTTGTTTTTATATATGTTTTCTTCTGCAATAAATATTTACAAAAATTAGTTAAGTATATTTTTTTTTAATCAATTTATATTTTTTTGTTAAATAAATTAAACATCAAATTTTTCTAAAAACCAAGACAATGAAGTGAAAAGATAAGAATATAAATTGGCCATACAATATAGATTTTCAAGTTATTTGGCAAGACCTGTCCCAAAAGACACTAGACTCACGGAAAGTTCAAGCCTTCAAAACTATAACTATATTTCTTTTTTTTTGGTACATCGAAAATATAAATTGCTCATGTCAGAGATCAAATACCGGATTTTCCCCTACCCAACCTATATATTATATAGGTCTTACCACTTGAGCTATCCTATAAAAAACATAATTATATATACTTCTCTAGTATAATGTTATTCTTTATTAGAATATAATACCGAGCAAATGTAAATAAAGAAAAAACCCTAATATTAATGTTATACTAAATATTGTAATGTGTACGTAAGATATTAATAATAAATGGAACATATGAAGAAATTGATTGGGCAAACGACCATACAAGTAGAAATCTTAAAATAAGATATCTTAACCAAATTAGACTAGATTTGAATTGTTTAGTTTTTTCCCGGGAAAAAATCTCAACTCAAACGCTACAAAATGGTTTGAATTGTGGTTTGGACTTGTTTTGTGAAGGATACAAAAATCTAAACTCAAACGCTACAAAATGGCTACAAAATGGTTTGAATTGTGGTTTAGATTTGTTTTGTGAAGGATACAAAAATCTCAACTCAAACGCTACAAAATGGTTTGAACTCAAAACGCTACAAAAATTTCAACTCCCGGCAAATTTGCAAGAGAGATGGTGAATACTTTGAAAATCTACTCTATAAAAAATGTTAAGGATAAATAGATTAGATTAAAAATATCTGGTATAAAGAGAATACGTTATGAATCTTTTAGTGAAGAAATGTAAAGATATGACATTAGTTTTATGAAAAAATATATTCCTTCCGTACCAAAATATATGTCATTTTGAGAAAAACTTTTGTACTATAATATATGTCGTTTTACATTATTAATGAAGTATTTAATGTTTGTTTTCCTTTTTTTTTTTTTTGAATAAGCGCGCAAAAGTTTATTGATAGGATTCTTTGCACAAGAAGTACAAAAAGAAACCACAAAAAAAGAGACCTTTAATTAATTATTTCTCTTTCTTTTGTAAACTAATCTATAATTTATCTTTTTCATACAATAATGATTATATTTATTAATTTGTGTGATATGATCAAAATAACATATATTTTAATACGGATTTAGTATATAATAAGGCTTTGTGATATGAATTGCAGTTAAACAATGGAAGAATATATAATATGACTTGTGATATGAATTACAAGCAAGGATTTGGATTAGGATTTTGAAGACTATATGCATCTATAAAAGATAAATCTGAAAAAGGCACATTAGTACTCATAAAAGATATTTTGCCACGAAATATTGAAAGGGAAAATAGTCAAAAAAAATAAAATAAACCACATTTACCTAATAAATTCTAGAAAATTGGATATGCACCAAGAACCGAATATTTGACTAAATCTACTATAAAACAAACCACATTTTCTAAAGGAGTTATGAAGATTCATTTTTTTTTTTGACGCATGAACATTAAAGTTAAATGCTATTACTCATGTTTCAAATTAAATAAAGTAACATTTCCGTTTGGCCGGTATTATTTTTTACTTTTTTTCTTCTCCATAAATATAATAAAGAAGAAAAAATTGTGTTTGACTTCACTTCTTTTTATGTTTTAATTTATTTTTCTAATACTTTTAAGGAGAAATATGACTAAATTTTATTTTGTACTTCTTTTTTTTTTGGTACATTATTTTATACTTCTCAATTTCATATAAAAAAAATATAAAAGTAGAAAATAAGTCGGACCAAACAGGGCCTATGAAATTTTGACCAACTTTTGAATTTATGATATTACTCATGTTTCAAAATTCAAATACAATATTTTTGACTAAATATATGAAAGTTTGACCAAATTTTGAATTCAATTAGATTCTGGTTGAGTAACTCCTTCTTCTTCTTCTTCTTCTTCGAGCAGCTTCTCTACCACATCATTTTCAGAATCAACAAGCACATATTTACTCTTCTTAATCACAAGATCTCCATTCATGCAAAGCTTCCTCAACTGAACATGAAGAATAGTTGTGTGAGCAAATGGTAATTCTTCACCATATTCTCTTCTAATAAACTCAGAAATTGCTTCCTCAGTTGACCCACATTCCTCGTTCAACTCCTTCGTCGCTCTCTTTATCATCTACATATACACCAAAAACAATTATTTAACTTAATTGAAATAAAGAAAAGACATAAAAATAGTACGATGATCAATATCTTTGATTTTTAATCCTCTGATTTTTAGAAAAAAAGAGTCTTGTAATATCGAATATCAAAATTTGATATATTTCAAACAATTCGTCATGGAGTGAAACTTGTTAACTTTCTAACATAATAGAAAATAACATTTTATATGAAATGAAGAAAAATAAGAAAAAGAAATTAAGAGAGTTAGTACTCCGTCCCAAAATATAAAAGAAAATTAGTCAAATAAAATTAATATATTTAAATCAAATTCTTAATCAAATATATAAATTTTTTGATAATTTTTCTCTTATATATTTTAAGACAGATGGAGTACATACCGAGGAATAAGGAGGGTGAGTTGGGGTGTGAAAGGACTTGAAAACTTGTGGAAGAACTAGAAGGATTGAATGCTTTAAGACGTAGCAAGATAGATTTTTTCAGCTCTTCCTTGACCAACTTCTTCCTTTGATCTTGCATCATTGCGTTTTCTACTCAATGACACAAATTATTAGATTCGTATGCACTCTCCTTGTGTCTTGACTAGCTAGTATACTCTTATATAAGAAAATTTTGGGAGAAATTTTTCCACATTTTAAATGTATTTATTATTTGCATGACTTTTATGTCTTTTATATTTATTAGAAATACAATTAATGTGTCCCATGAACTAAGCTCAATTGGTTGGAGACTACATTATATATGCAGGGGTGAGGGTTAGAACCCCGGCATCCAACTTCTCCACTTTAAAAGTGGAATTTCTAGCCGCTAAACTACTTGACAAAAAAAAAATACAATTAATGTAAGTAAAACCTAAAAAATGGTTTTTTTTATTCGCAAAAGATATTTATTAGACAGTACAACACATGACATAACAATATATATGAGAATACAAGACAAACTTTTAAAGATTGCACAATTTATTCTCTAAGGCACTAGTTTAGCATGACACTATTGTAAACTATAATTGAAATATGATGTATATATAGTTTTAATTGAAGAAAATATGATGTTAAATATCAAAAGAGAGTTTAATTGCATTGGTCAATTCATATATTTAAATATAAATATAATTTCTTAATTAAATGTGTTCATATGAAATAAATTTTTAAACAAGGTAACATGTCATACCAAACTTTCAAAAAGTCAAACTCAGTCTTAAAAATCTAGTCTATATAAACATGCTATAGGACAGACTTTTTTTTTTTTTTTTTGACAAAATGCTATAGGACAGACTTAGACCATTAATTTTTTAATAGGATCGGCTCAAGTTTAATAATACATAGCTCAGTCTACCTTATTTTCACCCCAACAAATAGAATTAAAATGAAACCATTGAAAAAATCAAATAAACAAAGTATTTTTCAGTGATACTTGATTAAACTCTTGATGTTAGTCATCAAGAACAAATATCTTTAATAATACAATGTGTATGTTTTTTCAAATACTGTTAGCACTGACTTTATTAATATTTTTGAATATGAATAACGATACTATTTTTTTATTTATTTTTTGTTCAGGTAGCCTAACGGCTAGAAATTCACCCTTTAAAGATGAATAAGTGGGCATACCGAGTTCAAATTCTGGTCCCTGCACTTCCGTAGAATATGTCCAATCAATTGATCTAAGCTCATGAGACTGAATAATGATACTATTGAACAAGATATTTTTATGTTTTATGAAATGAAATGAAAAATCTTAATTTTGACCTATTTGATATGCGGGGACAAGGTTATGAATGAAATATGAATGGAAAACATCAAAATATACTAAAAAGTTTTTTTTTGACTAAAACCAAAAAAGAAAAATACTAGACATAAATCTTAATTTATAGATACATATATATAGGAAAATGTTAACTATGATTTATGTGGGTCAACGTTATGATCTCTGCGCCTCCCCCCCCCCCCCTCCCCCCCCTCCCCCGCCCCTATGATTTATGTGGGTCAACGTTATGATCTCTGCGCCTCCCCCCCCTCCCCCGCCCCCAATCAATGTGTATTTTTTACATGTGGTTGTAGTTAGCAGCCCATATATATATTTTTTAAAATCATAATTTTTTGACCAAATTTTAAAATAATAATATTAAAATGGAGTACTAATAATTTAAAAATCTGGTCAACAAATAATTTTAATAATCATTATATTAATAATGTTTTACAGGTAAACAAGACCAAATTTTAAAATGATAATATTAAAATGGAATACTAATAATAATTTAAAAATCTGGTCAACAAATAATTTAATGATCATTATATTAATAATGTTTTAGAGGTAAACAATAAAGACAAAATAAATAACAGCGATATGTCATTATTTGTTATTAAAAAAATAACAAATATTAAGAAATAAATTATTTTTGATGATATTAAAAAATAAATTATTATATTAACAACAATTGATATATATATATATATATACACACACGCGCGCGCAACAATTGATATATTGTTATAATCATTATATTAATAATTATTAGTATTAGGGGTATGATCTACTAGTACGTATGTTGGCTTTAAATTTTAGAGACGTCACTTTGCTCTTATCTCTGCAAGTGGATGGTAGCTTAGGGGTGGTAAAATGGATGACCAGCCTTGTTTAGGTCCGATATATTTAAACCCACTCATAAACGGAGTGGGGAAAATTTTCCTTTCCACCCCTACATTTATACTTTCACCCCAACAAACATAAATAATTCCCAAATTTACCCTTGTTATTGTTTGACTTCACCCCATCAAAAGTAATTCGGTATGAAAAAAAATTCTGGTATCAAAATCTGCGAACCGGAACTAGAAAAAGTGAATTCTGAAATATTAGCATAATTTGAAGTTACAAACCGGAACTATATGTGACTATGTGTAACAAACCAGAAAATGCTAGAGAAGATTTCCAGAATTCATAATCTAAAAAGAAACAAACACACAACTCAAACTTAGAAGAAGGCAAACACCAAGAAACTACATCACAAAATCTGCAACCACACAGCTCAAACTTAGAAAAGAGAAGGAAGAAAAAAAACTAAAAACAACCGAACAACCTAATAAAAGAAAAATACTAGCCTTCACACCACCAAAAAGCAACAACATGCACGCCCAAACTGCAGTGACAAAGACAAAGCCACACCAACCAAAGTTGGGATCGAAAATGCATCCTCAGTCACATATCAAAACAACTTGAAGAAGAATTTTATCTTTTTTTGAATTGGATCGTCTAATTCAAGGTTTACATCAGAAGAAGAAAATTTGAAAGTGTTTAGATCTATGTTCTGTCAGATTCATTGTTTGATCTTTTTTTAGATCTATGTTCTACTAGATTCATTGGTTGATGGTACAATTATTGATTTTTTTTTAAAATTTTTACCATAGCATGGCTTCCACCCATTAGTTTAGTTTATCAGACTCTCTAACTAATCCCCTTGCAATTTTAGTATCGAAAAAATGAGATTGTTCCGGAAATTGATTGGGGTAAAGTCAATATATTCAATATGTTGAAAGGGTAAGGTTTCGGAAATGTTTTAATGTGTTCCGGTGTGCAATTTTGGATACTAGAATTGTTTTGGATACCGGAATAATATTGATGGGGTGAAGTCAAATAATAAAAAGGGTAAAATTGGAAATTACTTATTTTTGTAGGGGTGAAGGCATAAGTGTTTGGGTAGAAAGAAAATTTTTCCTGAGTGGGGTGGACAAATTAGACGTCCGAACTAAAACGCAAGTCCGTTCCGTATACCGTGAATGATCGGGCCGGCCCGCCAAACTATTTATCTTTTTACAATTTAATTTACTACAAAATTAATAATTATTAGTCATTAATAAAGATGCCGACAAATAATTTTTTAATTAACAATGCATAATAAAAAAATGTCAATGTCATAATCTTCAACATAAACAAAACAACTTAACAATCAAATATTAAATTTTTAAAAACAAATAATTTTTTAGCGGTAAACAATAAAATCATTACAATAATTATTTTTATGGTAATCATAATATTAATAGATATGTAATAAATATTTTAGCGGTAAACAACTCTATAGTGAGCATAGCTCTGTTTTTTTGAAGAAATCAAAGGACTTAAATATTATTAGCTCAAATAGATGATCACAAGGCGTGCTCATCTACGGTGGAAAAGTGTCAATTACAAACATATTGCATATTATATGCAATATTTTTATTAACAGAAGCTATTTGGTAATAGGCCGACTCTTAGTTTTTCTCATCCGATTCTAATCACGTGTTAGCGTCGATTTTTGAACCTTTAGAGTGGGCCTTGGGCCGACGCTAAAAGTTGTTTTTCTAGTAGTGACCATAATTTCTTTAAATCAACAATCATATATTTAATTTATGTACTTTCTCCGGCTTTTATTATTATAAGTAAAATTGACTTTTTAGATATATTGAATAATTAATGTATTTAGACTATATTATTGTCTAAATACATTAGTTATTCAATATATTTAAAATGTAATTTTTTTTTATAATAAAGGTCAGAGGAGTAAATATTAGTAAAATAAAATATTTTGAATTCTCATAGTTCCGCTCCACCGGTGTTAATTCTATATGAGATGATACGTTAGACACTAAATATTCTAGCTGCGATTCTATCTTTAATTATTTAAAACTTAAAATCTTTATATTTGATTGTAATTTTTTTCATTTACGAAATTTGTCCACAAATTTTTTTTTCGTTTAAAATAATATAATTTTGTTACTTCACACATATTTTTGGTCCTAAAAATGGTGATGCACATATTTTAAATAAAATGACATATTTGAAGTGGATTAATTATTTTCATTTTTTTTTTTGGTATATTATTTACATTTTATTAATTAAATTACCAAAATGATTTTTTTTTGAAGTTGAAATTTTTTGTGGAAACTTTATTGTAATTTCATGGGTGCCAATAATTAACATCATAGGATAAAATAACATGTCATTTAAAATACGTCGCATCACATTTTTTTAGTATAATGTCTATGAAAGATAGTAAAACTCAAAAAATTTAAATAAAAAATCCAATTTTATGACCGAGTTAAAATTAAAAAGATCAAATTGTAATTAAGTAATCATATAGAAAAAACTAAAAGAAAAAAATATTACTAATCAAATTGCATGTTTACCAAATGAAAAAAAGATAAGTAATCATGTTTTATATTTGACTAGCAATAAGTAATTAATTATATAAATTTATATTTTTTAAAACAAGTATATTAATATTATTAAAATAAAAATAAGTAATCAAATGTTGTTTTTGACTAAAAATAAGTATATTAAATTATTTATTGATTTTTAAATACAGGTATTTTAATATTATTACATTAACTTTTAATGCATTTTTCCCTTATTATCAGATTTTAATTCTTTATATTTTCAAATAAACCACATTCATCTCCTACAACTCCCTCTCCACTCCTAAGTCTTGAAAATGTTTTTTAGAAAATCATCACAACCTCAACTATTAAAATCTCTACCATGCACAGAAAAATCCCAAAACCTCTCAAAAACCAAAGAAACCGAAAACATCATCAAAATTAACCGATGGATAAAATTCACTCTCATCATATCCCTCCTCATTGCTTCATTATTGTTCCTCTTTCTTCACTACTATGATTCAACAACCACCACAAAAACAACCACAACCATCAAAACCACCGTGACATGCAATGGATCAACTCCCCCATTCTACATCTACAACTTTCCCTCACGTTTCAACCTCGGCCTCCTTAAAAACTGCGAAAAACTCAACATCTACATGAACATGTGCCCTCATATAACAAACAATGGCTTAGGTCAACCCCTCTCAAAACCATCATGGTACGGCACACATCAATTCTTAGCTTAAATGATTTTTCATGCTCGATTAGAAAATCATGTGTGTCGCACATGGGATCCAACTCAAGCAATTTTATTCTACGTCCCATTCTACGGTGGTCTCTACGCCTCTAGTGTGTTCCGCCAACCAAATCATACTCTCCGCGACTCCCTAGCCGTTGATTTACTTGAACATCTCCAAAGTCAACATTGGTTCAACCGTTATAATGGTAAGGATCATTTTATTTCTCTAGGAAGAACTGCGTGGGATTTCATGCGGTCCTCGGATGGGTCTGATTTTGGAGCCAATATACTTTTAAACCTTCCACCTGTCCAAAACATGTCGTTTTTAACAGTTGAACGACAACCTTGGAAAGGTGAAAATCAAATCGGCATACCTTACCCATCATATTTTCACCCAAAAACAAAAAATGAAATTCTGACGTGGCAGAACAAAGTGAGACAAATCGATAGGCCATTTTTGTTTTCATTTATCGGAGGAAAAAGAAAAGGGTTAGGAAAAGCAAAGATTCGCGACGAATTGGTTAAACAATGTGGTGAATCGACTCGTTGCAAGTTGGTTGAATGTGGAGGTGGGAATAGCAAATGTCATAAACCAATGGAAGTTCTTAATGTTATGATGGAATCAAATTTTTGCCTTCAAGCACCGGGTGATTCTTTTACAAGAAGGTCAACGTTTGACTCTATTATTGCTGGTTGTATACCTGTATTTTTCTCGGAACATACGGCGTATACACAATACAATTGGTATTTGCCTAAAGAGGAAAATTCATATTCAGTTTATATTGATGAGGAGGGTGTAGGAAAGAAAAATAATATGATTGAGGAGGTGTTAATGGGAATTTCGAATGAGAAAATTGAAAAAATGCGTGAAGTTGTGATTGGTTTGATTCCAAGGATTAGTTATGTTCATCCAAATGCTAGTGAAGTTGGGCTTATTGATGCTGTTGATGTTGCTCTTCAAGGACTTTTTATGCTTGTTCGAGAAAACATTGGAAAAGCTGAGATTTGATTAGTCAAAGATTAGTTTAAAAGAAAATCATGCAATTATAGAATTTAGATACCTACCTAAATGGGTATATTAATTTAGTATTGATTAATAAATTATAATGGAGTGTTTTGTGATCCTCATATTAATATATAATGGAGTATATGTTTAAATATGATTTTAATCTTTACAATTACGATTTTTTTGTTTGTAAGTTTTATGTGATATGTTTTTATTAGATCACGTAAGATGTCACAAACTAAAAGTAATAATTTTTTAATTTTTAGAAATTTAACTTAAAAAGTTTAATTTGAAGGACTAAAACAAACAAAAACACTATAATTACCGCCATACTAGAAAATATTCTTTTAACATCAAAAGTTAACATCGGCTGCTGACATTGATGCGAGTTAGTTTAACGTTAATCAAACTCACGCTAGTTGCCGATGTTAAAAAGTTTGATGCTACATATTACTTTTTTACTCATGTATACATGTATCTTCGACCACTCCGATCCTACATATTTGAAGCACAAACAAAGCACACGTTAGATAAAAAGTGACTATCACAAATATTTTTACTCCTCCATCTCAACAAAACATTAAAAAAAAATTGACATAAAATATGGAATGTTTTTTTTTTTTGATAAATAAAATATGGAATGTTGGTTAGTATTATTCTTGTGTTTCGTGTATTGTTCCTTAGTAAGAAATACTCCATATCATGTTTTTTCAACCTATATATTTTAATATTTTGTCAAAAAAAAATCTATATTTTTTAATTTCCTTTAATGTTTAAACATTTAAATTTGAATGGGTCCATGCTCACATGCATGTTCACTCAAATAAATCCAAACTCCAAAACCAAGGCATGTAGCTGTATTGTACGTGACTGAACTGAAAATAATTGCTAAAGAAATGTACGTTGAGGTTACACTCCTTGACTTGCAGCCCTAGTGAGACAAATTCTCACACACTTATTTGCTATTCCTTGCACCAACATGTTGTTTTCAATAACCAAAAATCATTGTCATCTCCAATTTATATTCTATTCAATTCTATTAGTAATTATTACAACTTGTTCGGTTAGAATAAAACAAATATTAATAATATATGAATTGATTTTACTCATAAGTGATATGAGACACTTGAACAAATAGTAAAAAATTAGATTTCTGAATCTGGTTCTTGTTTATAGAAAAAATTTGATTGCGGGAAATATCCACCTCATATATTCAATGAATTCTTCAATAGAAATTAATCACTTGCCACTAAACAAATGATAAAAACTCAGTATCTATAACATAATAAATTAAATAGAGACCGTACGATTTAACCGCATAATACACTAAGCATCAAATACACAAATGATTCTGAACTTGTCAATTGTCATACATGGAACTATGGAAGAAAAACATATTTGAATTGTAATATATCATGTCTTAAATCTATGATACGAGCTAAGAGCCCACATGATCAAAAGACAAAGTTTTGTTAGTGGTTATAGTTTAAGAACTACTTACATTGAACTTTCTCATTTCTCATCTATTTAATGTGAGACTTATAAAATTTACACTAATTTTTTAAAGTCAACGTTATAATGACAACTTTACTCTAATTTATATGTAATTTTTGTAGTCTAACTCTAGACAAATATTACGTCTATGAAAAGAGTCCAATTATAAGAAATAGTCTGACATTTTTTTTTAACAGCAAATATATTATTAATAATAATCATATCTCTACACATGGTGAACAGAGAATGATAGAAGAGAAACTACAAGAAAAAAGTGATCTATATAGGCAGAACACCAATGTAAAATACCAAAACATAAACCACTTAATAGAAATCCAACTCTAATCTCATTCTTAGAAAGACACTCCTCAACTTCTAGACCACTAGAAAATACACCAACCAACCCCAAAAAGAAGTCTCTAAATGCTAACTTCAATCTCGAATCAAAAGTGATCGCCCTATCATAATCTAAAAAACAACTTTGTGAGCTAAAAATTGATGGACAACAGTAGAATGAAAATTCAGCAGATCAAGTCTCATCGCGCAGTCTCCCTCCAAACAGTCAATACCGACGCAGTATAGGTAAACCTGATACAAAAACTCTGTAAATCTCAAGAGATTTGGAGACCATCAGAGGCTCGACTATTGCGACAATAGAATGACTATTGTGATTTTTAATTATTCAACATTATATTATATTTATGGTTACAAATTTCAATTTAAAATTAATAGTATAATTTTGTTTTCAATATTAACTAATTATCAGCTCGAGCAACTGTCTACTTATCGTAATATGAGTCCTATTTTTTTTGGTAAAGGTAAAATGAGTCATACTCAACATTGATATAACCCAAAATACTATATTAATTAAGAAGAAAACAAAGTGAAGACAATACAAAAATGTGATAGGACAAAGTAGTTACTGTTAGATATTGGTGACTAGTTATTGGGTAATTTTTAACTTAAACCTGCAGTTTACTATTTATTTGGTAGAGACTTGACATGGACAGGGTAAGATTTTCATAGTTGGCATGATCCGGATCCCTACAATAAAGGAATCGCGCATTTACACACAGTAATTGATTATGGCCGTTAGATTGAGATCAAACGGTTCAAATTACACAATAGAAAAATCAGTACAAAACGATCTCATCAATTAATTTTAAATCGGACGATCGAAATTGAAAAGCACGTCCTGTAGTTACTGCGTGGAATCCTTTTCTATATATGTCATCCTTTTCTCATATCCAACAATTTCATCTATTTTTCTCAATGCAGAAGTACTAGAAGTTATGTCAAAAATATGTGACTTGCAAATTCACATTAATGATGAGGAAACATTCTTTTTATACGAGGTATATACTTTAGAACTTTATCATTGTTATTTATTTTCTTCTCAAGTATTGATAGATAAAAAATAATAATGAAGATGCAATATATGTCTAAAGTGAATCTAGTTTTTTCATTTTTTTGTAGAGCTTGATATCAAGATATTGTGGAAAATTGAAGAAAATATTAAATGGTGAAAAGAGAAGATTTCATATCAATGATTTCCCTAGAGGGCCATATGGATTTGAATTAGTTTTGAAATTTTGTTACAACAATGCCAAAATCTCCATCAATGCATCCAATGTTCTTATCCTTCATTGTTGTGCTCTTTATCTTGAAATGACTGAAGAAATTTTCAGCAATAATCTCTTGCAACAAACACAAACATTTCTTGATGGAATCTATAATTGGAAATGGAATGAAATAATAGTAAGTCTCAAGGATTGTGATTGTAAAATATTTTATACATATGCAAATAGCTATGATTTTTTGGAGAAGGTTATTTGTGTACTAATAGCAAAGTTGGTTCAAAATTCGGATTTAAATTTCATCACTTCCTCTTCATCATCGTCGTTATCTTCTCCTAAAAGTAACTTCACAAAGAGAATTTCTTTTTCGACCAAAGTTTCTCCGAAGATTACTGTTCCAGATTGGGCCGAGATCCAGCTTCCCAACAAAGTGTGGTGGTTTGAGGATTTGGCTACCTTACCACCAATGATCATTGAGATGTTTCTTAAGGGTATTGGAGCTTATAAAAGTGATAACAAAAATTTAATTGTCACAAGATTTTTGCTTTATTATTTGAAAAAAGTTACTCCAAGTTGCAAAAGTATTAATGAGTATGCTAGTCTTGGAGAAACAGCTTCATATGGAGTCATAAATGTTGGTGACAAGAATTTTTCATGTAGAGGACTTTTTTGTGTATTAAGGATTGTATCAAAGTTTGGAATAAGTAATGATTGTAGAAAGGAAATGGAGAAATTGATTGGTGGAATGCTTGAGAAAGCAACTTTGGATGATCTTCTAGTTTGTGGACATGACATGGGACTTTATTATGATGTTAGTTTTGTGATAAGGTTGATTAAACTATTTGTTGATATCAATGGAAATGATGTGGTGAAAATGAAAAAAGTTGGTGGATTAATTGACAAGTATTTGATTGAGATATCACCTGATCAGAAGCTTAAGATCTCTAAATTCCTAGAAGTTGCTGAATGTTTGCCTGATTTTGCAAGGGATTGCTTTGATGGGGTCTATAGATCCATTGACATATATCTTGAGGTAAGTATCTTATAAAAAAAAATATTTTCTTTCTAAATATAATTATATGAGGTTTGTTTAGATCAACTTATATGAGTTTATTTAATAGAATAAGTGCTTTTGAGAGATCATAAAAATAGCTTATAATTATGATATGTTCATAAGTTTTTTTTGTAAAATTTTGAAGTTCACTTATGAAAATATCCTATAATTTATTTATACAAAAATGTTTGGTTTTATGTTATCTTTTATAAGTCCTTAATTAAAGTTTATAAAATTACAAATTGTATGTTCATGATTTTCAGACTATGAACCTATTGGATAGAGAATGATACAAGTTTAATCATTCAAGAAGGAAAAATTAATTTTTTGTTTTGTTTTTGTAAATTGTGATTGGATTTATATTGTGTTGAGTCAACGTAGATAGTTACTTGTATATGGTGATACATTCCCTCTTTTTGTACTTACTTTGTGACTTTCTTTAAGGATCCATCATGGTTGTTATTATGACATTATGGGGTTATAAATAAAAGGGTTAAATATGTTTTTAGTCCCTATAAATATCTGACTCTTCTACTTTTAGTCCCTCTAAAATTTTTTCCCACTTTTTGATCCTCCAAATATTTTCGATCATGATTTTTGGTCCTTGTTTTTCACTCAACTATGTGTACGATTCAAATTTTTTAACGAGTTTTTGTAATCATGTTTATAATATTATAAAAACTACTCAAATCAAAATTCATAATTTTTTAACAAATGATGAATTAACTATGAATTTTTAAGCGCAAACACTTCAAAAATTCATATTTAATTCATCACTAAATAAAAAAATTTAAATTTTACAAATCAATTCAATTTTTAATATACTAAACATTACTGCAATACATAATTTCGGATTTTAATTAGTATACATGAGTTGACTTAAAAGTAGGGACCAAAATTCATGTTAGAGAATTTTGTAGGGACCAAAAAGTAAGAAAAATTTTTAGAGGGACCAAAAGTAGAAGAGTCAGATGTTTATAAGGACTAAAAACATATTTAACCCTAAATAAAATATACCTTTCTTCATTAGCTTTATTGTCAAGACTTGGTTTAAAATTAAAATTCAAGATTTATTTTCTAAAAATTTCACATATATAGTTTGTATTAGTAGAAATGAAAAGAAAAACACTTGAAGTAAATGGGTGAAAACTTTCCACTTAACATATAATTGTCATTGTCATGTATCATTGTCAAATTATGTGTCATGAGCAATCATTCATATATAACACAACAAAAACAGTAGAAGATAAGGTAAAGTGACTTGTCATGTTGGTAATTAAGGAAACTCTGCCATGTGTCAACATTAAATTAATACTTCCTAATATATTTAGCAAAAACGTTTTTGTTATTAATCTAAAATATAAGTATATGTTAACTATTTATACCATTTTCTTTAGATAGATGAAATGATAGCTATTAGTAGAAATTTACATTATTTACAAAGTAGATGAATGGAGGATTCGAACAAATAACAGTGTTTGTCCTAGTATTTTCGACATTTTTTACCGATCGACATAATATTTTCGACATTTTTTACCGATCGACATAAGATTTGTAGACTATTTATACCATATTTATTACTATTATTCTTAAATTTCCCTCCAATTAATGTAAATCATCATTTTCAATACTAACACTTATGAGTAATTTAGAAATTTTATATATTTAGTAATTTGGGAACTAAAAGTTAAAAAAAAAATTGTAATAGGAGAAATGAAAATTTAATTTTAAATTTTTCTTGTCTCCATAAACATAGATCAATTAGTAGGGTATACTACCTTCGTCCCTTTTTATAAGACCCCTTTTGACAAAATTACACTATTCACTTATCTTATTTTGACCGTATTTTTTTAATAATACATAGATGTAAATATTAGCATATGAGATATTGTTTGATTTGTTTTAATGAGTACTTTCAAAATATCAAGTTTTTATAATTTTTACTATTAGATAATTAAATATATTTGTGATCAAAATTATGCATTGACGTACGTGCACTGGTCAAAAGAGGTCTTATATTTAGGGACGGAGGGAGTATAATATACAGGTTACTAGATCAAAAAAAAATAATTTTTAAAATAGAGGATTAAACTTCAATAAATTAAAGAACCAAAATTACATTTAGATCAAATATCTATTATGCTTATATTTTTTTGACAATTACTATTATGCTTATATATAGAGAGACCACATAGAGTATATCATGAAATTACAAATGCTATAATGTTGACTTCCAACATTGTCTTAAAGTCACTAATTTTCTTACCCAATTAATTGCAGTCTCATCCAATGATTGCATTTGAGGAGAGTTCAAGATTGTGTAGATGTATTAACTACAACAAACTCACCTTTGAAGTTTGTAAAAATCTAGCCAAGAATCCTAAAATACCTCCAAGGATTGCAATGCAGGCACTTATTTCTCAACAAACAAATGTTCCAATATCATGTGAGTTTACAATTGATGAAAGAAAAATCATGAGCCCTTCACAAATCAATTTGTGCTATCAAGATAACAATGAAAGTTCCTTGGAAGAGAAAGAAGATATGAGTATAAATCTTGAGAAGATGCAATGGAGAGTAAGGGAATTGGAGAAATTATGTAAGGAAATGAAGGTTCAAATGTCAAAATTTATTGAATATAATGTATAGATTAATATTTGTCAACATTATATTTTATTAAAATGATTTTCTTTTTCACTCTTTGAGTGTCCAAGATAATATTGACACCTCTTAGAAATTAGAATGGTACATAAGTAGCATTTCTTTTTTAGAGAAGGTTCAATTTAGTGTCTCATTTTTTTTTTTTGCGATCTAATTTAGTCCTCAACTACAAATAATATCAAACTAATCTCTAACATTTTTATATTGAAATCCATAGAAATTAATATCTTGTTTAATAGAACATGATTTGCTTTACAAATAACTTTTTGTAGCATTGTTGTCATAACCTTTTTGTCATATTATGTGTCATGAGCAACCAATGATAGAAGATGAGGTAAAGTGGCATGTCAAGTTGGTAAGAAATCTTTGCCTGCCAGATGTCAATATTATTATTATTATTATTATTATTATTATTATTATTATTATTATTTTTATTATTATTATGTCAAATAATTTAATGGTTAGACTCACATATTAAGTGTAGACTTACATTTGAAGGGATCTGATTATTGCATTTGAGGAGAGTTGAAGATTGTGTCTATGTATTAATTGCAGTAAAGATCTTGCCAAGAATCTTAGAAATAGAATACCTCCAAGGATTGCAATGCAAGATCTTATTTCTCAACAAAAAAATATCCCACCATGTGACCATGCAATTGATGAAAGTGAAATAATGAGCCCTTCCCAAATCAATTTGTAATATCAAGATAACAATGAAAACTTTTTGGAAGAGATAGAAGATATGAGATTACATCTTGAGAAATTATGCAATGAAATAAAAGTTCAGATGTCAAGGTTCAATGGCCATAATGCATACATCTTACTAAGTATGATTTTCTTTTTTTGCTCTATTATTGTAGGTTTATTATAAATCTTATCAGGAAATATCTTCCGGTAGTGTATTTTTTCTGTATGAGCAATGCGAAGGGAGAAGAGAGCAACTATCAGAAAAATAATACAAAATGATTACCGATTAAATGGTTGACACCTTAATGCAAAAGTCATTAGTTTCCACACACTGCAAATGACACTAAATTGTTCTCTTCATGTACAACCATGAAATAAGGTTAAATAATGATTTCCATTTACATATTACAAAACAGCTTGTACCAAACATGGCAAACTAGAATCAAGGATCTACATCAGTTCCTAAGCCATGATAGAATAACCAATAATCCAAAACCAGTGAATAAGCTCATACCATTGCATTGTTACACTAGTTCCTTTCCTATCTTTTTTTAGTTTTTGCAAATATTTATACAATACAAGTGCAAATATTCCTTCAAACAAAATAGACAAACTAGAAAAGTAAGATCAAAGTTGAATTAGAAACTCTTGAAAGTCTTGAGATAGTGTGATATTGGTTACGATACGGCTCCTCGATCCCGTGTAGCACCAAAACAATTGACTTCCACATGAAAAATGCCAACCTCCCTACATTGGTCAACTTTGAGTAGGCAATCTTGATGGAGTCAGAAATTTCCTAGCTTCAATTGGTAATATACATAAAATAATCAACTTTCATATCTGATATTATCAAACTCAATTCACAAATATGATTTTTTAAGATGTTTTAACTTTTAAGTCATCTTTTATGAAATTAAGAATTACAATAGAGCATTATAAAAAGAAGCTCTAATTATTTAGGGCATGTTTGGATTGGCTTATTTAAGCTTACCCGCATAATAAACACTTGTGAGACTGATTAGATGAACTTATGGAAATAGATTATGGTATGTCCATAAGTTGTTTTCAACTTTTTCCACGAACTCTCTAGAATAGCTTATCAAAATATTTTATACCTTATATAAAAACAGTTTGACTTTATTTTTTATCTATTGTTGTCATAGATATAGCTTATACATATGCACCTATATGACAAGTGTTTACGCTATAAGCATTTAATTGAGTTGTTAATCCAAACAAAGCTTTTGTAAATCACCCTTTCTTCTATGAATCTTAGTAAAATGGAAAGGAAGTCAAACAGGTCATCAACATTTTTCAAGACATTTTTACTTCACGTTATCTCCTTCCTTTGATGTGGTCAACCTATTGCTATTTGTATATGGACAACGAGTGTCGAGTATCAATTAATGCATGATTGTATAACTTCAACAAAGGAACAGTGAATACATAAAATGAGTTTAGTTAACCAGCAACTTACCTGAGTTTTATTAGGTAATATACTACATGCCAGGTCCTCGTCAACCGACACGGGAAGTGGCAGCATTTGGCTCATTATACCAGGCATCTCTCTCATGCTGCAAAAACTTAATCAGTGAACATCAAAAGGAAATAGAAATCGATTCAGATATGTAAAGAAAAAAAAGTAGATTTTGAAAATATTCACTTACTCATCAAGAATGATACTAATGTTGTGCCATGTCTGACTCAAGAGGTCGACGTTATCCTGCAACTGTTTGTTAAAGAAACTGGTTATTATGACAAGCTTAGAGGCCAATAACTAATTCAGATAACGAATAGTATCACACGACAGACAATACAAAGTTTACAAGGAAGCAATTAAAAATTCATAGGACCAACATTAGTATCAATGTGCTCACACGAGAACTTGATGGATTGAAACTGTGTTACTTTTCTTGTTATGCAAATCAGATTGAAGATGCAAGCTCTGGCCTTCATGTGAGAATAGAAATAAGTATGGATACTCCAAAACTTTCCATGAGTGAGTGCATCTTATAACTCACGTGAGGACGGATACAGAAAAAGAGAGGCTCGATAAATAACATTTGGTCTTGTACTTCCATTTTAGTTAGGCTTATTTAACAATGTCAAGCTCTCAATCTTTTTCAAAGGAAAATATTGCTGGTATTTATACATTTACTAGCAAAATACAGATCGGATATCATGTACTAGAGGAGAATCAGCCATATTCAAAGGGTTCATGCCCAAGAAAAGGTTCTAGATACCATGTTAGGATTGAGAGAAAATTAGATTAAGTAAAGGAAAGTGTGATAAAGTATTTGATTAGACAGAGAATCAGTAATCTATGTTCGGATAACTTGGTAAAAGTAATTCATTCATTGCTTTGGTATTATAGTCAATTTCGTATGTAGGAATTGAGCCTTCACAAGCTCAAGGGAAGTATAGTATTCATCCTATTGAGTATATAAATAAGCTACTACATAGACACGTTTACATACGCAAATGTTACTCTAATATTCTTCTTTATCCAACAATTTATTTTCCTATATAAGACATCAAATCAACTATCAACAAAAACACCTGGATAGGAGCTATGTCCCATAAAATTAAATTTTTTACCATTAAATCATTAATCAATAATGATTAAGTAGATTTTCTATCTTTATTTTTCTAAGGGTTGATTAGTCATCAGTTAAACCAGTATTTATGATCTAATAGACATAGACAAATAAAAATTAAGGCTGAGATAATCACCTTGAAAGTAGATAAATTGGACTTGATCTGACTAAAAGCTTGAGCATTTTGCTCCAGTAGTCGCTTCATTGGACCACAAATTCCTGAGAGTGAACAAGGGGAAAAATTATTGACAAAATAAAAACACCAATGTTGGTGGCACTAAGAAACGTAACAAAAACTACAAGGGTCAGCAGAGTTTTATAGTATATGAAGTTGATAAAGATATGGTAACAAAGAAAACTGATTTACACCTTAGCGGCCTAGGCTACCCAAAAGACTTGCAACTGACAAATAATATGTCAAATAAATTCACACTTATTGTCTCAACATATTTGCACTTCATAAACTTTAGTTGCATAAATTTACTGATGTTAAATTTGGGTTGGACATAACTCAACCCTAAAAAACGGGCTTGTGAGGTGAGGATTGCCTCTACTTATAAGCCCATGTTCAGGCCATCTCACATCCAATGTGGGACTTCTTAACACAACCCAATCACGCCCAGCACTGTTAGGCTAAGTGCATGGATATAAATGGTAGGTGGCCCGATAGCACAAACATGATAGCAGGTGGCCTAACAAATCTTGGAGAGGCTCTGATATCATGTTAGAAATTTGTTCTAACTCAACCCTACAAAACTGGCTTGTAAGGATTGCATTAGAAGTAACAATAGGAGTCTCCATTGTATTCTTCTCATTTACATATTTGGCCGATCTATATAATGGATCAACTTTCCTAATTAAATAATCATTATAGCCGAGTTTTCTAAGAATTGTCCACGCTGCTTCAAATATGATTCAAAACAAGGTCCTGATATTAAGCAATAAAGTTGTTAAGTGTTTGTGCGTGTTCAGTTCGATCTCCGATAAAACAAAGTGTTGCAAACAGCTCAAAATCAGACTGATGTAATGGGGCAGAGAAACATTCAACCTCCAATTGGTTACGTTCTACAAAGTTAAGTAACCTGTCATTATCTCGATCGAAAGACCTAACAATGTCGTATAAAAGATCTACACATTGAGCTGTTAATGCTTGTGCCCTCTTATCAAAAACAGGATTCATCGGAAATGATAACTTTCTGTGCACTGTAGAAAATCTCATTGACATTTAAGAGGTTAACTGTTGGTTGAGAGAAGAGATAGTCAACAGGTTAGTGGTCTAGCGCATTGAGAAGAACCTCCAAAGAACTGGTTGGTTAGATCTACTTTGTACCCCACTATTACAATCGAAGCTAGAACATTGGGCGTTCGAAGATTTGGTATCCAATCAGAGTAAAGCTTTGAAAACACCTATTTATTATCAAAATGACAGGTCAAAATGAATGCATTTGCTCTTTCTAGTTCATTAATAGTTTTGTCTTGATCCCCATAAAGTGTATCAATTAGCCTGATACTTATGAATGAAGGAAAAATTATCGACTTCAGCACTACTAGTCTACTACACGTAGCAAGTAAAATGATGGCTCCTCACGCCCATCGGCTGTTGGAACGGGTGGCAGGGCGAGTGGTGTGGCGCTTGACTTATCTCTTACAGCATGCATAAGGGAAGATTTCCTATATTTTGCTTAATAAAAAAAAATTGTTAGAAATTGGGTTGGGCGAGTGGTGTTTTCATGTGGGATCTCAATAGTTAACACACCCCTCACGCTCAGAACTGAATATCTGATGCATGAAAAATGCATGGACTAGAAACAAAGATCTTAACACATCCTATCATGCTCCGGACTGGACATCTTTGGTGTGGACAACTACGAGTGACCGAATAACATTTCTAGGATAGGTTTTGAGACCATTTGATTAGGTTTGGTACATTTTCTTCCTCAGCTATTAAGTTTACCATATACTACGCATTCAATTATAAAAAGGAAGTATGATAGAGTTGTTGGAGGAGAATGCAGACGGGAATAACTCAGTAATTAAAATAATCATAGTAGCTATACTAGCCAATGAGCAGACCATTTTGTGCATTATGCAATAAGGTCCTAGCCTCCTAATATTTCAGTATCCTACGCGTTCATTTTCGCGCTTTCAGCAAGCATCAGATAGTAATTTTAATCAAAAAGGACTACAAAATGCACTGTCCAAGAGAAAATCATAAAAATTTATTTTATACTACAAGAAATTAATATACTGACCATCATCATACACTATCCGTTGGTTTCTGTCCATATGGTGCGGTATACAAGAATATGTGGCCACACTTGGGGTTGCAACCGGCTGCACATGCTGCTTTGGTGATGACTCTGCTGGCTTATCCTGAAGAAGCACGACTTTAGAATGCCGTTTTTTCAATCAACACTAGATACATCATAAAAACTAAGATGTAAAATGGCAACATACATTTTAGTTCAAAGACTTATTCTTCATGAAACACTAGGGCCTGTTTGAATGACTTCTCAAAAACAGTTTTTTAGTTTTTAAAAATTAGAAACTAAAAAACTTGATTCGTAATCCAATTTTACAAAACTGTTTTCAAAAATTGTTTTCTATATATCAGTTTTTAAAACTAAAAAAGTAAAACAGGTTTAAGGAGTTTTGTTTTTCTCTTCTTAAAAACACTTTGCGAAAACACATTTATAAAACACATTTTAAAAACTAAAAACCAAAATTGTTTCAAACAGGCCCTAAATTTTTTTGAACAATCATGAAACACTAAATTATAAGAAACATAACATCCACTAGCTTCCGAAATTTCATGTACCTTCCTATTGTTGACCTTCTTTAACATGTGGTCTTCTGATTTCCTTCGCTTTCTCTGCAAATCAGTTTAGACATATTTTAAGTTCCTATATGCATATGTTGAGGTGCTATTTACATATATACCCAAGCAGTGTTATCGATGGTAGATAGCAGACCATGGAGGAAAGCCAAAAAATTCCCATATGGCTCCTCCAAAAGGCCATGACGCTGTCATCCTTCACAAATTGGCCATGACAGTTTGTCAAAAATTCCACCATCGCAATCCACCATGGCCGATATTTGAAAACACTGTATCCAAGCTTTACACTTCGTGCATAATGTCGGTAAAATAACATTTTTTTTCTGGATAAAATTTGTGCAGAATATATTCTTTTTTTATGAATGGGGAAACAAGGTGAGTTGACTTGTTCTGTTTAATTAAAAAATATATTTGATTAGGGTCATACTTATCCTTTTTCATTTTGGATAAATATCAGACAAATAACGCTTACAAAATGGACTTTATTTTATAAAATAATAGGTGCTCATGCCTAGCATAAGTACTAAACTACTACTCATCAGAAGTGTACAAATATGAAGATTGAAGACATTGTTAAGAGAACAAGAGCTTACAGTCATCCACCTACACCTCAAAGCAACGTCACGAACAGTTTTATCTCGCAATGAAGCAGCAATTTTGACATACCTCATGATACTCGGCTCATCGGCATATCTAGCCATGAAAGAGGAGAAAAAGAGAAAGAAAACAAGGGTTATGCAATAGAAACAATAAAAAGTGGAAGACCATATCAGCACGCGTATATAAAACCATACGACAAAAAGATTAGCATAGCCAATCTAAACCAAGCAATAAATAGAAAAGCATAAGACCAAATATGTGTCAAAGTGTTGTCAATAGCACAATAGTTAGTTGTTCCTGTTGAAAGTTGGAATTTTGCAATAGCAAAGTTATAGCGGCGTAGCCTTCCGCAATGAGACAGGCAGTAGCATGACAGTATAGTGTAGCGGCCATGGCAACCACTAATATTGAACTCGAATTTCAAAAAACCAAATGGAAAATACATAGAAGTCTAATATTGTTTTCTGAATATAAAAAGTATTAGAAGAAGTGTAATACACGACACGGCGCATGCCAGGATAAAGTATCCTCAAAAAGCTAAAAATATGCAAAACAGAGGAGAACAAGGTATGCAGCAAGGATGCAGAATCTCTCAGCAAGTGTCTACGGTTATGAATGTAAGACAAGAAAAATTATGTCTTCATGGCCCTAAAAACCTGTTATCGGATATCAATTATGACTATGTTCACAACAACACAACTTTGGTTTGATGTTCAAGGACTATATATTAAGGATATAAATTTTATGTTCACAGCTTCTATTTGATGCATTCTTGAATTGTTTCACATTCCTAGTTGCATCTAGAGTTCTTTTCTTTACTTTTTGCCATCCTCTCAGCCAAAAGTTTCCTACTATCTCTTTTTTGTCAAAATGAAAGAAAAAAATTTGAACAACGATACCATTTTACCAGTGATCTCAAATGCTGATCGCAGAAAATAGCCAGTTTGTTCAAAACCTACTACGCTACAGTGCTATAGCCGGTATTTGACAACACTTTGTGTGACATCACATATTGCATAACAATAGCAGTTTGTTAAAATTCCGCTACGCTATAGACTATAGCTGCTATTTGAAAAGCTACGTTTTACTTAAATATATCTGTAGTAAAATAATAAACAAACAGATTTACTAATTATAAGAGAATGGTAATAAGGGAGTAGTTAGCTAGTAGTTGGTTCTCAAATACTAATTATTGAAACTATAGTTAGACAACACTATGGCCTTGGTTGTTGTTGTAGTGAAGTGACAACAAAAACATGTGAAATACATGTTCAAGCTAATGTCAAATTATTTTTTCGGAAATAGCCAAAATACTATACTGAAACCAAGTTACTGTGCAGCAGCAACTTCATACAAAGATACCGGGCCTATCTAGCACCAACACATCACATCGAAGGTGTGTCTTGAGTCCGACATGACACCGACAGCAACAAAATGTGGTCGCATTCAAGTATTCCACTTTTTAAAATCATTACCCATGTCGTGTCAGGTGTCTCTGCTTCTTAGGCCAAAATTGTAAAAGAGTCTCAAATTGGACGAGAGATGGCCTGAAATTATGTTTATAAGTGGGGCCAATCCTCACCTTACAAGCCAGTTTTGTAAGATTGAGTTAGGCCCAATGTCAAATTCTAATATGGTATTAGAGCCCCTCCAAGACCTGTTGGGTCACCTGCTATCAGGTTTACGCTATCAGGTCACCCACCATTTATTTCCATGTCGATTGTAAGGTTGAGTTATGCCCAACACAAAATTATAATAAAAACCGATAACAACGACAACAACAAAAGATAAAGTACTTACTTGAGAAGCCCTTCCTCCAATTTGTACTGTTCATCAACAGACCATTCAGCAGCCAAACCAGCATCATGCTTCAATCCAGGAACAGAATCAACAAGAAGAGAACACCCAGATGCATTCCCTTGTTGACTTATGACACGAGAATAACTGCTACCAATGCTTGAATTCCCAGAATACATCATCCCAGAACCAGAAGAATCATTATTCAACCCAAAATAATTTCCCATTGGAACCATTTCAGGTAAGCTACTAACAGCACCAGATTGAAATGATATTGCATGCCAATTCAAACTAGAATTCATATCACCATAGTGAAAACCACTATTTGATTCTGCTGCCATCACTTTTTCACTATTTTTTGTATCTAAACTAATCTTCCACTAAATCACCCCCAAGACAAAAAAACTATGATTTTACTTCATTTTTTCCAACAAAGATTACACCAATTCACTGATTCTAAACATCCATGCAAATACCAACACCACTCAAATTCCTTGAAGAGAAAGAAAACCCAGATGGAATTAGATCCTAAATACACAAAAAAAGACACTTTATCACAAAAAGATGGAATCTTGCTTAATTCAACTACAAAACACAAACCCTCAGAAACATAACAGATTCAGCTAAGAAAACAAAACCCCATAATAAAAATCCAAACTTTAGCTGAAAATTGATAAGAGCAAGTTAGAAAAACAAGTTGTAAAACTAAAATACGAAAAACCCAAATGAAATATTTACCTAAAGATAAAGAAAAGAGAACCCTTTTATTATTCTTAATGAAATATGTGTGTAAAGCATAATTGGTGACGGTTGTACCTTTTGTTTGTGAATGTTGATGTTGTTGTTGTTGTTGTTGTGAGTGCAGTGGCAGTGCCACTACCCATTTGGCATTTGATACTTTTTACTTTTCTGGATTAATAATAAGTTTGAAAAGAAATTTTCTTTTTCTCTCCCTTAGGCTTTGTTTGGGAGATGGGTTTTGGTGGGGAAGAAAGAGGAAGGAGAGGCTTGTAGAGGGCTAATCTCTTGTTTGTGAGTTTTAATAAAATAGGGAAAAAAATAGGGAAAGGTTTTGGGGGGTTTCAAGGGGCTTAATTTATCCAATTTCAAAGTTCCCTCAAATTGGCGGGTTTTGGAGGGTTAAACATATGAATTGACGATTTTACCCTCACAATCATTCAACTTTTTTTCTTGATATCGAAAATAAATTCCGCAAACTTTTTTTATCGAAATCGAAAAAAATTTGATAACTTTTTTTCCCGATGTCGAAAAAAAATCCGCGAAGTTTTTTTCTCGAAATCGGAAAAAATTTCGACAACTTTTTTTCTCGATATCGAAAAAAAATTCCGCAAACTTTTTTTATCGAAATCGGAAAAATTTCAATAACTTTTTTCCCCGATATCGAAAAAATTTCCGCGAACTTTTTTCTCGAAATCGTAAAATTTTCGATAACTTTTTTTCCCGATATCGAACGTCATCGAAAAAAAATTCTGCTAAGTTTTTTTCTCGATATCGCAAAAAAAATCCGCAAACTTTTTTCTCAAAATCGGAAAATTTTCGATTACTTTTTTTCCCGATATCGAAAAAAAATTCTGCGATTTTTTTTTCTCAAAATTGGAAAAAATTTCGACAACTTTTTTTCTCGACATTGAAAAAAAATTCTGCAAACTTTTTTCTCGAAATCGAAAAATTTTTGATAACTTTTTTGTTCCCGATATCGAAAAAAGTCTACGAACTTTTTTTATCGAAATCGGAAAAAATTTCGACAACTTTTTTCTAGTCTTATTTTTTCGATATCGAAAAAAAGTCTACGAACTTTTTTTATCCCGATATCGAAAATATCAAATATATTTTTTATACATAGAAAATTTAAGCTATTATTATTGTATTAAATTTTTTCACAAAATGTATTGATTTTAAGAGAAAAAAATGGTAAAATAGTAAAATTATTACATAAGCCCTCTATCTCCTTTCTTTGTTGACTTTTTAACTCCCAAACAAGGGGAAGGTTTTCCCTCCTTTATCCCTTCCTTCCCTTTCCTTCCCTACCCCTCCTTAGCCTTTCCTTTTCTTTCCCTTCAAACTCCCAAACAAAGCCTTAGGTCCCTAGAAAGAGAGAGAGGAGAAAGAAATGAATTTGAGGTTCAACCAATGGGAGAGCATAACAAAGCAACAAATACTTTTTTTTTTTAACATTATTATAAAGTAAATTTGACTTTTTTGGTATATTTGGCTATTGATGTATCTAACTTATAATATGGACCAGATACATCAATTGTCAAATGTACTAAAAAAAGTCAAATTTGCTTATAATAATGTCTAGGCGGAGTAGGAGTTTTAGTGTTGTAATAAATAAGTAGATGGTTGGATCGTCACATTGAGTCAATTGTTCTATTTTTTGAGTGTTTTAATCGGGTGAAAGATTAATCACTGTATTTGGCAGTAGATATTTTGGTGTCGAAAAAAAACAAATGTCTTAAATCTTGATTAGTAGTACAAACAAATTTAACTAATAAATAGTACTTTTTCGATCTTATTTATAAACAAATTTTACTTTTTTAGATTTATCACATGTACAATGAATCTAAAAAGTAATCTTTAATATTATCAAAAAAAAAGTAACATTTGTTTAGGAGAGATTACTGTTTAAAAATTTTATATTCAATTAGTATAAAATATCAAAATTGTTAGATAAGAATTCATGACCTAAATTTGATATATGATCCTTGTACAAAAAAATTCAAAAATAACACTTATTATAAAACAAAATAATACTATTAAATTAGTCAACGATTTTTTTTAAAAATAGTCATAATTTAAAAAAAATAGTTAAAATAATAGTTTTCTTTATTAAATTAGTTTTCTAAATACTCGTATGTCATTCTTTTGATTCAAAAACATTTAATACAAGTAAAGTGAGTGAATTTTCTATTTATTTATTTTTTGGTACAAGTGAATTTTCTATTTAAATAGCAACAAAAATATGTTAGTGAATTTAAACTGTATGTATTTTACATGAAATTTATCAACATAAAACAAAATTATAGTAGTGACACAAGAAGTATATTTTTTGAGTCATGCTAACTTCAAGGACGTTTGTTTATAAAAACCTTCAAAAGAATTTTCGTTATAGAATTGTTAATCAAATAGTACTAATGTTCTAAGCAATACTTAAATAATGTTTGAGTTTTTGGAGGAGAGAATTGGTATAGTTGTTGACAATAAAGTTTTAATAATGGATAAAATGTTAGATAAAATTAAATTGTTAATTTGGTGGTAGTTAAAAGCAAATCAATTAAATTTAGTGTACAATTTTCAGCAATAATCTTATCTTTGACTTTACTTCAATTTTGTACTCTCTTAGAGTGGAACAGTGCTTCTTTGATTTTATATTAAACATCTTCATTTCCCTCTTTAGATACATCTTATGCTTGTACGAGGTTATTTAATAATCTAATACTACTATAATTTCTTTGGGTTTTTAAAAAAAAAACTTAATATTTTTTTTTTGGTACATCAAAAAAACTTAAATAAGTTCTAGGAGGCTTTGTTAGCAACTTTTATATTTTGAGTAAAAGATGGTGATACAGTTATAATTATTGAAAATTGAATGGGTGGATGAATTGCTGTTGTGGATCTTGGAATTTAGTAACAGGGAGAGTGCGAATACCAATAATAACCATTTTCATTTTTTATTCATTTCTTAATCATTGTGGCCACCCTCTAACTAGTTCGGTTGGCAGTATATACTTTTTCTATTTGTAATATAATTTTTTAATATTGCAGTAGTTTTGATTCTTCTTTAATTTAATTTGAATTATGTTAACAATTGTGCTAATTAAGAACATTGATTAAAATAAAATTTTGACTAATAAATTTATAATATTCAGTTGTGAGCCATCCCGACCCTTAATGGAAAAGAGTAAGATGAAAAGAAAAAGTTTGATGGAGAAAGATGGATTAAGATATATTTAGATGAAAAGGGATATAGCGAGATGGACGAAATGAGTTAAATGGCGAGATATGGATGAATATAGATGGATGTAGATATATAGTTTGATTGTACAAGATGGATGAAGATGGATTGATGGAGAGAGTTGGATAGAGATGGATGAAGAGAATTGGACGACTGAGACGAGTGGAAAAAGCTAGATGACGAGAGATAATGGACAATGTTGGAGGGAGAGGGATGGATGGAACTAGAGAGATGACGGACGAATTTGGATGGAGAGAGATGGATGTAGAGAGTTGGATGTAGAGAGATGACGGACAAAGTTGGATATAGAGAGATGGATGGAGAGAGTTGGATAGAGATCTAGAAACAAAATAGTTTGAAAAAATAACTTTTAATTTTGAGTTTTAAACTTTAAAGTAAGATAATATACATACGTGAGAACATTTTAATACTCTAATGTGTTTTTCTATCTTTGTAGCACTATTTGATCATTTGGACATAATGATTAAAACTTCGAAGCATTTCGTTACCATTCTCTAGATATGTTACTTAGTCAACCTCTGAACAACACATATGATCAAAGAAGCTAAGTCAAAGTTATGGTCCATCCTCTAGACATCGGTTGAAGCTAAGACTTATGTCAAACAACTTCAGATGATCATGAAAGTCAAAGCCAACATTCATTTCATCCTTTATACATCAGTTGAAAATTTCTTATAATCCTCTAAAATTATCTTTGTTTAAGTTCCTTATGATTTAACTTAATTTTTGTACTTTATTTTAAATTAGTTGATTTGATGAAGAACTTAATTTGCATTAGTAAAGAAAAAATTAAAATAATAAACACAAGTCAAATTCATTACTATTTTCTATTTTCCTCTTACACCTTTACATGTGGCCTAAAGACACATATTACCATATTTCTTGAAAGTGGAGTAATAAATTTAAGGCTTAAATACATTTTTGATCCTCTAAGCATTTTCATTGTTTCACTTTGGTCCTTTAAATATTTAGAGGACTAAAAGTATATTTAAGCCAATAAATTTAACTAATTTGAATGTCTAAAATATCAATATGTTAGTAAGTTTCATACCTCTACTCTTAATTTTGCAATTTGTATGCTTTTTTTTCTTCAAAAATTAAACATATTTGGTTCTCATTGTCCAATAGTTCACAGACATGATGAGTTGGAAACGAGGAGAGGTGACGTGGTGTTGTGAAACATGCATACAAACATTTCTTTTAATTATTTGAAAAATCGAATTTTGATTACTCCAAAAATTGTACCCCAACTTTTGTCCAAAATTTTGTACCCTGATTGAATTGCACAAAAAATAATTGCAACCCCCCAAATTGCAAAGAGGGAGGCTGAAATGAAAAGCATAGTTGAAAGTTTTGATACTTAACCTTGAAAAAGCATGCACACTACTTTAATGCATTTGCAACTATTGGTCATTACAAAGATCCTTTCATAAAAGAAAAAAATAAGTTTGGTCTTGTTGTGTGCAATAGTTCTTATAAAGTGATTTTGTAGCTTATGATAATACTTATGAACATTTGATTGATGTGTAATGTTTCTATTTCAGTGTCATGTGTACAGTATTGTGTCATTTGTTTACTATATTACGGATCAAAATATGAGATATTTATAGCCTATAGATGTTATGAAATTATGGTCGGCCCAAAAAAACATTATTAATGTTTTTTTTTTAAATAGTTTAGTTGTTAGAATTTTAATTTTAAAGGTAAATAAATAAAGTGAATCGGGAGTTGAACTTGACTCCTGCATATAGTTTATATTCTATGATTTTTATTACATAAAAGTGACAACAGTGGAAGTTTTCTAAAATATCGTCTAGATAAATTTAGCTTTTGTTTGGATCTGCAGTGGAGCAGACCAAACACGTGTTTTTTTTAAGGTTATTATTTGTAGCTTTCGGATTTCATGGCAATTGAAAGGTTAGACATGCGGTGGCGGTGAAACAAATTGCAACCAAACAGTCGCTTAATTTGATGATCAATCATTGTCTAGTTTATTAAGATACACCAATGTTATAAATTAATTAAAGGAATTGGTGAACCTAACATGAATCAAGCAAATGGATCGAGAAGATAGTTTTATGTAATAGGCTTAATTGCAGTTTTGGTCCCCCTATTTTACATGTTTTGCAATTTTGGTCCCCCATTTCAGAATCAAACATTTTAGCCACTCTATTTTGATTTTTGTTGCAATTTTAGTCCCCCTATTTTAAAATCAAACATTTTAGCCCCTCTATTTTAGTTTTTATTGCACTTTTGGTCCCCCAATCCAATTTTTCTACCATTCTTCTTCATCATCATCAATCCAATTTTTCTTCCTTGTCTCAATCCTTCAAACACCAACAACAACAACACAAAATCATCATCATCATCATCAAAACCCTTCTACTATTCATTTCAATTTTCTTGGTTAACGACACAAATATTTACCATATCTTAAATCAAAACCCAAACCTATGGCACCCAAAAGCTTTTCAAATCTATAGGAAAAGAATCCTACAATCTAAACCAATAAAAGATTGGGAAAACATGTTGGAACTTGAAAGAGTGGTTAATATTATTAAACAAAAAAACAAAAACACGTTCACTACTATAGCCACTAGTGCAAAACAGTCACTATTATTTGTAGTTGTTCAAGTTCAAGCATGTAACACCTTGCAACTAGAAGGTGAAAGATTTCCAAGAGCTTCCGGTGCCTCCAAAACCCACCGGAAAAAATAGAAGGAAGGTTTTGGTTCCTATAGATTTGAGGATTCTTTTCTAAGACAATTTGAAAAGGTTTTGGGTGCCATAAGTTTGGATTTTGATTTAAGATTTGGTGAAGATTTGTGTTGTTAGCCAAGAAAATTGAAATGAATAGGAGAGGGGTTTTGATGATGATGATTTTTGTGTTGTTGTTGTTGTTTGAAGTATTGAGACAAGGAAGAAAAATAGGATTGATGATGATGAAGAAGAACGGTAGAAAAATTGGATTGAGGGATCAAAATTGTAATAAAAATCAAAATAGACTGGCTAAAATGTTTGATTTTGAAATAGAATGACCAAAATTGCAACAAAAATCAAAATAGAGTGGCTAGAATGTTTGATTTTAAAATAGGGGGACCAAAACTGCAAAACATGTAAAATAGGGGGACCAAAACTGCAATTAAGCCTATGTAATAGCTTAGTATAATTTTTAGTCTCTTTAAAAATATTTTCTCCTTCTATAGCTACTTATCGTCATTCTAAATTCTTTTGGCCTAATAATACCATAGACTTCTTCAAAAGAGCTTTAGAATATCTTCTTTGATGATATTTTTTGAAATTTGCATACTATAAATTGTTCCAAAAATTGTTTGTGTGGTGTAATTTTTTTTGTTAAACTTTACCCTCTTAAAGAGGAATATTCTATCCTCCATTAATAAGCCTAAAAGGTGGACCATTACATTGATCATCAAAGGTAATTTTTTATTCGTATTTTTTGGACATGTTCAATGCATACTTGGTCATTCTTTTGGATCTAGCTCTTTTATTTTTTTTGTAGTGAAAAAGTTGGAATGTGCTTTATCGTGTTTACGTGGATCAGCATCATCAGTCATTTTTATTACTATGGAGGAAATGTTAAGCTATAGCCTATAGTTGTTCTTCATCTTGCTAAATAATTTGAAGACTTTTCACATGTGTGTACTTGTGATTTGTGATTTTGAAGGGTATTTATAGGTAAATATTCATTAAACAGATAAATTCATTTGACATTCCATCATTGATGGACAACTAATGGTAGAGCTTCAACAATTCTATGATGGTTGGTTGGAATCTTCCACAACTACGTACTAATATCATTTAGTTATGCATGGTTCAACTTTAACTAAAATTAACCATGGTTAATAATTTTATTTTTAATTAGACAATTTCTCGATCATAATAATCATTTGAATTCTAAATTCTAGATAAAACATGTCTGAATTATAAAATAAAAATGCATTGTAGAGGTATTTTTGAATTTTCAAGGGCTTAAGAAAATTATGGGGGTGTGAGATGGGAGGGAGAGAAATTCACAAACCATAGTTGTGTCATATATGAAGGCTTCTTTCTAAAGCCCAAAAAGACAAATTGGCCCAAAAATAAGTGAGCTTGCGTGCGTGAATTATTCCTCAATTCTGAAAATTCTTACAACACTAAATAAATTAATCTTTGTAATATTTCTCCTTTTTAAGGCAATTTATTTGAATTCTGAACCTCTTAGTAAATCCAACAATATTGTTTTTTTAAAAGTCTTTGGTTTTTTTATTAACTCAACTGGCAGAGAAATTACACGTAATGTATATAGTGTTGGTTCCGATATTTTGGAGCCTAGAATGCATTTGCTAAGCTACGGCACTGAATGTATAGACAAGGTTTGAACTCGGATAAGCCTAACTATGTATTCACTTTTAATGATAAAATTATAGTAAACTATCTAACAAAAAAAATCACTATAAATATTAGTATATTACTTTAGGCCTCTACAAATATGTTAGATCAGTCTTGCGTTGAATGCGTGTTAAAGAGAAGGCTCAAGTTTAAAGAGAAGACTTTTAGAGTAGCGATTTTTTTTCTTGTACATAGACGAAATGATAAAATCATTATAAACTCATATACACGAGTGATCAGTGAAAGAGTTCAATATAGTATAATTTTGAAAAGTTTGTATTAATTGAGTTAGAACTTATGAACGGATCACTGGCCCTCTTTGTATTTCATAATTATGAACAACTCAAAATATTTATGTGAACTGCATACGCTATCAGTTTACCCTTTCTAGACAATTTCTATATACCAAAACTAGTCGTCGGGGGCCGCATGCAGCTCAAACGACCATTTCTTATGATGACTAATGAATCATTCACAACAAACTAGTTGATTGGAGTTGCTGAGTGTGTGATCAAAAATTTTAGTTGCCATTTTTTATATGATAATCGAGTTTGAATTTATTTTGGTCCTTACATCATTCATTAAAACGTACATGCATGATGCATGCATCTTGTAGTTTTGTAGAATGTTACTATACTAGTAACATTTTTTTAGTCAAGAAAAAATCAAATAGTTTTAAACTTTTTTATTAATAAAAATTACCAATCAGAGAATACAGTAAGTTTAATACGCAATGGAATAATCAAATACAGCAGTTTTTCAGAGATTTGGATAGAGGGAGGAAAAAACATAAAACGTTTGCTTATAACATGACACTCAACAGTGTCAATATAGAAGGTAAGTTTAAAATATGACACTAGGATTGATTGCAATGTAATTCCCACATTGATAATGAAGAAAAAAAAAAGGTGAAGAAAATTATATTGAAGAAGTCCCACATTGCTTAAAATAGTGAAGAGTTGGGGAACTCAATGCTATATAAAGAGACCTCAAGTTTTTTGTTTCAACACACCAAGATGTGACACCATGAAGTAGCACTGAGAAACACTTTAAGTTTATATTTGTGTCTTTGTTTTTCTCTTATGCTCTTGGTTTAGAGTATTGTGAGATGTAGTTTAAATATTTACTTTGGAGAGTGTGGGTGTATTGGGGTCATGGGTGTGGTTGAGAGTGAGTCTATGTGTTGTAACAATTTTCACATAGTGTTTATTCTCTGGTTGTCGGTTTAGACAACGGCCGTGGTTTTTTCTCCGGTTTTGGAGTTTCCACGTTATATTCTTGTGTTGTTGATTGCGCTCCTTGTTTATGTTTTTACTCCTTCGGCACTTGTTATTTCCCAACTGAAGTTATTTTTTCATTTAAATTCTCCTTGAGGCGAGCAATTACTTTGAGTGGTACCAAATGTTAGTTGGACTTGGTTTAGTGATGATTGACGTTGAATTTAGAAGCTAAGGAAGAATTACAGTTCGATCTCTACGACTGTGTTTGGAAGATGATCAAAACTACTTGATATCAGAATTCGCTATTAACTTTAGACTAATAGAACCCCTTCCCCTAGAAACCAGAAGGTAAAAACTAACAAAAATAAGAAGTGTATTCTTTTATTTAACCAACAATGAATCAGTTAAGTGGTAAAGATTTTAGACTTCTTAAGCATATGGTCATGTGTTTGATTTCTGACTCATCCGTATGAAAATAATTTGGTTGAAAGGAAATAATTCACCTTGTGTGCTACATGTTCTTCGATAAATATAAGTCATCGTTAATGGCAGCTTGATACATGTATCATGGAAACCCAAAAAATAAGTACTCTTTACTTTCATGTAAAATTAATTTTGACTTTAGAATAAGAGTTTCTTTATTACAAATTAAAAAAAAAATAGTGATTTTGACATTAAATATTTTGAGGTTATCTTTTATAGAAAAGTTGAATCTATTTTGATTTGTTTATTGCCATAAAATCATTTTTTTTAATAAAATAATCTTTAGTTCTTCACACTTTCTTCAGTTATTTTGTCCCTCCTCTAAAATAACTATTATTTGATAAACAACTCTTAACAATTTTTATTTGAGGTAATATTTTGACTCTTCCAAAAATTTATAACAAAGAAATGTAGTATTCTTAAAAGTGATTATCTTGTAAAAAAAATATATTTTTCCTAAACTTACTTTTACATAAATGTCATCACAATACAATCATGATTCAACTCACTTCTAAATAAAATCAATTTTACAAAATTAAGTTTTTTACTACAAAATCAAATATGCAATACTACTAATAACTCATTCTGTTAGACCCTCAAAATGTAAGTTAAGTTGGCACATTTTGCCGTGCAATTTCCCAAACTTTTGCTATGACCTTTGATTGTGCTTAATTAACAAAACTAAGAAAAAGGAAAATATATGGAAGCTGTCCTAATTTCACACAATGCCCCCACTTGGACCCAAATTAATGTAATTTGGGTAGCAATCACTTTGACTCATTGCCCTTTTTATTTTGAGAAGTTGACCCTTTGCCCTTGTCAATACTCCAACAACACAATCAATCAGTCCTTACTGCCTAGATTATCGCCACATTCCATGATAACAACAATCCAACATATACCCTTGTACCATACAATACGTTTCTTCACAAAATGACAATTAATTCATGATCTCAAAGGGTGTTTTCGTCACTTAAAACCATAAAAGTGTCCTTAAGTGATGAAAGTGTTTCGTTAGGTGCTGTCTTTGGCCAGCATAAATAATCACTGTAGTTGGTGAATCCGGTATACAATTTGTTGTCACTTTTATAGTGGAATCACAGTATCACACATTGGATATATCATTCTAAATGGCATAGGAATGAACGAACTAACACTAACGATTGATGAGGATAAGTGTTTGGTTTTCAATTTTTTTTTTTTTTGTAATTTAGTTCAATTATATTTAGGGATATTTTTTTTGTACTTTTCATAAGTGAGGTTTCAAGTAAATTAGTGTCATATTTGATCACATGATTGTGTTGTAAGTAATTGTTAGTTGGTTCAGTAGTGATTGACGCTGAATTTGATAGTGAGGACTACGGTTCAATTCCCCGCAACTGCGTTCGGGAGAGGGTTAGAACCACTTGATGCCAGAATTGATCCCCGAACCAGATTAAAATAGTGGTTAAAACCAAAAAAAAGTATAATATTTCATCCGTCTCAAATTATAAACACTCTTTTAAAAAAAATCTAATTTTTAAATATAAGTCCTTTTATAAATCATTATGTGCTTTAATTATTATTTTTCCTTACACATACGCCTAATTATTACACTAGCTTGCATTAAAATACGAAAAATCAAATTAAATACACATACAAACAAATGACAATTTAATAAAATTTACATAAATTAAACACAATAATTACACTATTAACATTTCTTAATAAACGCAAAATTAATCAGAGGAATTAATACAATGAGATAGAGGGAGTAGTATGCAATGACACTATAACGACTTAGTGTATACCTTCTAGATAAGTTCAGTCTATGTTGGTCCTGAGCCTAATTTGGAACAATTGCCCTAATTGTTAGGTTAACAAAGTTATGATGGTAACAACTAGGAGACAATGTTAGCACATGATGTTACAAACTTACAATGTTAACCTAGGGTAACAAAGTGATGACCTATAAAGCTTTGTTGTCCTTCGCATAAAGAGCACAATAGCCATATGCAACGAGCCCCATAGTCTCTGGTCTAGTGATACACACAAGAAGTCAATGTTAGCTTCCAAAATATTATCGCACAACTTGGAGTTTCTATGTTTTCATATTGGAGCTTATGCCCTCTTTAATTAATTCTAAAATAAGGAAAATGTTAACAAATGTTAAGGAAATAATTGAAGTAAAGTTATTTTAAAATTTATATAGTTAATTTTTTTTGTACATTAGAAAAATAAATGTTCTCTTCACGAGTTGAACCTTGAACTTCTTTTTATTAAATTCACGTCTTTCAGCTTTTATCACTTGAACTATTTTACAAAGACTAGTTAACTTTTTAAAAATGTAAAAAAAATATTATTTTCAGTACAAAATTTATTTCTTTTAATTTAATTTACTAGTGTCCAGAGATACTACTATTAGTTAGTTTGAATCCTAAAATAATTACTTTACACATAAATCTCATAATATTAAACCATGACGCCACTATATTACATAGTGTAGTAATATTAATTTCTAAAATATCTCATCCAATAGTTATGTATTGAAATATTATTAAATATTATGCATAAAACAATTTTTCTGTAATAATTTATACAAATTGCTTTAAAAATACAAATACAGTAGAAATTAAAGTCTTCAATTTTTTTTTATATTTTATAAAAAATTATTTAATTAAATTCAAACATTATAAGCAGCCAAAATAAGTCAAATAATATAAATCATTTGACCATAATAATTCATAGTGGAAATAAATTTATATTAATTGTGACATACACCAATTAAAACTTTAACATATATCAATCCATAAATTATACTATCACAATTGACAAATATCAATATTATAAATCAAACGTCTTCATCTATTAAGAATTTAGAATATCGCAGTTGCAGTCTCGTAAAACTTAACTGAATTGATAGAGTATTTGCATATAATGTGTAGAGATCGAAATTTAAACTTCAACATGTCTATTTTATTCATCTTTAAGAGATGAAATTGTAGTCATTAGACTACCTGACCAAAATGAAAATATCACAGTTGCATATGAATCACAAACTTATCACTATTTTCTTTTTATACATAGAAAAGATAAACTACTCCCGTTATAAATTAGTTCTTAAACTTTTCTTTATTCAAATCATTTATCCCTCATTTCCTACTACTTAGGGCCGGTTTGGTTCAATCGAGAGGGAGGGGAGGGATTTTTAAGGAGGTAAAGTGAGAGAAAATATAATTTATTATGTTGACAAATTACCCATACTTTTTAATTAAAATCCTAAATTATCCTCGTTGAAATATTAAAAATTTAGGTTTTATTTTTTTTGACAACAAAAAAATGTAGGTTTTTTACTCATTAGATTGTTTTTTTGGTTATATATATCCATTATAATTTAATCTTTATTTTTTTTTGTTAAGGATAAAAAAGTAAATTAATCATTCCCTCTCCTCCCTTCCAAAAACCCCGAACCAAACAGGGCCTTAAACTATCTTACCAAACACACACACACATATATATATATATATTATATATATATATATACACACACCACTATTTATAGACAAAACAAAATATCTGAATCATAAAATAGATTATTATTCATCTATCTCACATGTCACGTGATTAAGAGCCAATTTATTTATCCCTCTTGCAATTTGAAAAATTCTAAAACCATTTTTTTCAAAAAATAAAATAAGTAGTACTAGCAGCATAAAGACCAGACCACGTCCGTCTCTCTATGTTCTGTATCCACTATACGACTCCTTCCTCGTACACTCCCTCACACACTTGTCAATATCCCTAATTTCAATTCTATCATCACTAATTTACCATTTTTATTTTTAGACTTAATCAATCAAATCCACCACATTAAATACCCCATTATCATAATCCAATTTCATTTCATCTCACACCATTTTTCATCATTAAAATCTTCATCATTCTCACTCTAATTCCTCTTTCAACATTAAAATGGGTTCTGAGGTATTAGAAACAAACACAAACATTCAAAAACCCAATGAAAACACAAACCAAACACAAAACATGAATATTATCACGGAAAACAACACCAACGGTAACATAACCGTTACACAAAAAAACACACTTTCACTAATCCAACCTCATTCACTTCTCCCAAAACCAACACCCCCTATTTCAAATTCACACCCCCCAAACGACGTCGTTCCATCAACAACCTTTAAAACTTTCTTCCGTCAGCGAAGTAACGACTTATCGTCAGCAATCACTCGAACAATCTCTTCAATCAAAAACTCAATCGACGAAAAAAATGACTCGTCGTTTTCGTCGATATTTAACGACGAAAACGACGACGTCACGGAGTTTAAACTCTCCGGTTTAAAAGTTGTAGTAACTGTGAAAAACAACGCGTCGTTAGATAAAATACGAATCACGTTGTTTTCGAGATCAAACTGCAGAGATTGTTCTGCAGTTCGAAGATTCTTTAAAGAAAGAGGATTGAAATTCGTTGAAATCAACATTGATGTGTATACAGAGCGTGAAGAGGAACTGAATCAAAGAACTGGAAAATTTTCAAATTCGGCGGTTCCGATGATTTTCTTCAACGAGAAATTGATCGGAGGATTGGTGGAGTTGAATGCGATGAGGAAGAATGAAGAATTGGAGAAGAAATTGATTGAAATTGCGAATGGAAAATATTCCGGCGATGTTCCGGTGGCGCCGGAGTATGGATTTGATGAGGCGGCGGAGGAGAAAGTGGAGGAAGAAGATGAGATTGTGAAAGTTGTGAGAGTTTTGAGACAGAGGTTACCGATTCAAGATCGGTTGATGAAGATGAAGATTGTGAGGAATTGTTTTGATGGAAGTGAGTTGGTTGAGCTTCTTGTGAGAAACCATGGTTATGCTCATGATAAGGTGCGTTATGTTTTCATAATTTTGAAGTATTATTTGAATGAAGATATTTTTTTTCCCAGTAGTTTAGAGTCTATAGTTTAGAAATTCTAACTCAATTGTCATAAATGTCGAAATTGTTAGATAAAACGTTTGTCTATGATTGAGATTTCGTCACTCTATTGTGTGCGAATTTATAGTAGCTTTATTATTTTGTCTATTTACGACAAAAAATCACTATACATGATTGTCGTACAATGGATATCAACTGAGCTAAATTCACAACTTTAAATGATTTAATTTACTCAGGATAAAAATAAAATACTAAATAAAACATTTTCATAGTAGGGATAAAATACTAATAAATTAGTTTATTTATTATAATAAATTTAGGATTTGATTTATCTGAATTATGAACTATTAGTCTATCAAAATTAATTTAAATTTTATTTTTGTTATGAATTGAAATGAATCTTAGAAAATTGTAAAGAACTAAAATATATATTCGCTTCTATTATTTTCTTTTTTGTTTTTGGGTGTTTGGGTCAATTTTTGTTTTGTCTAGTTAAACATTAGTTTAGAAAGAAAATGATATTTGAGATATTTTAGTTCCATTTTTGATTTTGAAAGATTACAAGAGTATAATCTAGAAGTCATAGCTCAAATGACAAATGTCGAAATTTTAGATCGGACGTCGTGATCCAATTTCGAACCCGAGATTTCGCAGTTATGCGAGTTGTTTAATTTCAGTGGATTACCACTCCGTTCAAGATATAAAAAAAATTACTTTATGACTCTACTACCAAAAAAAATCATTTGAATTATTTGGATTGGGCCGGACTTGGAATGGTAGACTTTTAGTAGAAAAATAGTTCAAAGAGTATTTATTGAAATTTATTTGATGTTGATTAAATGGAAGTATTTATAGAAAAATGGAAGTATTTGCTTGACCAAAAAAAATGGAAGTATTTGATGGTCCTAATACTTACACATCAACAATGACAAAAATACTATCACCAAAATCATAAATAAAATAAAAAACCATACTAAACAGTGCCCCAAATGTAGGATATGATTAAATTTGGTGATATTTGATTGGACAATTTTTCTACATTTTTAAGTACAAAAAATATTAGCATACTTGCTCTATTTCTTATGACACATAAACGGCAACATGTATGTTTTCTCTTAGTTTTTTTTGAACGGCAAATATTATTAATAAGACCAAATTTCAATATAAGACAAACCGAAACTGGTAAAGAGTAGCTACAAAAACACAGTATGTTTTGTCATAGTGACCGATAATTTAAAGTCTAATTTTATTAAGAGGGACCATTGGGGGCACGTAGATGAGCTCTCAACGCGTGAAAATACAAGAGACGGCAACTTAACTATTAAGAGACGTGTTAGTGTACATAGGGATATTGTTCAACTCAACTTATATTCTATCTGAATTTGTTCAAGTTTTTTTGGATTCATTTATATTCATCTTATAAATTGCTTATCAAAAAATAAAATATTCATCTTTTAAATTTTATTTTATGTATTGAAATTTTAATGAAATAGAATGTCATTTAATTATATTTTTCAAAGAAGTTATGTTGCATGGATTAAATTCAAATCAATACTATAAAATACAGACTATTGACTCATCTCAAACCAATAAAATTTGATTGAGTCAAGTAACAAGTTCTACTACTACTAGAACTAGATTAGTCTTTGTCTTTATTACAACTATCTTATCCTATACTATTCTTCTGTTCAATTTTCAATTTAAGGGTAAATTTACTACGTTTGTTATATTGGGATAAACACCCATATGTATCTATAATGGATATGCTCTAAGAAATTAGAAAACATGTGTTCATGTTAAATTATTTTCCATGAAATACTGATATATGATGCTTTTGTACTTTCATTTTGGTTTAATTTTTTTTTGTCAAATTACTTTGTGACTAAATATATAAATTAACTAGAGGTACTCTTTGTAAAATATGTGTTAAAAGTCCCACACTATGCGGGATGGCCTGGACATATGTTTATAAGTAAGAGACAAATCCTCAACTTACAAGCCGATTTTGTAGGGTTGAATTAGGCCCAACCCAATTTCTAACACAGTATCATAGCCTCTCCAAGATCCATTATGCCGCCTGCTATCAGGTTTGTGCTATTGGACTACCCATCATTTATATCCATGCACCAAGTCTAATAGTGCTGGACGTGAAGGGATGTGTTAAGAAATAAAAAGTTCAACATTAGATGTGAGGTGTAAAGCCAATTCTCACTTTACAAGCGGATTTTGTTGGGTTGAGAGTAATGCCCAACTCAATTTCTAACAATATGATTGATGTATTCAGTAATTTAGGAAAGACTTATTATATATTTAATTTAAGGATTAAAGTTTTTTTTAGGTGGGGTTGATATTCTACTACCTCATATATAACTTCTAGTTTCTGAATGTACATTGTTTTTAGCCTTACAATTTCAAGCATTATTCCCAAATTTTGTTTCTCTAAAAGCTATATGATTTTCATTCCATTATACAAATGCTCAGGCTGTTGAGGTTGGAAAAAAGTTATGCAAGAAGCACTTCATCCATCCAGTTTTTGGGTAAGAAAAGAACATTTCAAACCAAATAAAGCTACATTTTGTGTTTTTAAGTTGATTTTGTTCTTATCATTCTAAACTTTTTTTGCAGGGAAAATGATTTTGAGGAAGGAAATCACTTTTATCGATTCCTTGAACACGAACCATTTATCTCGAAATGTTTCAATTTCCGGGGTTCCACGAATGATAGTGAACCGAAAAATGCAGCTGCAGTTTGTGATAGGCTTACCAAGATAATGTATGCTATTCTTGAATCTTATGCTTCTGAAGATAGAAGACATGTTGATTATGTGGCCATCAGCAAAAGTGAAGAATTTAGGAGGTATGGTTTAGTAAATCTTATTGTAAACTTATATTTTGTTGTAAATCTTAGTAAATTTTGGAGGTATGCAAACATTTTGTGGATTTATTTATTCAACTTGGAGAAGGTCGCATACCTGTTAATTGCCAGCGTAGGCCCAACAACACGAGTCAGTGTCTGACACGACAGCGACACATGTAATTTCATTCAATGGTTTCTATTTCTTAAATTATTAGCGGTGTCAGTTTCGTATCTAGTGTTCGTTTCTGTGTCAGTTCTAATGAGAATGTAGATGAATGCAAAGACGGCTAGCTATATATAGAGAGCAAGACAAGGTGCACGATAACAAGGAAAGGAACTGCAAAGGAGTTCCTAACTGTCATAGCGGCTAGTGATGATGTGCCAGCCATAGGAAGCTTGCAACACAAGTAACTCCTTAGGAACCTTAGAACACTGTCTGATACAGACATGATCCATACCTCCTTAGGAACCTTAGTAACTCCTTAGCTTCACTCAATTACTTCTATATTCTTTAGTTATTGTCAGTGCTTACACGTTAGTGTCAGTGTCATCTACGGCGTCCATGTCTACGGTGTCATCCAACAACTTGGGAATGAATGTTTTATTTCTTAAATCTTGAAATTGAATCTTCTACCTTTTATCCAGTGCTTTTGCATATCTAGTAAAATAATTTTACTCGTTTTAACGAAAAATGCTTGAGTTTATGTTACTTCATCTAATGTTATTTTAATTAAACCGCAGGTATGTAAACATGACACAAGATCTGCAGCGAGTGGATCTATTAGAACTATCAGAAAATGAGAAACTTGCATTCTTCTTAAATTTGCACAATGCCATGGTCATCCATGCCATGATAAGAGTAGGGTGTCAAGAAGGTGTAATTAACAGGAAATCATTCTCTGATTTCCATTATTTGATTGGAGGAGATCCTTATTCCCTCGCCACGATTACAAATGGTATCCTTAGAAGCAATCGGAGGTCACCATATTCCTTAATCAAGCCCTTTGGCACAAAAGACAGGAGGCTAGAGGTGAGCTGTTTCTTATGAATATTAAATTTTAGATACTTTAGTTGCCTTATGAGCCGGCTTTAAGGATTCTGAGAAAGATAACTACTTGATTCTTTTTGTCTGCATGCATACCTCTCTGATTTTTTTTATATAAAATTAATAGCAAATAATTTTTGAAGTTTATGTCTATGAGGTGTTGGTATAGTATGTTTGACATTGTAAACTCAAGGGGTAATGTTAAGTTCTCCCAAGAGCGGTGTAAAATAGTCATTGGTAACGCTTTAATTAATAACAATTTTTTCTCTTCCTCAACTTTTTTAAGAAAAAAGAGCTTATTGGTGATGGCCTGTGTAAATTAGTTTTACATTGACATCCAATTAAAACTTATCGTATTGTCACATAACTCCACTTTGTAACTGCATTATAAAAATAAGTGTAACAAACTAGATTTTCATTGGACATTAGTGTGAAACTAGTTTACAACGATGTGCACGACTTCTTTTGTAACTGCATAACTCTAGACTTGTAGTTGTCTCCAATTGTAGTTGTCTCCAAGCGTACTAAACTCTAGAATTGTAGTTTAACCGAATAGAATTAAACTAGTATTGCACCTCCAGCTTTTGTCTGGTGTGTTTTCAATATATCTTGTCCTTATTCCTCGTAAAGGATCTATTTAGATTAACTTATTTGAGCTTATCCATCGGCATAAGTTTTGCAAGATTGTTTGAGAGAACTTATGAAAACAGCTTATGACAATTTACTTTCATAAGTTCTCCAATATAGTTTATGAAAACCACTCCCAGCATATATAAAAATAGTTTAGCTTTATTTTCTCTTTTGCTATAAAAATAGCTATGTAACTATGTAAGCTTATACACCAACGCTTATCATGATAAGAGCTTGCGCTATAAGCTGCAAATACGTTGTTTATCCAAATAGACCTAGTATTATTTCTATAGAAATAACCTCCTGCAAATGCAATTGATAAAATATGGATTCATATGATGTTATTGACCTGTACAGGTTGCAGTTGTCAAAATGAATCCTTTGATTCACTTTGGACTTTGTAATGGCACTAAGTCAAGTCCAAGGGTCAAGTTTTTTTCACCTTGTAGAGTTGCTGAAGAATTGAGATGTGCAACTAGGGAGTTCTTTGAGAATGATGGAATTGAAGTTGACTTAGAGAAGAGAACCCTTCATCTCACTCCAATTGTTAAGTGGTAAGCAATTTATAAATTTCTGCAGTCTTGAATTTTGACCTTCAATAATTTCTAGCCGATCTAGATATATCGATGTAGTAATTGTGCCAGAGTTTTTCGATCTCAATCTTCAATCTCAAAGTAACGGGAGAGATCATTTTTAACATGATTTAGACGCTCCTGATCTCAAATTAACGGCCGAGATTGAGAATTGTGTGTAACTGTTACTGTTATAGATACTAGTTTATTTCTAGCACTATGCTTATGAAATAATTTATATTATTATTGGCAGGTACAGTGCTGATTTTGGAAATGAGAGAAATATAGTAAAATGGATAATTAACTACTTGGATGCAAATAAAGTAGGTCTTTTGACACATCTCTTAGCTGATGGTGGTCCTGTTCATATATCATACAAGAATTATGACTGGTCAATAAATTCTTGAATCATATTACACTGAATTTACACAATGTTTATTGTACATATCTCAGGGTTTTGTTTATTTATTTCTTAATATGGTGGAACATTGAAGAATATTGTTCTCATATGAAGTTATATCAAAACAGAGAATGTAATTTTTACTTTTATACATTTTTGGTACTCATTTATGGTACACAGTACACACATTGAAGTGTTGATTTTTTTATCTTTTACTGTTTTAACCTTGGTTACCATTAAAGAATAAAAATTGAACATATGAATTATTAAAATAGAATACATGAATTATTAGGTTCAATGGTCTCCTTTGCGCGAAAAATAGATTTTTTGGTTCACATAAATATTGGTACGAAGTTTCCACCACCGTTAGATTTTTTGGAACACACAGGGTGAGTTCTCTCCACCCAACTGAATTTTATCTATATACATGAGTAAGAAATCGAATTTCTGACCACATATTTAATGGTACTAAGACCCTTACCACTTGGATCAATTAATTGTTGGTAAAATAGATGATCATATAACATTTTAATCACAACAATATTTTAACAAAGCATAAAAATGTTGTACTAAACATTTAGGATTTGAAAAAACAGCACATCAAATAGCTCATATGTTCTTTCTTACAATGAAACTTTAAACACAAATGTTTTCTCATCAATCAACTCAAAGAGACAACTATCTCCAATCTCTAATTTGCAATCTCTCACAAACCTTTTCCAACCTGAACATAATCTACTACCGCGGTTGGAATAATTCACTTTTACAAACCATGATTTTTCATCCACTTTCAGCTCCACAAATTTTCCATGACATTCTCTATGTCTATTCCAAAACTTGTTTGGCACATACTGCAAATGCAAACAAAAATATCATTTATATTTCTAGTTCTAGCAAATCTTATGTATAAATCTACACACTAATCAAATTATACGTAGTTTGTACCGGATATGTGGAATTCAGACAAATTTCAAATTTATCATGTTTCATCGCATTTTGACCTTCTGAATCTGAAGAAACACAAAATATTATATGTTAGTGTAAAATTATTTTGCGTTGATAGAAAAATAAAGAACATCTTAATATTGTGCTAAAATAAAGAACATCATAATAATTAAATCTAAAAACTTGAGAGATAGAAAAATACTCCCGAGAAGATGTATTTTTGCGCGGATCCTAGAAGTTCCTTGAATGTCTTTTCTCTTTAAAATAGTATTATCACAAGATATTCCTTCTTTGTGACCTAGTGATTGATCAGGGCTTCGTTCTTCTCTTGCTCGCATAATAGTAATAGTGAACGACAGTGGTTTGGATCGAATCATCTCAAACTTACATAAATCACCAACTTTCAAATTATATTTTTGGCTAAATAACCTCCATCCACTAGTCACAATAGATCTTCTATCAGTGCTATCAAATGTCATCATCAATTCCATAGTCTTGTCCTCACCAACTCTTATGGTTGCAGTCCCTTTAAACTTGTTTAAGTATTCTCTTGAAAACTCACATGGTATTTTCTGTTTCAGTTCATATACAATTTATTAGAGATATTAATTAAGCTCTAAATTAGATAACTTTTTCTACAATAAACTTATTTTTCTTTTTGTATATGGTAAACTTACCAATATATTGCCTTGGACATAAGATTGTGTCAATTTAAGTTGAAAACATGGATTATCAAAAGCGGTTGTTGGGCATCTTTTAGTCTTTTTAATCATGTTTTCTTCGTTAGTACCTGCATAAAGGAAAAAAAGAAGAAGCTATAATGATCAAAATTAATATTGACGGGCACACAAATCCTAGCTCAAATAGAGGAAAATGTCGAAATTGCTAAATTAGACGTCTATCGATATCGATTGAGGTTTGAAGTACAACCTCTCCGTTATGTATATGTGACTTTTTGTCATTTCGTCTGCGTACTTAAAAAAAATCGATGGAGTAGTAAACTATGATGGTAGTGTGACGTGTTGTGAAATTGTACGTTGGTAACTTAAATGAGAGTTGTATTTTTGGATTTTCTTCTACGCTTGCACCATTATTGTAAAAGAAATCATATCACAATTATTATTATTTTTTAATTCGCAATAAAAGGATTCACAAATTTTTATTAAGAAAAATCAGTATTTATAAATAAAAAAATTCTATAAAATTATAAAAATAGCTTTTAGGAAACCTACTTAAAGTATGATATAAAAAATTGAAATTGTATCACCATAGATCATTACTTAGTTTAAAAAAACCAAAAAGAGTAGCCGCCAATTTGTTGTTTGTTTATCTTTCATTCATGGGTAAACCTTTTATAAATAAAAAATTCACACTTCTTGAAATAAAAATCCTAAATCTAGTAAAAAAAGAAGAGAAAAAGTAAATGAAAACATGAAATAAAAAGGCAATAATTAGATTAACTAACCTGAATTTTTTTGCTGGGCAGTATCAAAATCCATGTTAATTTTCCTCTTGCCATTAACTTTTGTCCTTGCTTGCTTGGATATCTCACTTTCATTTAAACTTTTATCATTCACTTCAACAATTTCTTCTATACTTTCATCACAAACTTCATCTATAAATTTAATTTTGGAATAATCTATTTCCAATGTATTGACACCAAATATCTTAACTTTAAAATATGATCCTCCTTTGTATTTAAAAACTACAGCATATCCAAATTTTAGAAACTTAGCAAATTTTTCCCAATTTTTTTGAAACCAAATATCGCCGTCACGCTCCGCCCAAAATATTTCTTGTTGAACACCATTTGGAATTTTAAGTACTACTGGATTTGATATTCCTTTCCAATGTCTCTCCACAAATTTCTTGGGGAGCCTCTGCAATTGAGAAACACATTATAAACACTTTTAAAAACAAGTATAAATAAATAAAACGGTATATAAAAATGCAGCATATTGTAAATAATATGAAATTTCTTTCTAAAATATGCTTACAAGTTCCACTTCATGATTTTGCATTATCTTAAAAAACTCAGGGGGGTGAAATGACATGATGATTAAGGAGAAACTAGCAAAAGTGTTTATGGTTTGAAGGAACAACTGAAATGTTAATTAATATCCACACCAATATGATTCAAATTATTGATGGACGGTGTCTTATCTTATCAATGGCAATGCCATTACTCCATATTATAGGGAACAGTTGGATTTGAACACTTTCACAGTCTTCTAAAAATTTTAGACAATTTTAGACTAGATTAAAATTTTAGTACTCTCTCCGAACACTTTTATAAATAAATTTGATTTTTTTGATAAATTTGAAAATTGATGTATCTGGTCGACTGGTCCATATTATAAACCGGGTACATCAGTAGTCAAATGTACCAAAAAAATCAAATTTGCTTATAATAATGTCCAGTATCTTTTAAGTAAAATTTAAGTTTCTTGTTTTCACCACCAGAATTCGGTCCACTAGTCGACTATTTCGGTTTAGAGTGAGTTCTAACATTAAATGACTTCATTTCTCTTTCAAGCGCAATTACGATATTGAATTATAATCATCTCTATCAAATTCAGCGTCACTAAACTAGCTAACATTTGCTAATTTTAAGTTTTTTTTGTTCCATTAAGTTAAAAAAAGTTAGATAATTTAGTTTTTTTTATCAATGATCAAAATTTGTTAATATTTGTGATTGGAGGGACTAAATTATTCAACATTCATAAACTTAAAAGGATTAAAATGAAACCAAAAATCTTAAGGGACTAATTTGAATAATGTTTGTAAATTAAAGATCAATATGAAATAAAAACAAAACTTAAAGAACAAATATGAAACTTAAAATTAATAACCGTAGAAAAATAATTGAAATGGTATTTAATTTTTTTTAAATGGCAAATATGATATATAAATAGATGGTAAAAAGTATAAGAGATATTCAACCCACAAAGTAGAATAGTATAGGTAGAACTAAAACCAAACCCAAAAAACCACTAGTTAAGAAAAAAAGAAAACGCTGTGCCAATAACCACAAAAAATTATCTATAAGAAGACAATCTATCATATTAACGCATTATTCATAGAATAAACAAAAACATGTTATCTTTCTTTGCCAACAATCATTTCCAAGAAACATGTTTAATCTTGCAGAAAATGTCTTCCGCCTTTGATACTTAAAATTCATATGAGAAATATAGGATACTAGTAGTGCTTACAAAAAGCATAAAATGTTGTGCTAAACTAAACATCTATGACCCAAAATAGCAAAACAAAGAAATGTTCTACTAAGCATCTAGTTGGTACCTAACAAATCAAATACCTCATGTTTCTTCCTTACAAACGAAACTACAAACACAAATTTTTTCTCATCAACCAATTCAAAGTCACAAATGTCTCCAACCTCCAATTTGCATTCTTCCATAAATTTTCTCCAACCTGAACATAATCTACTTCCTCTAGGATAATAATTCACTTTTACAAACCATGATTTTTCGTCCACTTTAAGCTCCACAAATTTACCGTGACATCCATTATGTTTACTAAAAAACTCATTTGGTATATTCTGCACATTAAAAAAAAATCGTTTATATATATAGTTCTAATTTCTTGCATCTCTATCTATATAATATATGTACACACTAGCCAATATATATACTATATTTTATGTAATTGACCTACCGGATATGAACTATTCACAAGAAGCTTGAATGTTTTAGGTTTCGTCACATTATGATCTTCCGAATCTGTATAAAAAAATATAATATATAAAATATTTACAAAAAAAAAAGGTTGTCCAGCTAAAAAACATGTATTTTTGGACGAATACCCTCAACAATGTGTATTTTTGAACAACTCCTAGAAGTTCCTGCTTGAATATTTGTAATATTATTATCACAAGAAGATTTTCCTTCTTTGTAACCTGGTATTTGATCAAAGGAATTAATAGCAAAACATTTATTTGATAACAAAAACATAATTAATTAAAGAAAATTAACCTTCCAACTTCTTAGGGTTTGAATCCTCTATTGTTCGAAAAATAGTAACTGAGAATGACGGTGGTTGGAGTTGAATCATCTCAAACTTGCATATATCATCGGCTTGCAAGTTATATCTTTGGTTAAATAACTTCCAACCTTTAGTTATAATAGATCTTCTATAGATTTCATCAAACTTCACCTTCACATTCATAGCCATGTCCCCATCAACACTCATGGTTGCAGTCCCTCTATACTTGTTCAAGTATTCTCTTGAAAACTCACTTGGTATTTTCTGTTTTCAACATCATTGTTTATTAGTATTCCCTCCGTTTTAAAATTAGTGTCATTTTAGTTTTTTAATTTTGTCTCAAAATTATTGTCCTTTTCAATGTAAAATTAATATTAATTTATCATTTGTACCTTTACAAAAGTTAAAACTTTACTAATGTATTTTTTTGTGTTAACACTGCAAAAAGAGTGAGAAAAACAATAAAAATTTTATATAAGTAAACGTACCAAAAAAGTACCATGAGCATAAGATGGTGTCAATTGAATTTGAAACCATGGATTCTCATTATTGCCTCTCTCAATAACAGTTTCAGTCAATGGGCTTTTCTTAGCCTTTTTAGCCGTGTCTCCTTCTATAGTACCTGCAACGTTAAAAGAAATTATCATAGGTACACACTACACACACTCCAATCTTGAGCTTTAGGAGTGATCGCTTGTTTAAGATCATTTGATTATTTGAAAAATTAGCTTTTAAAAATAATAGAAGCTATGTGATTTCATATATCCAAGCTATGTGACATATATTTCTGGTGATCAACATGATCTTGTTTATTTATCTATTTTTACACTCTTTTTCCCTTCATCAAAATTTTATTCTATTAGATATCTTTTAGTAAGGTTTTTAATGAGACAAAGATATTCTTATTACACCTTGAGTCTTTGAGTTCTTTAATATATTTCATTACAACATTTTCTTAGGTAGCCTTTTTAAGGATGTCAACATAGCTGAAATGTCTTATATATCACTTTTATACTCGTGATCTTTATATAAAAAATAAATGTAATAACAATTTTTAGAACTTACTTAAAATATAAAGATATCCATTAAAAATTATTTTTATATAAATGATTTTTTAAATAAAATAAATAATGGTAAACATACATAAAATAGTTCTAGTCTTTTTTTTTATTTTTTTTTAAGCCTCTCTTTAGTCGTTTTTAGAAAAAGAGAAGAAGACGTGCAAATGATTTATGTTCAAATTTGAAATTCTTCATTTTATTTATTTATTTATTTATTTATTTAAAGTGTGTAAATATAACTACTAAATATTATACTTTAAAAAATAAGTACAAGAAAAATAAAATTAACAAGGCAAATTAAAGTAGATGAACTCACCTGAAATTTTTTGCTGGGTATTATCTAAATCCATATTAATTTTTCTCTTTCCATTAAATTTTAACTTTTGAGCTTGCTTGGATGTTTCACTCTCACCTAAACTCTTATCTCTGATCTCATTCACTTTAACAACTTCCATACTTTCATCACCAACTTCATCCTCACATTTTATATTGGAATAATCTATTTCCATCGTGTTGAGACCAAATATCTTAACCTTAAAATATGATCCTCCATTATATTTAAAAACTATAGCATATCCAACTTTTAGAAATTTGGCAAATTTTTCCCAATTCTTTTTAAACCAAATATCACCTTTACTCTCTACCCAAAATATTTCTTGTTTAACACCATTTGGAAGTCTAAGCACTACTGGATTTGATATTCCTTTCCAATATTTTTCCACAAATTTCTTGGGAAGCCTCTGTAAAAAAAAACATTTATATAACATGCATGCATAAAGAAATAAAATGGTATAAATAAAAGCATGCAACATATTATAATTTCTAATATGCTTTTTTTTTCTGAGTAAATTTCTAATGTATGCTTACTAGCTCCTCTTCATGGTTTTGCATTATCTTAAAAAACTCTGGTGGATGAGATGACATGATGATTTTTTTAGGAGAAATTAGCAAAATGTTTATGGCTTTTGAATGTGCAGATGAAACTGTAAATAAATATATCAACACTTTCCACTAGTGTGATTCAACTATCGATGAAGAATTGTCTCGTCAATGGTAGTATTGCCATTAATACTCCATTAGGAACAGTTGAGAGTTGGTACTAGTAATTTAACAGTCTAGCTAGTAAAGTATTTTCTCCATAAATTTTTTACGTTTTGCTTTTACTCCATTAAGACATTTTAAGGATTATTAAATCAAGTTTGTCACTAAAAATATTTTTAATTTAATTTTTTAGTTAATTCTTCTAAAAAAAAGTTCAACAAATATTAGTCTCTAATATTTTCCATCATAATTTTTTATTTATGTTTTTGTCAATTCACGTGTATTCTTCACATTTTTGAATAATATTACTATTTGGTACTATTCTTGTTTAAAAGATATCTCTACCTGTTTGAAAGATATAATTTTTTTAAGATGTTCATAGACAATCCTAAAGTTATATATTTGTAACGTGTAAGGAGTAATTTGTGCCTCCTTTTAAGTTTTAAAAAGTTCTAATTGAAAAAGAATATGTAACTTTAAAACAACCAATAAAAACATTAAAAACATTCATATATACATTTGTCAAAAAAAAAACATTGATTTTTGAGAAAGACATTCATATATATAGACAATAAAAATGCAAAGATAAATTCTTACGATATCAAAACACATGCAAAGGTAGCAAAGCATAAAAATGAAGATCTAATTAAACGTCACTAGTGCAAAAAACACATATTAAATCAAAGTTTCTAAATCAAATACTATCCACTTGATTTAAAAAGCCAAAAGATGGAACACGGAAGAAAGCATATCAATTTACCTGATTTAAAAAAAAATTCATAATTAAAAATTAAAATAAAAACACTCTGCCTCTCTTCACAAAAAACACAAACACAACACAACACAACGCAAACCTTTTCCTCCGCAACCTGTGCAACGACGAAACCCAATTTCCTCTGTGACGGTCTCTCCCCGCGACGGTTTCTTTCTCCGCGATAGTCTCTCTCCGTGACGTTCTTTATCTCCGTGTCGTTCTCCTTCTGCGACGAATATCAAACCCAATTTCCTCTCTCTTCAACGGGACCAAATCCTACCACCGTCGCTTTTCTTTCAGATTTTACAAGGTTAGTTTTATTTTTGTTTAAATTTAGGTCTTCTTGCTCCTCATTATTCAATGTTTTCTAAGTCTAATTTCCCCTTTTCTCCTTCTTCTTCCATTCTATCCTCTGAACATGATTTGATTTAACACTTGATTTGATGATAGGAGTAGACAGTGATATTATACCGCAAGAACTGTTTCTGGGTGTGGAGCAAAACGAAGAATCTAAGGAAATTTGAAGAAGAGAATTTGGTTAAGGTGCTATTAGGTAAGAGGTCAAGGGTTGCATTGATGCTAGCTATGCAAAATTCTGTTTCATATCATTGTGCGTTTAGAATTTCCGTGTGTACCTCTTTTGTGAATGATGATGCTACTTCTTTATTCTTATGTTTGTTTGCTTTAATTTGTGCTTTGAAGTTTAAGTTGATACTATGCAGCTTTGAAGTTTCTCACAAATCCCTTGTAGTTTTAGTCTTATCCTTTTAGTTGGTGTCTTGCTAGATTATACGAAAATAACTATTGTTAACTTCTTTAGTTGATGTCAGGGTTTTGTTATAGGCATTGTTGTTGATTTTAGATATTAGATCCTTCTATATAATTAGGTGTTGTTATTACCATAGTAGTTAATCATGTGATAGCGGCAGAGCGGATGCAAACAAGAGCCTTTTTAGTTGTATGGACCAATTTTGTTGATATGAATCATGTTTGTTTCTTGTCCGCATTCGCGAATAACTAGTTAGTTGCGTTGTTCTGTTTTGACACAAACAAGAGCCTTTTTAGTTGATATGCTTCCTTCCGTGTTCCATCTTTTGGCTTTTTAAATCAAGTGGATAGTATTTGATTTAATATGTGTTTTTTACATTAGTGTATTGTTCAAGCAGATGGCCCGTCTTCTTAAAGGGGATCCTTTAAAAATTGATCAAGTTGATTCTTTGGATTTTGTTTTTCTTCTTTTTAGTTTTTATGTATATATGTCTTATAATTTCTGCTATTTTAATCCATAAAATGCTTAATGGTCCAATTACCTCTTGTTTTTCCTTCTTTGCAGTCGCAGGTGAGTCCATGCCGGTTTCAAAGGGCCCCTGTGATGGTGTCTATTCTGGTTTGTACCTGAAAACAAGAATAAATTAAAGGTGTGTTTATGACTCATAGCTGGTGTTCATACCTTTTTTCGGTAAAGCTGCTCACCTTGTCGATACTACAAATCAAGTTGGTCACTTTCAAAAGGTATATTTTGTTTATTCTTCTTGCAGTTTAATCAGTCCAATCAATATTCATCAATTCAGATTTCATATTTATATATCTTAAACAAACATGGTCAATTCAGTTTTAACTATGCCTTGTTACATTATACGATTTTTAATTTTGTGCAATGTGTTACTAGTTGCTATAATTTCATTTATAAATTCTTATGAACTAGAGAATAGAGCTAGGATTTTTACATTGCCAAATCTGTTTTTAGTTGTTTGTGGGTAACACCTGTCATCAAAGAAAGAGAAGATGTACAATAGGATCTAGATAACAAATAGCTTTAGATGTACATAAGGATCATTAAGAAATATATCTAGATGATTGAACCTGTGCAGACTAGTGAAACATAAGATTGGATTCTTTATGCTTGTGTTTAAGACTAATCATTTTATTAATTACTAGTATTATGGAATCTTTCATTTGCAATAATTTTAACATGCATGATGATGAATTGGATATTAATGTATGGCTAAAGTTCTTACTGTCATGTCCTCTCAGAATAATGAATTTGTTATTGGATGGCCACTTAGGCTTAGCTTCTTGAATATGAGACTTAAAGTTGTGGAATCTCTCCCAGCAGCTTCTTCGGTTGAACCATATCAAATTTCACATGCCATCTACTAGTTTCTCTTCATTTTCAACATCTAACCTTGATATTAAGGTCGTGTTCTTATTCCTTTCTCAATTAATTTTGTTTCACATAATGCAACAAAACCTCTATTTGTTAAATAAATGGTCAAATAACTTGTGTTCTTATCTTGTAGGCTTCCTGTTATGTTTGTATAGAATAATTGGCAATTGACATTGGCTTAGTTCTTGCAAGGAGATGAAAAAAATAAAGAGTTAAAAGGTAATATCTTAATAAGATCTTTCTTGATTGAATTTTATCATGTCGTTGTAGTGAGACTTTAGAAATTTCACCATGGAGGTGACAGTGATGAGTTCTATAGAATATTATCTCATGATTTGGAAATATTGTGCAATATAGAGAGGCTAGCTAGATAGAACATTAGTGAGGTTTGTGATGCTAAAATCTGTGATTTTATTTTCAGGTTCAAACTTGAGGGTGTTATACTCAATTGCAACAGTAATCGCTATGCCATAATACATCTGCAAAAGTAAAGAGAGAATTGGGGCATTCGGCATTAAGGAACAACCCATGAAATATTTGTGTTAGAGCATTGTAGGGATAATTAGTTTACTTCAAGTTACTATGTTTGTGCTATAAGAGCATTACAATTAGTCTTATAAGAGCTTAAGTGCTAAACTTACTAGTAGTACTAGACATTGTAGCATTAAACCATGATTATGTTTGTATTACTGAATAATTTTGTAACAATGATTTTATTTACAAATTGGTATAAAATTACGGTTCTATGATATATTTTGTATTAAAAGATTGTGTATGAAATTTTGTTTTGCTATAGTAATGTATAATGTAAGAGGTATAAAAAATAAAAAAAAATCAGATTTTAAATCAGGTGATCCGATTTAAAATGTATGCTTTTAAATCAGATTTGTATATGGAAAAAAGCTGAATTTTTATAAATCATGTCAACCGATTTAATAAATATTTTTTAAATCTGGTTAACCGATTTAAATTGTTTTTTTAAATCAGTTCACATTCGATTTAAAAGCAAAAAACTTACTAAATTGGCCGGAATTAAATCGGACAAGAACCGATTTAAAATGTCATTTTTAACCGATTTAAAAAGTAAAATTTGCACCAGTGCGTCTACGACTTGAACGAGAAAAACAAAGAAATGTTCAACTAAACAACTAATTAGTACCTTAAAAATAAAAATAAAACATATATCAAACAACTCAATTGGTTTTTCCTACAATTGAAACTTTAAACACAATTTTTTTCTCATCATTAATCAATTCAAAGAGACAAGTATCTCCAATCTCCACATTGCATTCTTCCAAAAATTGGCTCCAACCTTTACCAAACTTAGTGCTTTTAAGGCTAGGACAATAATTCACTTTTACTTGCCACGATTGTATCCCCATTTTCAACTCCACATAATTGTCATGACATCCTATATTCCTAAACTCCTTTGGTAAAATCTGCAAATTAAAAACAAAATTATTATTTATATATGTAATAACTTAGGTTTCACATCTCTATATACATAATAAACCATATTATATGTAATTAATCATACAGGATAATTGTCTTTGACAAAAATCTTGAATGTGTTATTTTTCATCACATTATCACCCCCCAAATCTGCATAAACACAAAATGATAGTTTTTTAATGAATGACAAAAAAAAACAAGGAGTATTAGACCCAAATTAGAGATCAAATATCATGGGTACTACTACAACTACAAACCAAAATGATAACAAAAGAAAACAAAAAAAAAACGATTATTTACACATACAATCTTAAAAATTTACAATTCATTCATAAAATAAACAAGGTAATCACAAATTAAGGATTGAATTAAAAACTCTTTAGTTCAAAAACATATAAATTTTTGATAAGTTTAAAGACCAAATACATAAAATAAAAAACTATTTAAAATATTTAAGAATCCTTCACAATAATGATATCTAAAAACTTCAAACAAGTTATAACTCAAGAATGTGTACTTTTGGTGAGCTGCTCCTAGAATTTGTTCCAATGTCTTTCCTCTTTACAATATTATTATCGCTAGAGATTCCTTCTTTAAAATCTTGTCATGGATCAAAGAAATTAAGGAATATATATAGATGTTAGTCAAATATCAATTAAAAAATATTTTTAATAACGACAAAAAACAAAAAATAAATTAAGAAAGAGAGAAATACCTATCAGTTTCTTAGGGTTTAGTCCATTTCTCGCTGGAGTAATAATAATAGTGAATGAAGGTGGTCGGAGTTGAGTCATCACAAACTTACAAACATCATCGACTTGCAACTTATATTCTTCAATAAATAACTTCCAACCTTTAGTTAGAATAGATCTCCTATTCCTCTCTTCAAACCTAACATTCACTTCCATATTCTTTTCATTATCAAGATGAATGGTCGCAATCCCTTCAAATTCGTTCAAGTAATCTCTTGAAAACCTACTTGGGATCCCCTATTTCAAATCATGGTTTAATAGAGATATTAATTTAAATAAAAGAGTTAATTAATATTTTTACAATAAACTTACCAAAAAACTACCATAGACATAAGATGGTGTCAATTTAACTTCGAAAAAGGGGTGCTCATTGTTGGATCTCTCATCAACAGCTACAATTGTTGGGTATTTTTTAGCCTTCTTCCCCGTGGTTACTTTGATACTACCTGCTAAAGTTTAAACGATAATAATAATTTATGGATTATGTTTTTAAAATAACCTATAAATATCATTTTAAAAATCACAGTTTTAAAAAAAATTGAGATTGCTACTTAGCTTATTTTAGGGTTCTATCTTTTAAAATTAAAAACTGCAATAACCTAATTAAAAACTCTTAAAGTACAAGAGATATTAGATCCACTACTATAAGATAAGTACATATGTAGTATTTTATCTACACAAAAAATGGAATTAACCGATCAAAACCTTCGATTTTTGTATAACTAATGACTAACCCGGCCCACTCAATACTCTAGCCATCTAGTTAAGCAATCCAAAGGATTAACTTCTCATTCATATAATAAACATGGTGAATTAAATTTTTTAACAACAACCACTTTCAAAAAACCAATTGTATCTTTTTGAATGTATCGACTCTTAAAAAAAAAGTAAGTGACAATAGACCCTAAAAAACTTGAAAAAAAAAAGATAATAATCACAATGGAAAAAAATAAAACAAAAAACGAAAAAATACGTACTCACCTGAGAATTTTTGTTGGGTAGCAATTTTTCTCTTGCCAATTCTTTTCCTTTGAGCTATTTCACTCTCACCTAAACTTTCATCACTCTCATCACTCATTTCAACAATTTCTTTAGCAGCTTCATTTCTAGCTTCAAAAATTTCATCACTCTCATCTAAGCATTTTATACTTGAATAATTTATTTCTAAAGCATTGTGACCAAATATCTTAACCTTGAAATATGATCCACCTATGTATTTAAAAGTTAAAACATATCCATATTTCAAAAACTTTGCAAAATTTTCCCAATTTTTTTGAAACCAAATTTCACCATCACGTTCCACCCAAAATATTTCTTGTTGAATACCATTTGGGAATCTAAGAAATATTGGGTTTGATGTTCCTTTCCAATATTTCTCCACATATGTCTTGGGAAGCATCTGCAACAAGAAATTAAGAAAAACATATAACATTTTTAAAAATAAACATAAATAAAAAATATAAATGTAACATACTCTAAACATGCATTTAATTATTTCTAATATATATTCTTACAAGCTTCTTTGTATCTTCCAATATTATTCTAAAATCGGGGCGATATTGAAATGACATGATGATGATTCAAGAAGAAAATATAAATAATGAAGTCAAAAAAAAAAAAAATAGAGATAATGTTAATGCATGTCTCTAGACCAGAGAGCAATGAAACTTATAATATCCACCAAAATGATTCAACTATTGACTATTGATTTGGCCCGTTGAGAATTAAATGATTAGTGTAACAGTCCAATAATAAATAAATAATATTAATTTATCATTTTAATTATCAATAATGGTATATTGGGAACTTATGTTATGATCAGTACGTTGTATATTGATAAGTTTTTTTTTTTGTTGATTAAACTATATACATACATAACTTAAAATGAATTTCTTCACCAAAAAAAACTTAAAAAATGAATTATTTATTTGTCAGTAGTAAAAGTGATTGAGTAAAAAAAAAGTAGTAAAAGTGACAATATAAACAAATTAAATTATATTTATTCTTTTTTTTCAAATATTATGATGACTAGAATTCTACTTTTAAAGTTCAAACATTGATCTTTACATATTACGGTATATGCAATATCATTATCCAAACTCATAATAAAAGTTTTGATATTCAAAAAAAAAAAGAAAATTATCCAACTGAATTAGGCTTACATAAACCAAACTATTTTTATTCTATTTAATTTAAGGGTTAATTACATTTTACCCCCTGTAAAATATACCAAAGTTGCTTTACCCCCCTATAATTTTTTTTTGTTGCTTTACCCCCTGTAATATAAGATTGTGTGTTTTACCCCCTTTGACTCAAGTCAACCATAATATAATTTGAGGCGGTTTTGTTTTGTGGCGGTTTAAAACCCCCGCTAAATTATATTTTGCGGCGGTTTTTTTAAAAATTGGTTTAAAATCCTCGTTAAAACAATTTTTATGCGGCGGTTGACTTGAGTCTAGGGGGTAAAACACAAAATCTTATATTACAGGGGGGTAAAGCAACAAAAAAAAATTACAAGGGATAAAACAACTTTGACATATATTACAGGGGTAATAGGTAATTAACCCTTAATTTAATGTTGTCATTACTAGAAAGAAAAACAAAATAAGGGACTACTTTAATTCTATGAAAAGAATTTACATGTACGTTTAAGTCTCTTGTTGTTTTATGCAGGACTCTTTATGACGGATTCTTTCAAAAAACAAAAACTACCCCACAAAAATTAAGAACATTTTATGAAGGACCCTTTTATTTACGTGAAATAAACATTCTGAGGACATTTATCTTCTTTTTTAACACCCTTTGGTTGGTCATAATAATACTACCCCAATATGTCATCTAAAAATGTCAACCTTAACTCTATATCTTCTTCCTTTTTGGAAAATAATTTTTGGTCATAAAAAATAATTTTTCCCAAACTCTATATTATCTTCTTCTTTCTTTTAGTAATTTTATGGATTAATTGACCAATAAAAAAACAGTCATCTAAAAACATTTTATTATTTCTTAATTTATTTAAGGGTTAAATATGTTTTAGTCCCTATAATTATCTGTTTTTTTTACTTTTAGTCCCTCTAAAATTTTTTCCCACTTTTTGGTCCTCAAAATATTTCCGATCATGATTTTTGGTCCCTGCTTTTCACTTAGCTATGTGTACGATTCAAATTTTTTAACGAGGTTTTGTGATCATGTTTATAATATTATAAAAATTATTCAAAACAAAATTCATAATTTTTTAACAAATGATGAATTTACTATGAATTTTTAAGCGCATACACTTCCAAAATTCATATTTAATTCATCACTAATTAAAAAAATTCAAATTGTGCAAATCAATTCAATTTTTAATATACTAAACAATATTGCAATACATAATTCCAAATTTGAATTAGTATACATGAGTTGACTTAAATGTAAGGACCGAAATTCATGTTTTTGAAGATCTTCCTGCAAGAACACAAGTACAAAGGTTGGAGGATCTGCACATCGGCTGATATGGGATCTATGGCATCCACTATTTTATTTTATTTTATTTTTTTCTCTCCAAAAAAAGTTTGATATTTTATTATTGTAACAAAGAAGAAGACCGGATCGAGCGCTTGTCTGCCGGAAAAGGGCCGGCGCCGGTGGCTAGGTTTGACGAGGGAAGAGAGAGAGAGAGGCTCATAAGGTTAACCACCCAACAACAACATAGTACTGATAGGTTTTATTTTTTACAATAAATAAATTAAGTTATTTAATGACGTGGCGATACGCACAGTACAAAGATCGAAAATCTATTATCATCATCATTATCACTTCTGGTTACTCTATGGACCCCACTAACTAGTTTTATACACTGGAAGACTATGCAATGCGATGATCACGGATATGTTAATGTACAATTTTGATCATTAATATTTTAAGTTATTTAATATAAATTATTATAAAAAAATTGATATTTTGAAAATATTCGTCAAAACAAATCATATAAAATGTTGTATATTAATATTTACATCTTTATATTATTAAAAAAAATATTGTCAAAACATGATAAATGATAAATACAATTTGATCAAACATTGGAACGGAGATATTATATATAGAGATGTCGGTTTATTATTATTTCTAGTTAATGTGGATTTTACAAAATTGTCATTAACTTTTAGTATTTGTCTAACGTATTTTTATTGGTTTTTCTTGTCTAACCCCTCAAGATTTAGGGGTTCTATCCCCTATCACTTAAAAAAATTTAACCGATATAATTTTTTATAAATACACCGTTGGATTGAAAGTTTATATCGTATAGATTATTTGTGTAAAATTTTAGACAAATTTAAAATCATTTGATATGTTATTGAAACACATAAAAATTAACGGTGTGTAAGAAATCACAAAAACTGTTAAATTTGATGTGTCTCAATAGCATATCAAATGATTTTAAATTTGTCTGAAATTTTACAAAAATGATCTATATAATACAAACTTTTAATCCAACGATGTATTTTATAAAAATTTATATCGGTTAAATTTTTTTTAAGTAATTGGGGGTAAATACCCCCAAATCTTGTGGGGGTAGAAAAAAAAAACCATTTAATTTTTCAATTAATTTTTTTTATATCAGAAAGATAAATTACTCTCTGGAGATTGTTTCCTGACCTCCCTCTACAAAATCTAAATATTCATTAACTCATACTACTTGAACCATCAAAGACTTTTACAATCAAATATGTTAAATCATTGTTTTCTTTACTCGTACCTATATAAATTTGCCTCAAAAATATATTTTTGTTAGTCTGTTTTTATTTTGCTTTTACTATATAATTTGTATATATATTTATTTTGTCTTAAACAAAGTAATAATTCACTGAAATTGAACTCACGCACAACTGTGAAGTCTCGGATTCGAGTCCGAGTCACTACGTTCGACCTAGTAATTCCGACATTTACCAGTTGAATTAGTAACTTTGACCCATGTGGGTCAAATGATCAAAGTTAGTAAGTATGACCCATGTAAATTTCTCCCCCCCGCCCCCCCCCCCTCCACTTCTACTCCGCGCACCCCCCATTGCTCACCACACCCCCTGTGCGTCCCTCCACCCCCTTGTATTTTTTACATGAGTCATACTTACTAACTTCGACCAACATGGTCGTAGTTAGCAGCCCCATATATATATATATATATATATACACACACTTTTTTACTAAATCTATATATATATATATATATATATATATATATATATATACACACACACTTTTTTACTAAATCTATAATTATACTTTATACAACAAAAAAAGTAATAAATTTTTTATTATGTAAATCATGAATATAATTGGCACATTAAGAACAGTGAGAGATTGAGATTTAGAAAAAAAATAATTAAATAAACAGCAAATGTGATGAAAATGTGTTTTATATGAAGCTCAAATATTTGATACAACAAATATATTATACGATACAGATACGGCAATACAATAAAATTTTAAAATTTAAGATACGATACAGTTAGAGTATTTCAATAAAAAAATAAATATAAATAAAATTGATAGTAATAAAGAAATATTTGCATTATTAAAATTATCAAAACATATGAATTACATATCTTATATACTATCTAAAAAGTGAGTTATGCGCATGTCCATTAATGTCCTATAATATTGTTGCTCATTTCTTATTTTCTTAATTTTTTTTTGACAAGAGTTGAAAATTTGTATTTACATAAACCAAATCTTTAGCTTTTTTTTATTTCATTTTATTTCTTTTCAAAGAATGAATAAAATATAAACATTGAATACTTCTCTGATACGTCACGAGAGTATCAGACAAGTATCGCAGAAGTGTCAATATTTTTTTATTTAAAAATAAATTTTAATAATTAGATATTTCCCCGATACGTATTAGAGACTATCTGACGCATATCGGTATTGAATATAGTATCTAACACGATACTTGGTTTTATCCAACATATGGAATATGATATCACTTATGTAACAAAAAAAATATGGACTATTCAACGGTTGCCACCTATATCATTTTTTAAGTCACCTTGTGTTTGGCTGTAGAGAAATAGAGACGAGAGAAATGAAAACACATAAACTAATGCATGTGTTTGGATTAAAATTTAGTCTAAATATATATTAATTTTCGTGTTTCAATTTCTTTCTTCTTTATTTTCTTCAACCAAACAATCTCGAATGATGATAAGTATCTCTTGCTTGAGAAACTTTTGTGTAGTTAGAAGAGTTTTGTCTGTTGATTTGTTGATTTGGTCACTCTGGCAAAACTAATAAAAGATAGAACGAGATAGTAACAATTAAAAATAGGGTTAAATAACCAAATGTTAATGTTAGTTGATTCAGTGGAGGTACTGAATTTGGTAAGAAGTATTACAGTTCAATTCCCCACACTTACATTTAAGAAAGAATTGGAACCACTTGATGTCAGAATTCGTTCCAAACTTTGATCTACTAAACTTTTAAATTTTTGAATGATTTTTTTATGGATATGTTTAAAATATTATAAAAAGTTTATTTATTAAAATTTAGAATTAGAGTATTGAACATAACATGAATGGGAAATGCTACGGTACAATGGAGAAATTGTCATGTACCGGTACACTAAATACGTTGACTAATAACTATTTGACATGTATCATATTATATTATTAATATATAAAATATAATTGATGATTTGGATAAAATGTACATTTTTATTGGTTAAGCACCAATGCAATAGATTTTGGCAAAAGTACCATAGAATTTCCCAACATTAATTAAATATAAATTTTTTAAATAATAAAAATTTGAAATAAAAGTAACGAAAAATAATAACTTAAAAATCATTTTGAGTTATTTTTTCTGTAGAAATTTTGAGTTAATTTACCGGTAAGGTAAGAACCAAAACTGGGTCTGCACTTGTCTCCGAAGTGTTGAAACGTTGTCTTAGATCTTAAGGCCCAACAAAGTTAAAACGTTGTCTTCTTTATTTTCTGAATATGTCCCTTCTTTAGAAATCCTTCAAAAATAATACAAATAATTCGGGATCCGCACTTTTCTCCTACTGGCCACTTCTTTAGAAGACCTTAAAAAATAATACAAAAATCAAGACGATTACATGATATAAATTTCCAGTAAAGCTAAAGCCAAAGGTAGGAAATTTAGTGCCTATTTGGCCTAGTTTTTTTAGGTCGTAGAAACTATTTGAGATTTAGAAGTAAAAATAAAAGCCTTCAACAAAAAAAAAAAATTGTACTGTAACAAACTTTGCAAAAATAAATAAAATAAAAAAGAAAAAATGCGTATAAGCTGCCAAAAGTCTATTTTTATGGCTTCCGCTTTTTCTTCATTAATATAAAGCCACTTATTTTAATAAGAGCTTCATAAAATATATATTTGGCCCTACTTATGACTTAAAAAAAAATAAAGTTAAAACAAAGCTAGGCCAAACAGGCACTTAATCCGGCTTACTTGCACTCCTGAATCTTTTGAGACGACTCAGAAACATCGATAGAAGCTTTTGTATATCTTACTAAACCATCAACAAAAGTTTCTCCTGATTAAAATAATGAACACAATATACAAGACTGTCACATTAACATTTTAGGAGATCAACATGCATGAGTCTATAATTTGTTTGATCAAAATACAAAGTGTCTCACCAATCGTTAGTTGGTTCAGTGGTGATTGGCGCTGAATTTAGTAGAGAAGACCACGGTTTGATCCCCGTAACTATGATCGGGAGGGGGCTGGAACCATTTGATACCAGAACCAACCCCCGAACCAGATTAAACTGGTGGTGAAAAAAAATACAAAGGGTCTGTACCTCACTCTCACAAAAATACGGCTTCGCAATGTTTAGCATTTTTTTCCCAGACATTTTGGCTCATTTCTTCTGTTTAGGTTTATCTTATGCAATTTTCGGTATTTTCGATCCCTCAAATGAAATTTACTCACATAAAAAATATAAAGTCCGCAGTTGCAAACTACTTAAACCACCAACAACAGTTTTATGAAAAATCAATCTTACAAAAAAATATTTCAAGTTATTTGTGTGGATAGTTTAAAAATATTTTCTAGAAATATGTATCCCTCCCATAATATATGACCTAATTATTTGATGTTTGTATGTGGGTTCAAGTTTCAAGTGCCGAATTTTTTGTGCTGTAGTTATTAAAAAAAATAGGGTCATGTTAACATGTGCCTAAAAACACATTTTAAGGATACTCGATATAGTAATTTATTTTATTAGTATACTAACAAGTGCCCCAAAGAATGTTAACATTTCCCAAAAAAATATTAACTATACTAATTTTATTTTTTTACCTTCACAGGGCATGCCATCCCGATTTATTGGCAAAGCTAGAGTGACTATTTCTCCAGGATGAGCCTCTTGAACCTCTCGAAACGGCTGCCGATATGGAAGTATGATTATACAAAAATTCTCCAAAGACATTCAATTCAATTTAATGAGAAGATCCACAGATCATAGTGAAAATGTAAAAACTAACCTTACGCACCCCGATTACATGAGGAACCTGCATTTTCAAAGAAGTAAGGCTTCAGCCACAAAATCACTGGTCACAAATTGGCAATAAATGAAGGCAGCGACATGAAAATGATCTTATGAGTGCACACCACGGCATATTGTTTTCAATTATGTTTCAAGCCTCATTAAACTAGTAAGTAATGGCAAAATCTAAGAACTAACCCCCATTTTATCCTTATGAACCTCAATTGAATAAGGAGGAACCTGCATTTGCAAATAAGAAAGGGTTCAGCATCAGCTACAAAATCATTAGTCTCAAATGCAATTAATAAAGCAGATACATGAAAATGATCTTATGAGTGCACGCCGCTGCATCTTTGTTTTTTTTTTTTTGAAAACTCGGTATCCGGCTCAAAGAATCGATTAATCCAAGGGGGCCAATCCCACTGCCCACTTGCAGGGCCCATTTATAACCAAAGAATTTTGCTCCATATGGACTAGCCCACCGAAATCGACACTAGAGGGAATCAAACGTGAGACCTTGAGAGGATCACAGTCCAAGGATGGGAGGTCAACACCACTAGGCCAACCCAAGTGTATTCACTCAATATTATTTTCAATCAGGTTTTATTCCTCATTAAACTAGTAATAGCTAAAATTAGAATTTAAAATCTAAAATTCAATGGGATACGGAAGAACAATTATACAAATGTTCTCTAAAATCACTGGGAAATCTAAGAACCCCCACCTTATCTTTACAAATCTCAATCGAATGAGGAGGAACCTGCATTTGCAAAGAAGAAAGTGTTCAGCTACAAAATTATTAGTCTCAAATTGCAATAAATGAAAGCAAAGACATGAAAATGATCTTATGAGTGCATGCCACTGCATATTGTTTTCAATTATGTTTCACGGCTCATAATGAAAATCTAAAAACTAACCTCTAACTCATCATTACGCAACCCAATCAATTCAGGAACCTGCATTTGCAGAGAAGAAAGGCTTCAGCCACAAAATTACTAGTCTCAAATTGCAATAAATGAAAGTAGAGACATGAAAATGACCTTATGAGTGCACACCACTACATAATGCTTTTAATCATGTTTCATTCCTCATTATACTAGTAAGAGCTAAACCTAGTACTAGTCTTTGTTGTAGCAATATTTTTAGAAAAAAGTACAAATGAGGCGACAAGGCCTGAATATGCAGTGTTCTTCAATAGATACTTTTCTGTAGGATACGTTTCTTGAAAAAATAGTCGATATTTCTAGTAGTAGAAATTTGACTCCATGCACTGGATTAGAGACTTGATTCCACAAACTAGTAAGAAATGGATGATTTGAGGTAAATTAATATTGAAATATCCCGTAGTAATCCGGGATTCGGCCGCGAGGTAAGCTAAGTAAAGCCTAGCCAAGAATTGTTCCCGCAGAAAAATTGTGTTATTTATTCTTCCCAAGACAGAATTTTATTAGAACAACTAGTATAATGGTAGAGTATCATAAATGAAATCTTGAACTGAGTAGTACATTTAGCAAAAAATTGAACAACTTGACTAGTGAAAAATGAAGAGTAGGTAACATAGCAAAAAAGAAAAGCAAATACACAACGCAAAATATCTTGTGCACAAGACCAATGCAATCAAACTGGAACACAGCGAGGAGACGTAAACTTACCTCAAATGTCTTGCCAGTGTTAACATTTGTAATAAAATCTCCCTCCCGAATGACACCCTCATAGATTCTTCACCCAATAAAAAAACAACATATATGAATCAGGATCTGTTGACACCAGATATCAAACTTAACAAACTTACATCATCTCCATATAGAAGTTGAATTAAATTAATTTAACCAATTTAAGACAAAATAAAATTTGAAATAGGATTTAACCACATTTAAAGGTTATAGTACCTGAGATATGTTCCTTGACAAAACCTATTCTTCATTGTGAAAGCCAACGCCACAAGTGAATTCTGTTAAAATAGCCCAATACTATTCTTGTTTAGTAAGTTAAAAAATAGCACAACAACCATGTTTATCAAGATTTTGTGGAACAGTGCAGTCTTTGTTATTTTGTGGTGCATAGTATTAGAGTGAAAATGTTGGTGTAGAACTGTGCAATCTTATTACTAAGAACCCTAAGTTTGTCTCTCCAATTACAAAACTTTTTAGAGGCCCACATTGGCTAGAGACATGCATAGATAGCCTTTATAAGGATAGTGCAAACCTCAACTCTCAAGCTAGCTTTTGTGGGTGAGTATAGGCCTCATAAATTCTAATATGGTATCAGAGCCTATCCTAGATCCATTTGTTGTTTGTTGTGGAATGTGGAGTCAGACCTCCCATATTTGGGCCACCTGTTGTTCTTGATTCAACGTTCCAGACGTGAGGGGAATGTTAGAAGTCCCACATTGGCTAGAGACATAGCATAAATAACCCTTATAAGGACTCGACTTTCAAGCTAGCTTTTGTGGTTGAGTATAGGCCTTCTAAATTCTAATAAAATTGAACACTGGTGATGGCTTTGTGATTACGTCAGCAAGCCTGAGCAAGAACACAAGTCACGACACTAAAGATTTGGCAAGTCTTCTTCTTGAACAAAGAACAAATCAAGGTCCATATGTTCGGTACTAGAATGCCGAGTCAGAGTATGACTTAAAGCAGAAGTGCTTTGACTGCCACAGTAAATGATTGGCGTGGAGATAGCAATTTGCAGCTCATGAAGTAAGGATAATACCTTAGAAGTAGCTAGGGCTATGAAACACCATGTTAGTACTAAGACATAAGATCACACTATCTACATCAGAGACTTTGGCCCAATCAACGTCATGATAGGCCTGCAAACTTGAGGGAGACAAAGAACTATTTTGTAGAACTAAACCATGATCCAAAGTCCTTCCTTTGAGATATCACAAAATTCGCTTCGCTGCAATCGAGCTACTCTGCGGGTTTGAGCCACAAACTGGCATACTTTATTAACAACATATATTCAATTTCTAGTCTAATTACGGTCACATAATTTGGTGCACCAACTATAGACCTTCCATGTAGTCTGAACCAAACTGAAACAACTTAGGATTCCTAGGAAGGGGGTAAAGATACCCTTGGTAAAGACAATCCATTCTTTCTGGACTACCCTTTGACATAGTTAGCCAAAGAAAATGTACAAGATGACCAGAATATTTTAAAGAGAATTATCATTATTTATATTTTACCATATTGTAAGATGTCATTTATGTTTTGAATTTTAAAAGTAACTTGCCTATTAACATTATATTGCTAGAAACTTAATTATGTTATTGCACACATATTAACAAGTCTAATATTGATATTTCATGTTTCTGAATGAAAGAAATATGTTTTATTGAGTAGAACACATTATATGCAATTTTCACCATCTTAATAGTGAATCTAAATATTCAAGATTCAAGAAATTGGCCGCCAAATAAAAAACTCAAATTGCAATTTCAGACAATCAAGATAACAAAGGATAAAGTTTCTTTGAATTTGGTACTGTTTCCCCATTCTTAGATTGGTCGAGAGAATAATTACTAGCTTCAATTGGACACGGCAAATAATTAAGCACACCATCCAAAAGTAGTTGTAGCCCCTATACCAGAAACAACAGAAAATGAAAAATAATATAAAACTGACAACAAAACAAAATATTAAGAGCTGGCTTGAATGTATTACTCAACCATACTAGTGTGTGCACGCATGTGAGAGAATATAAAGGGGGTTCAAAACTTGAAAACAAGGATGATCATGATATCCTAGAGGAATTGAGGACTAAAAAAAAATCATTATTTTGAATTAATTTCAAGAGATTTACTTAAGTATAAAATTATGTCTCAAATTAGGAGTCTAAAGACCCCTAAAAGTCCAAACTAATGTTTGGTCTATTGTTCTTAATAGGATTAACACCGATGACATTTCTCACACATATCAACCTTCTGTAACAAAGTAGATTTTATCAGAAAGAAATTGCAATTTTATTATTGTTTATCAAGCTGCATTATTCTAAGTAGATTTATATGACAGAGCAATCTCCTTTATTATTTATATGACATACGATATGAGAGATCCAAAAAGTTTGCAGAGTGACCTGGCATTTATGATTGGTCATGGACCAATCATACTAAGAATGCTACAACTAAATTCAGTTTCCGAAATCAAGTCTATGGAAGACCCGAACTAAATTAAATCATAGTAATAAGTAAAGATTAAAGAAAAAAGAACAGAATGCATCTCTTTGAGAAAGAGGAACAATGAAGATCAAGACCATACAACAAAGAGAGCACATATGTATTCAAGGTAATTCAATGGATACCTTATATCTGAAAGCACCGCCACCCATGAATACAGGTGTAAATTTCCGTGCTATGGTGACCCTACGAACTGCTTCCTACACACACAAAGTAACAATTGGTTTACATATATTTGAAAATGCATCTGCCTTCATAGGTGCATTGACATAAAGTGGGTTTTCCAAGGATCTAACCCTAGAATGTAATACATGCATCAAATGGAATTGAGTCAGGAATTTTTTCTTCAATTTCATCTAAAAACTCGAGGGATAACACTTTTAAGTGTATATGCCTAGTCAGTGTTGTCGATGGCGGATTATTAAGGCAAGCCAAAAATGCGCCATAAACATATGGTGGATGGTGTAACGGTATATAGTGGAAGCATGTTGGCCAAAGTAAAAATCTTATCACACACACACAAAACAGAAAAATTAAATAAAACACACAAAGACTATCAAATATATCTTAAAAACCATAGACTTTTTTGAACAAGCCAAAATGAGATATATATATATATATATATATATATATATGGGGTTTGCTAACTTCCTCCCACATGAGAGGAAGTTAGCAGCCCCCTATATATATATAACCACGAAAAAAGTGGCCCCCCAGCACAAGGTGTGCTAGGGCAAACCAACATCGTTTACATCACAGAGTAGATCAGAAAAAGGAAAAAAACAAAAACAATTAAAAACCATAGACTTAATTGAAAGAAACTGTCATTTGTCTCAATCACAATGAAATAAACAACTAACAACAACTTCTTATCAAATTCAAGAGTTCAAAATAATTAACGTGCAAAACTCCAAATAATTAACGTCGCGTTAAGACGATATGTTGATTAGCTATTTGTAAAACCAAATAATTAACGTGCAAGACTCCAATGGAGATAGAGACATTGTTACCCGCACACCTGAAGATCAGCTGCTGATATGGGTCTACCACTGCAAAAAGCTTCAGCAAGTTTATCATCCACCCTTGACACAGCTTCTATGAGTTCACGCCTTTTTTCTAACACTGAGGCTTCCATATCGGCAGGAACTTCCTCAACAACAACATTTTCTCTGCAATAAGAAACAATTGAGTAAGTTGAAGAATAATCATGACTTATGAGTTTAATGAAGCATGAACACTCCTCATATTAAGCATTTATGATTCCACTAAATTATGTCATTTTATCAAATTATTATCGGTATCGACGTGTCAGTGTTTGTGCTTCATAAACCACTGCAGAAGTTTCAGAAACAGACCCATTTGAACCATGAAAAGAGTATGCCTTTAATTGTACGAGATCAACAAGTCCCTTAAAATCATCTTCGAAGCCTATTGGAACTTGGATTGCAGCACTATGATGTCCAAGCTTAGATCTTTCCTGAAAAATAAAACAAAATGGTCTACAAATAAAAACAACAATTTGAATTTGAATATATAGTAACACTAAGTTCAATAATAATTAAATATTATACATTTCTAAATCTAAGGTAGACTCTGTGTATAAAATAGAGACAAAGTCACAGAAGATTTTTATCAAGGACAATATTATTATAAAATAAATCGCTTTGACAACATAGTACAAAACCTAGAATCGATGGTGATATTGAACTTTACCTGATTTAAAACTTGCCATGGATTTGCTCCCTTCTGGTCAATGTTGTTGATAAATATAAGTCTCGGAAGTTGGTATCTTATGATTTGCTTATCCACATCAATTGACTGACTTTCCACCCCACCAACACCAGAAAGAACTTGAATGGCACCGTCAAAGGCAGGCAAAGCACTCTCAACCACAGCATTGTAATCAACACTGTCAAGTATGTTAATCTACAAGGACATATTTTAAAGGAAAAACATTAACCGAATGAATACAATAATATTAGTTTACTATCATTCATCCATTCATTACAGAACTAAAACTTTAACAAGTGGTTAATGAATGAGCTCCTAAGATAAATCATTCGGGAAAAACCCGAGTTCTATTCTGAGGGAAATAATCCTTGATCAGACTATAGGTTATGTTTGGCAAAAATAGAGGATACCTGTTAAACTAGTTTATATCTTATGGCAGATAAGCTAGCCGGTTAAATTTGTAGTTATAAACTTGTTCCGGAACATCCAAAAAGTCTCACATTACTTGGGATTCAAAACTAAGGGCAGTTTATATAGAAGAGCCACACACATCAACCCAAGCTGTCTGGGCTACTTAAGGGTGGAACGGAACAAAAACATTAGCTCACAATTTGACATCATCAAACAGAGTCTTACCAACGTTAGCTCACAGTTATTACTATAAAGATAGATAAGAATGAATTCAAAATTAATACCACCTCCGTCCCAAAACGACAACAATGGTTGTTATGCATACCAATGCATAATTTGATACCAACGCATAATTTGAATCATTAATGGCTTCGAAATCACCAGTGTATAACATGGACCTTTCAGGCTGGGTAACCTTGTTAGGGTCAATCAGCCCGGATATCCAGACATTGCGAACTCGCTCCACTGACTTTGCCGAGAACCGGCGGAGGTGTAAAGTAGCGGTGGAGGATGACGAGAGGAGACGCGGTAAGGAGAAAATACCCATTGCAGTGAAGGAGGAGGATGAGGCGCTGAACCCTTATAATAATATGCCGAATGAATGAATGATTAATTTATAGGTTGGTTTTTGGTAGAATAATTTATCATGGTACTTACCCTAAAAACATAAAAATCTTGTATCTGTGATTGAAGTGAAGTGTAAGTGAAAAGAACCAAAAACATGTTAGGAAAACAACTTTGCAACTGGTCAACGTGTGTGTTTCCTTGTCTTTTCTATATTCCTTCCCTCGCTTACTCTTTTACCCTTCAACTTCATATCGAGTATCGATAAAGCTCTGATACTCTAAAATTGATCGAGTATCGTGATATCGATACGCGTTAAATGTTTTTTGATAAGTATTGGAGAAGTATTTATTGATTAAATTTTATTTTTAAATAAAAAGTTATCGACACTTCTGTGATACTTGTCTGATACGAATTTTGGTTCATTCTCGTTACATATTAGAGAAATATCCAATGTTTATCTTTTATTTATTCTTTGGAAAGAAATAAAATGATTCAAAATGGGCTAAAGATTTGTTTATGTGCATACAAATTTTTAACTCTTGTCAAGGAAAGAAGAATGATATAGGAAATGAGTGCAAGACTATAGGACATTAGTAAAAATGGACATGACTTGCTTTTTGGATAGTATTTAAGATAAATTCACTTGTTTTGATAATTTAAATATTTTTTTTATTATCAATTTTAGTTAGGTTTATATATATATATATATATATATATATATATATATATATATATATATATATATATATATATATATATATATTGGTACATAGACGAGATGGCAAAGCCACCAATAAACTCACACACATAAGTGGAGTGACCGGGGTTCGAACCCAAGTCATGGATGTCCGGCCTAGCAATTTTTGGCATTTTCTGTCAATTGATCTAGGACTTCTGGACGTTATGTTTATATATTTTACATTTATATATTTAATTTTTTATTAAAATATTTTAGCCGTATCATATGTTAAATTTTAAAAAAAATTCGTATCGCTGTATCCGTATCGTATCTTCATAGACGAGTACTAATACTCACTCCGTCCCATAATATTTGTCCTAGTTGATCATTTCACACATTTTAAGAAAAGTGTTTAAATGAAAGAGAAAAAATATAACTTTTACAAAAATATTCTCACTTTTTATTAGTAGTAGATATTGAAATATTAAAAAGTAGATTTTTTAATTACTTTATTATATTGTCTTCTTTAATCATTACTCTAAAAAATAATAAGGGTAAAATAGAAAGAAAAAAAAACAATGTTAAAATAATATATAACAATTATTTTGAGATAAACAATTTTAATAAGTCGACTATTTTAGGACTGAGGAAGTAATTTACAAGTGTGTACTTTCCATTATGATCCTAATTGTTAAAGAACTATAAGTTTTTTTTTCTTTATTTTTGGTCAGATAACTTAATGACCGACTAAATATTCACAGATATAAACATGGAGAAATATGGAATTTTGAGTTTAAATTCAAACCAATCATTGAACTACACTACACTATGACAAGTTATTTGTTGAATAGGGTGTATATAATAAGTGGGATTGAGTTGATTTTAATTTGGGAGTTCGATAAAATAATCATCTATTTTAGTATTGGATGAGTTGGGTCAACTACTCAACTCACTCATTTATGGATTGAGTTATAGGTATGTAGGTTGTGATCCAAATTGTTTTATTGCTTTTTTATATTAAATGATTATATCATGAATTATATTTTTTTTATAAAATAACCAAACATTTATATTTTCTTAAAAAAAATAGTATACCTATTTCCAGTAACTTTTTGGATTAATTAAGATCCTTTAAATTTCTTAAAAACAACGAAAATTTCATTTTAAGAGAGATAAATATAAAATGAGTTTAAGTTTATGTGTCAAAAAAAAAGGGTTAAGTTTATGTTTGTAAGAAAAAAAAAGTAGTGTGATTATTTATGAGTTATAAAGTGATTATATTTATAGAAAAAACTCATAATTTAGTGAAAATGAAACAAATTTTGAAATTGTGTAAATTTTAATTGGTTTTCAATAAAATTTGTTCATTCAAAAATAAAACAAAACTGTAAGCTAGAATATAATAGACTTTTTGAAGTAAAATATTTATCTTCAAAGTAAAAATTCTGCACCCCTGCTCCAAGTAACTTATCGTTACTAGTCATTATTTGAAGGAATCTATTTATGGAGAGAAACTCGTAAGTTTAAAATAACACACACAAAAAGCATTACATACTTTCAAGTTTCAACACATCATACAAAGCATAAAAATGTAGATCTAAACATGACAATTAAAAAGAGCAAAACAAAGAAATGTAACATGATTAACATTATTTAAATGAAACATATATTATATAAATGAAACATGATTTAAATATGCTTACAGGTTTTTGATCTTGTAATATTACTATCTTAAAATCGGGGCGATTTGGAAATGACATGATGATTTCAACAAAAAGTTAGATTGCAATATTACTAGTTTTAGTGTTGTTTGAGAGAAAGTTGAAAATAAGAAACAATTTTTTTTTTTTATAAACTTATTTATAACTTTTATAAGCCTATCTGTCACTTTAATTTTATGTATATATATTAAGAAAAATTCTTAAGTAAGATAGTACGTAATTTAAAGATATCGATATTGGAAGATTAGATAGAGTTGGGGATTGAACTAAAAATCTCACACACACATATGTGTGTGTGTGTGAGTTTAATTTAGAATAATATTTAATTTGTCAAGTTTTTTGGTTCATATGTCGGTTCTGACATTAATTGGTGCGTGCTTCCTCTTGAATACAATTGTGAAGATTGAATTGTGTGGTCATCTCTATTGTCAATGACCACTGAACCAACTAATACAGTATTTAATAATTTTGTCTCGGGCACATCCATTTTTTTTTATTAGTTTAGTATTTATTTTGAACATTTATGCATGATTATTACTCATTTGTTTACTTTAAAAAAGGTAAAATTATAATAATTAGGCTATTTGATAAAAACAAAAATAATTAATCAGTAATTTTATTTAGAAATATAATTTAGAAACAATAATATTATTTTTGGTAAGGAAGCTAAAAAAAAAGTAAATAAAACTATAAAAAAAACTATGCATGAGGAAAAAATGTCCCCATTGTATTATTCCGAAATCACGAAGGCCTTCTTGTTTTTTATCAATAATTTTATTTTTTAATGATGTGTAACATTTTGATCGGACGATGTACTAAAAAAATTAACTTGTTAGGTGAATATACATTCTATTTCTATTATTGTAAAAAAAATACATTCTATTTCTATAAAACAAAAGAAAGACTCTCTCATATAGAAAAAAAGAAGAAAAAAAAGTCTTTCACATATCTTCTATAGAAAAAAAGAAGAAAAAAAGATTTTTTTCTCATACAAATAGAATGTAGTAATGGATTATATTGCAAAGGCACAATTGGAGTGTGACATTGTAGTCGATTAATTTGTATTCATAAGTGTAAAACCCTTCTTTAAAAAAAAAAAGAGTGTAAACCCCATAGGCCATAGTCAAAGAATTAAAATTATATAAATAAACACAAAAAAATAAAATTAAGAATATAACTTTTCATTAAATAATGTGAATAGATTTATTATTCTATTTTTTTAGGACATCCAAAATATAAATCACTCCCTTCAAAAATTGATTCCTAAATTTCTCTCTGCTCAACATTTATGTCCCTCAGCTCTCACCTAACTTATTATTCTACTTTAGTTTTATTCATTTATGTCTATGTACGTTCAAATTAATATTTTTTATTTGGGATAGTATTTGTTCCACTTATAAACTAATAAATACCATAATATTGGTTTAAAAGCTCTAACTTAACTAACAAAAAATATCGAAATTGTTAGATCAAATATTCATAACTAGAATTTGAACTCTGATTCTTTCACTGTGTATGATCAATTTTTAATAATTCGTTATTTCATCTATACACAATGAAACACACCATAACATTTAGGAAAATGCTAACCAACATTCCATGTATAAGTTAAGAACCAAATATGATTAGGAACCTTTTATAAAATTATCTTTAAATTTGTATAGTCAACTTTTTAAAAATATACTCCCTATATCCTGAAATATAAGAAAAAAAACCATTTTTTTTGTTTCAAAATATAAAGAAAACAACATTTTTAAGAATATTTTTTTCCTTATTCTCATAAAATAAAATGTAAATTGCATTTAATTTTCATTCTTTCTCATTTTCTCAATAAACAATAACAAATAAAAAATGGTTTTACACCTTCCTATGTAATTTATTCAAAGAAAAACTCTACAAAACCATATTTTAAATTTTCATGATTATGTTTTTTTAATAAGTGGATTTATTTTTTGTCCTTTATATTTTGGAAGGGTGGGAGTATAAAATAAAGAAAATATTTTTAGGTCTTGTTAACATAAGGGCACATGTTAAGGAAACCAAAATTAAAAGTTTTACATTGAAAAACACAATCTTTTGACTTTGAAAAATCACATGCACGACTTTTAAAACAAATATTTCTATTTTTAATTTATTAACATATGTCTCAAGGACACATGTTAACATTTACCATATTTTTAATACAAAATTTATTTTTTATAGTTTTCTAACTAATGCACCAAAAACATTAATTACCATTACTCTAACTTTTATGGCTTCACCTATATGGAACTTCTTAATTTCTAATTAATTAATTGATTTTTCTTAGGTTATGTTTGGTATCACGGTGGATGTGTCAGAATTAGGGTGATTCATCGTGATTTTGCAGAAGCCACAACTTGTAGCTTTTGAAAATTACGGTGAATCACCGTAATTCTAGCACTTTCACCATGATACCAAACATACACTTAACAAAATATAGTTGTGAGCAAATCACCGGCCATTACTCTAAGGTGTATGCAGTGCAGGCTGTTCTGTTGGATCAGCAAGCAGGCATGCCTTGTAAGAATCTGATCACACATGAAGTTGGAAAAAGGTTGTATGATGAGTATCTTGAAAAAGCCTAGCAAATTTTCTCCAAAATGGAATCAGTTTGGTTGGGAAGTGAGAAAAGTCACATAAACTGATTTGCTTTATTTGTTTATTTGGGAGAAGAGTTTTATCAATTTGTGGTGGGACAGGGATACGGGTGTGTAAAAGATTGTGCAAATTTTTTTTAGTTGGATACTTAGATGGTTTGTTTTATCTTTAGTATTACGATAGATATGTCAGATCTATTGTAATTTTGCAGAAACTATACTCCTCGACCATCCATTTACAAACAGACATTTAAGCTTAAATGCTAAAAATTTAATCAATAAAAATCATATCCATCGAATTGTGATTAGACGGTTCAGGTGCATTACGGCATCGAAGCATTTCTGTCACATTGGAAAGTTCAATATCCATAATATTATTTCACATGCTTCAGCTTATTACTCTCTAGGGTATTTCAGAATCTTGCCAAATTCAAATTCAATAGTATCATCAATTATCATGATCATAACTTGAAATTGAGTCCCATTTCATATCTGCAGCTTAAGTATGAAAATCAGAGAATAGTGTTGTATCCCAAATATTCTGAACCTACACATCAATGTCACGTTTCTCCAATTTTCATTCCATCACCATCATTTGGAAAACAGTAGAGATTCTTTACTATATTTCTTCACAAAAATATTCTTGGATATAGATCATCAAGGGTCATCATGAAGATCTTTTCTATGATTCTGAATTGCATAGATGTATGAATGTAATTGCAAATTACTAATGTTGAACTATGTTGAGCAATTTAGTTAGACCTTAAAACTTGTAACAAATTTCTGATTCAATTTACTCAAATTAATTTTTGAAAAGTGTTATTAAGTGATATAATTATGAGACAAATGTAGTAGTAAGTGATATAATTTAAAGAATAATATACTATTAAGTGATTTTTTTATCTACACATGAGACATACTGTTGTAAATAGAGTAACACTAGCAGAGTCACGAACAAACAAATAAAAAATTAATTGAGTTAAGTCGTGGATTTGGTTCACTATCTTTGAGAGTTTAATTCAAGTAGATTTACATACACTTCTCAGGATTAAATCACATCTTCTGGTTGTATTATTCAAGAACTAGCAAAAATCTCATATATTGTTTAAGGCTTTGTTTAGTTGACAAAAAAAGTGAGAGGAAAGAAAATAAGGGAAAAGATTGTATAAGGAAAGAAAGAGAGTAGGACGTGAGAGAATTATTTTAGTTGTTTGGTATAAGAGAAAGTAAAAAAAGCGAGAAGAAAGAAAATATATAATTGATAATTCACATAAATATCTGCATACATATAGTGTATTGATATTTTATTTCTCAAACTTATATTTAAATATTAGAGATCAATTGTGTGTATGGCTAAATTAAAGAACGTGTACATGGCTACATGAATAATTAGAGATCAATTCTGTGAAACGAGTAAGAACAAAGTAATGATATAACAATTCAAAAAGAATATATTAAAAAGTGTTAGATTAAACAAAGAGCTATGAATGAATTTGTGAAAGTTATGGGGTTTATTGTCAATTCAAGTAATATATGAGGGTCACTACACATTTCCGTCTATATTTGAACACTGAACAGAAAGAATTTTGGTAATGAGTCTCATTGAAATCTTGCTTTCCTTTGCCTTTTTAGTCAGATCCAAACAAAAGAAAATCATTCATTCTATCATTTTTCTTTCCTCTCACAATCTTTCCTTCCACTTTCTTTTGAATTAAACATAGTGTAAAAGCACGTAGCAGAGTAAGGCAAAGAATGAGTGAGATAAATGTGTTATTAGTGAGTTTCAGCTAGCGTATGTAGGGTGAGATTCCATAATTCTAATGTCAAAACGTAATAAATCATGGGCGACAAGTTTTAATAAAGGGTAACGACTAACAACACTTGTTACATATGGGTGATACAAACTACGTGAACCGTGACACATAAATTGAACTATAAAAAATGGACCGGGTAAATGGGGTCAACCCATTAGCCCACAGACTTGAACATACTAAACTTTAAAAAAAGTTAGCTCAAATGCACTCGTGTTTTTTTGGTCTAAGACTATGAAGCCCTCCAGAGGATTTGATTGGGTTTGACTAGCCCATTGGGGTTCAGATCGGTCTATTATCTGAAAATTTATGTCATTTTTATAAAATAATATCAATAAATACATATAATATTATCATCTAATTGAAAATTTATTACAAAAAATATAGTTTAATGTGTAAATTCAATAAAAATAGTTATTATATTTACCTAAAACTTTAATAAAAAATAATTTATATTTTATTAATGCATATTTAGAGATGATGTAAATATTATTTACACTTGTATACAATTATGTTTCAATAAAATTAATAATTATGAAAAACTAATATATTAAAATCACTTAAAAAATTAAATAAACTGAAAAAAGTAATATACATTGGGCCGGGCTACCAATTAGTCTATCTAGCTCGTGCAAGGTCGGGCTAGTCTAGCCCACTTATAGGGCAAAATCCTATGGATCAGGTTGGACTTGGACGAGCCGATTCATTTAACAACTTTACACATGGGTGACAAGTGACAACACTTACAATATTGAATATGAATTATACAAACTATGTGAACGGTGGCACATGAGTGGCAACATATCTTGAATATGTTTAGTGATAGAAATTATATATAGATGTCACGTAAGTTTAACTTAGTTAGTAGGATATTTGTATGTAATGTATAAGGATTGAGGTTCAAACTCTGATACGTCTATTTATTCTTTTTAGAGGTGAAAGTCAAACCACTAAACTATTAACAAAAATAAATAAATTATGTGAACTGTGACATAAATAAATATTGTTGAACTTTTGAAATATTAATTAATATTTTTCCAACACCTACCAGAAAATATTGTCTAGTCTCACGACGACTTACACACCCATAAAAAAAGATAGAAGAAAGAATTCAACAAAATAATTCAATTAAGCATATTTTGTAAGTAATTTTTTTATAATAAATAAGTATATTTTGTGTATATACCCAAATAATTTTATTTAGAGTTACGAGAATCTAAATAGTATTTCTTAATATCTGCTTAAAAAATCCATCATCATATGGATGTTTAAGTTGTGTAACTTTATTTAAAAAATATTTTTTTCTTCCACAAAACTTCAACTATAAAAAGTTCATGCAGTGTACTACTTTGTCAATCCATTTCCATAATTTCATATTTCTGTCTGAATCATGTCATTTAATTGCCCAAAAGAGTTCTTCAAGATAGTGCAAGATCATGAACTAGGCGGAGAGCTTGTAAGCATGCATGTTACAAAAATATATTGCAATTGCATGTTGTATAAGTTATAATTATATACTTGGTATTTTTTCATAAATTGTTCATTGAGTTTCTCTTTCCATTGCATTAACTGAGTTATAATTATATACTTGGTCATTTTCATATCAATGTATTCTAAAAATCATAATTCAATTCTATGCTTATTTAAATTTGATTATTATCTATTGTAGAGGGTTCCAAAGAGATTTGTGGAGAGACATTGGCAAAAAATATTAAACCCAGTAGTCCTTAAATTCCCAAATGGTGTTCAACAAGAAATATTTTGGGCGAAGCGCGACGGCGATATTTGGCTTCAAAAGAATTGGGAAAAAATTGCAAATTTTCTTAAATTTGGATATGTTGTAGTTTTTGAATACAAAGGAGGATCATGTTTTAAGGTTAAGATATTTGGTGTCAATACATTGGAAATTGACTATTCCAATATGAAAGTCATAGATGAAACTTATAAAGCTAAAGAAGTTGTTGAATTGAGTGATGATAGTGATAAGAGTTTAGATGTTGAAAATAATGATAATGATGTTGGTACATCTCAAAGGAGAAAAAGTGGCAAGAGAAAAAAGAATTTGGATTTTGATGCTACCCAACAAAAATTCTCAGGTGATGAGTTCATCAAATTATTTTCTCTTAATTAATAAGTATTTCATTATTTATATCTTAGTATAAGTATTTTTTAATTTGATTTGTAGGTAGTAAAAGAGGGGGCGTGCTTAACAAGGCTAAGAAATGTTCAACAAATGAGAGAACAAACAACGAGAATCCAAGTTTTGAAATTAAATTGTCACGATCTTATGCCCTTCCCCATGGCCGTGTTTTGGTTAGTTGACACTAGAAAATGTCTTGCTAATTTTGATTTTTATTAATATCTTTTATCTATAGTCATGAATCTAAATTATGTGACTATGTGATTATATTTTAAATGAATCAAACTATATTAAAAAGTAAATGGTCTAATTTTGATAACAGAGATTACCAAGTGATTTTTCTAGAGAATACTTGAACAAGTTTGATGAGTATGCACACATTAGATTTGGTGAGGACAAGGCTATGAAAGTGATGGTGAAGTTTGAAGATTATTCCAATGCTAATAGAACATCCATTATCACCACTAATTGGAACTTATTTGTGCAAAAATATGAATTACAAGAAGGTGATAGATGTAAATTTGAGATGACTCAATGCCAACCACTTTCATTCACCGTTACTATTATTACTCGAGCTAAAGGTTTTCCTTTCTTGCTCTTTTATTTATTTATTATTTTTAATATTATTATTGAAAAAATATATTTAGTGATTTTGTCTAATATTATCTTTGAATGTTATGAAGGAACGATCTCTTCTAGTAATGATAGAATTGGTAAGAGAAGAGGCATTAAAGGAACTTCTAGGAGCTACCATGTTCCCTCGAGTATGTACTTTAAAGTTTTTAGAAATTTAATTTTAAATAGGATTTTGAATTAAAAAATAATTGACAATAATAATTAAAATAAATTACTACGTAGTTCAATAATCTAAATATTACAAAATATTAAAAGTTTTAGTGATACTAATAATTTTTTTATTTGTTCTATATGTTGAGTTATTTTAACTATTTAGTGAAAAGATAATTTAGCAAAAAAAATTCTTAATATTTAATGTTGACAGCACCAATATTACAAAATATATATTTTTGTTGTGTTTCAATACAGATTCAGAAGGCCATGATGTGATGAAACCAAACACAACATTAGAGATTTGTGTGAACTCAAGCTACCCAGTAAGATTAATTACTGAAAATATGATTACTATTTACTAACATTAGAACTTCATATAATTATAATTTTTTTTTTTTGCAGTATATTAAAAATGAGTTTTTTTTGAGACACAAGGAATTTAATGGAAAATTCGTGAAGTTGAAAATGGGGACAAAATATTGGTATGTCACAGTGAGATATTATGAGAGAGAAACATGTAGGTTCTATCGAGGTTGGCGAAAATTTAAGGAAGATTGCAAATTGGAGAATGGAGATAAATGTTTACTTGAGATGGTTGATGAAAAGAAGCTTGTGTTTGAAGTTTCAATTGAAAAGAAGCTTGTGTTTGATGTTTAGTTAGTATAAGTATAATATTTATGTGTTATGTTATGTTATTTTGAACTCTAAGTTTGGTATGATATGTGTTGGTCTATGGATTAATATATAAATATATGATTATTATTATTATATGTAATGCTTTTGAATTTGTCAACAAAAAAAATGTAATGCTTTTGAATTATTTTAGACTTCTAGCTATATTCTTTTACAAGTAGATTCCCTTTAAAAGTTAAAACAACGAGTAATTTGCAAAACACCAAAAAACAAGAATGCATGCTTCATGTATTGAAGTTAATAATTTTAGTCTTTTTTTTCTTACAATATTTTTTGAAGCATGATTTATTATTAGATATTGAGACAAATTTACAAGTAGCTAGGTTTTCAAATAATGAGTAATTTTAAAACACCAAAATACTTAAGAAAGTTCTTTGAATTCATATTATTATTATTATTATTATTATTATTAATTTAATTTGTAATAAAAAAAATTAAATCTAATATAATGTGGCAGCCACATAAGAATGCGTCAATATATGCATCATGAGACTAACAAACACCCCATCTTTTGAACATCTTCTAGGATCCTCTGTAATTCTTTCACCCCACATGTTCCCTTCCACTATAAAGGATTTAAGAGAATCCTACTTGATATTACAAAAGGACAATAGATTCCTACACTTGACTGATCTATCATCAGAAAAGATCAGAAAAAGAATAAGAATCCTACTTTATTGATGCAAGCATTGAATATTGATGATAATTTCTCATGTGAGTTTAATTTAATTGTAGGGAAATCACATAAAGTGCATATATAAATGAGACATTTTATTAGGATGAGACCATAAAGTGCATAAATGAGACATTTCTCATGTAATATATTATATAAATGGAAGTTTATATTTATAAAAAAAAAATGGAAGTTTATATTTGAAATTGTCCATTTATCAAAAATAATTAGGATGAGAAATTCTGATCATTTTACTGCAACTCAAGAAGAAAACAAACTAAGATATCATTTTACTTCTTTTTGTCATCTAACATAGAAATGTAAACTATAATTTCTATCAAAAATATAAATACAAACCATAAATTTGAACCTCATATCCTTTTAAATATAAATGAGACATTTTATTTTCGGAGAGCTTAGATAAATTGGTATAGACACATTGCATGATAATGCATACATCGAATTCAAATTTTGATACATCCATTTATCTATCTTAAAAATGTGGAATATATATCTCCATAATAATATTAAAGATAAGGGTCAATCCCCGTAAATATAATTTAGTTCGTAGAAATATTATGCGTTTGAATCTTCTACAGCCACTGAATGATGTTGTTCAATCTCAGTATTTGATTTTTATTAAAGAGTAACGGTCAATATAATAGTATAATCAATAAACGGTTGAGATTAGTGCAGGACAAAAAACAAGAGATGATATGGATACGCCTGCTTATCCGTGGAATTAATCATAGTTTTTTTTTTTTTTGACAGGAATTAATCATAGTTAACAATTTGTACTTTTCAGACATTTGTTAAGAAAATAAAAAATAGAAATTTTATATTAAAATGAACAACTTTTTACACTTTCAAAAGATTGAATACTCAATTTTATTATATTTTTACTTATTATATATTTTTTTGATGGATTATTATATTTTTCTTAACAAATGTACCACATACACTTGTTACATTTTTTTTGTACGTATACATTGTTAAAAATAATAACCATTAGTTGACCATCAATTTCTTACACATAGAACCGTTACAACTTGCAAGCACATATATAATTGACCATCAATTTCTCCTTGTAATTGTGTATTAAATATCACTCTTCTCTTCCACTCAAAACACTCACTCTACAACTTAGAACTATGTCTTCTCAACAACTTAATCATATGAGCAATGGTGTCCACTTTTTCAAGATTATTCATCAAACTTCCCTTCAACAAGGAAAACTTGTAACAATCTTTCTTCTTTCTTTTCTTCATTTTTCTAGCTATGATCACTTTCATGTACTATAAATATTTTTTATCTTAAATAAAATTGTTGTATTAATATTCATTTTTTGTGTGACAGAAATTGCCCAAAAGTTTGGTTAGGAAGCATTGGAAAGGAATTAAAAAACCAGTTACACTAAGGCTTCCAAATTTGATTGAAAAGAAAGTGTTTTGGAAGAAAACTAGTAATCATGATGTTTGGTTTAGCAAGGGTTGGAAAGAATTTGCAAACTATTTGTCTTTGCGTGATTCACAATTTTTGGTGTTTCAATATCAAGGAAATTCACTCTTTAATGTGATCGGATTAAGAACTAGCGGCTTAGAAATAAAATATCCTTTAAGCGAAATTAGTGAAGAATCTGAAGAGGTTGAAGAGAGCGAGAGCGATGCTAGTTCTTCGAAAATCATTGAGGATCCTTCATCATCGCGGGGTAAAAGAACAAAATTTCCATCACCATCTTTTAAAGTTCATAAGAAGATTAAAATGAACCCAAAAGAATCCAAGCATGAGAAGAGAGTCAATGGTTGGTTTTGTTTTATCATCTTTGTTATGTTTCTTTTTAATTCAATTTTAATTTTTTTCTCTAATTTTTTAGGTGTTGCTAATTATTAATATCTTTTTGGTGAGTTTTTTAAATTCTTAGCAGGAAGTAGATGTGATGATGATCTTAAGAAGAGAAGCAATGATTTGCATGAAAAAGTGATGAAATTTTTTGACTCTGATAAGGACTTCTTCGCAGTTGTTCTCCAAAAGTCATACATTGAGAGAGATATCTTGGTAACAAATTATATCTTTCTTTATTATTTTCATAAGTGTAATATTAATTTATTAATGTATAGATAATGAATGTTATCAAAAATTTAGTAATATACTCGTAGATTAATCGGTATGCATCGATGATTAGAATATTTACACAATTCAATCGATTTATATCATATTTTGTGTTAGAACCGTTAGAGTTAGTTAGGGTGTGAAGCTGAATCTCGGTAATATTGGTCGGCTGGAGGACTTCTTGGTGATTTTTCCGTTGTTGTGGTTCCATCGAGTTTTGTTTTTCTCTACTTTTTTAGTTTTTTTACCTTCCTTTAGGTGTTGGAGTTTTCATTGTGTGCAAGATTGGTACCTCTTTAAAGTTTTGGAATTTTTTTGTATCTTTTTCGTGTGTGTGTGTGTATATATAATAATATATTTGCCATTAAAAAAATTACTACTATACCATAATCCCAGTTTGTTATATTATTACTTAGAACATTTATACAAATATTTATGTGATAGATTTTAATCGGATGCATGTGTAAAATAAAAATTACAGATCATACCAATTGAGTTTGCTAGGACACATCTCCATAGGATGGGAGGAAGCAATGTGACCCTTTTTGTTGGCAAAGGCAAAACATGGAATGTTGATTTGAAGTTCACTTCAAATAACCAATATACACTAAGTAGTGGTTGGAGTACATTTCGTGCTCACTATAATTTGAAATTTGGTGATGTTTGTGTTTTTATGCTAATCAAATGCAAAGGAACAATTTCATTCGAAGTTGTTATTTTCTCTCTGGAAAAGGATATGAAGACTCCATATTTTCAAGGTAATTTATGTAGTTAATTACTTGCCCTTGTTTTTTAATGAATATATATGTAGTGAAGGAATATTTTGATTACTAATAATATTCATGAATTATTTACTGGTGCAGATTAAACAATTATCAATAAACTACATGCAAGTTCATTTCTGAAAATGGGAAAATTGTGACTAGAAGAAAGCTTGTATTTGAGATTACAAAATCAAGGAAGCTGCTCCAAAATTAGAGTTATGTGTTGGTCTAAATTAGTTTTATGTTATATTTCTCATTCCAAACAATGTGGATTGAATTATTATGATGATTATTAGGTTTTAAACAATTAGAGAAATTGTGTACTACATTTTATTCACTTATTGAACTAGTTAAGTATATGATGATCTTAATGATGAAATTCAAAAATTTATAAGGTATGACATGATTGAAGGATATCTATTAAAGATATGTTGCTATGTTTTTGTTTTTGTTTTTGTTTTGCTTTAGTTTGTTGTATGCATTAATAGTTTCATTTTTCAGTCATGTCTTGTGATTGAAGCTATACTTGATCATGTTATGCTTTAGGACCATATTTGAGACGCTAAAGAATGTATCTAGTAAATAAGTAAAATTCAACAGGAAGATAAACTGTCTTTATGTTTGAATATTTTCATGTATAAATGAGTTGGACAAAAAATTTAAGAGTAAAATCAATTTTAGAGTTAGAAGTTACAATTTTTAGTTTCATTGAAAACCAATTTTAGAGACTACATTAATTCCAATTTAAAGAAATCATAGGTCTAAATTCACTCATGGTATTTGTATGTTAGTTCTATGGTGATAAAATTGATTTTGAGTGAATTGATTTTGATTCAAATTGAGTTAAAAGTAAAATGACTTATGTCTTGATACATTCATGTATAAATGAGTTGAATAAAAATTTTAAGAATAAAAATCAATTTTGGCCCATCTAGTTTCAAGTAAAATCAATGTTAAAGACTAAATCAATTCTATTTTAGAGAAGTAAAAGATGTCAAAATCCATTCTACAACTCTAGAATTAATTTTGGTCCATCTAACTAGAAGTGAAACCAAACATACACCAATTACATATAGTTTATGTTTGATTCTGAGTTTAAAGTTCCATAATTACTTTTGATATGTTTAGTTGTTCTCAAATAAAATAAAATTTGCAATGAAAATTTATTCTAACTTCATCTTAAATTTTGTAGTTTTTAAGTGTAAGTGATTTTTATTCTAAAATTATTGATAAATTCACTTTTTCATAAATATATTCATCAACTTCACTTAGCATGGTGAAGCACTGTATAATTGAATTTGGGTAATTTAGTCTCTTTATATTGTACTTTTTGAATTGTAATGAAAAACTTTAATTTTGACATCAAATAATTTCAGCATCTTCCATACACAATTGCGTGACGTCAATCATCATTATACCAATTAATGTTTGATTTCAACAAATAAAGTATAAAAAATGGAACAAATACAAACTTACGGATTTAGTTTTGGACCATTTGTCCTGTTTTTTCAATGTCATTCAATATTCATATTCATTGAATCATTGTTGACATAACACTAACAGAACCCTTCCATAGAAAGATGTGGTGTAATTAATCAGTTTTATTTACTTTTCTTCAATTTATTTCTTTCTTAATTTGTTCATATGTTGCTGTCTCTACACAAAATAAAGGACAAAGAAATTTTCCTTTTTAAAGTAAAAATTAATTATGAATATATTGGTGAGGGATTCTATCAGTAGTAGTACTTTTTTAGGATTGTGATATAATATAATATAATATAATATAATATAATATATAATAATATCCATATATTCACTATACTCCATCTAAGCTATAATTCAAAACCATGAACTTCAAAATGGAGATCTTGTATGTACTTTTTTTTCTCTCTATATTTGTTTCTTATATATATCTATATGTTCAAAATTAACAAATTTTCCACTAACATTTATACTTTATATTTTTTTGTTGCAGAGGGTTCCAAAGAAACTTGTGCGAAAGTTTTGGAAAGCAATACAGATCCAGTAGTTATTAAACTCCCAAATAGTAATCAGCAAGAAGTATTTTGGAATGAGGTAATGGCAATATCTGGTTTCGAAAGAATTGAAAAAACTTAGTAAAGTTTATTAAAAATGGTTATATTTTAGTTTTCAAATAGTTAATTATTTTCTTAAAACATTTATACAAATATCTAGCTATGTGAAAACTAAAACTAAACCATATTTAATAAACTTTGCTAATTTTTCCCAATTCTTTTGAAACCAGATATCTCCATTACACTCAATTCAAAATACTTTTGAGAGTCTAATAGCTACTGGATTTTGTATATCTTTATAAAACTCAAGAAGCTGCTCCAAAAATAAAGTTATGTGTTGTTCTTATTATTTTATTTTTTATTTTTTATTCCAAACTATGTGGCTAAAATTATTATGATAGATGATAAGGTTTTAACTTTTAAGCAAATAGAAAAATTGTTTACATTTTATTCACTTACCGAACTAAGTATGATGATCTTAAGGAATAAGGATGCAATTCAAAAATTTATAAGGTATGACATGATTGAAGGATATCTATTAAAGATATGTTGCTATGTTTTTGTTTTGCTGCTTTAGGTTGTTGTATGCGTTCGGTTTTCATAGTTTCATTTTTTATTAGTAACTAGTTTGAGATCTGTGTACGCACGGGAAATTTTTTGCTTAGAATTTGTTTTTGCAGTTTTTAAATATGTGAAATTATGCAAATAAATAAGATTTATAAAAATACTTAAAAAAAAATTACAATAAATTTATTTAATAAATTATATAAATAATTCCGGCCCTCATTAATATTACAAATAAAAAATAGTTTTTAATTTATTTTAAAATGTTTTTAAAAATTGTAACACTATGATTCAATAGCTATTTTAATATAAGCTATTTACACAAAATTTTCATTTGAAACTTATATAAGCTATTTAAATCATTGCATTATAAAAATTATTTTTAGAATTTATATGATATCAAAATATCCTGATAAATATGAGTTACAATATAAAAATGTCAAAAATTATTGTTCAATAAAGTTTCTTAAAAAAAAACCTATATTTTTTTTATAGAAGAGATAGTAAACATAAATATTAGTATTTCAATATAGCCTTTAAAAAAATTTAAATTGAATAGTAAAATTTTGAATTTGTTTGAAAATAATTCTAGTAGACCATAATATATTATAATATATTTTTATAATTCCTCTAAAACATGAAATCAATAATGACACTGAAAAACTATTATTATAGGCCAATAAAGCATAATATTAGTTGGTAAGGGTTCGGTCTCTTTAAATATGTGGTTTGAAGTTTGATTTCTAGTTCATGCATATGGAGAAAATTCAATTTTAGATGGGAGAACTCACCTTGTGTGTCTCACAAGTTTCTTGTCAAAGGTTTTACATCGTCAGCGGTGATGGAAATTAAACATTGTACTAATATCATAGTAACCAATAAAAAAGGGCATAATATCAACCGTCCCATCCCTTTGAGCTTAACTGCGAGTTAAAAATGCTATAGTGTAAATAATCAAACATTTTTTCACATTATCTTTTATCACAATATTAGTATTTATACACCAACAACATAGAAGTGTTTTACACGCGAGTTCAATCAAACAACATCATACTCATAGTGTCGCTTTTGTAGGTTAATTAATTTCTACAATATATACACACATATTTACATGACTTGATTTGATTGCAAATTGTTTTGGTAGAATTTGATTTCACAATATAGTTTCATTTAAGCATATAATATTTTTTTAATACATTTTTGTCCTGAAATTTTTTTTGCCCACATAATAAACTATCGTTTTGGTTTATAGTAAAGTCAATATATATATATATATATATATATATATATATATTGTCATAAATTTTTGCACATTTTTATAACAATTTAAAAAATCACTCTACATAGTAAAAAAAAAATTCACACCATCGAAAATAGGAAAATGTTATGTATAGCTGAAAAAAAAATTCACCAAATCTTCACGACCAGCGTAAATGTGTAATTGTCTCCATAAATCACTACCTACATGTGTTTCCTTGTGGGCCAATTTATTTTTGATTTTATAAAACTAATTTTTATATTGTACTACATTCGTTCCTATTTATAAAAGAAAAATGAGCTTTTTAAATTCTTAAAAAATTTAATGCATCTAGTCATTAAATAGACAAAATACATTGGTCTTATAAATAGGAATGAAGGTAGTATTATTTTATTGGTACATTTTGTTTAAAATATAATTATTAAAGAATTTTTATATTTTGTACTTATAAAAAAATGAATTTTTTTATATAAACTTCAAATGAAGCTATTTTAAATAGATTTTTATAAAAATCATTTACAAAAAAGGAAAATATGATTTATTTTAAATTAAAATCTCTAACATGAATAAGATTTTATATGTCCATAATATCTTCTCATTCAATTATATCACATTGATGGTCGGGCAAAATTTTTTTTGCATCTGATTGAATAAAAAATAAAAAATTGTTCACATATGTACACTAATAAAAATTCCTCTGGTTATTTGTACCAAAAACAAAACTATTCTATTTATTATAGGTGTAAATCACAAGGACTATTATAAAATTTCACAAAATTTTTCTATTCTTCTTCTTTCTAGGTGCCGGGTCTCGAAAATACATTTCATAAAATACATATATTGAAACCTCAAAAGAAGAAGAAGAAAAAATAAAGAACAGCCTAGAGTAACATTAGTGTGTTCACCCTAAAAATTGATTAAGAACAAATCATAGAATATGTGTTACAAATTACACATTAAAAAAAAGGATAAATATAGAATTAAAAAATAACTAACATTAACAACTATTAAAACCATTTTCATAGAGAATGCTAGTTTCTATTTAGATATATCACTTTACTAACCAAAGCCTTTTTCAACACGGACTTGGATATTCAGAGTTTCTCTACATGAACAAATTGTAAGGATGTAATCATATTTAAGAGACATATGAAAAATGAAGTATATTCTTGTCAAAAAAAAATGGAGTATATTAAATGGAACAATGTCAAACTTGTTCACGCTCCCCGATGATAAAAGCCTAGTATTAAGATCATGATAACTTACACAAAACTAATTGACAAAAAAAATTAGTTAGTAAAAAAAAACCAATAAAACCGTAATAAATGATAGAAAAAAAGGTGAAATTCAATAAAAAAAACCTAACAGATTCTATTTTATTATCAATCAAAACTTCGTAAATTAAATTGGGGTCTGTGTGCAATCATCCATGCTGTATAAACTGCATAAAAAAAATCACAAATTCATACGAAATCCAATTTGTAGCGTCTTCGTTGTATCACTTGCAAAAATTCGGCCAAGTGTATCTGGAGCTGCCAAAATCAATCTTTCAACAAATATATCTGAATATTTTGTTGGAATTAAACCTGTTTTTCTAAGATTCATCGACAAAATCTAAATACCTTGAGAAATAAAGAGTAGATGATACATTCATTCAATTTCTTTATTCACAGTAGTGTTATAGAAAGGCAATACTAAAGATCGATTTGCATGTTTCTTTTGACATGTGATAGAGCAAATATAATAAGAAAACTAATACAAATATATGTAAAATTACATAGACTATGCCAAATGAAAATAAGTTTTGGAAAGCAATACAAATCCAGTAGTTATTAAACTCCCAAATAGTAATCAGCAAGAAGTATTTTGGAACGAGGGTAATGGCGATATTTGGTTTCGAAAGAATTGAAAAAACTTAGTAAAGTTTATTAAAAATGGTTATATTTTAGTTTTCAAATAGTTAATTATTTTCTTAAAACATTTATACAAATATCTAGCTATGTGAAAACTAAAACTAAACCATATTTAATAAACTTTGCTAATTTTTCCCAATTCTGTTGAAACCAGATATCTCCATTACACTCAATTTAAAATACTTTTGAGTGTCTAATAGCTACTGGATTTTGTATTTCTTTATAAAACTCAAAAAGCTGCTCCAAAAATAAAGTTATGTGTTGGTCTCATTATTTTATTTTTTATTTTTCATTCCAAACTATGTGGCTAAAATTATTATGATGATAAGGTTTTAACTTTTAAGCAAATAGAGAAATTGTTTACATTTTATTCACTTACCGAATTAAGTATGATGATCTTAATGATGCAATTCAAAAATTTATAAGGTATGACATGATTGAAGGATATCTATTAAAGATATGTTGCTATATGTTTTTGTTTTGCTGCTTTAGGTTGGTGTATGCGTTAGGTTTTCATAGTTTCATTTTTTATTAATAATAATGTCTTGTGATTGGATCTATACTTAGTATATATTTGATATTACGATAAATATGTCAGAATTCCGACAAATCACTATAAGTTTACAAAATTTACAAGTTATAACTTCGGAAAAATCACAGTGAATCGTCGTGATTTTGTGATATCCACTGTAATCTATTCTACTATAAGAATTTTAATTACCATAATATTTCCTTAATTGCCCTCAAGTCTACTAATTGAAAGTCTAATTTTATGTACTTTATTGTCATCTTAGCATTTCATAGTAATGATTAGATCTAATGGTAATAATTACTATGCTACTATTTGTTGGGTTAATTAGCACATTTACCGATGTGAGTTAGTCTTTTTCTTTACTTACAATAATTAGCTTTGTTAATTAGTAAAAAGGTAAGTTGTTAGTGAAAAGGTTTTTCTCCCTATATTTTCCATGTACACAAAAAAAAAAACGGTTTTCCTCCCTAATTGAATTTTCTTTTTTACTTTTATATTATTTTTTACTTATATATATTATATATATTTGATTTTGTTTGACAAATTTTGTTTACTTTTTTTTTTCGGGTACATTGTTTACTTTTAATTCTATCCATTCTTTTATCTTTGTGTTTTGATCAAGATGCTATATATGTCCTTTATATATACACACACATTGTATTATAAGAACATAAGAAAATTATTATTATATTAGAACATCAAAATTTGTTTCAACACATATATAAGTAATAAATCCACATCAAGTGTATTGTGAATATTCAATGAGTTTTAACATATAAATATTTTTTTTAAGTTCGTAATTTATTGAATTGTTGCTCTTCAAATTATTCTACGTATAAAAACACTGAAGTGACTTAGTGAGGTGGTAATAACACTGCAATATAAGTTAAGAATTACTATTTTCTTAGCAAAAAATAATAATTACTATTGTAGTATTTTTGTAACGAAGTTTGGAAAGGTAATGGTCCAATAAATTAGAAATTTAAAGGATATATTGGTTACCTGAAAAACTTAATTAAATGATCTATTTGTTACAAATGTAAAAGCTAAAGGACCACCGGATATATTTGACCAAAATATTCACGAGTTTTCCCATTTTTATTATATCGACATCATCATACCAGGACATTAAAATTTGTTTCTTCAAATATAAGTATAGAAAATACGCAACGAGTGCGGTGGAAATATTTTACAGATCTTTACATATAAAATTATGAATATTTTATGGAAATACCACATTAATGTTGCTATTTTAAAAATACTCACTAATTTTCAAAGTTAATTTTATCACATCAGACCATGAGAAATTGTTTGTGCCAGATACGAGTATATAAATTCGTAATGGGCAAATATTTAACGAATTTTACAAATAAAATATATATAAAAATATTTTATAGAAACACCATCATATTTTAAAAATATTAATGAGTTTTCAAGAAAAAAAATCTTTTCACACCTAAAAATTTATGGGTTCCCTCATTAAAAAAATATAGTGAATATTAATGTTAGTTGCTAAAAATAAAAACATAATGTTGTTGTCCTTTCAAAAATTTTGTTTTTTGTCCTTGATGACATAGTTTTTACATATATATTTGACACCTTTTAACATAGTATAAAATTACATGAGATAATTTTTTATAATTTTATATTATCGGAGTATTAAAATTGATTTAATCAGAAATAAATAAATTTTCAACGAGTGTAGTGTAAATATTTAACAAATTTTTGCACATAGGATAAAAAAATAGTTTGAAAATTCCTTACGAGTCTTAACAAATTTATTATACGAAGTTTATCATATCGTGACATAAATATATGTTTCTGCATATATTTTTTAACGGGAAAAATATGTTTATTTGCATATATAAGTATAGAAAATATGCAATATTTGCAGTGCAAACAATTATTAGATTTCGCATATCAAATAAAGAATAATCCAAAGAAATGCCAAATTAATGTTGATATTTAAAAAATACTCCATAGTTTTTCAAAATATTATCATATTGAGACTTAAAGATTACTTTTCATAAATATAAGTACATATATCCACATTGAGTGCAACACAAATATTTAATATGTTTTCATGTAATAAATATATTTTCTAATACATAAAATATGAGTTCGTAGATAAACACATAAAATATGCAACGGGAGCGGTTCTTACATGTAATGAATTTTTGAATATATAAAAATATTACATTAATGTAGTCTTTTTGAAAATATTCTTAAGTTTTTAAATTTTATCTTATTGACTTTATATATCAATTACAAATCAACAGTACATAAATTTTTTTGAAACTATCTTCAGAAATTTTTTATTGTATGGTTTGAAGTTTTTAAACAATTTAATACATGTATTTGCGTGTCATTTTATATAAATTTTTTAATTTTGTTTACTTCAAACTAATTTCCTTAATTTTCTCTTTCAAATTAATAATTAACGCCATATTACTCGACCCGTGCCAACGCACGGGTCTTTTACTAGTACCAAACATAAATTTAATCATCTTATAACTTTAGGAGCATATTTAAGCAGCTAAAGAATGTTTCTAGTAAATAATAAAAAAAAATTGTAGAGAAAGTGAAAAGTGACATATTCAAAAGTGACTAGATATGACATTTTTTTTTGACGTATAGATATGACATAAATAACTTTTATATGTAGTGCAAATCTCAACTCTTAAACTAACTTTAATTATATATCTTCCAAATTCTAATAATGCATCTCATCAATTTTTGTGAATTTTTTAAAAATAAAAAATATCATAATATTTAATTTTATAGTTTGTAATATCATTGTTATATTTTCTAAATAAAAAAAGAAAATATAAAAGTTAACCATTGGTCTAGCCCACTAGTATCTTGAACCCATCTTATAATTAATTAATAAATTTATGTTATTTACTGCAAAATATTACCTAAAAGGCAACAAAACAACAAAAAGGAGAACAACTACACTGCACTGTTGTAGTGTTGCGTCTCCCTCTCCCAAAATAAGGTTTATCTTCAACATTCATACACTCCAAGTTAAAGTTCATGTCACACCATTCTTCTTCCATCTCTGCAAAACCATAATTTCAGCCAAAACAAGAAATTATCCATTGAACATAAAATTTCATTCATTACTCTGTTTCCCTTTTGTTTGTTTGTTTGTTTTTATTTATTTATTTAGTATTATTTGTCACTCTTGTTGGCTATCAATTGTTTTGTTAATTTAGGCTAAACTCATTTATGTTACCCCTTTTTAATTTACTTTCAAGTTTCAACAAAAAAAAAATCAAGTATTAAAAACAAAAAACAAGTATTTCTTCTTATGGAATTAATTTGAATATCCCAATCACCTGAAAAAATATTAATAGTTAATCGATTGAAAACAAAAATTGGCTACACACCCGATATTCCTCGAACGTGGAACATGAGATTCCCATCTTGATAATGTTCAAAACATTTGTTTTGTGATTAAATTCTTCATAAAACAAAAAAATAATAAAACAATTTTCCTTGTGAGAAAAAAAGAAAAAATTGGGTAGAGCAGACACTTCCTCGAATATATGGTAACGAGGTAGAAATTTCTCTTTCAGTAAGATATTCGTCCTCTATCTAGAATCAATTTAAACTTACCAAGCTTTATTCTTTTCATGTCCATGTGCATATAATTTTTTCTCAAACGGATACTTTCACTCAAGTGTGAGTCCGTCCTTTTCTATCAAACAAACTTTTCAGCCCAAGTGTCAGTCCGTTCTTTTCAACACAAACATTTTCTACAAAGAACTATATAATTTTGATTTTTCCATCACACAGGAAGATACATAAGAGCACTATACAACTCTTGTCAATTACACTAATAAAAAAACTCATTTTGAGTCTTGAAATCATTTTTCTTTCTTTGCATACATTTTTCATTACAGTAAAGAAACAAACATAAAACTAACATCTAAGCAAGTGCTAAACTATCTAATGGTTCTCATTTGATACAACGAATGTGAGGGGTGCTAATACATTCCCTTCACATAATCGACCCCCGAACTCAAAATTTGATCGTGATGACCTTGTTCTCGTTCTCAAAAGGGTTTATCAATGTTTCCCTTTTCAAAAACAAAACTTTGGTGGCGACTTTATTATTTAACAAGCGTTTTTCGCCAGCAAATTTTTCCCGCCGCTTCATACCCATACTCATGCATAAGTCAGTTGAACAAACAATTTAAGTGTGAAAATCAATTTTAAAATCAGAAACTATAATTTTTAGCTTCTAAGTAAAATCAATTTTAGATACTAAATCAACTCCACTTTAAAGAAATTAAAGATCTAAACTCAATCATGTTATACTTAAGAGTCGGTGAGCATAGTTCAATTAGTAAAAATATTATATATTATATGTAAGAATTGAAGTTCGAACACTAATACACCAACTTTTTCATCTTATAAAGTGAAATTCTTTTTTTTTTGGTGAATTTATAAAGTGAAATTCTAACTATTAGACAAAAAATGAAAATGCTGAAGAATGTTTCTAGTAATTAATTAAAATGTATGTTATTTCTACCGTGACAAAAAAATTGGTTTTGAGTGAAATCAGATTAATGCCACACTTAAGGTTGTTTACTTGAAAATGTGACAACAAATAGAGTATAAAGTTGTGGAACAAATTCTTAAGTTGTTGAATACTTAAGAATGTTTCTAATAAAAAATTGGAACAAATTCAAACTCACTATCAAAGACCATATGTCCTGTTTTTGTTTCAAGGTCATTCAATATTCATGTTCACAGAACATAGCACTTCCAAACAAAGACGTGGTAATTAATTAGTTTTACTTTTCTTTAATTCATTTCTTTCTTAATTTGTTCATATGTTGCTGTCAATATACAAAATAAAGGACAAAGATAATTTCTTTTTTGATGTAAAAATGAATTATGAAGATACTGGTGAACCATTCTATCAGTAGTAATATACTTTTTTAGGATTTTGATATAATAATATAGTTAGAATCATTTTCAAAAGTCACAGAATACAAAGAAATCCATATTCTTGAATTAGAAGTTGTAAAATGTCATTCTCTAGCCCTCCAAACACAACAGTAGAGATTTGTGTGAACTCTTACTATCCGGTAAGGTTAATTATGTAAAATATGGTTACAAATTAATTTACTATATAATGTTTTTTTTTTAAGTGAATTTACTATATAATGTTAGAACTTCATATACATAATAAAAAAAATTGTTTGTTTGTTTTTGCAGTATATTAAAAATGAGTTTTTTAAGAGACATAAGGAATTTATAACTGGAAAATTCTTGAAGTTGAAAATGGGGACAAAATCTTGGTCTATAAAAGTGAATTATTGTGGGAGATCAACATGTAGGCTTTATCGAGGTTGGCTACAATTTAAGGAAGATTGCAAATTGGAGAGTGGAGATAAATGTTTCCTTGAGTTGATTGATGAAAAGAAGCTTGTGTTTAAAGTTTCAATTGAAAGAATGAATGCACCACCACAAGATGTTTAGTGTAATATTTATGTGTTTTGTTTTTTGACGCATTTATGTGTTATGTTATTTTGTTTATTGTAAGCAACTATATGTATATTTGATGTGAACTCTATATGTTTATTGTAACGCATTTATGTGGTATGATATGTGAATTGTGAACTACAAGATGCTAAGCTATCTAACGGTTCCCCGTTGGATCGATACAACATGTGTGAGGTGTGCTTAAACTTTCCCCTCTCATAACTGATCTCTGAATCTGAATTTCGTCGCGATGACCTTATTATCATTCTCAAAGGGGTTTATCGACGTTCTCTTTTTCAAAAATAAAATTTCTGCGGCGACTTTACTATTTAGCGAGCGTTTTTTGCCCACACATTTTTCCGGCCGCTTTAGGCCCATACTCATATATAAGTCAGTTGAACAAACAATTTGAGTGTATAAATCAATTTTAAAATCATAAATGACAATTTTTAGCTTCAAGAAAATCAATTTTAGAGACTAAATTTATTCCACTTTAAAGAAATCAAAGATCTAATCTCAATCATGTTATACTTAAGAGTTAGTCAGCATTGTTAAGGAGCAAGAGATCCATAGTTCAAATCTTGGCAAAAGAAAAAATTAACAATTATACTAATATACTAACTAACATTGTCTAAAAAATATCAAAAATTGATCCAAATGGGTTAAATTACACCCCTAGTCATATGAGTTAGGCTTTCAATTTTCAGTTTGGCTTTCTGATTGGAGTTTGGTCAATTAAATATAAATTTTCCAATTAGACCCTTAACAAATTGTTGTCAATTATATATAGATTTTGTTGATTAAAAGAAACAAAAAACTACAACCTTACAAATGATTAAATTAACTTTCAAATATATTATTTTTTGTAAAATTGGCTATATAGTTCCAACAAGTCTAGGTACATGCTTACTTTGATTAGGAAAGTATTGGGAGATGGAGATAAAAAATGAGAAATTTATTTGCTAAAATTGTGAAAGTGTTTTCATTACATTAATATTAATATTATGGCTCAACCAATTTTATATACAAAGAAATGGTAAACATGCAGAGAAAGACAAGACACAGATAAAGTTTAACATACCATTTTCTTCAAATGCAATCATAATTTTCTCATTTCATAGTCATAGAATGAAACTTAGCGTGTGAATACTGTGAATCATCTCAAATCAAAGTTACTACTACAACTGCACAAAGAAACAGAACATAGAGAAAAACCATCTTGAATTTGTATAATGTCATTCTCTAATCCTCCAAAGTTCTTCAAGGTTATTCAAAATCATGAACTTCAATATGGTGAACTTGTAAGTATTTTCTTCTCTATAACTCAAAAGCATGGCTCATAATCATTAAATAGCTGCAAAGCTAAGCTTAAAACAAAGTGTATGATAAAAAGCTAAGTTTACATCATATTTTATATATTATATGAATGGTTACAAAATAAAAACTGGACCATGGTGGATAAATACTCAAGCTTGACCCTGTTAAATGCCACCTCTTTCCTATGTATATATTCAAACAAATCTCATCTTACATTTATATATATTTTACATTTTTTTATTGCAGAGGGTTCCAAAGAAGTTTGTGCAAAATTTTTGGAAAGGAATAAAAAATCCAGTACTTCTTAGACTACCAAACAGTAATCAGCAAGAAGTATTTTGGATCGAGCATAATGGCGATGTCTGGTTTCAAAAAAATTGGGGTAAATTAGCAAAATTTCTAAAATATGGCTATGTTGTAGTTTTCAAATATATTGGAGGAGCATGTTTTAAGGTTGAGATATTTGGCCAAAATACTTTGGAAATTAACTATAATAGCATCAAGTTCATAGATGAAGTTGTGAGTGATGATGAAACTAGAAAAGAAGTTTTTGAAGTGAGTGATGATAAGAGAAAAGTGGATATGGATTATGATGCTACATACCAAAATATCTCAAGTGAGTTCATCTAATTATTTTTTAATTTTTGTTTTTTATTGTAATGTGAAAATTATAAAAATTGTTTTTTTTTTAACTATTTTTTTCTTAACTTTGTAGGTAGTAGTACCAGAGGAAGAATGAATAAAAGAATGAATAAGAAGGCCAGAAGATGTACAACAGGTGAAACTAATGTTGCTGGTACATCTCAAAGAAGAAAAAGTGGTAAGAAAAAGTGTTTTGTGTAGCCTCTCTCTGTATTAGATTTGATGAGAAATTGAAAATGTATAATTTTTATTTACAGACACTAACATAGGAGGTGTGAGTAAGAAAGCCAAGAACAACAATCCAAGTTTTGAGATTACATTGACACAAACTTATGCTCGAGGCTATTTTTTTGTAAGTTTACTATTGAAAATTTCTACTAATTTTGAATTTAATTAATATGTCTATTGTCTAATAAACCATTAATTAAAATTTGATACAGAGGATTCCAAGGGAATTTTCAAAAAAATATATGAAAGGGTTTGAAGGTGCTGCAATGTTAAAGGTTGGTGATCGTGAGGATAGGATTTGGAATGTAGTTGTCAGATGTGATCCCGAAAAAGAAAATTCAATTATGAACAGTGGTTGGATAAACTTTAGCATGGAAAACAACTTGCAAATCGGTGATGTTTGTAAGTTTGAGATGATTCACTCCAGACCATTTTCATTTTCAGTTACTATTATCCGAGCACGACAAGAACCAAACTGTAAGAAGTTGCAAGGTCTTTCTTTATGATTAGTTTGTTTTTTGTTATTTGTTATTGTTATTGATAGCTTTTCAGTTATAGATCTTTGATTAACATAAACAAGTTTATAATTTGTTTTTCTACAGATTCAAAAGAGTCTAATGTGATAAAACATAAGACATTCAAAATTTTTGTGAATTCTCTGTCGTACCCAGTAAGATTACTAATATGAATTGTAGTGACTATATGTATATTTATAGATAAAGAATCATAGATGTTATACATGGAACTAATATATAAATGAAAACTTTGTTTGTAATTGCAGTATGTGCCAAATAATGTTTTGAGCAGCCATGATGATTGTCATGGAAAATCGGCGGAGTTGAAAGTGGACGGAAAATCGTGGTTTGTAAAATTAAATTGTCAAAATGGAAAAAGATTTTATAAAGGTTGGAGGAAGTTTAAGAAAGATTGCAAATTGGAGAATGGAGATACTTGTTTCTTAGAGTTGATTGATGAGACAAAACTTGTGTTTAAAGTTTCATTTAAAAGAAAGAACCAATGAGTTCTTTGAGATGTTATGTTTTGTTATTTTAAGGATCCATTTCATATGAACTCTCACAGATTAGTCTAGGTGTGTGTGGTTATGTTTGTTTTTGCTTATTTACTGTCTGTCACAGAAGGTTCTTGGCAACTTAGGTTCAATTTGATAACACTACTCTATGTATTAATTTGGTATGAAATGATACATTGTTCTACAATTATCTTTTGATCATTACATTAATATAAATTGAAACTATGATTATATCGTTATCTTTTTAATTTTGCTTGGCATATGAGATACAAGTATGAGTTTGTAAGTAAGGATACTTTTAATCGATTTAAAAGTGTTTTTGTACTAGACTACTAGTGTGGCGGATACGTGGGTTTGGAAACAAACATGAGGGTACTTTTATTGTCAAATCGGTCTATTTTACTCTTGCTAAGGAGTCGATCGAAGAAGATTATATTGACAAGATGGCGATGATGCGTTTAATCAAATTTGGAGGAGTCTAACACTGTCAAAGTTGGTCATGATCGCATTCCTTCGTGATATATCCTTCAATGACGTGGTATTTTACGTTCTAGTGATTCACCATTGTGTGATAGTTAGTTGGAGAATTTGATTCACTTTCTATTGCACCGTCACTTTTCCTCTGTTGTTTGGTATGGGATTAGTTGTTGACTCGGGGTCCTTGTGATTCTCTTGCAAAATTTGTTTGACATGTTCAACGGTATCATAACAGTGGCGAAGAGTAGGAAAGCGAGAAAAGGATTAATGTTAATTTGGCATACAACTATATGGCTGATTTGAAAATATAAAAATGATGTCTTCTAATTTCTAGACATGTCTCATTGTTTGGCAATTGGTGTGGGCGTATTGTGATCTGTACAGATTGGTGTTTTGATTTATTTTTGTATGTTAGTTTTGAAAAGGTTGTGCTTTATATCGGTTGGGGGATGGGCCGATGGGAAAAGAGTTTGCCCGAATTTTGCATTGGTTTTTCGTGCTCCTTTTTACATCGGCTACTTTGTTGGCACCTACTTTGCTTTGCATTGTTTTTCTGCCTTTTTTCCTGCTATTTCATAAACAAATTTAAATCTCCATGAACAATGCAAAATAAAACCAAGACGTTCACTAGTGATAGTAGCATATATCACTTTACAAAATATTTACCGAAAAATCGACCAACTAGGACACTATCACAACCAGCTAGTGTATTCAATTACATTTTCCAAAGTCTACCCATCATATATTTCTCATTATGTATTTCAGCTCTTGATGGTGATGACTGATGAGTATTTCAGCTTGTGTATTAATTATGTACAAACATGAGTTTTGTTGCAGGTCTTATAATTGCTTGTCTTCTAACATATGCAGTTTTTAATTTTTCATACACTCTAGATGTATTACTTGTTTAAGAGTTTACTTCACAGAATGTTTTAACCAAACTGAGTTGTTTTTTCATGATTAATGAGTAACTGACCTGTCAATTTCCCTTCACTAGTCATGTTCATAGATTAGTTATGTGTGCTATAATATTTGAATTCAAAGATGAACTTGTTCAATATGTTGTTGACTCCAATTTATAACTCACTTTGATTTGGAGTTCAAGAACCGCAAAAATTCACCGGGATCAATAGGAAGAGGGACCTTATGGTTGAACATACATGTACAGGCATATTAGAAGTAGGAGACGACATATGAGCCCTCCAATGGTCATTGTAGCACTTTTCGCGCAAGACATGAAGACGTGTAGTAATAGAGTAAACATGGCCGTGACTTCTCTCTAGCTATAAGACAGAGAGGACATTGCTCGCATATTATCTTTGCCTGATAAAGAAGTTGAATCTGAGGGCATATTAGGATGACGAGTCAAAGACATCATACGAGCCACTCAATAGAACATACGCGAGCAATGTTTGGGAATGGAAGTCACACTCATGTTAATTCTATTACTACATGTCTTCATATATTGTGCGAAAAGAGCTACAATGACTATTGAGTGGCTCGTATGTCGTCTCTGACACTTGATCCAAATATTAATGCCAAACTGTAGGGTTCTTATTCATATTGGTCCCAATGAATTTTTGTGGTTCTTGAACTCCAAATCCAAGTGAGTTATAAATTGCATTCAATTGCATATTGAACAACAAACGGGTTCATCTTCGAATTTGAAGATTGTTGTGCTCTCGTCATGTAAGTGAAGTTTGCATTGGCTGAATCGTGCACACGTATTGGCTTGTGACTTGAATCAACCATGTGCCATGAAGTTCATGGCATAAACATGCCTAGATGTTTTCCTAGGCTCTAGATCGAAAATCATGCTCTAGGTTATATTTTTCTTTTCTCTTTAGGAATTTTTTTTTATATCATTAAAGGAAGAATCTTCTTATATAGTAATTGAGCAATTGACCATTGATATCTTTTTCACTGAAAAACGTTCACTCTACATAATTAGAACTATGGCATCTCAAGAACTTGATCATGAGAGTAATGGTGTCCACTTTTTCAAGATTATTCTTCAAACTACCCTTCAACAAGGAAAACTGGTAACAATCTTTTTTTTCTTGATTTTTCTAGCTCTCACTTTCTTACTATTTTTTTTTAATCATCATAAAAATATTTTGATCCAAAATAGAATTGTTGTATTAATATTGTTTATGTGTGTGTGTGTGTGACAGAAAGTGCCCATAAGTTTTGTGAGGAGGCATTGGAAAGGAATAAAAAACCCAGTTACTCTAAGGCTTCCAAATTTGAGTGAAAAGAAAGTTTTTTGGGAAAAAACTAGTGATTATAATGTTTGGTTTTGCAATGGTTGGAAAGAATTTGCGAGTTACGTAAAATGTCGTAGTAATTACCCTGTATATAGCTATTTGTGTGAATAGATAAAGTCTTAATTGGTTCTTATATATGCAGCTGGTCATGCCAAATGAGTTCATGAAGAGCCACAATATATATATTAAGTGGAAATTCAGTTGAGTTGAAAGTAGAGGAAGGATCATGGTTTGTAGAGGTGAGTTATAATCAACATCTTGATAATGGTTGGTTCACTAAAGATTGGCAAGAATTTGTGAGAGAATGCAAAGTAAAGATTGGAGATACTTGTTTATTTGAGATGATTGATGATGAAAATCATGTGTTCAAGGTTTCAACTATTCTAGATGTTTAGGACAATGTTTGTGTTTCAAATGAAGTTTAATACAATCACTGTAGATATTAAGTTGTGTTAATGATGTGATTATTAGTTTATGATACTATCTCAGAACTCAGTTCATTGGTGAAAGAATGTCAAGTGAAGGTTGGGGACACTATAGTTTGTTTGAGATGATTGATGATCAAAATCGTGTGTTAAATGTTTTATTTAATTAGATGAACAGTTATGTGTTTTGTTCCAACACAGAACAAGTTTCATATAGCATATGTATAAATTTAAGTCGTAATAAGTACGAAGTTCAGTCGCATGAGTTTAACTCAATTGGTTGGATAATAATTTCTCTTTCACATAAACATATGAGATAAAAAAAGAAAAAAATACGAGTGTGTTTGGTCCGTTAAAAATAATGAATTAGATATGAGTATATTACAATTTTATTTGTACTATATTTGATTTTAAATTAAAAGGGGTAAGAGAATTTACAAAAACAAAAATCTTTATTTATCATTAAGTCGCAAGGAATAAACTTATCTCAAGTAAAAATTGTTTAAAATATTAAAATAACATTTAGTTCAACAAACATAATAAGATAAAAAGTTGTTCAATACTTTAAAAATTTATGTTGTATTTTTTGTTTAGACCTAATTTATTTAATATTTATCTTTTGTAAATCAAATAGATCCTAATCCTACAAATTTAATCTAGCCAATACAACTTTTTTAATAACCAATCGTCTCATTAACCGATTAATTTAAATAACATTGTTTATAAACCTTTATTTGGCATGAAAGAAATAGAAAAAGAGAAAAATAAAAATACGAAAACCAATTCATGAATTTGGAGTAACATTTATTTTTTACAATGAATTTGGAGTAACATCTCATACTATGATTCATTACCAATACAATTCTTACATCAAAAAAAAAAAAATACAGCGCTCAAGTGTCTAAATTGTGCCTCAACGACTAATATGATATCCAACCATTTACAATTAGAGATGTAAGCAGATTAAAAAAATCTGATTAAACCGGCAATTCAAACCGAAATAAAATTAAGTTTTATTGTTCGGATGAAAATCCAAATTGAACCAATTAAAAACCGATATAACTTGGTTTGGTTCTCGGATTTAGCTTTTCGAGGGATTATTCAAATAAGAAAGAAAAGGCATCCACTTATTTTACATAACCCATAAAAATCAAACACAAAGCAAGTCTGTATTATACAATTACATTGTTCATATATCATGTCCACCATTCACCATGGGCGTGGCAGTGAAGCTAAGGGGATACACTTCTACCAAACTATTCAACTTCGTGAATTGCAAGACCATGAACTAGTAAGTAGTAATCACACTCACTTCCTTTTTATCTTTGCATAGGATTATTTTGTTACTGTTCTGTTTAGATTGTTTTAAGTTTGTAGTCATTGTGTTTGTTGAAATGCCTCAACAAGCACAAATCAAGTTATTCAACTCAATTAGTTAATGAGTTACCCCTAGACGAATAGTTTTGGAGAACCCGAGTTCAATTTTCAAGAAGAATAACTTTTAATCAGATTTTACTTACCGTGCTGTCGAACTCCGGAGAATACATTTTGGGTTCAGTGGTGGTATTGATGGCTACCATCATTTTCAAAAATTGGTTTGGTATTGCCATTTTTGCTTCTGTTATCTCTATGTGTATTGTCTCAACACAATTTGCTTCAATGTGTTTATTATTGAATGAAGTTTATTTGAAACAACTGTTAATCTTCATTACCAGTTCAATCCAAGTTGAAACTCATTGGTTTTTTAAATGTGGTTGCAGATGATTCCAAGGAATTTTGCAGAGAGATATTGGAAAGATGTATCAAATCCAATATCCCTTAGACTTCCAAATGAGTCTGTGTGCAAAATGTTTTGGGTGCAATATGGTGATGATATTTGGCTTCAGAATTGGGATAGGTTTCCACGGTCGCTTCGATCTGGAGATCTCATTGTGTTTCAATATAGAGGAGGATCTGAATTTCATGTCATCATATTGGATGATAGTAAGTTAGAAATCGACTATTCGAGTATTAGATGCAATGAATATGATGCAAAAGAAGCTGAAGAGAGTGCCCGCGATACCTATGTCGAGGTTACCAATGACAGTGAAAATGCCAAACAACCCCGCAAGAAAAAGAAAATTAACTCAAATGATAGTGCTACTACTGCTGCTACACCTCAACGGACAATCATTGACAAGAGAAAAATTAATGTGAATGCAACCCAGAAAAAAGTCTTAGGCAAGTTCATCTACTTTTTAATCTGTACAAATTACAAAAGTATGTTTTTAGTCCTGTTTGTACTTTATCTATTTGTGTTTTTTAAGACTAAGTTAATTTTCAAGACTGTCATACAAAAATATAATCAAGATGTGAACTTTTATTTTGTACCTTTCATATGCTAAAAATAGTTTTTAAAGTTTTGCAGAGGCTAATAGAAACATAGGAGGCAGGGGTAAGAAAGCTAAGAACTGCACAAAAACTGAAGATATGAATAAGAGAAGCTGCAATAATTCTCATCCCGGTGAGAATCCCAATTTCACTCTCACAATGTCGCGATCTTCTGTGGATGGTGATCATTTAAGATTGGTATGTTTCCTATGCTTTATTTTATTAAATAATGATTTTTGTACCTAAATGTGTGAGAGACTTTCAATTCACTATAGGAACTGAATGTATTGACATTACATACGAATTGCCAAGTAAACAAAAGGCACATTCAATGATTATTATTGCAACAAAATCTCATACATTTAGTTAATGAGTACCTATTATATCTAATAACTATTTTTAACCATGAACTAAAACAGAGGATACCTAACCAGTTTTCGAAAGAATACATGAATGAGTTGTTGCAAGGGAATGCAATGATTGGAAGTGTTGGTGACGACAGGACATGGTACGTGAATTTATACTTTGACAAACCCAATAGAAATTTTTATATGGGAAGGGGTTGGAAGTCATTTGCACAAGGACATAACTTGCAAGTTGGTGATGTATGCGAATTTGAGATGTCTCAACGAGAACCACTTTCATTCACAATTACTATCGTTCGAGCTACCAAGGAACCATGTCCTGATACAGAGCAGTTTCAAGGTATTTCTTTCATTGTTATTATTATTATTATTATTGGAAAGATACATATTTTATAAGTTTAATTTTGATACATTTGATCGAAGCAAAAACTTCTAATTCATTAACAAATTGCAATCAATTATACGTTTAAATAAATTATTTTCCATGTAATTGTACTACTTTTTTCTTTTAATCCCTACATTTCTTTTTAGGATATGCGATTTAAACTAGAAATTAAATTCATTTTGTTATCGATATTCAATTTGCACATAGCATCAGTAGATTTTCTCCAACTTCTTTTGTTCTTCATGATCTCTGACAAGGTCGCGGACATGCAGAAAACCAACAAGTTCAAGTAAAATCAAAGACATCACCAGTAAAAAATATGGATTATGTGGGAAAGAATGGAGAAGGAATTTCAAGGAGCTGCCCAAAAACACAGGATCTTAGAAGTATTCATCTTAGCTTTATTTTTCAAGTTTTTAATTATTGTGTAACAATTCATGCATAGATTCTCAATTATGTTTACTTTGTTGTCAATAAATGCAGATTCTATAAGTCCGAAGTCACATTATAAATTCGAGGCTTTTGTAACATCATTAGACAAGGTATGAATTTCGTAAAATCTCTTAGTAATTACCTTGTATATAGCTATAGCTATGCGTGTGAATATATAAAGTCTTAATTTTTCTTAAATATGCAGCTGGTCATACCAAATGAGTTCTTGAAGAGACAGAATCTATTAAGTGGAAATTCAGTCGAGTTGAAAGCAGGGGAAGGAACATGGATTGTAGAGGTGAGTTATAATCAACATCTTGATAATGGTTGGTTCATTAAAGGCTGGCCAGAATTTGTGAGAGAATGCACAGTAAAGATTGGAGATACTTGTTTGTTTGAGATGATTGATGATGAAAATCATGTGTTCAAGGTTTCAATTATTCTAGATGGTTAGAACAACGTTCGTGTTTCATCATTTTGTAATTCGATGTCACATATATGCATGTTATGTTTCAAATGAAACAATCACTGTAGATATTAAGCTGTGTTAATGATGTGATTATTAGTTTATGATACTATCTCAGAACTCAGATCATTTGTGAAAGAATGTCAAGTGAAGGTTGGGGACACTATTGTTTGTTTGAGATGATTGATGATCAAAATCATGTGTTCAATATTTCAATTAGAAGAACAGTTATGTGTTTTGTTCCAACACAGAACAAGTTTCAGATTCTAGCCCAAAAACCATTTCTACAATGTGAGTTTTATATTGCATATATATAAATTTAAGTCGGAAAATTAAACTGCATATATTAAACAGAGCCGGACCCGATATTTAGGAGGCTCTGTTCGAATATTAAAAATGGACCTTTATAAAAAATGATTTTAAAAAAATGTTATATTTAAATTATAAATAACATAAAAAATAATTATAATTGTAAAGAACGTCAAAAAGAAACATATCATAAATAATAAGGATTAAATTTATTGTAAAAAATTTAAATGATATAATGATTTAGTCTAAAACTTTTTCTCGATTTTAATTTAATTTAAATTAAAAGAAAATTAACATTGTAAATTTATAATATACTAACAACTAACATTATCTGTGGAAAAAAAAAACACAATGGAATAGTAGACAATGTTTTTTATTTTTTGGTTAACATGATATTGGTATGAAGTTTTCACCATTGTTAGTGATGATTAATCTCCGTCGAAGAAACTGTGGGACACACAAAGTGGATTTTCCATTTCAACTTGAATGAGTTCAAACAAAGCCAATTAAACACAATTAACATGGGAAAAACTAATAAAATTTGTGATTTTACTATATTCATGCAAATCTACGAGTCCTCCAAAAAGATCTGTATCTCATGCTTTGCTCCAAAGTCATGCCATTGAGGCCTCCTTTTCACTATATTTTGAGAACGTTCTTCACTATATTTTGCTCTTCAACCAAGAAAGCCCGAATGATCCTTCCCTAACAGCACCATCATCATCATGTCCATACACCATGGGCGCGGCAGTGAAGCTAAGGGCATACACTTCTACCAAACTATTCAACTTCATGAGTTGCAAGACCAAGAACTAGTAACTCTATAACTACTCTCACTTTCTTTTTCATTCATTCATCTAGTAGTATTTTCCTTTGCAATAACAACAACCATTTTCCAAATGATTATTACGTTAATGTTGTGTTTAGACTTTTTAAGTTTGTAGTCATTGTGTTTCTTGAAAAGTCTCACTGAAAATCAAGTCATTGATCTAAGATGGTTGATGAATAGTTTCGGAGAACCAGAGTTCGACTTTTAGGAAGAACAATACTTAATCAGACGTTAACACGGTTCTCGTCTCCTAGAAACTAGAGGGTTAACACTTAACACAAACAAAAAAATAAAAAATGTTTGCTTTCCTCGAAATACATTTTGGGTTGAGTGGTGTTATTGATGACCGCCACAATTTTAAAAAATGGATCATCTGTTCTTATCGGCCAATGACAGTGTATGGAAAAAAAATTGGTTTGGTTAATATGGTAAATGCCATTTTTGCTTCTGTTCTCTCTATGTGTATTGTTGCCACATATCTGGTTTGTTAGGTAATTGTGCTAGACGACGAGGAGTGTCCCAACACAATTTGCTTCAATGTGTTTGTGTATTGACCATATATGCTTTGCTGCATTAATCTTCATTATTAGTTCAATCCAAGTTGAAACTCACTAATTTTTGAAAATATGGTTGCAGATGATTCCAAGGAATTTTGTAGAGAGATATTGGAAAGATGTATCAAATCCAATATCCCTTAGACTTCCAAATGAGTCTGTGTGCAAAATGTTTTGGGTGCAATTGGGTGATGATATTTGGCTTCTCAATTGGAAAAGGTTTGCACGGTCGCTTAGATGTGGCGATCTTATAGTCTTCCAATATAGAGGAGGATCTGAATTTCATGTCATTATATTGGATGATAGTAAGTTAGAAATCGACTATTCAAATATCAGATGCAACGATGAACAAGAAGCTGAAGAGAGTGACGGCGATAACTATGTTGAGGTTACCAATGAAGGTGAAAACGCCAAACAACCCCTCAAGAAAAAGAAAATCAACTCAAATGATAGTGTTGCTACTGCTGCTACACCTCAAGGAACAAACATTGACAAGAGAAAAATTAATATGAATGCAACCCAGAAAAAAGTCTTAGGCAAGTTCATCTACTTCCTTTTATTTATTTATGGGTCAAATATAAGTTAATTTTCAAGATGTGAACTTTTATTTTGTACCTTTCATATGCTGAAAATAATTTTTAAAGTTTTGCAGAGGCTAATAGAAACTTAGGAGGCTGGGATAAGAAACCTAAAGACTGCACAAAAACTGAAGTTGCGTATAAGAGAAGCTGCAATAATTCTCATCCTGGTGTGAATCCCAATTTCACTCTCAAATTGTCGCGAACCTATGTGGGTGGAGATAAAATAAAATTGGTATGTTTCCTATACTTCTTTTTAGTAAATAGTGACATTACATACAAATCGCCAAATTGACCAACATAAGACATATTTAAGGACGGAAATAATAAACAAAAGGCACATTCAATGATTATTATTACAACAGAATCTCACACATTTAGTTAATGAATACCTATCATAATTAATATTATTTTAAACCATGAACTGAAACAGAGGATACCTAATCAGTTTTCGAAAGAATACATGAATGAGTTGTTGCAAGGGAATGCAACGGTTACAACTGTTGGTGAGGACAGGACATGGTACGTGAAGGTACGCTTTGACAAATACAATAGAAATTTTCAACTGATAGGTGGTTGGAAGTCATTTGCACTAGAACATAACTTGCAAGTTGGTGATATATGTAAATTTGAGATGACTCAACGAGAACCACTTTCATTCACAATTACCATTGTTCGTGCTGCAAAGGAACCATGTCCTGATCCGGAGCAGTTTCAAGGTATTTTTTAAACCCTACATTTCTTTTAGGATATGAAATTTAAACTATATGTTAAATCCATTTTGTTATTGATATTCAGTTTGCACATAGCATTAGTTGATTTTCTCCAATTTCTTCTGTTCTTCATCTGATATTTGACAAGGTTGGGGACATGCAGAAAACCAACAAGTCCAAGTAAAATCAGAGACATCGCCGTTAGAAAATATGGATTATGTGGGAAATTATGGAGAAGTAGGAAATTCAAGGAACTGCGCAAAAACACAAGATCTTAGGAGTATTCATCTTAGCTTTATTTTTCAAGTCTTTATTGTGTACAATTCATGGATATATTCTCTATTTATGTTTTCTTTGTTGTTAATAACTGCAGATTCTGTAAGTCCGAATTCACATTACAAATTTGAGGCTTTTGTAATATCATTAAACAAGGTATGGTTTACATAAAATGTTGTCATAGTAATTACCTTGTATATAGCTATGTGTGTGAATATATAAAGTTTTACATTGTTCTTAAATATGCAGCTGGTCATACCAAATGAATTCTTGAAGAGACAGAATCTATTAAGTAGAAATTCAGTTGAGTTAAAAGTAGGGGAAAGATCATGGTTTGTAGAGGTGAGTTATAATCAACATCATGATTATGGTATGTTCACTAAAGGTTGGGCAGAATTTGTGAAAGAATGCAAAGTAAAGATTGGAGATACCTGTTTATTTGAGATGATTGATGATGAAAATCATGTGTTCAAGGTTCAATTATTCTAGATGTTTAGAACAACCTTTTGTGTTTCATCATTTTGTACTAATATTTGTACTAATTTCTCTTTCAATTTACAAGTTATTTGCTAGAAACCCGCATTCCATCTTGTTTCGTGGCTTAGTTTTGAGAATCTTCATTGTTGAAAGAGATCTCTTATTTTTTTGTAGAAACTTGAAGATTCATGATAAGGCGAAACAGTCTATCAATAAAGTAAAATTTCTTAGTGTTAGTTTTGAAACCATGCATACCGCTACTTGCAACCAAACATGATCAACTTGACCACCCTAGTACCCTATCAACTGAACACCATGAACACTAAATGGGGCATTAAGAAAATTTTGTAGATACAAGTAATTTATTTATTTTGGTTTTCATTTATCCGGTCTATTGGGCCAATTAACTTAATACACACTTAGTTAGTTCGGTGGTGATAGATGTTGAACTTGATAGAGAGGACTACAGTTCGATCCCCACAATTGCGATCGGGAGGGGGCTTGAACCACTTGATACTAGAACTGACCTCCGAACCAGATTAAATTGATGGTGAAAATAAATAAAAAAACAATTGAGAAAAAAAAAATCATTTCCATAATACTTATATTCAACAAATTAATGTCTTATGTTGTAAAAAAAAACTTATTAAGACTTTGGCTATGTAAAAAAAAAAACCTTGGCTATGGTTAATAGTTTGTAGCTGATAGTTGATTGTTTATAGTTAATAAGTTAATTGAATTATTTGGTAATATTAGCGATTAAAGTAATTTATTAATATGAAAATACATAAAACAAAAATAGATGTTTAATTAATACTCCCTCCGGTCTCGAATATAAGAAATAAAAAAAAAATTGTTGGTCTCAAATATAAGAAAAAACTATTGTAGTTATTACTATTTGTTGTTAATCTTCCAATTTTACCCTTAATCATTATTACTCTCTTTACAATTTCCAAGACTACTCTCTTTAACTAACAACAAAAGTAAGGATAAAATGGAAAAAATGTATTTTTTCTAATCATTTCTCACTTTCTTCAAAGGTGTGTCTTTTTTATTTATTTTATATTCAACACCGGAGGGAGTAGTATTTAATTGAACAAACTGTTTTTATTTTTATTTAATTGAAGTAATATTTAATGAAAATAACATAATTGTCCTTAAATAGATTTTATTTTATTTATTTAAAGAAGGGATACTAATGTAATTTTATTAATAATCAAAATATATACTACTAGATAGAAATCGAAATAAATAAGACCTTATGTCATTATTTAGTCATAAAAAAAAAGACCTTATGTCATTAATTATGTCATACGCTTCCACTTTTTACATAACCCATAAAATCTAAATCAAACACACAACCTTTCTGTATTCTACAATTACATCATTCACAAGTTAGCATCAACATCATGTCCATTCACCATGGCCGTGGCAGTGAAGCTAAAGGCATGCATTTCTACCAAACTATTCAACTTCGCCAGTTGCAAGACCAACAACTAGTAAGTACTGTAGTAACCACACTCACTTTCTTTTCTTTGCATTAACAACACCCATTTTTCCAAAGGATTGTTATGTTATTGTTGTGTTTAGACTTTTTTAAGTTTGTAGTCATTCTGCATGTCAACACAAATCAAGTGATTGAACTTAAATAATTTTTATCCTAGAAGAATCTTATAAGAGAACCCGAGTTCGATTTATAGTTACAGAAAAAACAATTTTTATCCTACTGTCATTAACATGCACGGTCCTCTTCTCCTAGAAACTAGAGAAAAAAATTGGTTTTGGTTAATCTGGTAATGCCATTTTCGCTTATGTCTCTATGTGTATTGTTGCCACATATCTGGTATGTTAGGTATTTGTGCAGTTATGCTAGACTTAAAATTTGCTTCAATGTGTTGGTGTATTGACCATGGTTTTTATTAGTGAATGAAGTTTGCTTCATGTACAGAAAAACAAAGAAACCACTTATGCTTTGCTGCATTAATCTTCATTACTAGTCCAATCTAAATTCAATTTTTGGTTTTTGAAAATGTGCTTGCAGATGATTCCAAGGAGTTTTGTAGAGAGATATTGGAAAGATGTATCAAATCCAATATCCCTTAGACTTCCAAATGAGTCTGTGTGCAAAATGTCTTGGGTGCAATTGGGTGATGATATTTGGCTTCAGAATTGGGAAAGGTTTGCACGGTCACTTAGATGTGGCGATATTATAGTTTTCCAATATAGAGGAGGATCTGAATTTCAGGTCATTATATTGGATGATAGTAAGTTAGAAATCGACTATTCAAGTATTAGATGCAATGATGCACAAGAAGCTGAAGAGAGTGACCGCAATACCTATGTTGAGAATATGAATGACAGTGAAAATGCCAAACAACCCCTCAAGAAAAAGAAAATCAACTCAAATGATTGTGTTACTACTGCTGCTACGGTTCAAGGAACAAACATTGACAAGAGAAAAATTAATATGAATGCGACCCAGAAAAAAGTCTTAGGCAAGTTCATCTACTTTCTTTTATTTATTTATGGGAAAAATATGTTTTGAAAAATGCTAACTAGTGCACCCCACGCACTAATTAGGGATACTAATTTTAGTAAAATTACATTGCAATTTGTGTAGTTAATGTTTGTAAAATAGAAAATGTGTTGTTTTCACTGTTAAATTTATTTATTTTGTATTGTTAAATAGTGCATGAGGTGCACTAGTTAGCATGACCCATATGTTTTTAATTAGTCCCTATGTTTATCTCAAATTTTGTTTTTAGTACTTCTTCCTACACTTTAATCTATACAAATAACAAAAGTACATGTTTTTAGTGTGTGTTTGGATTGGCGGTGGTGAGAATTGAGTTTGATAGAATTGAGTTTGACAGAATTGATTTTGGTTAAAAGTGAGTTGAAACTAAATTGGTTTATGTTTGGATATATATCTATAAAAGTGATTCTTACAATTTGATATTGTTTGAATCAAAATTGCTTTTAAATGTCTAATTACCAAAGTAGGTTTTAGTTAGAAGTCAACAAAAAACTCCTTTAAAAAATTATCAAAAAAATAACAAAATTCATCATTCGTTGATACTTCACAATTCATATGTGTTTGGACATTTTTGTTAAGACTAACCCAACCCACTAGAAATAAAAAACCAAACCCAACAGTACAAAAACAAAACAAAATTATCAAGTAAAATCCAACCCATTAATAAAAAAATAAACAATATTTTACTCACATCTACTAAAGTCCAGAACCTTCTCCATTTATGGAGATCGATTTCTCTCCCCATCTCTTAGCACTCTTCTATCATTATTCCTCCTCCATTTCTCAATATTCTTCTCTAATGCTACCATATCTCCATTGCTCAATACTTGCATGATGAGTTTAAGCTTACAAAGGGAAAGAAAGGTTTGTATGCTTGTGGGTCAAAGAACTACTGTGAATCTGGGTTATGTGATGAAGAAGAAGAAATAAATTTATGGGCAAATAGGTAAGTTTACATGTCATTGAAAATTAATTGCTTGGACATGATTTTCTTTTGCCGTGGAAGCTCCAATTTCCAGCTTTAAGATTACTCACGTTTGGGGCTAAAATCACGTTTCACATATTTGCTTTTTCAAATTAGCCAAACATCCAAAATTTGGTTGAAATCGCGTTTGGAACCTGTACCGCACGTTTGGGGCTTAAAAACGCCAAACCAAACACATACTTAGTCCTATTCCCACTTTATCTTTGTGTTTTTTTAAGACTAATTTAATTTTTAAGATTGTCATACAAAACAACAATGATGATGTAAGTCCGAATTCACATTACAAATTTGTTATTGATATTCAGTTTTCGAAAGAATACATGAATGAGTTGTTGCAAGGGAATGCAACGGTTACAACTGTTGGTGAGGACAGGACATGGTACGTGAAGGTACGCTTTGACAAATACAATAGAAATTTTCAACTGATAGGTGGTTGGAAGTCATTTGCACTAGAACATAACTTGCAAGTTGGTGATATATGTAAATTTGAGATGACTCAACGAGAACCACTTTCATTCACAATTACCATTGTTCGTGCTGCAAAGGAACCATGTCCTGATCCGGAGCAGTTTCAAGGTATTTTTTAAACCCTACATTTCTTTTAGGATATGAAATTTAAACTATATGTTAAATCCATTTTGTTATTGATATTCAGTTTGCACATAGCATTAGTTGATTTTCTGCAACTTCTTCTGTTCTTCATCTGATCTCTGACAAGGTTGCGGACATGCAGAAAACCAACTAGTCCAAGTAAAATTAGAGAGATCGCCGTTAGAAAATATGGATTATGTGGGAAATTATGGAGAAGGAACTTCAAGGAGCTGCAGAAAAACACAAGGTCTTAAGAGTATTCATTGTAGCTTTATTTTTCAAGTCTTTATTGTGTACAATTCATGGATATATTATCAATTTATGTTTTCTTTGTTGTTATTAACTGCAGATTCTGTAAGTTTGAGTTCACTTTATAAATTCAAGGCTTTTGTAACATCATTAGACAAGGTATGATTTACGTAAAATGTTATAGTAATTACCTTGTATATAGTAATGTTAATAGTAATTACCTTTTTGGAGTATAGTTTTAATTTGTTCTTATATATGCAGCTGTTCATACCAAGTGAGTTCTTGAAGAGACACTATATATTTAGTCGAAATTCAGTTGAGCTGAAAGTAGGGGAAGGAACATGGTTTGTAGAGGTGAGTTATAATCAACATCTTGATTATGGTACGTTCACAAAAGGTTGGGCAGAATTTGTGAAAGAATGCAAAGTAAAGATTGGAGATACTTGTCTATTTGAGATGATTGATGATGAAAATCATGTGTTCAAGGTTTCAATTATTCTAGATGTTTAGAAGAATATTTGTGTTTCATCATTTTGTAATTATATGTTATGTTATATATTTCAAATGAACTTTAATCAATACAATCACTCTAGGTATTAAGTTCTGTTAATGATGTGAATATTTGAACTAATTTCTCTTTCAATTTAAACGACAAGCTTTTTGCTAAAAGCTCACAATTCAACTTGTTTCGCAGCTGATTTTGAGAATTTTCATTGCTGAAAAAAATCTTAGTTGTGTCTGTAGAAACTAGAAGACTCATAATAAGGCGGAACAGTCGATCAATAAAGAAGTAAATTTCATTCGTTTTAGTAGCAACCAAGCATGTTCATCTTGACAGCTCTAGTTGTAACATCACTGCTCAGAATTGCAAACTCTCACCCTAACCACCTAGTCATACTAAACCACACCGAAGAAGACACTGAACAGATAAGAAAATGGTGGCCAAATAAGTGGAATCATATGCTTAAACTCTTTAAATGATCAAATAAGTGGTTAATTTAGGGACAACAATATTAACCAAGAATGACCAATTAAGTGGAACTTACATGTGCAACCATAACACTTGAAAATGTGAGTGTTCGTTCAGGGTTCATGGTTATTTTTTGGCATCGCAAGAATGGAGTCTTAGTGTTGTGTGTGGTGACCACAATCATAATTTAAAGGTCATATTCTTGTTGGACGTTTACGAACGGAAGATAAGGAGTTTGTGCATGAGATGTCAAGAAATTTGGTTCAACCAAGAAATATACTGTCTACATTGAAGCATCGTGATAGCTACAACAAGACTGTAATTACCAAAAATAAAAAAATATGGTAAATTCAACGAAATTACGGTCTACAATATGTTAACATTGTTTTCAACATTAAAATAAGGATGAAAAGTAGTCTACAACATTAAAATAATTTACAACATACTAATATAAGAAGGATAATTGTTCTGATCGGTAAAACAGGATCTCACTGTGTTGTTGGATTGATGGAGAAGATCGTCGGAATCCATGGAGGAGAGGGGGGTGTACCTGCAAAAGGGACTTCGACGCTCAAGTCAGTAGAGTATATGAGGTGGAGGCAGGTTTAGGGAGAGATCAGCTACCTTGGAGATGAGACAAGTGTCTCTTATATAGGTCATGAGAGGAGCCATTAGGTTTGTCACCTAATTGGGCCTTGCCATGAAAATGGGCCTTTGTTGAGTGTATTGGGCCTTTTGGCCGGTCCGGAACAGTTGCCCCCCAAGTCGACTGCTTAGGGGAACTCTGAGCGTTGACTTGAATATAGTTGTCAGTGAAATATCAACCTGTGAGGTTAGCTGAGCATAGCAATATCAGTGTATATGAGAGAGAGTTGTAGAAAACTAAGATGTACCTCATTTTCACATACCGCACCCTATTTGTATACCCCCGGGTGCGGTGTTGTCATAAGCAATATAATTCCGTGAAGAATGATATCCGGCAAAGCGTGTTCCTCTTGCCCCCCAAGTCTTCCTTGGTGTTCGAGTGGGCTTCAAGGCACTGATTCCGCTCTTTACGCCATATATAGTTCTCGCGTTCGGAAGTTATATTGGCTTTGGTGGCTTTATGGTGCTTTGGACCATAGTTCTTTTACTATTTGTTCCCTGAAATGAAATTGAACAAACAGACAATGTTTCAAAAAATGTGAACTAGAAAGAATAATAAATGCCGAAACTAATAATCGGTCTTCTCGATAAGATAACATCGGAATGATCTTCCGGACTGAATAACATGAAGATGCCGGGCTAGATGCCGGTCTGAAGCCGGGCTAGATGCCGGTCTGAATAATATGAAGATGCCGGGCTAGATGCCGGTCTGAATAAGAAAAAGATGTTGGGGCCTGGCTTGATATATTTGTTATGGCTCGACAGGTAAGGTTCCTGGTCCTACGTATCCCTAAGTGATTAGGGAATCAGAGCTACGTAGTTCTATCCTTCAAGTCGCGATATCATGTGTTTTCAGATTGCCGGGAAAGATCATCCGTGCATGAAACATAGAGAGTGCCGGGAAAGCTTCCGGTCTAATAACGTGAAGAGTGCCGGAAAAACTTCCGGTCTAATATATCATGAAGAGTGTCGGGAAAGCTTCCGATCAAAATAACATGAAGAGTATGTGAAGAGTGCCGGAAAGCTTCCGGTCTAATAACATCAAGAGTGTCAAATTCCAATAATCAATTCCGAAGAATAGTATGGATGTAGTGTGAATAGTCATTTGCAAAGAATCCAACTCTTTTGTTGTCAATGGGATTCGTTGAGAATGAGGACATGATGAGGCATTTTGTTGCCGACTTCAACATATTGAGGACGGGTCCAATGATGGTGGAACCGTTGATCTGAGTACGGTACCATTGAAGGCGGAACCGTTTGAATTTGATTACGGAGGTTTTGAATATGGACACATTGTAGCCGGCCGGAATCTTTGAATGCAAATAGAATAGATCCACCGACGATGAAATTCATTGAGGTCGGAGTCAGATATGCGGAGAAGTCAAAGAGGAATGACTTCAAAACGGTGGCTTCAAAGGATGATTGAAGCTTTGGTTTGATTCCGGTTGTTGAGATAGTAATGTTGTAGCAATAAAGCATACACAATTCATCAACAAGGGTGTGATTAAGTTGCTTTTAGAAAGAAGAATCAAAAGCATCGATCCATAACCAAATATGTTGAATGTTGTTGAACATTGTAGTGGTGGAGCCTTTGGTCTCCGACGGTGGTAGTAGCTATATCAAACTATGATTTCAAATCTCCTCCATTATGCTCACAAGGTGTGTCATAATGCTTTAGTCAATGCCATCTTAGGAATATTTTGCTTTCCATGCAGTTTTCATTCTCATAAATATTTTGATTTATGAATGTTATGTGCGATTCCATCTTAGGAATATTTTCACATCAAGTGTGTTTTTATGCTTCCCTTGAAGGATCTTTTTACGAACACTCCGTTATGCCTTTCTGGAAGGATCTTTATAAATATTCCGTTTAGAATTAGATTCTTTTTACGGTAATACATGTTTATGTGCCTAAGTTTGATAGGGCTTTGTTTTTAGCCTTATAGTTCAAGGTCTTACTGGAGTTGTGGATAATCTAGCCAAGATTTCCCTTTTTCCCCTATGAACGCGCGCTACTTTCAGGTGGCTAGCCGGAAAAGCCATTCACTAAGTTGCCCCCGTTGAGAGAGGGTCTTTTGCCTTTCTTTGAAGGGCTTTTACGTTTCTTAACGTGTATTTGTTGTGTCCTTGCCTTGAAAGTCTTCTTGCCTTGCTTTGAAGGTCTTTGTACCTTGCTTTGAAGGTCTTTCTACCTTGCTTTCAAGGTCTTTGTACCTTGCTTTGAAGGCCTTTCTACCTTGCTTTGAAGGTCTTTGTTGCGCCTTATTTTGAAGGTCTTTCTACCTTGCTTTGAAGGTCTTTGTTGCGCCTTATTTTGAAGGTCTTTCTACCTTGCTTTGAAGGTCTTTCTACCTTGCTTTGAAGGTCTTTGTTGCGCCTTATTTTGAAGGCCTTTCTACCTTGCTTTGAAGGTTTAGTGCCTTGCTTTAAAGGTCTTTCTACCTTGCTTTGAAGGTCTTTTTGCCTTGCTTTGAAGGACTTTCTACCTTGCTTTGAAGGTTTTATTGCACCTTATTTTGAAGGCCTTTTTGGTAAAACGATGCCGGAATAAGCGTCCGCGCTAATAAAATATGCCGGTGAAGATCATCCGGTCCAAGCAATGAGAATATGTCGGGAAAGATCATCCGTACATATAATATAAAGAATGCCGGGCTAGATGCCGGACTTTGTAATATCATGAGGCCGGGCTAGATGCCGGACTTTGTAATATCAAGAGACCGGGCTAGATGCCGGTATTTGTAATAAGAAGAAGCCGGGGAAGATCATCCGGTCTTAAATAATAAGAAGATGAAGCCGAGGAAGATCATCCGGTCTTAAATAATAAGAAGATGAAGCCGGGAAAGATCATCCGGTCTTAATAATAATAAAATGAAGCCGGGGAAGATCATCCGGTCTTAAATGATATGGAGGCGCCGGGCTAGATGCCGGTCTTGATAATAATATGGAGGTGCCGGGCTAGATGCCGGTCTTGATAATAATATGACGAGGATAATTTCAGTCTAGATTTAAAGCCATGTAGAGAACTCGTCGTGTATATCAATTGGTTCTTGTGAATTAGAAAGCTTCTATGTTCTCCTGACTCGAACTTTAGAAGTAAGGTGGAGACATAGCTTGTTATCATTGAGGCTATCATTAGTCCTCTTTATCTGCAAAACTTTGGCATTGCATAATATATATTCATATAAAATATTCCATGATGTAATATCAAATACTAACATTTAAGCAATTAGCATTCAAGCAATTAGTAGTCAAGCAATTAGCATATTAAGAATGAGATTTCAAAATTTAATGAGTGAGAGAAATGCGGACGACGGTTTTGCATTTGTTCATGAGTCCGTCTTGAGAGAGATGTGGATGATGACTCTGCATCTATCCATGAGTTCGTCATCTTTGTTTTTGTCTTAAATTCACAAATCTGACTTTAGCTTTTCCTTGTATGATTTCTTCGCGTCCTTGGTGCATTGTACATGGTAGTCATAGGGGTAGTCTTTGTTTGCATCCCATCTAACATGAAAATCACTCGAACAAAAATAAAAGAAAGCGGATTAGTCACATGAAACTTCAAGTATGGCTAACAATTATCTTAAAGTGCTAGATGTTGAATCAAAGAAAGTGCAACTATCTATTTTCGAAATAAGCTCAATTATGTAGTGCTAACGTAAATAAGCTCAATGACCTAGTGTTGTAATGGTGGTAAAACACAATTATCAGTTTCCTTAGGCCATAAGTATCAGTTTCATTTGAGAGAAAAAATGTTATTTAAACACAATTATTTATCCAAACTTTAGTCAAGGGTGAGGAGGACTTATCTTTTAGTCCTTTGGATGACTCAAAACAAATGATTGATTTGCTCTGTAGTGAGTTTTGAACGTTCCTTGGTGGAAGCATGTGTCTTTCGTTGTAGAAAGTATGAGTTGAAGTAATGTTGATGACGGCTGATTCATCATGCTCGTCATCTTTGTGTTCACCATTGTATGGTTCAATTATTGTTTTGCTTTTTCCCTCGTCGCGTCTTTTAGACGATCGAATCATAAAGTGAGGGTAGAGCGTTATTGCTAATGCCTGATTTTTGGTTTGGAGAACTTAGTGAAGAGCTTTTGTCATGTGCTTTAATCTCCATTGGTATGGCACTTTAATTTCCACGTAAATCAGCTACACTTGCATTTTATAAATCCATTTCTTTTTCCGAATTGTAGACAAGTCCATGAGTGTGTACGGCTTACACAATTCTTTGTTAACGGAACATTTGTCACCGGAAGTTCAATTAGTGAAGACGGAAATACTGTAGGCGGATACTTTATAGCCGGAAGTTGTGGGCGGAGTCGTGAGAACGAAACCTTGTTGAATCTTACCGGAGAGTGTTACCGGAGTTTGTTGAGAACGAAAGTTTCGATACCGGGAGTTTAAAGTTGTTAGCGGAAACTTTCTAACGTTGAGGACGGGACATTTTGAATCGTGTTGCTGTCAACGAAATTACTTCTAGCTTGTTACCGGAACATTGAAGACGGTGATAACGAGAACGGTTGTTATCGAAAGCTTCGACGACGGAAGCCTTGTAGCCGGTTACAATGAGGACGGAATTTATTGCTGTCAACGGAATGCTTGTTGACGAATTCATTGTTGAGGACGGCTTATCTAGCCGGTAGCAGTGAATACAGAACGTCGAATTGAGGACGGAAGCATTAAAGCGGTGTCGTTTTTGCGGTTTTGACGATTCTGGTGATGATGGTGTGATTGGACTGATGCGGCGGCAAAAGTCATATTCGTTGTGTGAATTTGTTTTTTGCTAACTGAGTTGACTCAGTGTTGTTGTTGTTGTGTGACTCGGTGGTGTTGTTGTTGAGTCCGGTGAAAGGGTTAAAGAAATGGGGTTTTTTGGATTTAGCTAGTATTGCTACTGCCGTTGTTGTATCTCATTGCCATGATCCCATTTGAAGATTTAGCTCTCAATGGGTTTTGTTCATAGTGACGGCAATTTTTGGGATCTTGTGATTTGCCATGCAACAACCATGGATCTTGTGATTGAATAAGTGAGCTAGTGGAAGAAAGGGATTTGAAATCATGAATTTGGAAAGCTACACCCATGTTTATTCTTTTATCAACTTGTTGTTCTTCGGTTTCTTTTCTTTTTTCTCAGCATTTTGATTTTTCCATTGAAGTGATGAAGAGAGGTCTTTGTTTCTGTGAATGTGCTTTTCAATTAGAATTCCTTCCACACAAGCACGTTTTTCAATGATAGTGTGAGAAGCTTTGTGGTTTTTGGACCTAGAAGCTTGTTGTTCATTTTTTTGCTTCCATATAAAAATTCCATAGATTTAGATCTGTCCTTTCCTCCATGACAGTGAGATTGAAAATGAAGAAATTTGAGAACGAAAGTCGTTTCCCACAGACGGCGCCACTGTTCTGATCGGTAAAACAGGATCTCACTGTGTTGTTGGATTGATGGAGAAGATCGTCGGAATCCATGGAGGAGAGGGGGGTGTACCTGCAAAAGGGACTCCGACGCTAGAGTATATGAGGTGGAGGCAGGTTTAGGGAGAGATCAGCTACCTTGGAGATGAGACAAGTGTCTCTTATATAGATCATGAGAGGAGTCATTAGGTTTGTCACCTAATTGGGCCTTGCCATGAAAATGGGCCTTTGTTGAGTGTATTGGGCCTTTTGGCCGGTCCGGAACAATAATTATATAATTTAATATATAACAGACGTGGTCTCAGATTTTAGGTGTGAGTTTGACACTACACGAACTCAAACTTGAAATATCAAATGTCACCTGAACTCAATCAACTCAAGTTTTACTCGTTAGCTCGAGTTTGGGTTCGGGTGAATCCATGAATTTGGTTTTTATTTACCATCCCTACGAACAAAGACCAATAAAATAAGAGTTTATAAATATAAAGACGCCGAATAAAAAACACTAAACACACTGAAAATACTACTAAGACCTTGTGTTTTAGTTAGCAATAGCATCACCATTTCCTTTCACCATAAGACCTTGTGTCACACGCTTCCATAAAAATCAAACACAAAGCAAGCACCTTTCTACATTCATTCACAAGTTAGCAATTACCATCATCATCATCATCATCATCATGTCCACCATTCACCATGGGCGTGGCAGTGAAGCTAAGGGAATACACTTCTACCAGACCATTCAACTTCGTGAGTTGCAAGAACAAGAACTAGTAAGTAGTAACCACTCTCACTTTCTTTTTTCTTTGCATTAACAATACCCAGTTTTCCAAATGATTACTTTTTTAAGTTCGTAGGCATTGTGTTTGTTGAAATGCCTCAACACAAATCAAGTGATTGAGCTCAAATGGTTAATGATTTACCCATAGACGAATAATTTCGGAGAACCCAAGTTCGATTTTCAGGAAGAACAATTCTTAATAAGACTTTAAGTACCCTACAGTCGAACTCTGGATTAACATGGTCCTCTTCTCATAGAAACTAGAGGGTTGATGTATTTGCATTAACAACACACATTTTTCCATAGGATTATTATTATTATTATTATTATTATTATGTTATTGTTGTGGTTGGACTGTTTTAAGTTTGTAGTCATTGTGTTTGTTGAAAAGCCTCAACAACACAAATAAGGTGATTGAACTCAAATGGTTAATCAGTTGCTCCTAAACAAATCGTTTGGGACAACCCGGGTTCGATTTCTACGAAGAACAATTATTAATTGGACATTACTTACACCGCGGTCGAACTCTTTTGATTAACATGATCCTCTTTTCTCCTAGAAACTAGAGGGTTAACAACAATGTTTGCTTTCTTCAAAATAAATTTTGGGTTGAGTATGGATCATCTGTTCTTATTGGCCAATGACAGTGTATGGAAAAAAATTGGTTTGGTTAATATGGTAATGCCATTTTTGCTTCTGTTCTCTCTATGTGTATTGTTGCCAAATATCTGGTTTGTTAGGTATTTGTGCTATACTTAAATTGTTGATGAGGAGTGTCCCAACATAATCATATGCCAAGTTGAAACTCATTGGCTTTTGAAAATGTGCTTGCAGATGATTCCAAGCACTTTTGTAGAGAGATATTGGAAAGATTTATCTAATCCAATATCGCTTAAACTTCCAAATGAGTCTGTGTGCAAAATGTTTTGGGTGCAATGGGGTGACGAAATTTGGCTTCAGAATTGGAAAAGGTTTGCACGGTCGCTTAGATGTGGAGATCTTTTAGTTTTCCAATATAGAGGGGGATCTGAATTTCATGTCATTATATTGGATGATAGTAAGTTAGAAATTGACTATTCAAGCATCAGATGCAACGATGAACAAGAATCTGAAGAGAGTGACGACGATAACTATGTTGAGGTTACCAATGAAGGTGAAAAAGCCAAACAACCCCTCAAGAAAAAGAAAATCAACTCAAATGATAGTATTGCTACTGCTGCTACACCTCAAGGAACAAACATTGACAAGAGAAAAATTAATATGAATGCAACCGAGAAAAAAGTCTTAGGCAAGTTCATCTACTTCCTTTTATTTATGGGTAAAATATGTTCTTAATCAGTTCCTATGTTTATCTCAAATTTTGTTTCTAGTCCTTCTACCTACTTTTTAATCTATATAAATTACAAGTGTACATTTTTTTTAGTCCTGTTCCCACTTCATTTATGTGTTTTTTTTAAAGACTAATTTAATTTTCAAGATTGTCGTACAAATAGTAATCAAGATGTGTGACCTTTTATTTTCTACCTTTCATATGCTGAAAATATATTTAAAGTTTTGTAGAGGCTAATAGAAACATTGGAGGCAGGGGTAAGAAAGCTAAGAACTGCACAAAAACTGAAGATGTGAATAAGAGAAGCTGCAATAATTCTCATCCCAGTGAGAATCCCAATTTCACTCTCAAAATGTCGCGAACTTATCTGTATGGAGATAAAGTAAGATTGGTATGTTTTCTATACTTCTTTTTAGTAAATACTAAATAGTGATTTTCGTACTTAAATCTGAGACTTTCAATTCGCAATAGGAACTGAATGTATTGACATTACATACAAATCGCCAAATTGACCAACGGAAAACATATTTAAGGACGAAAATAATAAACAAAAGGCACATTCAATGATTATTATTGCAACAGAATCTCACACATTTAGTTAATGAAAACCTATCTTAATTAATATCTATTTTAAACCATGAGCTGAAACAGAGGATACCTAGGCAGTTTTCAAAAGAATACATGAATGAGTTGTTGCAAGGGAATGCAACGATTAGAAGTGTTGGTGAGGACAGGTTATGGCACGTGACGTTATGCTATGATGAATACAACAGAATTTTTTTAATGAGAGGTGGTTGGAAGTCATTTGCACAAGAACATAACTTGCAAGTTGGTGATGAATGTAAATTTGAGATGACTCAACGAGAACCACTTTCATTCACAATTACTATTGTTCGTGCTACAAAGGAACCATGTCATGATCCGGAGCAGTTTCAAGGTATTTCTTTCATTATTATCATTATTATTTTTGGAAAGATACATATTTTATTAGTTTAATTTTGATACATTTGATCAATGCAAAAACTTCTAATTCGTTAACAAATTACAATCAATTAAATATTTAAGTATATTCTTTTCCATGTAAATGTACTACTATTTTCTTTTAATCCCTACATGTATTAAATCCATGTACAATTCAATTTAGGATAGGCAATTTAAACTATATATGAAATCCATTTTGTTATTTTGATATTCAATTTGCACATAGCATCGGTAGATTTTCTCTAACTTCTTTTGTTCTTCATCTGATCTCTGACAAGGTTGTGGACATGCAGAAAACCAACAAAGTCAAGTAAAATCAGAGACATCGCCGGTAGAAAATATGGATTATGTGGGAAATTATGGAGAAGGAAGTTCAAGGAACTGTCCAAAAACACAAGATCTTAGGAGTACTCTTCTTAGCTTTATTTTTGAAGTCTTTATTGTGTACAATTCATGCATATATTCTCAATGTTTTCTTTGTTGTTAATAACTGCAGATTCTGTAAGTGATCCAAAGGTACATTATAAATTCGAAGCTTTTGTAACATCATTAGACAAGGTAAGAATTTCGCAAAATGTCTTAGTAATTACCATGTATATACCTGTGTGTGTGAATTTATAAAATTTAAATTTGTTCTTATATATGCAGCTGGTCATACCAAATGAGTTCTTGAAGAGCCACAATATATTTAGTGGAAATTCAGTTGAGTTGAAAGTAGGGGAAGGATCATGGTTTGTAGAGGTGAGTTATAATCAACATCTTGAATATGGTTGGTTCACTAAAGGTTGGCCAGAATTTGTGAGTGAATGCATAGTAAACATTGGAGATACTTGTTTATTTGAGATGATTGATGATGAAAATCATGTGTTCAAGGTTTCAACTATTCTAGATGTTTAGAAGAACGTTTATGTTTCATCATATCGTAATTAGATGTTATATTTCAAATGAACTTCAATACAATCAATCACTCTAGGTATTAAGTTGTGTTAATGATGTGATTATTAGTTTATTACTATGTTAGTTCATTTGTGAAAAAAATGTAAGGATGTGGACACTAATTTGTTTGAGATGATTGATGATCAATTAGAAGAACAATTATGAGTTTTATCCTAACCCTCCCTACCAACTTCTAAACCAGGAAGACATTAAAACTGACTGAACAAGTCATCCTCAAAAAGTTAAACTACATATCTTAAAATAATATTCTACTTGTTTTAGGTAACTTGAAATTATTATTAATCAATAATACACAGTGAACTAATATTATCCCTAAAGCAAAAATTCGCCGGAAAATACATAGGAAAATCTGCAGGAAACTTGCGGATTTTTCTGCGGATTTTCGCTTTAGGGGCTAAAATCAAAAAAATTGGTTGATTCAAGGACTTATTTAGAATAAAAATCGATACAAGGACTAAAACCAAAAATCCGCGTACATACAGGGACGAAAATGATGTTTAAGCCTTAAATTAAACAAGTTATTTGCTAGAAACCCACATTCCATCTTGTTTTGTAGCTTAGTCTTGTAGATTTAGAAGATTCATGATAGGTAAAACAGTCTATCAACAAAGAAGTAAATTTCCTTAGTGTTAGTTGCAACCAACTTGACCACCCTAGTACCACAACTGCTCAGAATTGCAAACTCTCATCTCACCTCACTTAGACACTCAAAACCACACCGAAGAGGAGACTGAATATAGATAAGAAAATGGTGGCCAAATAAGTGGAATTTTAAATTCTTTAAATGACCAAATAAGTGGTTAATTTACGTACAATAATATTAACCGAGTAATCCAGTTCACTAGACTGATTAATTCAGTTTAAGATAAATTCTAGTATCAATTAGTTGAAGTCATTTCACAAACGCAGTTGCAGAAATCATAAATACAAGTAATTTTGATTCAAGAGAAATGTGTGCAAATGCTTTGTAGGGAGAGAATATGATGTAGTTTACTCTTGTTTTGGAGTCTAGTGGATCGTTACAAAGAATTTTCACAATATTAACATTTTAGTTTATTTTTGAAAAAAGTGATTTTAAAAAAAAGATAAATGTTAACGAGTGCCTCTGACTCTGAGGCACTCTTTAAGACTTTAAATAGTAAGTTTTTATACAATGTTTATGGAAATTTGTAAAGTCAGTGCATTAGAAATTTTAATTTTTTAACTTTTTTAATAAAAAGTTTCCTAAAATGGATAGTTTAAGAGTACTCGGGACATTCATTAACAAAACCCTAAAAAAATTGTAATAGTCTGCATACTAACATATCATAACCCATTTTCATTTACTGATGTGCTTGAAATCATTCATAGACGATATAACACTTAACCACTCACACTTTAAATTCTTACCAAATATATTTTGACTATTGTTTATGTTTAAAATTTGAGGACAAAAAAGTCATTTCCAAAATACTAAAAATTTCATTTTTTTTATTACAAAAAAATTGAAGTAGCAAATAAAAAATAATGAGAAAATAGACTAAAATATTACAAATAATTAAGATAAATGATCAATTTAATAAAAATTAAAAAATAAAGATAAGTAATCAAAATGTTACAAATAACTAAAATAAAAGACCATTTTGCCACTGATTTATGTTTTGGTTGTCAAAAATAAAAATTGACTAGGAGTTAGCAATAGCATAAAAATCAAACACAAAGCATGCACATTTATGTATTCTACAATTACATCATTCATTCATTCACAGGTTAGAAATTAGCCTCATCATGTCCACCATTCACCATGGGCGTGGCAGTGAAGCTAAGGGGATACACTTCTACCAAACTATTCAACTTCGTGAGTTGCAAGAACAAGAACTAGTAAGTAGTAACCACACTCACTTTCTTTTTCATTCATTCTTTGCATTAACAAGACCCATTTTTTCATAGGATTATTATTATGTTATTGTTGTGTTTGGACTGTTTTAAGTTTGTAGTCATTGTGTTTGTTGAAATGCCTCAACACAAATAAGGTGATTGAACTCGAATGGTTAATGAATTACTCCTAGACAAATCGTTTGGGACAACCCGAGTTCGATTTCTAGGAAGAACAATTCTTAATTGGACTTTACTTACATTGTGGTCGAATTCCATATTAACATGATCCTCTTCTCCTAGAAACTAGACGGTTAACACAAAAAAAAAAAACACAAGAATGTTTGCTTTCCTCGAAATACATTTTGGGTTGTGTGGTGTTATTGATGTTCACCGCCATTTTCAGAAATGGATCCTCTTTTCTTATTGACCAATGACAGTGTATGGAAAAAAATTGGTTTGGTTTATATGGTAATGCCATTTTTGCTTCTGTTCTCTCTATGTGTATTGTTGCCACTTGCCACATATCTGTTCAATCCGAAGTTGAAACTCATTGGTTTTTTAAATGTGGTTGCAGATGATTCCAAGGAATCTTGTAGAGAGATATTGGAAAGATGTATCAAATCCAATATCCCTTAGACTTCCAAATGAGTCTGTGTGCAAATTGTTTTGGGTGCAATTGGGTGATGATATTTGGCTTCAGAATTGGGATAGGTTTGCACGGTCACTTCGATCTGGAGATCTCATTGTGTTCCAATATCGAGGAGGGTCTGAATTTCATGTCATTATATTGGATGATAGTAAATTAGAAATTGACTATTCAAGTATCAGATGCAGCGATGAACAAGAATCTGAAGAGAGTGACGACAAAATCTATGTTGAGGTTACCAATGAAGTTGAAAATGCCAAACAACCCCTCAAGAAAAAGAAAATCAACTCAAATAATGGTGTTACTACTGCTGCTACACCTCAAGGAACAAACGTTGACAAGAGAAAAATTAATATGAATGCAACCCAGAAAAAAGTCTTAGGCAAGTTCATCTACTTTTTAATCTATACAAATCACAAAAGTACATGTTTTTAGTCTTGTTCCCACTTTATCTATGTGTGTTTTTTAAGACTAAGTTAACTTTTATTTTGTACCTTTTATATGCTGAAAATAGTTTTGAAAGTTTTTGCAGAGGCTAGTAGAAACATAGGAGGCAGGGGTAAGAAAGCTAAGAACTGCACAAACACTAAAGATGTGAATAAGAGAAGCTGCAATAATTCTCATCCCGGTGAGAATCCCAATTTCACTCTCAAATTGCCGCGATCTTATGTGGATGGTGATAATATAATATTGGTATGTTTCCTATACTTTTTTTAGTAAATAGTGATTTTTGTACCTAAATGTGTGAGAGACTTTCAATTCACTATAGGAACTGAATGTATTGACATTACATACAAATCATGAGTTAATGAACAAGGCCTCACACATTTAGTTAATGAATACATATTTTATTAATATCTATTTTAAACCATGAGCTGAAACAGAGGATACCTAGTCAGTTTTCGAAAGAATACATGAACGAGTTGTTGCAAGGGAATGCAACGATTAGAAGTGTTGGTGAGGACAGGACATGGTACGTGAAGTTATGCTATGTAGAGCAAAACAGAAATTTTAGGATGAAAGGTGGTTGGAAGTCATTTGCACAAGAACATAACTTGCAAGTTGGTGATGAATGTAAATTTGAGATGACTCAACGAGAACCACTTTCATTCACAATTACTATTGTTCATGCTACAAAGGAACCATGTCATGATCCGGAGCAGTTTCAAGGTATTTCTTAGCTTTCATCAATATTATTTTTGAAAAGATACATATTTTATTAGTTTGATTTTGATACATTTGATCAATGCAAAAACTTCTAACTCGTTAACAAATTACAATCAATTATATGTTTAAATATATTCTTTTCCATGTAAATATACTACTTTTTTTTCTTTATTTCCATACATGTATTAAATCCATGTACAATTCAATTTAGGATATGCAATTTAAACTATGTATTCGATCCATTTTCTTATTTCGATATTCAATTTGCACATAGCATCGGTAGATTTTCTCTAACTTCTTTTGTTCTTCATCTGATCTCTGACAAGGTTGCAGACATGCAGAAAACCAACAAGTCCAAGTAAAATCAGAGACATCGCTGATAGAAAATATAGATTAATTGGGAAATTATGGAGAAGGAACTTCAAGGAGCTGCCCAAAATTACAAGGTCTTAGGAGTAAAGATTATGGTTTGTAGAGGTGAGTTATAATCAACAACTTGATTATGGTTGGTTCCACTAAAGGTTGGCTAGAATTTGTGAGAGAATGCAAAGTAAAGATTGGAGAAACTTGTTTATTTGACATGATTGATGATGGAAATCATGTGTTCAAGGTTTCAATTATTCTAGATGTTTAGAACAACGTTTGTGTTTAGTCATATTCATTGTAATTGGTTTTCCTCTATAATTAGGTTCTTCAAATATATCAAATTAATAAGGTCATAGTAGCATTTGTAAATCAATTTAATCGGCATGCTAGCCTTCTATACAAACTTTGAACTTACATGATACATCATCATAATCATGTTTGTGAATTAACAATAACTAGGATATAAGGTCAATTTTACCCTTTACCTAAAAACTCATATAGCATAACTATTATGGTAAACAAAGCTCTAAATCAATTGGCTCTGAAAATATGAACATGAAGCACAGCATCTTCCCTCTTGATGAGCTCAAAGACACATACATCTCCACCTTTCAATTTATTTTCTTCCCAAAATTGGTTCCAACCTCTACAAAATTGCCCTGATTTCATGTTGGAATAACATAGTAACTTTACAGGCCAAAATTTCTTTCCAAACTTTAACATCACAGTTTGTTCCTTGTTATCCAAGTACTTTCTAATGAAGGAAATTGGCACGTGCTGCATCAAAATAATATTTCCAGTAAGATGACAACTTTGAAGAAAACAATGATAAATTACACTCTTTCCGCCCCTAATTATAAAACCATTTTAAAATTTCTAAGAGCATTAAATATTTATTTACCACAACATACCCCTAATTAAAGTGCATTATTTTCTATAATCTCTAATAAATACCTTAAAAAACATTAACTAATTTTCTTTATAAAAGTAATATCAATCATCAACCAATTTAATACTAAAATCAACTTTTTTAATACCCGTATTTTGTCAAACTAATCTTATAGTAATTAAGGACAAAGGGAGTAAGATATAAGGTAATTGAATTAACTTATTAAATAAGTTATACGCTCATGAGAAAAAGTTATCAAAGAGAGCTTTTGTTTTTAAATTAAATTTATAAAGTATAAACTAAAAGCCATAAAACATAAGCTTAAAATTTTGCCTTGCCAAATAAAGCCTTAAAAATAAAACTTACCAATCTAGAATGCCCTCGTTGATTTGGCATAATATTGAGTTTGAAAAAAGGATATTTTGAGGTGAACTTATCAGCTCTGTTGTTAGCTTCATTTGTCTCTAATTTGACCTTTAATGAAGTTCTTTGTGTTGCTTTCTCACCTATTCAAAACAGACCCTTAGTTTTGAATAATCATGCAGGGTCACAATTCCAAAAGAACATATATAAAAATACATATCATTAATTTAGAAGTCCTAGATCAACTTGTAAAATGTCGATTATTAAGCCGGATCTGGCAGTTATGTGTAAGTTTAATTTAGTAGATTAATATTTCATTTAAGACTAGAAATAGAAAATACATATCATTGATTCTTTTATATTTTATAGTTTACCTTTTGTCTTTTGTGTGTCTAAATATTGTTTATTTAGGATTGAAACCTCACAAGATTTTCTCCTTAGTTTTTACTAGTATCATATTGACCAAAAAGAAAAATTTACCTTCATCTAGACTAATAAAAGTTTGACTTTCAACTTCCGAGATGTCTTCATCTTTTTGAACCGATTCTAAAGAAAAAAGTGCAACAATTCAACGTCTGTTTTATTAAAAACAACTCATATTTTAAATTTATTGAATAAATAATATATTTGAATTATATATAATAAATCAGTTATTCAATAAACGTGAATTAAGATAGAGGAGTAAACATAATAGCTTTAAAGAAAATTCAAGTTGGATTATACCTTGAGGTGGAGGGGAGTAGTGTGGTTCTTCATCATCAAGTCTAAAGATTGATACTTTCAAAGTAAGAGGTTGACTTTTGGTCAACTCAAAAACACACACATCACCCACTTTCAAATTAATGTCTCCTACAAATTTCTTCCATCCAGCTTTAATTTTTCCAAAACAATATTTAGCATACCAAGTTCTACCATCCAAAAGCTTAAGAAGTATATCACTTTCCACTTGCTTCAAATAATTTATGGCAAATTGTGTTGGAATACACTGCATTTCAATATTTTTGTTACATGTTAGAAAATCTAACTAACAACTAATTAGTTTAATTATAATTTCCTTTAAAAAACAATAAATTACATTTATTTTGGCTTCAAAGTTCAAATGAAAAATTATAAATAATGATAAAATTAAAGTTACTCATCAAAGGCTTACCACGGAATAGCTCAAAAGATACGAAGATTTCATAACAATTTTGAAACAAGGATTTTTAGATTCGAAGCTTCGAGCTCGATTTAAGGCTTCATTAATTTTAGAAGGTAATTGTTCTTGCTCCACTTTTCGGCATTCAACGCTACCATCCGTCGTATCCTCTAAGAAAATGAACATTGAACAACATGAATATATATTAATGAAAATTAGAACTCAAGATTTCCTTTGGATTAATGAAAAGATAAAGAATAAATCAGATCATGATTTATGCCACTAGTTTGGACATGATGCTTAGGTAAGTTATGGAATTTGGAACTTTTTTCATCATCTTCACTTGTATCATCTAAGAAAATGAACAACATAGATGTTTAAGAAAATTAGACCTCAAAATTTAATAAGATAAAGGAAAAGAAGAGGAATACCCTCTCTAATTTTTTTTTTATATGAAACAATTCACTTTTTAAATTCACCAAAAAATTAATATATTTGGTAAAAAAAGTAAATTGTTTCTTATAAAAAATATCAGAGAGAGTAATTTCGATGATGAATAAATACCACTATATTGAACATGATTACTAGGCAAGTCATGGAATTTGGAGCTTGTTCCAACATCTTCCCTTGTGTCACTTCTCAATTTCTTATGTGGTTGAGGACATGGAATTGGTGATTTTGATCTACTCTTCTTGCATGAAGGTGACTTATCCAAAATTTCAATTGACTCATCATCACTAATTTGGTCAAGGTTTGTTTTGTTCATGTTGATTGTCATGGAAAGGATATTCAATTTCAAGTCCACTCTTGCCAAATATATGCACCCTAAAATATTGAGAGTTTTCCTCATATTGAAACAATACCATGTATCCATGGTCTAGTGAATAATGTGTAGCAAATTCTTTCCAACCCTTTTGAAACCAAAAATCTCCATCTTTTGTAGTTGTATATATTTCCCATTTTTTTCCATTTGGAGTCTTGAAAATCATTGGTGTTGATATATTGGTACTATGTTTTCTAGTGAAACCGTTTGGAATTTTCTGCAAAGCACCGAAATTTATGTTAGGAAGTGAAAACTCTCAAGAAAGTAAAAATGGTAGAAAAACTAAATGTTAGTTGGTTCAATGATGTTGACGCTGAATTTGATAGAGAAGACAACGGTTCGATCCCCACAACTGTGTTTGGGAAGAGACTAGAATCACTGATGCATGAACTCGTTTTGAACTCTAAACTATTGGGGTTCTTTTAGCATAGGAATCAGAGAGTGAAAGCAAAAAAATTATTAAAAAAAAACCATTAGATAAAGGAAAAAATTAATTAATACTTACAATCTTTCCTTCTTGAAGAATTGTTGTAGTAATAATTCTAAAGAAACGAATGGTCATTGTTGCTGATTGGTACTCGATCTGTGTCTTCCCCAACAACTATTTGATAAAAAAGAATAATAATAAATAAAAAGTTGTGAGAAGAACAAAAATTGCATAAATGACACAGCAACTAAGTATTACCCAAATAGAAAACAAAGAATTGATGGTTTTGATGTTACATAATTAATTTGAGTAAAAATATAATGTTACTGCATAATTAAAAATACTAGTAAAACACAGCCTTACATGTATAATTATATATGCGTTACAAAGCAGAGCAATTTTTAACCTCTGTTGTTGTCTTCACATCAAATCAAATATGAACCCAATTAACCATATCAACCTAAACATACCAATAAATAGGTATAATAACACATTATTAGTTACTAGTAGTTGTTTTTTTTTTTTACGGGAGTTACTAGTAGCTGTTGAGGATAATGTTCTAAATATTTTTTTATAAGGGTTATAAATATTTTTTGAAAATTTTGTATTTAAATATAGTTTAGATATTTAAAATAGATATATATCATTAAGATTTATATTTTTATTTAAAAAAAAATTAAAGATTTGTTTGTTATTTAAAATTATAGTTCTTCCAAGTGATAACCCAAAGGGTGTGGTTGAGCGGTTGGGGTCCATCCTCCCTTAACCAAGGGTCGAGAGTTCGATCCACATCTTGAATATGGAACAACTTTAAATCCTTTGGCCAGCTATCCTAGCGAGGGATTAGTCACTCTGTTCGACGGTGATACCCCAGTCTCGACAAAAAATAGTTCTTCCAAGTGATAAAAAACACTAAGTATAACTAAAACTCATGAAAATAAAGATCCGCAAAATAAGATAAATCTTTGTGCATAAGTTTTATTAACTCGCCTGAATTTGAATCAAAAACTTGTGTTTGTCACTTTGTTTTGTAAATAAAAATGACTGGATAAATAAAACCTAATCAAAAAAATATTTTACTCAAAAATATCTTATTTTTTGTCACTTTATTTTACTCAAAAATATCATATTTTTGGTCCAACGATCTGTTTGGGAAAAATAATTTATAGTTGATGGCTGATAACTTACAATAAGGAAAAACGTGGAAGAAAAAAATAATAAGCTATAAATTAAAACACTATCTGAAAAAGTGTTTCGAAAATAAGCTAAAATTAGTAAAATAAATTATAAGTTAATGTTACAAAAACCTTATCGAACAGGTTTATTTTTAACCGATAAACTTATAAACTCAAAATAAATGCTTGTCAAACATACTCCAAGACTTCGATTTCCTTTCTCTGTCCAATTTTTATTTATTTTTTTGGAATTTTCTAATTTGTTCACTTGCGTTGCCACACACTCTCCTTTAAAAATCTTGTCCAACGCGGCAAACCTTGTTTTTGGTATGGAAACTAATAAAAAGAAAAACTAAGCATGAGGGAAGAAAGTTCCCATTGCAACGCGGCAAACCTTGTAATCAAGGCACTAACCCTCCTTTTTTAACGTCATAAAAACTTGCGTTGACGTCATAAATTCACCCACACACCAAGTGGATGATTGAAGATCGAATATTGGTCACGGACGTCCAGTTTAACAATTTCGATATCTTCTGTCAGTTAAGCTAAAAAAATTAAGTTTTAATCCTTTAATTTTATTGAATGTACACTTTTTTTTACAAATTGCCAGATACTAGAAATTCGTATATATTCAAACTCTAATCTAAACCTTTTTTTGTCAAAAATGAGAAACAATTCGCAACAAAAATTCCTACAAAATATTTGCAGAAAATTTCTCATAAAACCTTTTTTTGCAGATAAATCTAAAGTAATTTTTATCTTTCCGCAGGTAAATCGGCGGGAGATGGATTTATTTCTTGCAACATAACAAGATTTATTGTAACACAACATTATTTACACTAAACAAACTTCTCATAGAAATTTTAACATTTCATCCAAATGCATATCAAAATTAATAAGATCTAGAGTTATAGTAAATGTAAATTATTTAATACTTCAATATAATTTGTTAACATATGATAGATTAATTAATTTAATACTTTGGAATTATGCGGCATGAGATTGATCATGGGCTCGGACTATATGAACTTTAAATGAAATATTTGTGCTATCAATCATCTCAAATACACAAATATCATAACTTGAAATTGTGACTCTTTTTCAAATCTAAAAACTAAAAAATGGCCATAGCTTATTGAATAGTGTTGTGCAAATTTTTCCCAACCATTTTGAAACCAAACATCATGATCACGCTTTATCCAATTTATTTTCCATTTATCACCATTTGGTACAATGAGGGTTACTGGATTTGATAATTCTTTCCCATATTTCTTCACAAAACTCCTTGGAATCATCTGTTACATCATGTATATTAATTATATAATATATGAATAAATATATTACTAATATGAATAATGAATAAAAATCAAATTAAACTATATGAATAATGAATATTACTTCTTTTTTTGAGGTAGCATTATTAGTGATGGTGGAGCTCAGCTAAGGTGTCGTGGTGTGGTATGTTGATTTGCACGTGAGCTTAATGTTGGTACATTTTTTTTATTATTATTAATTACATTGTCAATCAAAATTTCACATGATTGACACATTATTTTACTAGTAAATATTGTCTTGCAAAGAATTTTCGGACAGCATAATCCATTTTATGTTTAGACTAGACTCAATTTTGATAGCCATGTAAAAAGTGGTTCATGCTACTGTGAATTAAGCACCGCCACCTCCGAGCATAATCCATTGGCCGTCAACGGTGGTTTGATTGCCTCATCTCTCTTTGGTGTTCTCTTCATCTCCGTTGCTCTATCATCGTTTTGTCGCTAGTAGTTTCGATTGGATTGGTGCTTGGTTGATCTTGATGTTTTGAGATATGTAGGTCTCGGTGTATCCAAGTTTGCATGTGTTGCGCCAAAGAATTTCGAGATGGTTTTAAATTTGCTTCAATCCTTCTTCTCGATTGAATTCAAATTGTTTGGCTTGAAAAGGTTTTGATGCCTATTGTGGTGTATCCGCAAGGGTTACTGTACATGAATCGATTCGTGTTGATAGTGTCGTTTTAGGTTTACACAACATTTTTTTCCTATTTGGTTTCACGTCCATGACCATGACCCATGACGACATCAGAGTTGGATCAATATGTGAATAAAATACAAATCATTATTATTCTAATTGAATAAAATCTTGTTCAAAACAATTTCAATCTATACAGTTTGGAATGAGAAATAAAACAAGAAAAGTTGAGATGATACATAACTCTAATAGCAGTTGCTTCTTGAAATTACAACATCAAATCAAATATAAGCTGTTTCTCATCAACCTCTTACAAGTCACAACCCTTCACAATTTTCCCATTTTTGAAATCAATTTCTTATACCCTGCACCAACATATTTAATTAAAGAAATATTAGTACTGATAAAAATATACTCTCAAAATATAGTTTAAATTCTTTTGATAAATTATGATAAAATAAGATTTTTTTTATAAAAAAAGTTCAAAACAGTAAAAATAAAATTAAATATACCTTGAAAATATGGAGTGTTGATGTCCTTTTCTAGAGAGAAAATAACAACTTGGAATGAAACTGTTCCTTTGCATTTGTTTAGAATAAAAACACAAACATCACCAATTTTCAAATTATTGTCAGCATAAAATTTATTCCAACCACCAAAATTAAATCTGGATTGATTATTTTCTATGAGCTTTAAATCGACATTCCATGTTCTGTGTTGGTCAATAAAAAGTGTAGCATTTCTTCCTTCCATCCTATGCAAATGTGCCTTAGCAAAATCAGTTGGTATAGCCTGTTTTGATGCAACACACAGCTCAGAACAAATACAATATGGCTAAATTGATGGAAATTTCTAACTTTAAATACACACATATGTTTGGTCCAAGAAAACACACACACACATAGACTCTATTTTATGAATTATTTAATTTGTATGCAATGTTTGTCCAAATATTTTTACACATGCAACCAATTAAAATCTATCATGTACATATTTGTATATATGTTCTAGGAAATAATAAAACAAAGTAGATTTATGGCAACTTTATAGTATCCTTTTATTGGATTATGTATGTAAGAGTATTAATTTCACAAAAAGAAAAAAATATATGTAAAATTATTTCCACGTTAAAGTGCGTTTGACCTCTTAAAAAAAAAACCTGACAAGACAATTTTGGTTGTATAGTGTTTGAATTTAAAGTTGTTCCTAAGAGATAAGACAAATTGGGACAATGGACATGACAAAAGCTAAAATTCTTATTCATCACTAAACTAAACTAAATCATAATTCTTTGTTCTAATATATAAATTGTCTAAAATATCAAAATAACATTTTTTTTCATTAAATATCTTACAAAACAACAAATTATTCAATATCTTAAAAATGGATTCACTACAAGAAATTTACCCATTTGCTACGAAAATATTCCTCACAAATGCACCAAATTTCGTCACAAATGTACATTTGCGAGGACATTTGTGAGGAAAACAGTCGTTGGTAAATTAAAGGCTGTTCGGACGACATTTGTCAGACCATTCTGCATGACATTTGCGAGGAAATTTCCTCGCAAATGTCATTTATGACACTCACGCGCTTGCACATACATTTGCGAGGAAATTTCCTCGCAAATGTATTAAATTAATTTATTTTTTTTAAAAATAATAAATCAGAAATTAATTTAATTATAATTAAAATAATTATAATTTGTAAAAATAATAATTAAAATTTTAATCAATATTAAATTTTGGTGGTAAATTTTTTTTAGAAAATTGCAAAAAAAATTTGCGGGAAAAATGAAATTCGAATTATCGATAAAAATTTATTGCGGGAAAATACGAAAATTTATTGCGGGAAAAAAAGAAATTCGAATTTTCGTTAAAAATTTATTGCGGGAAAAAACGAAAATTTATTGCGGGAAAAAATGAAATTAGAATTTTCGTCAAAATTTATTGCGGGAAAACTAAAATTTGAATTTTGCGCCAAAATTTTCGCTGGAGACATTTGCGAGGAAATTTCCTCGCAAATGTGAATAATTAAAAAAAAAATAAACAGGAAACATTTGCGAGGAAATTTCCTCGCAAATGTAAAAAAAAAAAAAAAAAAAAAAATTCGCCAAAATAATAATAAAAATCATAAACTTCTATTTAATTTGTTAACATATGTTTTAAAAAATTGATATTTATATTTTTCGAAAAGAAATATATACGATATATATTATATATAAAAAATAAATGAATGAAATGATAAAAATAATAGATGAAAAAGTTGTTATAAATGATGTTGAAAAAATAAAATGATAAATAGAAATAAAAGTTGAAAAAGTTGTTAGATATGAATGTGTTGGAAATGTTGTTGAAAAGATGAAGAAAGTGTTTAGTAGATAGTGTTTTGAAAAAAAGATTTTAATTAGAAATTGTAGAAAAAGAAGAAAAAATGTTGAAGAAGTTGAAGAGAATGAAGAAAAAGGGATGAAGAATTGAAAAGAAAGAATAAAAATGGTTGAAGAGTTTGAAGAGAAAGAAGAAAAGTGTTTTAGAGATTGAATAGAAAGAAGAAAAATGGTTGAAGAGTTTGAAGAGAAAGAAGAAAAGTGTTTTAGAGATTGAAGAGAAAGAAGAAAAATGTTTGAATAGTTTGAAGAGAAAGAAGAAAAGTGTTTTAGAGATTGAAGAGAAAGAAGAAAAATGTTTGAAGAGAAAGAAGAAAAGTGTTTTAGAGATTGAAGAGAAAGAAGAAAAGTGTGAAAGAATGAGTATTGAAGAGTAGATAGTGTGGTATATATAGAAAAGTTGTTGGAAGATTAAATAATATAATAACATTTGAGAGGAAATTTCCTCTCAAATGTTTTCTGACTGCCTGTGCGTGGGACCTTTACATTTGCGAGGAAATTTCCTCGCAAATGTACCTTTACGTTTGCGAGGAAATTTCCTCGCAAATGTAAAGGGTCCCACGCGTTCAGCAAATTTTAATAATTAATTTTGCTTAATAAATCGAAAATTCATATTTCAATTTTTCCCGCAATAAATTTTATCGAAAATTATAATTTCAATTTTTCCCGCAATAAATTTTTACCGAAAATTATAATTTCAATTTTTACCGAAAATTCGAATTTCCAATTTTTTGACCGTACTAATTAATGTTATTTTCAAAAAGTTTGGTTATCCTCTATCAGTTTACGATGAAATTAAAAAAATTAATTTTTGCATCTAAATATACATAAAGTTAGTTTCTCTATGCAGAAAATTATCATAATTAAAGTTAAATTATCGTAATTCAATTTTTATTACACTGTTACATAACATAAAATATCATTATTCTTCATTCCTCCGGATCAGATTCCTCTTCATAATACCCTTCTTCCGGATCAGACTCTTCCAATTCGGGATCTTCAAAACTTGGAGCAGGGAAATATGAGGTCGATGGTCTTTGTGTCGCAGGATTGTTTGAGTTACGTATATGTTGCATCATTTCTTCCTGCCATCTTAATCTGTCGGCTCTTTCTTCCTCATATTGCTGTTGCAATCTTTGAGTCTCTAGATCCCTTCTCTGCAACTCCTCCTGAAATTTTTGCCACATTTCTGACTCAGACATCCTTGGCTCAGGGCAATCGTCAGGACCAGGAACATGATATAGGTTGGTTCCTCGGTGAAAGTTAACGGCCAACCTCCCTAGACCAGGGAACCTATGTTCTCTTCCTTGAAGTCCGAGTGATTCGGTAGCCTTTCTCCAGAGCTGATGCTGAACTTCAGATGGTAAATGACTGTAGGAGTCATACTCAGGATGTTGAGACAAATAGATTGCAACTAAGCGATCATTCTCCGCCTATATATATATATACAGATAAAAAAAAATTGTGAGAAAAAAATTAGCGAATGAATAAAAAATTTTGAAAATAAATCTAAAATATATATCAAATTATAAATTTACCGAAAGTTGTTCAGAAATTGGATGAACCCAAGCACCGTCTCTCGTACTGCTGATGTGAGTTTGTCTGTACATTTCGGTGACGAAAGGTTCTCTCTCGAGAGTGCTTTCCTAATTTTTAATTTCACAAAATATTAATTAATATTTAAATATATAATTCAATATATTAAAAAAAATACATTAAATATATGTTTATACCAAGTGTCGAGCATGAGTAGAAAAGCTGACACATCCCCCAGTGTGCAAGTTGGTACCCTTGGCATTAGCCCTTTTTTTCTTGTTGACTTCACACATTTTTAGGTAAGCCTCATCTTTAGTCCAATGCTCTACAAATCTGTCCCAGACATCCTCTCCGATGAATTCTGGACGATATTGGTCTGGACGTTGTAGATAGCGCTTTTTCTCGGTGTAAAGTTTCTGCGAGAACCGGGTACTACATGCTTTCATCCAGTTGTCCTTAACCATTTCGTCATGGTAAGGCTCCCAGGTACAGTATCTCTGAAATAAAAAAATATAATTATTAATTACATATAATAAACATTTAAATCTTAAATTTAATTATTATATATGTAAACATGGAAATATTTGTGTTTACCTTAAATTCTTCAAAAAGTTTCTTCCTTAATACCGAATCATTCTCAATTAACTTTTTGAAGCTGGGGGCAAAGTGTTTGAGGGCGAGTTTGACAACAAAAGCTACCGCTTTGGCTGCATCTTTAGATGGCTCCAAACTACACATAATAAACATTAATTAATCTTTTAATTAGATTGTACATTTTAAAGAAATTAAAAATAAAATTAAAATAAAAGTATACTCACCCATCGCCCTGAGGGTATATGACCATTTTATCACCCAATACTCGAACTCCTTCAGTGAAGCAACGCCGTGGTGGTCTGAAAGCCACTGGTCGCTGTTGCTCCTCCTGTGAGCCTTGAGGTTGTGACGACGACGAACCATCCTGATGTGGTTGTCGTCGTTCTTGTTGTTGTTGTTGTTGTTGTGGTTGTTGTTGTTGTTGGCTGAAAGCTTCATTAGGTGGATATGCCATAAAACCCAATAAATCATCATCATTGACATCACCAAGATTTACATATTTTACCGGCTTTTTTCCCTTTCTCGAACCTTTCTCCTGATTATTTTGATCTGTCATCCCTGCATAAAATAATTTCAAAAGTTTGAATAAAATTAACAAGATTAAATAAACGAGTAAAACAATTTAATTAAAATTAAACAATTCATGACAAAAGATTAATAGACACTATGATAATAAAGTTCCAATTGGATTTATAATTCATTCCTAATTAAAGATAAATAGTTACAATATGATAATAAAAAATTTCAATTGGATTTAAAATTCATTACTAGAGATAAATAGTTACAATATGATAATAAAAGTTTCTCAATTGATTTAAAATTTATTACAAAGATAAATAATTACAATCGAGATTTATTCATCATCATCGTCATTATTATAATATGTATCTTCATCTTCATTGTCTTCATCTTCATTGTCTTCGTCTTCATCTTCATCGTTATTGTTATTCACCACTGCAATCAACTCCTCAAACTCAATTTGATCACCATCAACTTCTTGGTTAACCAAATTTGTAATGTGATCGACTTCAATCATCGCGGGAACTCTTGACATTTCATCATCTTGGTAAGGCACTTCTATATCTGGAACTTTTGTTTCAATTTCACCTCTTGGTTTTGTCTTGATAGCTGAACACCATCCTCGTTTACCCCGGTAATGAGAAGGATAAGGTACATAATACACTTGAGAACACTTAGTAGCCAGGATGAACGGATCAAATCGATTATACCTTTTATTCATTAGTATGTCAACAAGTTTGTGCTTTGGATCAATTTTTGTCCCATTAGTAGTTGGGTCAAACCACTCACAATAAAATAACACAACATTGTTATCTTGACCCTCATAATAGTAACTCAATTGAAATATGCGCTTAATCACACCATAGAAGTCATCTTCGCCACCATCGCTTACCCCTTTAACATAAACTCCATTATTGATTGTTTTTTTGCCCACTGTCCATGAATCAGTTTGAAATTTATATCCATTGACAATATATGTGTGCCATTCATTGACATTTCTCCGAGGACCTTCAGCTAATCCTCTGAAATGTGTCATTTGTTCGTGTATTGCCACTTTACCCTTAAACCATTCTGGAAAGTTGGTATATGTGTCTCCAAGTTGTTTCCTTTCAAAAAATTCAATATATGGTCCAACTTCAATGCAATTAATCAAGACATGAACTTCGGCTGATCGCAACTCTTCATCGTTCATCCAGTACTCTTTCGCTGCCCCTGAATAACGCTCAGAAACACGAAATACTGACAAAGCGGAAGGGTTACTTTCATCAGGAACATCATTCCGCGTTCTTCTTGGTGTTAACATCATGTGGTTGAAATAATGAGAGCAAAAATGAGTGGTTTCCCGATGCAAGTAAGATGCACATATTGACCCTTCAACTCTTGCTTTATTTTTCACTGATCGCTTTGAATCACCCATGAATCTTTCAAAAGGATACATCCACCTATACTGAACAGGTCCACCAAGCATAGCTTCATACGCGAGATGTACCGGAAGATGTTCCATAGAATCAAAGAAAGCGGGGGGGAAAACTAGCTCCAATTTACAAAGTATTGTAGCAATGTTCTTATCCATTTTAACAAGTTCATCCCTCCTGAGCGTTGAAGCACATAAATCTTTAAAAAATTGACTCAATTCAGTCAATGGATTCAAAACATGGTTTGGTAATGAACAAAACGCAATTGGAATTAAGCGTTCCATAAAAACATGTGAATCGTGACTTTTCATCCCCCACAATCTTCCTTCCTTGACGTCGGCTTACCTTGCCAAATTCGAAGAATATCCGTCCGGCATTCTAACTTCTTTTAACCACTGACAAACAGATTTTGCTTCATCGGATGTTAAACAATAAACCGCCTTAGGTTTAAGAACTTTTCCATTTGGAAGACTTTTTAGGTGCAGTTCCGGTCTATTGCAAAACTTCTCCAAATCGAGTCTAGCCTTCTCATTATCTTTTGTTTTACCGGACACATTCATCATTGTGTTGACTATGTTATCACAAAAATTCTTTTCAATATGCATAACATCAAGATTGTGTCTCAGTAAATTGTCCTTCCAGTAAGGGAGGTCCCAAAAGATACTTCGTTTTGTCCAGTTGTGCGTCTCGCCATATCCATTGTATCTTACTCTATTTCCAACATCTGGATATTTATCTAGGCCGCTCACAATTTGAGATATGTCATACGAAGATACGTTAGGAGGGGGACCATCTCTTTCTACCGTTTCTTTCTTGAACTCATTCGCCATCCTCCGAAATTGATGATTTTTAGGTAAGAACCGACGATGACAATCAAACCACGAAGCCTTTCCTTTTATTTGAAATGCTTTGGTGTCACACATACAATGTGGACACGCCAATCTTCCATGAGTCGACCAACCAGACAACATGCCATATGCAGGAAAGTCATTAATGGTCCACATCAAAGCAGCTCTCATTTTGAAATTCTCCTTCTTTGCAATATCATACGTCAGTTCACCATTCCAAAGCCTCTTCAAATCATCTATTAACGGCTGTAAGTATACATCAATGTCATCGGTTGGATTCGACGGTCCCGGGACAATACAGCTCAAGAACATGTATGGTTTCGTCATGCACATCTCAGGAGGAAGATTATACGGAGTGACAATAATTGGCCAACAAGAATACGGCGATGCAGACGCTTGGATATAAGGGGTAAAACCATCAGAGCACAATCCAAGTCTTACATTACGTGGATCATGCGCAAAATCAGGATACGTTTGATCAAAATGTTTCCAAGCCAACCCGTCACATGGATGCCGCATCTCATTTGAATTTGTTGCGTTGTCATGATGCCATGTCATTTTGCTCGCAGTTTCCAACGATGCAAACAATCTCTGCAACCTCGGTATTAACGGCAGATAAAACATTGACTTAACCGACACCCGCTTCTGCTTACGATGCACATCACCGCTGCGGACCTGATACCTCGGTGCACTGCAAAATTTACACTCCTCCAAATCGCCGTCATTTGTACCGAACTCGTTGTCGTAGAACAACATGCACCCATTAACGCAACAGTCGATCTTCTTAACTTGCAATCCCAACTTCGACACCAACTTCTTCGCTTCATAATAACTAGATGGCAGATTTTCTGGTACATGCGACACTCTCAACACCAGCTTGTTCATGAACTCCAAGCAATCATCAGGTACATTCCAATTTGACTTGGTGGCTAAAAGGCTCACGCACACCGATAACTTTGACTCAGAAGACCCTTCATACAACGGCCGGTTCACTTCCTCCATCATTGCATAAAACTTCAGCGCTTTTTGGTTCGGGATTATTTCCTCTTCGCCGCTTCCTTCATACGACCGATTTACCCCAAGAGCGTCGCCACCCATATCTTCCATCCTATCAAAGTTTTCACACTCCGCATGCGCTTCACTGCCCGAAGCCTCCGCATTGACATCATTCTGCTGGGTGTTAATATCCGCCGGCTCTTCTTCACCGTGATGTCTCCACACGTAATAGTCATTCATAAATCCATTTTTTCTTAAATGAGCCGTGACATCTTCTGGACTCTTAATCAATGTACACAAACATTTGATACACGGACATCTTATCCCTCCTTCCGTCCTAAAATCTTCTAGTGACATCGCATACTTAATAAATTGTTCAACTCCTTCCTTAAATTTCGCTTTAATCAACTTCATTCCCGGATATTTTCTATTGTACATCCAACTTCGTTGAGATCTAATTTGATCCATCTAGCTAGAGTCGTTCCCAATAATAAAAATTAATCAGGCTCAATTTTTTATCCATTAATTAATACATTAAAGTAAATTAACGATTAACTAAATATTTTTACTAACATATATTTATAGCACTATCCTTTTATAAAATTGTTTTCATAAATTATAAAATAACTTTTTATAAACTAAAATATTAATTAATTATAAATATTTATATTAACAATATGTTTACTAACAATACATTTTTATATTTTCTAAGTTAATATTTTTAGTCAAATTTACGATATATTATATTTAAACTACGTACAATACATTTAATTAAAAACTAACACTATTTTTAACCACTAATTAATATTTTTTAGTCAAAACAAACTAACAACACATAAATTAACATATATTACTAATTAATAACTAATTAAAATAAATAAGATATACTAACCTCAGATAATTATGTCGGTAAGTTTAGAAGAAGGAGAAAACACCAATCCAACAATCAACGGACAGCAAACAATCACCCTAAAAGATGAAATTAAAGATTATAAGAAAACATCATATTTAATTAATTTTAACTAACTAATTTGGAGTACTTTTTTCCTAACTAATTTAACTAACTAAACTATTATAACAACTTTATTTTTACAAATTATCTGTTAAAATATAACATGTTTTGAAAAGTATAAATTTTTATATAAACAACAAATATATAATTGAACTTATACTTTACAATATTAATTAACATTATATTTTAACTTATATTTTTTAAAGACTAATTAACATTATTATATTAAACTATATTATTTTATACAAAACTAATTACTTAATTAAATAAATTAAAAAAATTATAATAAAATTCATTTGACTAATTTAACTTTTGTCAAAAAACTAACATTATTTTTTTAACCACTAATAATATTTTTTAATAATTTCAATTTTTTATTAGTTTATTAATTTATAGTAGGAAATAATAACATTTTTTTACTACAAATAAACTCATAAACTAAATAAATACTTTTTTTGCGATCTATTTAAAATAAATTAGATAAACTAACCTGAAATAAAAGTCGAAATGTACAAAGACGGTCAAATAATCTCCACCGGAACGATCCAACAACAATATATATAACTTGTGCAATAACAAGTTATATCACCCTAAAAAATATAATTAAATATTAAAAAAATTATACTAAATTTTTCTATTATAACAAGTTCAGTTTTACTAACTAATTTTTTTTACAAAACAAGTTAATTAATATATAATATTATTTAACTTATATTTTATAATATTAATTAACATTATTTAAACTTATATTTTTAAAAGACTAACATTATTATATTTAACTATATCAATTTATACAAAACTAATTAATTACTTAAACATATAATAATGTACTTAATTAAAATTTAAAAAAAAAATAAGGGTGGGGGACCGTAACAAAAAAAATTAAGGGATGGGGGAGTTTTATATAGAAACACAGTGGGTGTGTTTCTTTCAATTTTTTTTAATTAATTTATTATTTTATAGTAAAAATAAGTAATAATACTAATAATTCATAATTTGTAATTTTTCCTAACTATTTCTTAAAATATAACATGGTTTTTAAAGTATAAATTTTTATATAAACAATAATAACATTATTAATCAACAATTAAAAATAAATTAGACAAGTTAAAGTACAAACCTCGAATAATATTATGATAGATGGGATGAGATAGAGCTCCGAATCAAAATATAGCAACAACCAACAACAACCTAATTAAATAATAAGATAAAAAATTGTGTTAAAAAATATATAATCACAAATATTTAGATAAAATAAATAAAATGTTAACATAATTTATGAAACTAACCTTGATTAATAATGAAAGGAAAAAATAGAAGTAGATAAATATATTTAGATGAAATTAGATAGAAAGATTTTGAAGAGAAGAAAATTTTTTAAGAGAAGAAGAATGAAAATTGAAAGAAATGAGAATGAGAAATGAGAAATGAGAATGAGAAGAAGGGAGAATTTATAGATGAATGAATGAATTAGCCGTTACAAGCAAATGCAACGTTCGGATTTTTGCATGTGGGCCCCCAACATTTGCGACGAAAAATCAAACATTTTCCTCGCAAATGTCAATTCACGTGCGTGTCAGGACTCGTTGCAGAGCGCGTGCTGGGACGCGCGCAACGTTCACACATTAGCGACGAAATTTTAAACATTTTCCTCGCAAATGTAAAATAATGGCAGAAAGTTCTGACGCGTTTGGAATCTCGCGGGTCCCACTACATTTGCGAGGAAATTTCCTCGCAAATGTTTTACATTTGCGACGAACTAGTTTTCCTCGCAAATGTTGGTAGCAAATGCAGAAAATTCTTGTAGTGATTGTACTGTCCAATTTTTTATATTTTGCAGATGAAACGAACTCTTAATAGTAACGGTTATTCTCATCAATGAATATCCATTGAAAATAACTAAGATATCAGGCTCAAGTAATTAATGAAATGAACTCCATCAAAGAACAATTTTTTTAAGAACTCGAGTTTAATTTTTGAATAAAACAATTCTTGATAAAATAGAGTAGTTTAATACCAAGCGATCTCTATCAATGTATGTCTTGTGAATCATACATACAAAGAAGTCCTTATCAGAGTTGAATTTTTTCTTCACTTTCTCATAGAAAATTTTGCTTCTCCCCATAAGATCATCACAACTACTTCTTGCTAATAATTTGACTATTTCACAAAAAAATAAAAATTAAGTAGCAAAACCTAAAAAAAAAGAATAAATAAATAAAATGAAACATAACAAGATTATATAAGAAAACTAACCATTGTCCCTTAAATTAGGATATCTTCCATATGCTTCAACTTTTGTCTTCTCATGCTTAAACTCTTCTTTTGGGTTGATTTTAATCTTCTTACAAACTTTAGAAGACAATGATGGAGATTTTGATCTTTTACTTCGCAACGAATAAGGAACCTCAATAATTTGTAAAGAACAATCGCTCTCTTCAACCTCTTCAAAAATTTCATGAGTTGCTTGTAAAGGGTATTTTATTTCTAAGCCGCTTTTACTGAATACAATCACTTTAAAAGTCGAATTTCCTTGATATTGAAACATCAAACATTGTGAATCGCCTAAAGATAAATAATTTACAAATTCTTTCCAACCATTGTTAAACCAAACATCATAGTCACTAGTTTTCTCCCAAAAAACTTTCTTTTCACTCAAATTTGGAAGCCTTAAAGTAACTGGATTTGTTACTCCTTTCCAATGCCTCCTCACAAAACTTTTGGGCACTTTCTGTCACACACACACATAAATAATATTAATATTACAATTTTTTTTTGGTAAACAAAAGGTATTCTCCGCGCGTAATAACAGAGACTAATCTACAGAGATTCATTTAAGATATTGACCACTCCCATCAAATATTTTTTCACATACAACGATCAAATGGTTAAAGAACCCAAGTATCATACTATGTTGGTTAATATCACAACTTTATTGTGGATCAAAGTTTTATGATGATTAAAAAAAAATTAGCATGAAAGTGAGACACCATTTGCTTTCATGATTTAGTATGAAAAGAAAGAAGAAAGATTGTTACCAGTTTTCCTTGTTGAAGGGTAGTTTGAAGAATAATCTTGAAAAAGTGGACACCATTACTCTCATGATCGAGTTCTTGAGAAGACATAGTTCTTGAGCCAATGCACAATTACACAAGAAATTAAATGGTCAATTATATATTTGGAGATTAATGCCCTGATATACGGAAAATCAATCAATAGGATATATATCTTCTAAAACTAAAGAGCTAAAAAAATGGAATATATATTGGTTTAGTTTTTTTGTTAAATCAATCAATTAAAATTCTTTTATTTTTGTACCACAAAATTCTTTTATTTTATTTTTAACTCAAATATGAAACCTATATAAAATATTTCCTTTGGTATAAAAAATATCCTTTTCTTTTCAAAGTATTACACGATTTTATTTTCCTTTTTTATTTTTTATATTGTTGGGTATGGTGTCTTAAAGGCAAAATTTAATTTAATACTATATTATATATTCATATTTAAAATTCATATTTTAAATCTATTTTGCATGAGGTACCGTAAATGTTCATGAGCAAAAAAAAAATCTATTTTGCATATGAGGTACCGTAAATGTTCATGAGCAAAATTGAAAGCTCTTCAACATCATCTAAAATGGTTTTGGGAATATGGATGGCAAAATTGAACAAACATGGCTATCAAATGAAGAAATCCAAAAGAACATCGTAGTTGTATGCACATTATTGACATATACTAATAAATATGATACAAACACTGACATGTCGACACTAATAATAATTTAAGGAAATAAATGATCATGATACTGAGTATGCAGGAGGTTAAGGTGTAAAGTTACTAGTATTTGTATACTAGGCATTGCTATAGCGTACGTACCGGAATTTGAACAAATCACTATTGTTCTATGATACGCTATAGTAGCGAAATTTGAATAATTTCCATGATCTGCAATTGACACACTATATAACTTTGTGTTGAGGGTATTGATGAATCTTGAGGCATTATGAGATCCTATGTTAGCATATGTTCAAAGTTTCAGCCAATGATTATAGCATTTAGTTTAGAGAAACATAGTTTCTGCTGTTGCATACAAGAATGTGTTGATTATGATAAGGTTCTGTTGCATATGATCATGTTCTGTTTCTTTATTAAGGACTAGCATACATGTGCACAAGTTTTGTCACTTCTGTTATATCAGTGAGTAAGGAGCAATGAATCTTTGCATAATTACAATAATAACATCTTCCGAAATCGATTGCCTAATTGCGGCTTCTGAAAATATAAACATCAAGCACAGCATGTTCCTCGTCGACGAGCTCATAAACACAGACATCTCCAACCTGCAATTTATTTTCATTTACAAACTTACTCCAACCTTCACTCAACTTGATTGATGGTTCGGTTGGATAACACGCCAATTTTACAGGCCACAATTTTTTATCCAGCTGAAATATTATAACCTTCTTTTGCGCCAAGTACTTCTTCGCGAACAAATTTTGTATACGCTGCGCAAATTAGTATTAGTAAAAAGAAAAAATTACAGTCAATGAAAGTTTGTCGATAACCGCATGCTTTCTCCTAGAATGCATGGCATGGAAAAAATAATATTCCTGTTTAAAAAATAATCGTGATTTATGTATTTGGTTCAAATTTCAACACTTTTTTGCTTGTATTTATGATTAGAGAGAGTATATCTATATATTCCTTACCGGTTTGTAAACATCCCAATGATTTGATTTCAATTTGACAGTGAAATGTGGATTTTCCAAAGTAGATGTGAATATATCGGCTTTTTTCTTAGCTTTCGAGTTTTTGAAGGAACTTGGACTAGCCTGCAGTGAATTTCTTTGTGTTACCATCCTTCCTGAGGTATGCCAACAAAAGCATATAATCAATTTTTCTGATAAGCTAAGTCTATTTTTGAAACATATCTATAGTTGCATTTTTATTCTTGATTCTAGTGTGTTGCGATTCACCAAACGTGAATCGCGAAAAAATAAAGGTTTATTCAACCAACGCTATAGTGTTGTAGCGCTACTATATAGCCGCTATTAAACAACATTTTGTATTAAATTATGTATCGAAGTCCAAAGAACAATCACGATTTGTTCAAATTCCGCTTTGACAACATTGTTTAAAGATTTACCTTTATATGACATAATAGTTTTACTTTCAACTTCTTTGATTCCTGCAGTTTCTAACCGATTAACTCCATCTCCATGAACTGATTCAAAGGATGAAAAATATAATCATTATGATGCAAATCCAAAAGATTACTAATAAATTTAAGATGAGAAAAACCAATATGGATTACCTTGGGGTGGAAGCGAATGTTTTTCTTCGTGAAGTCGAAAAATTAGTACTTTAAAAGCATATACTTTACTTTTGATCATCTCGAAAACACAAACATCTCCGACTTTCAAATTATTATCAGATGAAAATGCTCTCCATCCAGTTCTAATTGTTCTGAAACAATATTTAACAATCCACGTTCTCTCATCATCCAAGACATGAAGGACGATATCGGTTTGATCTTTCTTAAAATTCTTTTGTGCAAAATCAATAGGGACATACTGAATTTTAATTTTGGAAACATGTTAGAAAATATAGCAACTAATTAAGTAGTGCAGTGGCTTCAATAAAAAATGATTATGAAACAATCTTAACATAAAAGACTCACCAGATATTGATTAGCATAGGAATGTTTCATGACAACAGTGAAACAAGGATTGTTAGATTTGTAGTTTTTTGCTTTGTCTAAAGCTTCAGAAATTTTTGAAGTTAAATTCTTCTGCTCTCTATCATGCTTATTTAGTGTGGTATCATTGATCTCCTCTGAGAAATTAAACATGGTATGTTATGAAAAATCAACCTTAAATATCAAAATCTTAATTGAATAAATGAAATGATATATTTTTGTGAAAACTCAATATTCAGCCTAAGGGCTGACTAATGTGATGGGTTCAATTCCACCGTCCATTGGTGGGCGCCCCATTTAAAGCCAGAACAAAATTTTGTATGGACTAACCCACTGAAATTGGCACTAGGGAAAATTGAACCTGAGAGTTTGAGACTATGAAGCACAGACATTGGACACAACACAAACACTGAGATGGCTAAAAATTTGAAAATTTTATATAATTCAATGTAATCATAAGTGTCAGTCAGTGACGTGTCGATGTTGGACACGTCCGACACGTGTTCGTGCTTCATAGGTCTGAGACGACCTTAAGAGGAGCATACTCCAAGGTCCCACGTCAAAACCAAGAAGGTTGAAATTATATGGATTAATCCAACCATAAATTATTATACCTTTAACTTGGACAACTTTAGGAATGTTTTGCAATTTGTAACTTGTTCCAACATCTTTACTTGTGTCAACTCTCAATTTCTTATGTGGTTGAGGATTTGAAATTGGTGATTTTGGTCTAGCCTTCTTGCATGGAACTTGCTCATCCAAATTTTCAACTGGATTGTTCTGTTCATGTTGTGGTTGACTTCCACCATAAACATGATATTCAATTTCAAGAGTACTCTTGTCAAATATGTGAACCTTAAAATGAGAGGTTTTCTCATATTGAAACACCACCATGTATCCATTATCTAATGAATAATGTGTAGCAAATTCCTTCCAACCATTTTGAATCCAAATATCACTATCCTTTTTAGTCAAATGTATTTCCCATTCTTTGTCATCTGGAGTCTTGAGAAACATTGTGTTTGACATATTACCACTATGTTTCTTAGTGAAAGCATTTGGAATTCTCTGCAGTAAATGGAATTTTATGTTAGCATGGATTATGAAGTTCACAAGTATATCAGAGATTTTCAATTTTATTGAATATATACATGTGGTTTATTTATTATGTTTCTATAAATAAAGATTAGGTGAGTTGGGTCATTAGACTCATTAGGTCAATTCGGGGAAGCCTCGAGGTCTGGAACTTGCGGGAGTATGCAGTACGTTTTTACATTAACATCGACAACAAAAAAATCACATCGACAGCATAATTTGAACTCAGTTGTTCTTAAGCTTCTCTAGACCCGAAAAGCTCATGGCTCAAAAGGCGACTGTTACATATTATCTACCAACAAGATTTTCATATCAGTAATAGGGTTCAAACTCTAGTCGTTATAAGGCATCGATAATATTTAGTTAAAATGTTGTTACTTAGAAAGCAAGCTATGATCAACTACTCTAAACATTACGGTGGTTTACATTGTAATAGTATAAATAACCCTGCCTTCATTGGAAATGTCACTTTCATTCATAATATGGTATCAAATCCCAATTCAAGATCTATTGAGGTCACATGTTATCTTGTTTTCGCTATCGAGCCGCCCAAGTCACGCTCTAGATGTTCAATCCTGAGCGAGCCTCATATTAGATGAGAGAGAGCCGAAACATATGTTTATAAGGGGACAATCTTCGTCTTACAAACGGAATTTATAGGGTATGAATTAAATCGATCTTTTTTTTTAGTCAGCACTAAACAAACTTTCAAGACTGGAATTCAATCCTTAGATCGTTACATTGAGAGTCTAGTCTCTCCTCTAAACCCAACACTATGTATATAAATTGTAAACATAACTATGCTAATTTTAAATTTAACTAAAATATTCTATTTGTGTGATAAACATAACAAACAATACCCCTATAAAATAATAAAGAAGAAGAAAAAAAGAATGCTTACAATTTTTCCATCTTGAAGATTTGCTGAGGTAACAATCTTAAAGAAACGAATCATATCATTATTTCTTGGGTTGCAAGTCTTGGACATTGGAACTTATAACGAAGAAAGTGATCGAGGTGCTTCTGATTATTATAAGTAGAATGGAAATCCTGTTCAGAATCGAGGTGCTTGAGTCAGAATGTTATAAGTCGGCGTATGATCATGAGTGTATATTCTACTACATGCATTAGACCTTAGGTATATTTATTAAACAAATTAGGTCAAGGGGGCTTTCTAAATAAACTAGTCGTCAAAATTATCTAAAAGAAAAACTTAGTCAAGTATTTTTCAACTTTATTTTGTGTCCCAAGACTATAGAACAAATACAATTAAAACTCAAACGAACTTGAGAGATCTTGAGTTTTATAAGTACCTAGTATATCTTTGTCAAAAAAAAAATATATATATACAATGTCTAAGGCGAGATAGCTGGCCCAGAGGGAGAGGGTGGGATAGCTGGCCCAAAGATTTAAAATTGTTCCGTATCTAAGGCGAGGGTCGAACCCACGACCCTTGGTTAAAGGAGGATGAGCCCTAATCGCTCAACCACACTCACTGGATTCGGAGTTCAAAATTTGAGCATGCATATTACATACAATGTCTTTATTAAATGAGATAAATTTACAAAATGTTATTTAATATTTTGATTTCAATATTCATATTGCATATTTTAAAATTTAAATTTGGAAAAATATTGTGTTGTTAAGGGAAAATTTGTATAAAAAATTGTCTACCTAAAATTGCTAAGTTGTTTTGGAGTTATGACATCAATTTTGCAAAAAACACAAAAATTGTTAATTGGATGGTCAAGTGTTAATTTGTCTCAAGTGGGCAGCGTACCAAGATCCCAACACCGGTCATTGTACATTACATGCAATGTCTTACCAACTGAATTAAGTTCACAGAGACCAATAGTCTAGATTATTATTATTATTATTATTATTATTATTATTGAATACTATTTGAATTAAATATATCTCAAATCAATTATATTATATCATTATATATTTGAGAAGAAAAATAGAATCACCCATACTAGTGATGAAATAAATTTTTTTAAAGAAGCTAAATCAACCCACCTAAATTAATATAGCAGAAAATCGAACCTGAGACCTCGAAGAGAAGCACACTCTCAGGTCCCAAGCCAACCCAAGTGAGTTTAGTGATGAAATAAATTATGCTGATATTTTTAAAAACCTCTTTAACATTCATGGAGAAAACATCTTTAACAAAACAAAACAAAATATTGTCAAATACAATAAAAAATAAAAATGAACTGTGATTAGATTCTTACTCACTAATTACCACTCTAAATCTTGTTATGAGATTAATCTTCAAATCTATAAAGATACTTCTGAATTTTTACACATGGGGACTGGGGTTAAGCTGTATCCCAAATATGCATTTAAGAATCCAAGAACCTGAGTTTACATGTTACCAACTCTCTATGCATCAAATGCAAATAGCAAACCAATATTGGGACAACAACAAAAAAAAACCCTCATTCAAGGTCATAATCAGACCCTTCAAAATAAATCAAACAAGGTCGTAGTAACAATTGTAATTGCCTGGACTTTGGATACAATCAGCATGCTGGCCTTGTATCATTTTTGAAGTATGCCGAGGATTGAACCAGCAACAACTAGGGAGCGATACTTGTCACATGACCAGTGTGGACATAAGTGACGTTGGCGGCCGTATCATTTTGATCGCTGATATAATCCTTACACAAGCTTTGAACTTACATCATATACAAGTTCCCCAAAACAAGAGGGCAAAAAGATGCAGTACTTGTACTTTAAAAACTATAAGACATGAGCATGCTTCGCCCAAGACAAGGTATAACAAACAACAAAAAAATCGGGGGGAAAGTGTTCAAGATCAAGCGGAAAGAGAACTTCAGTTCCAGAACTTCAACACCACAAGAAGTGCAATAGCAAACTAGGGTTGGATAAAAACAGCAAATATACTTGTTCCTTGTAAATTGTTGAGGTTGAAATCTGATGAAAGTTCTTCTGCAAAAATTTAAATATCTGCACATAAACATTAACACAGATCAGCAGGCCAGAATATATGAACTAATAGTAACAACACAATTATCAGAGATAATATATTGAGCGATTAAAACAAGAATAAAAGAAGCTAATATTGAAAGAAAATTAACAACTTAATTAACTCTGGAATTTACAAAGAAAGTCTACAAATTTCATATATTGTAATAGACTCGAATTGGGCCAAGTGGCGAAAGGGTCGGTAAAAAGCACAATTGTAAAACATTTGAAGTTAAATGACGTAAAAAGCACACAAATTTCATACATTATAGATTCATATAATAGTGGTATCTAACATATATCTTTTAAGCTATGATAAAGTAACCGGCAACATTCATGCTATGATTTCTGCATAAACCCTTGACCACACATACATTTGAGCCTCTTATTCACTATCTATAGAAGCCTTATCATCACAGTAAAATAAGCAAAAGCTAAGAAAATGGTGGTTGATTCAAAATTTAGGATAAAATAGCACAGAAGTTGTTGATCGCTCAAATGAGCTCCTTTTGTTAGTGAAGGAACTTATGCTCTATGGTAAGTAAGAATCCCAAACTGTAGTCATACAATCTAAGGAAGATGGAATAGAAGCACCCTCTTCACCTTAAGGTTACAACTAGAGAGTTTTTTATAAGCAAATAAGTATACAAAAGAGAGTATTCAAATCCAATCACAAATAATTAAGCATCAAACAGAACACCATCAATGTCTCAAACATTCTACTGGGTTGATACACCAATCAGAAAAGGATACAATGGTGTTTAAAAAACTGTGTTTGGTCATATGCAATGATTTCAAGGGAATGGAAATAGGAGTGGCCAGGGGGTCAAGATCCTTTCTATTTCATGCGCCATTTATGAGTAAAATATATGCAAATGTATAATTGATTCCACCAATTTCTCATTTGCGTTTATCTCTCTCATAAGTCAACCTTATGGCTTTTGCAAACAAACCCCTCAAATTTAATGCCTGGGTGGGAATAGAGATGGAAGAAAGGACCACACAAATGTAAAGCTAGCAACCTACATCAATCTAACTATCTAAGGGAGTTTGTAAAACAGAGCCCTCAACTTTAATTTGAATTTTGAAGCTATTGATTTGAGCAAAAGGGGAGAAAGTGGGGCCGGTGAATTGTCCATGCATCAAGATTCAAGTCTACAAAGCTATAGTTTATGGGTAGTGTTAAACAGTTTAAGGTCCTTTACCAATTGTCTTATACTTTAGGTGAAAATAGTGGTATGGTGGTGGGCTAATAATTAAATTTTTGAAATTTCAAAAGGTTCAATTGCCAAAAATCAGCTATATTCTAGGCATCCTCCCCTAACAAATAATTGGTTTCCATCAACTAGTTCTAAGTGCAAACATGAAGAAAATAGAATGAATCATTTTGTAAAAAGCATGACTAGAAAAGAGCATCTTACCACAGGAAAATTTAAACTTTTAAGAACATATATTCAATAGAATAGCACCATTAAACAACAAATGAACCTTAAAGTAAACATAACGAAAGAAATTAAAAAAAATACAAGCAAACAGATTTATATTTTTTGAAAGTAGATGAAACGGCGTCGAAGGTTTATATATATCAATCAAAGCAGCCATGACAATAATCAGTTTGCAAAGCAGACTATAACAAGGTATTAAATTAAACACACCACGTCATTCTTCAAAGTCACAACAAATAGTAAACTTTTCATCATTTGAGGTATACATCCGGCTGTTAGGAAGACCATAATACATAGTAGTTTTAAAAAATAATATCTTTGTAACGCATATGGCTAAGAGAGTTTACATTATAGATTCAACAAACACATGAAAGAAAAGTACAACATTGAAGATTCAAAAAATAGCAAGCTAAATGAAAGGAGTTGGCTTTACCTCAGTAAACCGTGCTCAAAATCAGCTTCAGCATAACATAAAGTCTGTGAAGCTTCCAAAATATTCAGTTACATGCATATAGCAAGCTTGCCAGTCTTTTCGTCATCAGCTACCCCATAGTCAAGGCTGAACTCTCTCAATGGAGGGATGTTCTCCATTGCAAAAAGCATAAGGTGAGGGAACATCAAATTATTGTGATCGAAAAGCACAAATTGAACCATCACATTGGGAGTTGAGCTATGACTAATATAGCAAGCAACATTCCTCATTCTTGACACATCCATAGCAAAGTCTAAAGGAGGAATTGATGGATACGATGAAGGTTTATAATTAGCATCTACCAAAGATAAATTACCCCATTCAGCCCAACTTTCTGCAAACCGACCCGGATATATCAATGAATCACCATTCATAGTAAAAATGTTTGCTTGCGCACTAGTCAAAGCAACCCCGGTGTACTCGCATATGAAAGCACCGGCTTGAATAAGGTCCAAAGACCTAACTCCCCAACCAGTCTCCCTAGATCTAAACACCTCCAACCTATGTTTAAGACCTTTTTGCGTAACACGGTTACGACAATGAGGCGGACAACGACAAAAAGGACCACATTCAAAAATTAAAGGCTTCCCTTTCAACAGAAGCCCGCTATGACTATAAGGAAACTCATTTCCATTCTTCATGAAACAAAAGCATCCCTCCGCACAGCCATCGACGCATTCACAACCTGTCGATTTCCCGCTCTGATGAAACACAAATTGTGGAAAAGTAGCCATCGGAAGATACTCAAAACACAACGGGTCATGATTCTTATCAATATCATTAAACAGCCTAATACCAGCACTCTCCTTCCCATTTGAAATATCAAGCGAAAAAACACACATAGGTTTAAAACATAAAGGATCTCTCCTAAGCATAAGAGCCTCCTTAAGAACCAAACTACCCATCTTTGCTTGACCATCAATCCTCCATAACTTAAACTTAAATACACCAAAACCAGATTTACCAACATCAAACCAAGTTTCAACAATCCTATACAATCCATCATAAACATAAACCTTACCAGAAGTCGAAGAAGTACCTTCATACCGAACACCACGAATAACCCTAACCTCAATCCCATAATGCATACTTCTCTCCATAGCAAGATTCCCACCTTCCAACTTCTGATGAAAAACTTGTCTGGAATTCTTATCCTGACCACCATGACCAGAATAAATAATAACATCCCCTTGATCAACATCATCCTCATAACCACCCGAAACAATCACACTAGTAGCAATCGGTTCACCATTCGAACTCATACTCCCCGGTAAATAATCAATCCCAGCTTGTGGTTGACCATGTAAACCAACCACAACCAATTCCATTCTATAAAGAAAAACATCCCCAATACAAACACCAGGAATCGCGCCAACGATTCTCTTATCGCGATTCAACCACAAACCATGACTCCTCATCACAGTAGAAGCTCTCAAATCACTTCTAGCCCTACGTACATAATCCCTCTTCTCTTCTTCCACCACCGCCAAAACTCGAATCGAATCATAAACCATTCTCGTCCTCCTAACAATCTCCCTAAACTGTCGTTGATCCGCTAACCCAAGATCTGAAACACGAACGAGCTCTTTAAATCTCCGTTGAAGCTTCTGCGCCACAACTTCACCCGCCGGAGGGTTATTAATGTCATTTTGCTTTGCCTCGGGAACCGGAACGATGGCGCGTGAATCGTGATCATCATCAGCAACGACGTCGTTTTGGATTTGTTGAAGACCGGTGCTGAAATTCGTTCGGAAAAGTTCAGCGACTCGATTGAAATCGGTTGAAATTTGTTGTTGTGAAATGTTATTGAAATTGAGATTTAGGTTAAGATTTAGGTTCGGAAGATTGTCTAGGTTCGGTTGAGGTGGTTCGTCGAGAGGCTCTTGCTTTGGAGTTAGGATTGGAGGTGGAATACCAGGTGGTGCTGAAGGGTGTTGTGGGTTTTGAGAATCCATGATGTTTTTTTTTGTTCTTACAATTGTTGTTGTTGTGTGTGTGTTTTTTTTTTGTGTTTTTTTATTGGTGTGAAGTGAAGAAGAAAAAGAGTGAAAGTGTTGATGTTTTTTTAGTATTGATGATGTGAGAAGGAGTTAGAAACAACATTGGATTTTTTGGGACATTTTTTGAGGTTAGAAGAGAGAGATTGTTGTAACTTATAACTTGTACTTGTAAGTGAAAGAAAATGTGAGATGTGTGATTGTGTAAATGTTACCTAATTTGGGTTTTTAGGTTTCAAACTTCTTCCTTGTCCTTGTTTTGATGATGATGATGACACTATAGACATTGCTGTATTTTATTTTCATTTTTTTAAGGTTTTTTTTTTTTTGGTAATATTTTTTATACGGTTTATTTAATGATATGCTTCTTTTTTGACTGAATTAATGATGTTTGACTATTATTACCTCCGATCTTTAATGATATTATCGTTCTAATATATAAAATCTATTTTAATTAAACGGCATTATTTATGTATGTTGTTTTGATTTCATTTGATTTGTTTTGATGATAAATTTTATGTTGTTTTAATTTTATTTGATTTGTTTGGATGAGTATTTTTAAAATATTAAATTTATATAATTTTTGCTAATAGATAATAAAAGATTAGCGTTCAAAATTATACATTAACGTATGTGCGGTAGTCAAAATCAGTCTTATATTTTGGGACGGAGGTAATATAAGAGTAAATTTATTTTTTAAATTCCATTGAAAATCTAATGTATTTGATCTATATTATTGGCTAGATACATTAAATTTTTTATGAATTTAAAACGTAAACTTTATGTTATATTAAGGATCGGAGGGAGTACAATATCCACAAATGGAATATATTGTGCAAGGTGCACAAGTCTTCATTTATAAAGTTTTTATTGTAGATCATTTATCTAAAATTTCACAAAAATTAAAAATCATTTAATACATTATTGGTCCCATCAAAATTAATAGTTTATAGATTTTATATAAATTGTTAATTTTGATAGGTCTCAAAAACATATGAAATAAATTTCAATTTTTTTAAAATTTTACATAAATAATATATATGATATAAGCTTTCAATTTAACAATTAATTTTATAAAATTTATATTTATTATAATGTAAACAAAAACTTAAGTACCATGCACAATATCCTCCATTTGTGCATAGCATCCATGATATTTTATTTTATTTTGACATAGCATCCATGATATGTTATCTCCTACTTATTTGAATAAAAACTTTTTTTTTTGACAAGAACTTATTTGAATAAAAACTTGAAAATTGTATAGTCAAACATCTTAAAAGTTTGACCTTTAATATTTTACAATGTATATATTTTTTTAATTCCTTACTAATTTTACATTATGCACTTCACACATTAGTTAGTTAGAGCTTTCATCTATTTATTTATTTAACGTGAATGAATAGTTGTGAGGATGTAGATCAAGTGCAGATTTGTTAGAAAAATTAATTACAACACATTTTTTTGTAGATAAAATAGTTTTATGGTTTTTTTAACCTGTGTAAGAATACTCAAGATAAGGGTTAATTAAATATACTATTTTATAGGTGTCTTCAAAGTCAATTAATGAATCAATTACTGTTTTTTTTTTTCTCTCTCTCTCTCTCTTAATTGACTCATTAATTGACTTTGAAGACACTCATAAAAATAATGCATTTAATTAACTCTTATCCTGTAATTTTTATACAGGTTAGAAAAACACGATTAAGTATTTGTTTTGTTGTGCATAATTTATTATTTATTTGTTGGTTATAAGTTGTAGCGATGGCCAGATTGGAAATTGAGGTTGTGAGTTCGAATCACGCGCATGTAATCTTTTGCTATTTTTTTATATTTTAAATATCAACTAATAAATAGTAAGTCATAAAAAAATTAGAGTGGTTGGTGTTATTTACATACTATTTCAATATTTGATTTATTTTATTTCACTTTTGTACAAGGGCCTTTTTTTATTTATTTTTATTAGAGGTCCAATTTTATTGATTGTCCTTAATTCCAAAAAGTCAGAACAACTTAATATAACATCATTATTGTCGATAAAGTATATAAACAGAAACTTTTCAATTAAAATGAATCAAAAATTACTTTCAGGAATAACATATATACTTATATAGGACTAAAACTATAAAATGGAATTCCTATTCTAGATATTATCCAGAAAAAATTGTTGGAGCATAATTGTTCAGGCCAAATGCCCAATAGCATTAACATAAGTCTAGGTTCAATACATGTGGGGACCGGCAAAGAATACAATGCAAGGGCATTCCACCACACATGTACGCTCGTCTTAAATATAACGCGATGAACGTTATTAACCTTAGATAAAACATCAACGGTTCACATTCCTATACGGAAGCACTACCCGCCCGTACAGAAGTACTTCTATATGGCATCATGTCACACCATGGTACGATGATTCCATCCTAATTCTTTCATCTTGCACACGTACTGATTTGAGCGTCGGAGTCTCTTTATATGCAGGTACCTCCTCGCACTATAAGAAAAACATGTTTTTGGGACGGCCAAAAGTCTTCCCAAAATGCTAAAAACTGTCCCAAAGTATTTAATTCTGGACGGTCACGGGACGGCCAAATTACGTTCCTAAATAAGGGGTCGGTAAATTTCGGGACGGGCAAAACACTCCCAAATTAAACATGTAGAAAAGGACAAACTTTGGGACAGCCAAAACCGTCTAGAATTTTCTGACATGACCATATTTAAAGACGGTTTAATTTTAACCGTCCGGATGTTGTTTTATATTTAAAAAAAACGGTTTGATTTATATTATTATTATATATATAATCATAATAATAATTAATTCTTAATATATATTATTATTAAATTTTAAATCATTATTTGTCAAGAAACAATAGATCTGACGAACAGAAGAAGAGAGAAACAACAGAAATAATTACTACCTCCGGTCCTAAATATAAGAGAACTTTTACTTTTTAGGTTTATGAAATGTTTAATGTATTTGGTTCATATTATGGTCCAAATACATCAATCATTCCATGAATCTAAAAAGTAAAAATTATCTTATATTTACGACCGGAGGGAGTATTTGTCTAACGAACAGAAGAAGAGAGAAAAAGAAAAAAGAACAGATCTGAACTCCCTCCTTCGATCTCCTTCTTCCTCGATTCCAGTGCTTCGTGGTGGCTAGCAGTGGCTGCGATGGCTACGTGGTGATTAGGGGTTTCCGGCGATGGAATCAGAAACAAAAGAGAAAGGAAAATTGATTCTTCTGCAAATTTTGTTTCTTATATTCTTCTCTGCCTTGTTTCCAAATCGATTTCTTTTATTTCTGCCTTCGGAGGTTAGATTGATTTGTGTTTGTGTTTATGATTTGGGAATGATTTCTTTGATTTGGAAGGTTTTTGTGTTTATGGGAATGATTTTCTTTGATTTGGAATGTTTTGTAGTTTATTGATTTGTGTTTCTGTTTGTTTTGGGAGAAAACTTTCATTCCCAAACTTTGATTTGCAGGTTTTTCGTTTCCAAACTTTTCTTTATGTGTGAAAGTTTGTGGGCATTCACTTTCATTTGCAAAACTTCTGGACGGCTTATGCAGCACCTTTTTCATTTTTTTTTAATTTTGCAAAACTTTGGAACGGCTAAAACCGTCTATAAAATGTGTCATCACATCGGGACGGCTTGGGCCGTCCGGCCGTCCGTTAATTTATTTAAAAACAAATATATATCATAAATTATTTAGGGACGGCTAAACTTAATTTTGGGACAGTTTTGGCCGTCCATAATTTTTGGACGGCTAAAACCCTCTCCAATTCATTTTAACATTCGTGGGTAAATTAAAGGGTTTTCGTAGTGTCGATCCTGAGGAGCTGAGACACCATTGTCTTCACCATCCACCACCGTAACAACAACCACAACTTCAAGACAGATTGGACCGTTCCCAACAATGATGAATGTCAATGAATAGGTTAGGATAAGGCAGGATATTATAGTACATATATTTCTATATGTAGTTTTAAAAAAGTATTCGTATGTACTTCTTAATTAAATACCTAAGAACATATACATCTATAACACTCAATTTGACAGTTTAAATAGTCTATTTAAATTTTTACATTATTTTACACTCTTTAATTATTTAAACCACTCATAATTATGAACTTAAGACATGATTCTTTAGCCGCCACCCCTTACACCAACCCTAATTTCTTCCATTGCTTTTTCCTTGTTGATCCACTAAAGAGGGTGATTTAAGGTCATTTTGACCCCTCTTCATCTCTATTTATTCCCTTTTATTCCAATAAGTGATTTTTTCACATAATTTTAGTTTTCTTTGGTGGCTTTTTTCTTCGTTGTTGTTTCATATTTTCACTCTCGTCTTAGTACGAAGTCGTTTGAATTTCCCGTCATAGTGCGGTGTTTTGATTTCTCATCTTAGTGCGGCGTTGTTTTGATTTTTCGTCTCGGTACATTGTTTATTTTGTTCAAATTTGCAGAATTGCCTCGATCTAGATCCAGTGCAGATTCAATGACTTTAGCACTTTCAACGATGAAGTTTTGGAGGCATGAAGATGACTATTCCGGACATTTGAATTTTATTATATCAATTGTAGGCTTCGTCACATTTGTAGACATTAAGTCGTTTTATGTTATTAATTCGGAGATGTTGTGAGCTTGTTCGCAGATTTATCCTTTAGTTTTTAGCGAAATTGAATATGAAATGATTTTGATTGATTTACTCTTCCGATTTGAATGAATGAATATCATTATTTTTTAGTCAAAAAAAAATTATTTAAACCACTCAAATACAATTTTAAAATATTAGTACACAATTTATCAAAAACTCTAAGCTTAGCTTTGTTTGGATGAAGAGAGAAAGTTAAAGAAAAGAAAATCAAAAGAAAAAATGTTAAAGAAAAGAAAGTAAGTGAAAGGTAAATTGAAAATGAAATGATTGTTAAGTTGTTTGCTATGAATGAAAATGTGAATAAAATGAAAGAAGAAAAAAGATAATTTTATTAAATGACATAAAGGCTCTTGTATTAAAATGAAATAAAATAAATATTTTTAGCTAAGTATATCATGCAAAAGCCATATACATATAGCATGTGACGTGAGAATTAGAAACACAGATAAATTGGTCTAGCTACATGAAAAAATTCTTCAAAACCAAGAGTGTACTTTTGTAAATTTTATGAATTTGGTTATGCATTTCAAGCTTTTCGTCCAAATTTGGGGGATCGATTTTTAAGGCGAGTCCCATTATAACGTTACAATTAAACGATGGAAACACATATTTCAAAAAGATTTTCATCTTTTTTACTTTCTATCTATCCACTTTTTTTTAAACCAAACGGTATGTAAAATAGATTTCTACTAATGACTAATCTCACAATATGCACCAAATTTATTATACTACCATGGCATGGTGATAACAAATATCCATGCAACCCTGACACATTGACTTTGATGACCGTTAAACCATCCAAAAAAATGACTGATATTATTGCTCTAATTAAGTGAACATTGTTAACTACACTTTAACTATAAAAAAATTGTTTATTGTACATTTATCTTATTTTATATGTAGCAGTTTAGAAACTTTTTGGAGCATTCAAGGTAGGTTCTTCTCACTCATTCGAATTTTCTACATTCGCATGAATTAGAAGTCGAACCTCTGACCGACCACATACTTAAACGAATAAAAACTCTTACCGCTTTGATCAATTGATATGTTAGTATTAATTAATAGTTATTAAACATTTTTTGACTGAAATAAATTGTTCTGAATCACATAACCCACATTAATTTTTTTGAATCATTATTAACTAAATTACATTTTTGTACCAAAAAAATCTGAATTACATTTTTAATTAAGAATTTACTTAAGTAAATAAAAAATACAAACAAACAGATTTGAAATGTTCAAAACCAGATGAAACAACATGAAAGGTTCACACACACTATAATAAGATAGAAAGCAACATACACACACACACACACACATAAAGCAACATACACACACACACACACACACACACATAAATACTTCATAAATACTTCATAATAAGATGATAAATACTTCATAACTTGTAACAAAAAAAGATACATAATAAAAATCTTCATAGTACAATAGTCTTCACTGAAAATAATTTAAATAAAGTGATAACAAATAAAAGAGAGTAATGGAAGATAGTCCCTTATTATACTGGTTCACGACTCAATTCATCATCACCTACCGTACTATCCCATAGTCAAGGCTAAGATCTCTCATTGGAGGGATATTCTCCATTGCAAACAACATAAGGCGAGGAAACATCTCATTGTTGTGATCATACAGAACAAACTGGACCATAACATTAGGTGTTGGACTATGACTCATATAGCAAGCAACATTTCTCATTCTTGATACATCCAAAGCAAAGTCTAATGGAGGAATTGATGCATCTGGCGGACGTTTATAAGTAGCGTCAATCAGGGATAAATCACCCCATTCCGCCCATCTTTTCGCAAACCTATTCGGATATATCAATGTATCACCATTCATGGAACAAATTTGTGCTTGCTCCCTAGTCAAGACAACCCCTGTGTACTCACATATGAAAGAACCAGCTTGAATAGGGTCTAAAGACCTAACTCCCCAACCAGAGTTCTCGGATCTAAACACTCCTAACCTGTGTTTAAGACCTTTTTGTGCAACACGGTTGCGACAATGAGGAGGACAGCGACAATGAGGACCACATTCAAAAAGTAACGACCTCCCTTTCAAGAGAATCCCACTTTTGCTATATGGAAATTCGTTTCCATTTTTTATGAAACACGAGCATCCATCCTCACAACCACCGATGCACCCACAACCTGTGGCGGCTCTCTCATTATGATGAAACACAGCAGGCGAAATTGTAGCCTTCGATAAATATTCGAAATACATGGGGTCTTTATTCTTATCAATTTCATTAACTAAAATGATAGTAATGTCCTCCTTCCCACATGAAATATCCAACGATAAAACACGCGTTGGATTATAACGAAAAGGATCTCTCTTCATTACAAGCGCCTCCTTCATAACTAAACTACCAATCTTTGCTTGACCATCAATCCTACATAGCTTAAATTTATATACGCATACACCAGTTTTACGAACACCAAACCAATTACCAATAATCCTATACAATCCATCATAAACATAAACCATACCAGAAGTAGAAGAAGTACCTTCATACCGAACACCGCGAATAACCCTAACTTCAATCCCATAATGCATACTTCTCTCCATAGCGAGGTTTACACCTTCCAACTTCTCATTAAAAACTTGCCTCGAATTCTTATTCCCACCATCATGGCCTGGATAAATAATAACATCACCCAGATCAATAACATCCTCATATTCATCAGAAACAATCACACTAGTAGCAATTGGTTCGCCATTCGAACTCATACTCCCCGGTAAATAATCAATCCCAGCTTCTGGTTGACCATGTAAACCAAGCACAACCAACTCCATCTTATAAAGAAAGACATCCCCGATACAAACACCAGGAATTGTACCAATGATTCTCTTATCGCAATTCAGCCACAAACCATGGTTCTTCAACACAGTAGAAGCTTTTAGATCACTTCTCTCCCTACGAACATCAACCCCATTTTCTTCCTCCACCGCAGCCAAAACACGAACAGAATCATACACCATTCTTATTCTCCTAACAATTTTTCGAAACTGTTGTTGCTTCGAGAATCCAAGATCCGACATACGTTGGAGCTCCTTAACTTGGCTTTGAAGTCTCTGCAACGTGATTTCATCGGTAGCGGTGTTGCTTTGGACTTGGTTAAGCCCTGTGCTAACATTTCTTTGAGAAAGCACAGGGGCATGGTTTAAATCATAGCACTTAATGTCGACAATGTTGTTGTTGCTGATGGCGTTGCTAAGGATCCGGATTTCTTCTGGAGACATGCTGTTGAGGTCGATTATTGGTAAACTAGTACTTTGGTTTGGTTGAGATGAAGAGGAAGAGGAAGTTAGGTTTGGATATTTAGAAGCCATGTTGTTGTTGGATCTTGCAGTTGTTGTGTTATTTGTTTGCTATGAAGTGATGAAGAAGAATAGATGAAAGCTCGTTGTATTTATAAGAGAGATATTGTTAGGGTTGTGTTTGAGAAGTTTGTAGAAAATGTTTTTTGTTGTAAGAAAATTGCTAAATGCATGAATGTGTCACTTTTACCTAATTTGATTTTTTGTTTTTAAGGTATTTTTAATGATAGTATGTTATTTTATTTAATGTAAATGAGACTAGCGAGGGATTAGTCACTGCGTTCGGTGGTGAATACCCCGGTCTCGACCAAAAATTTAATGTAAATGAGAAAATGCAAGGAGCTAAATCAGATGCAGATTTGTTCGTAATAAGTTTTTCTCGACCAAAATATGTTGATATATTTTTTTTGATACATATATGTTACTCCCTCCGTACCACAATATAAGTCGTTTTGGAAAAAAAAATTGTACCAAAATATAAATCGTTGTACAATACCAATGCAACATTTAATGCTAATTTTTTTATTATACCCTTAACTATTTATTACTCTCTCTTCTTTTACTTCTACAATTTATCTTTTCCATACCATTAATGAAGGACAATTTTGTAAACTAACTCATAATTTCTCTTTTCCATACAGCAATGATTACATTTCTTAATTTGTGTGATATGGTCAAAACGACTTATATTTTGGTACGGAGGGAGTAATTACTAATTAGAAAATCTTTTTTTGGTCAAAGTCAAACAATAATTAGAAAAGACTTTTTGACTAAATTTATATACCTATTATTGACTGAGTTTAATGCAAATCAGATATAGATTTATTCATAATAAAGTTCTCTTGACCAAAATATGCATTGGAAATATATGTTGGGGTTGTGTTCGAGAAGTTTTTAGAAAATGATTTTTGATGTAAGAAAACCGCTAAATGCATAATTGTGTCTCACTTTTACCAAATTTGATTTTTTGTTTTTAAGGTATTTTTAATGATAGTATGTTATTTTATTTAATGTAAATGAAAAAATGCAAGGAGGTAAATCAGATGCAGATTTGTTTGTAATAAATTTTTCTCGACCAAAATATGTTGATATATTTTTTTTTATACTATGTGTTAATTACTAATTAGAAAATCTTTTTCTGGTCAAACAATTAGAAAAGACTTTTTGACTAAATTTATATATCTATTATTGACTGAGTTTAATGCAAATCAGATATAGATTTATTCGTAATAAATTTCTCTTGACCAAAATATGCATTGGAAATATATGTTGGGGTTGTGTTTGAGAAGTTTGTAGAAAATGATTTTTGATGTAAGAAAATCGCTAAATGCAAGATTGTGTGTCACTTTTATCAAATTTGATTTTTTGTTTTTAAGGTATTTTTAATGATAGTATGTTATTTTATTTAATGTAAATGAGAAAATGCAAGGAATCAGATGCAGATTTGTTCGTAATAAATTTTTCTCGACCAAAATATGGTGATATGTATTTTTTTATACATATATGTTAATTACTAATTAGAAAATATTTTTCTGGTCAAACAATAATTAGAAAAGACTTTTTGACTAAATTTATATACCTATTTTTTTTACTGAGTTTAATGCAAATCTGATATAGATTTATTCGTAATAAAGTTCTCTTGACCAAAATATGCATTGGAAATATATGTTGGGGTTGTGTTTGAGAAGTTTGTAGAAAATGATTTTTGATGTAAGAAAATCGCTAAATGAATAATTGTGTTTCACTTTTACCAAATTTGATTTTTTGTTTTTAAGGTATTTTTAAAGATAGTCTGTTATTTTATTTAATGTAAATGAGAAAATGCAAGGAGGTAAATCAGATGCAGATTTGTTCGTAATAAATTTTTCTCGACCAAAATATGTTGATATATATTTTTTTATACATATATGTTAATTACTAATTAGAAAATATTTTTCTGGTCAAACAATAATTAGAAAAGACTTTTTGACTAAATTATATACTTAATTTTTTTACTGAGTTTAATGCAAATCAGATATAAATTTATCCGTAATAAAATTCTCTTGACCAAAATATGCATTGGAAATATATGTTGGGGTTGTGTTTGAGAAGTTTGTAGGAAATGATTTTTGATGTAAGAAAATTGCTAAATGCATAATTGTGTGTCACTTTTACCAAATTTGATTTTTTGTTTTTAAGGTATTTTTAATGATAGTATGTTATTTTATTTAATGTAAATGAGAAAATGCAAGGAATCAGATGCAGATTTGATCGTAATAAATTTTTCTCGACCAAAATATGTTGATATGTATTTTTTTATACATATATGTTAATTACTAATTAGAAAATATTTTTCTGGTCAAACAATAATTAGAAAAGACTTTTTGACTAAATTTATATACATATTATTGACTGAGTTTAATGCAAATCAGATATAGATTTATTCGTAATAAAGTTCTCTTGACTAAAATATGCATTGGAAATATATGTTAAGGTTGTGTTTGAGAAGTTTGTAGAAAATGATTTTTGATGTAAGAAAATCGCTAAATGCATAATTGTGTGTCACTTTTACCTAATTTGATTTTTTGTTTTTAAGGTATTTTTAATGATATAATATTTTCCATTATATAAGTCTCTTTGACCATTATTATGATTATTAAGAAATGTTAGTAGTGTATTCATTGTGTATTTGTGTGTAAATTTTACTAAATTGTTGTTTTTTTGTATGTGTATTTAATTTAACTTTTCACATTTTAATGTAAGCTAATTTAGTTTAATAATTAGGGGTATGTAAGGAAAAAAGTAATGATTGCACATAGTACTTTGTAAAGAGACTTATATTTAGGGACTAAACTTTTTTCTTGACTAAAATATGTTGATATATATTTTTTTATACATACTCCCTCCGGCCTTTTTTATAAGCAAATATACCAATTTACACACTTATTAAGAAAGAATATTTTTTATGATTTTATGTGTAATTTATATTAACAACTCCTATAATAACCTTACTTTAAGAGGATAGAGATGATACAATTCTTGTAAAGTAGGGGTATCTTTGAAAAATAAATATTAAATAGAGTTGAATTTGTTGGCTTTTGCTTATAATTGAGGCCAACATTTTTTTTTAATGTTTTTTGCTTATAAATAAAGCCGGAAAAAGTATATTAATTACTACTAGAAAATCTTATTCTGGTCAAACAATAATTAGAAAAGACTTTTTGACTAAATTTATATATTTTTTGAATCATTGACTGAATTTAATGCAGATCAAATATAAATTTATTTATAATAAATTTTTGGGTTAATTACATTTTACACCCGTACAGTAGGCCAAAGTTGCTTCACCAAATCACCGCCCTATAAAAAAATTGTTGTTTTACCTCCTATAATATAAAGTGCAAAATCTTATATTATATGAGGTAAAACAACAAATATTTTTTATAAGGGAATAAAATAACTTTAGCCTATTTTTACGGAGGGTAATAATTAAATAGTAAGCTCAACTTGTATATAGGTAGAAGTAGAATTCTTTCTACTACTAAAAAAGGAGTACTTAGTGGTGCTGGTGATGGAAAAATTGAGGAGTACTAACTATTGGATCACACTACTAAACCTACCATATGTCCTTGGTTATTCAAGGATTAGCATACTTTTTCACTCTATTTAGTAGCTTCTTTTTTTTTCTTTTCTTTTCTCCATACTAACATTAAATTATCAATGGGGTTAGTTCCAACGAATGGCTTGGAAATAGAGTGAAAAAACATGCAAATCTTTAAATTTGTGCCCCTCAATCAAGTTAGTCCTCAAAATAGTTAAACATGTTAATTTCTGAGTTTAACAATTATGTGTCATTCTATGTCACCTTTCAAATATGCATGAACTATTATGATGGGAAAAAATAGTTCGCAGTAACAATTTCATATCTATATAAAACCGTAACTTCTTCTCTCGTTAGCAAAATCTAAATTCCTAATTTCATTAATCTCCGATGTCTTCAAGCTCGAATTGTAAAGATAGAGACGACAGATGGTCGTGGTTCTCAATTTACAAAGTTTAGAGAAAACACTCAAACATGTAGCCATTATGATTACCTTTTTCTTTTCTTTTCTTTTCTTTTTATTGATATCATTTGTAGGATGATAAAGGAAATTACACTTTTTCTATGGGTTGATAAAGCTAAAGCACTACCATTTTTTTAAAATAATGGCACCAAAGAGGTCTAGGAGGCAAGGTTGATTTTATGGTTAAGGACAATGGCAGTGAGCACAAAAAATGAACTACACATTCAAATATAAGCTGCTGCATAATTGTGCAGAAAAGAGAATTATGCTTCCTAGCTGCAAACATGCAAGTTCTGACCTTTCTTAGTTACATCATTAGACAGCACTTTAATTTAGGCACAGCCCACAAGAACACATTAAATCTCAACAGAAACATAATTTAAATTTCTTGTTGTGTGGCCATAGTCCATATCATATTAAACCATCAATGGCACAAAACATGTTGCTCAAGCTCTCTTCTTTGACCATATGATCAATCATTTGACACTGACTGTCTTTTGTTGCTGCTAGATCCCTCTATTTTTTATTAAAGTTGATAAATTCAGTTCCTTCTCTAATTTTCAGTGCTAATATCTGCAAACATTGACAATTAGCAAATACTAGAAAAATACAAGTAACAATTTTTTTCTAACTTTATTGTACAGAAGAAAAATTACAATACAAACTTTATGCATCCAGCCAACAGGATATAATAGTATCATCTGGTCTCCTTACCATCCTAAGAAACGATCTTGATGATTATCCCAGATTTATAAATATTCATAAGTAATGAAACTTTCCGAACAGTTGCCATGAGTTAAAAGTTGAAGAAAAATGAGTATTTTCACTCTACCTTAGTTATATATTAAATGGTTCTCACTACCTTTTAAACTCATGATGCTTTGTGTCCGTAATTATAAATATCGAAGCATCAAATTCATGGTAGTCAAAATTGCGATTATTGAACTAAACAGAGGCAAAAAGGATAACATACTAGCCTACCTTGCTAATGCAATTTCAGTACCATGCTATTGTGAGTTTAAAGTCTAACATAAGCAAAACCTGTATCAATGATCCCATACCCTCAGAATATCACATGTATTCTACATTTGTATTCAAATGAATTTTTTTACTATATAAAGCATCTAAATATTAGCTATTGTTGATACAATAATTAGGACAAACTCAACCCAACAACACTCCTAAGACAAACAATAATATTCATATCCTACCAAATTCCCTAAAGTTTGAACAAGCAATCCATTAGTTGGGAAGTTTAAGACACTAAACCAAAAGAAATAACAAAATCCTACTTTTCATTAAGGGAAGAAACTACATAAAATAAATGATGATACAGTGTTGAAATAGAAACTCAAAATAATAATGCACAATAGAAAAATATCTTACCTAGTTTCGGTCTTACAATAGACCTCTTGAAATCATTTCACGAAGAAACTCAAAATAAATGATGATACAGTGTTGAAATAGAAACTCAAAATAATAATGCACAATAGAAAAATATCTTACCTAGTTTCGGTCTTACAATAGACCTCTTGAAATCATTTCACGAAGAAACTCAAAATAAATGATGATACAGTGTTGAAATAGAAACTCAAAATAATAATGCACAATAGAAAAATAATCTTACCTAGTTTCGGTCTTACAATAGACCTCTTGAAATCATTTCACGAAGAAGTTTCTCCGCCTTATCGTTTTCATCTTTTTCAAATAGAGATAGAATAAGTATTTCATAAGTTTGAGAGAATAGCCTTGTTGAGTTTGTTGAAAATGAAGGGAAAGAACAACGAATGAATAAATTAGGCAAACTGCAAACAGAAACATCCTCTATCTTCTCTTCACTAGCTTCATGGTCACTTTCTAATATAGGCATACTAAGATCTTTCGAGTCACTAGTTTCTTGTTGTTGGCCACTTTCTAATAAAGGTTTTGACAGTTCTTCCAAACTTTTACTATTCCTTAATGCTGCCGAAATAGATGATATTGACGAAAGTGTTAGCGAATCAGAAATCCTAGTTGGTTCTTGTCTCAATTCACTATTCTTTGTTTTTGGATGTTTCAGTTCTGGATCATCACTTGAGGTCTTTACACTAGCTTTCACTCCACCATAAAATTAGAATTATCATGCATAAGTACAAGTATTACCAAAGACAGGCCCAAATACTTGCATATACATTTGAAGACAGATCTACAGAACCAGGAAAACTGTTTTAGAGGTATCAATTTGTGCATATTTTAAGGAATATTCATAATGCTAGAAGCAAGTATAATTACAATCTTAATCGGTATATTCATATTAAATACAAGAGACATACATTTTTTTCATGATTCACATTTATTTTTCACAATGTTCCACAGACTAATTATTAGGCAAAATAATACCCATCTCCTAACACGAAGAAAATAAGCATACTCAAACTCAACTGCATAGAAAGAATTGAGATATTTGCTATTGTTGAAGATATACCCATTTCCTAACAAAAACTCAAGCTAGAGGGGTGGTGGTGTAATACCTTTAGTACAAACTCTACCCAACACTCCTAGACAAGAATAATTATAACATTCTACCAATTTCCCTCAACTTAGAGCTCGCCACCAATCTATCAGTTTGTAAAGGATAAACACACTTACGAGACGAAACACCAATAACAAATGCCATTTTACTTTTATCCATTAGATGAAGCAACTACTTAAGCAAAATGATTAAATAATATAAAAACATAAATAAAAAATGATAATAAATAAATAAATAGAAAAATATCTTACCTAATTTCAGTCTTACAATAGACCTCGTGAAATCATTTCACGAAGAAGTTTCTCCGCCTTACTATTTTCATCTTTATCAAATAGAGAACGGATGATTATTTCATAAGTTACGGCGTTTGGAATGCAACTATTGTCTTTCATTTTTGACAGCATGGCCAATGCTTCATCAAACAAACCCTTGTTACAAAACCCCTTGATCATAGCAGTGTATGTATAGACATCTAGATTGTAGCCTTTGACCAAAAGATCTTCAAAAACCTTTCTTGCATCCTTCACTCGTCCACCTTTACACAATCCATCGATAAGAATATTGTACGTGCACATGTTTGGCTGAATATCCTTCTCTTTAATTTTTGTTAACAATGCAAGTGCCTTATCAACATGATTGTTTTTGAATAAAGCATCCAATATAGAATTGTAAGTAATTATATTAGGCGGTTGACCTCTATCATGCATCTCGTCAACCAACTCTAAAGCATATGAGATCCTTCCTGATTTGCACAAACCATCAATAAGGGAATTGTAAGTTACCACATTAGGAATGATTTTTCTGCAATGCATTTCTTCGAAGAGATTCATGGCTTCATCCACCCTTTTAATCTTACAAAACCCATTAATCATGATATTGTAGGTGCGTACATCAGCATTCACACCCATTTGGGACATGATGTTGAGTATATCCTTGGCCTTGTTCACTTCATATACCATACAATATCCATCCATTAAAGAGTTATAAGTAACAACATTAGGTTGAACACCTTTTCTCATCATAATAGCAAACACACTTTTAGCTTCTTTCAGTTTTCCTTCCTTACAATATCCATCCATTAAAGAGTTATAAGTAACAACATCAGGTTGAACACCTTTTCTCATCATAATAGCAAACACACTTTTAGCTTCTTTCAGTTTTCCTTCCTTACAAAAAGCATCAACCAATATATTATAAGTATACACATTCGGTATGATGTTTTCCGATATCATTTTATCAAACAATTGAATTGCTTTTTTCATTTGACCCACGATGCAAATACCACTAATTAAAGTATTGTAAGTGACAACATTGGGAGAAATTCTCTTATCAACCATTTCAGAATATAAATCGAAAGCATCATTAACATATTTATCTTTGCACAAACCATCAATAATTGTGCTGTACATTACCACATCAGGTTGAACCAATTTCCCATCAACTCGTCTCAGCAACTTCAATGCCGCTTTAGTTTGTCCGACTTTACACAACCCATTGATCAATGTCCCGTAACTAACACGGTTCAACTGAAATCCTTGGGCAACCACAGTGTCATGAAATTGCAATGCTTTATGGATGTGACCTTTGAGACAGAGACCCTTGATGAGTGTATTAAAAGTTATGGTATCTGGGTGATAACCCTTCTTGAGAATATTGGCAAACAGAGAAAAAGCAAAAGTCATTTGACCCAATTGACAAAGGCAATTGATCAAGATGTTAGAAGTGAACAAATCTGACGGAAATCGGTTAAATTCGATTTGTCGATGAAGTGAAAAAGCAGTGGAATAATGTTTGGATTTGACAAGGGAAGCTAAAATGTGGTTAAATTGAATGATGGATGGTGTTGGATTCTGTTGATGGAGCAGTTGGTTGAATGAGGTAATGAGATTTTGTTGGTCTTGGTCTTGGTCTTGATGATGATGATAAAAATGAGAGTATAGCCTTGTAGTTGGGTTAGATGAAAATAAGGGGAAGCAGCAACGAATGAATAATGATAAATTAGGGTTAGAAAAATTGGGAATGAAAGCAACAGAGGTCAACTTTGAAAATGACATTGGCGCCAATTAACGGTGGCGGTTGTTCGACGGCGAGGATTGCGGCGACGGAGCAGAAGCCGGTTGAACTAAAACATTTGAAATAGAGCTGGATTTAGACCTGTTATTTTGGGGAAGGACATTGTGAAATGTTTCAGTGTTAACTGTTAACTAAAAAAATCTCGGGTTCAAAATTTGATTTTTAAATCATAATCTTTGTTACTTTTATATTTTTTTGTCGAGACCGGAATATCCACCGTCGGATGCAATGACTATTCTGTCGCTATTGTTATTTTTATCTTGAATTTTAGTCATTTAAAAAATTCATATTTAATTTATATTTATTAAAAAAATTTAAATTTTAATAAATAAACTTTATATGTTACTTTAAGATTTATGACATGCTACAAACTAGACTAAGATTTATGATATGCTACAAAATAAATTTTTTAACTCTTTTTACATATTTTGTCAAAAAAAAAAAAAAAACTCTTTTTACATACTAGACTAAGATGAATCTAAGGGTGGTTGAGCAGTTGAGGTCATCCTTCCTTAGCCAAGATGTATGAAACAACTTTAAATCTTTAGGTCAGCTGTGCCTCCAATCTAGCAAGGGCGGCGATGGATACCTCAGTCTCGACAAAAAACATAGATTAAGATGTATATATCTCCGATTAATATGTTTCCTCTAGCTATATGTTTTGCAAAAACATCTTTCAAACTTGGTTCCTGTCATGTTCGAAAATAAGCACACATTTTCATTGATGTGTTTTCTTCATCTTTTTCTATTGTTCCTCTTCATAAATTCAACACCTTTTTTCTTTTCATTCTCTCACATTTTCTCTGTTCTTGGTTTCTTGCTAGTTTACACACCATTCATCATCATTCAGCAGGTACCATACTTTAATTTTCATATTTATTAATCACTTTTTTTAATCTATGTAAGTAGAAGGAAAATGGTATTGCTATAAAAAACATGTTAGTAGAAATTCCTTCATGGGAATTCTCAAGTTTTTTAAGCATGTTGGAAATTTCAATTTTTTGTAAGTCTTAGGATTTAGTTGGTGTTTGTTTTTCATGTTTGTATTTGTATGTTAATGTTAATTAACAATGAGAAATGACGTCATGTGAGCATAATTTAGTTGATATGGATATTGACATATTGCAATATGGAAGGTATGAGATTTTGTACTTATTTACCTTAAAATAATAATGAAAAATGGTTGGTCTTGATATAGAACATTATAACAACTATTTGACAACATTTTGTACCATCGTATCCAACCAAGAACAATAGTAATTTGTTCAAACTCCACTATGCTATATATATCGCTATTATAGAACCCCTTTGTCATAAACATGATTTTTTCCGACTTGGGAAATGTTAAAAATACAAAGCATACTCTGTCAAAATTTCAGTAAATATTACTATGAAGTAAAACGACCATTTTGTATTGTTGCTAATCTTGGTCGTTAGGCCACCGGTCACAACTCGAGATTGGGCTGTGACACCTTTTAAACACTACTTGACAGCTACTTGACGACCCTGATTATTACTGATGTACCAATGTTTATCATAATTTTGTTGTGGTTGATTGTTTTTTGATTTGAAAGGCTTGATTTTGATGTGTTTGATTGAAAATTGATGATTAGGATAAATGGGGAGAATCAAACCTCAAGTTCTGCTACAACAAATCAAAAGAAAGAAGGGACCTTATCACATGAATCCAATGAATCTTATATTTTGCACATTGACTCTTGTCATATTTGTGTTTTTCATGTTTGCTACATTCAGATATTGGTCCACTAGGTAAGTGATAAATGAACATGAATGCTGATTCATAGTGATATATAATATATGCAACAATCCAACATACTCTTTGTTTCGCAAACACGAAAAAAATGAAAGAAGTTATCAAAATAATTTATCATCTTATTTTCATTCAGGACAAGATTTCAACCAAAGAACCACATATCGGTCTTTGAGGTACTTCCTTAAATTACATTTTAAAAGGTTTTAAAAAGTCTATATGTTTTATAGATATATTATTACAGAAACTACTTTTGTGTAGGACGAAAATCGTTCTGTGGAATCCAAGAAATCAGATCTACCTGGATATGCTGTAAGTTTCGATTATGTTTCGAATGCTCGGTAATTTTAAAACTTCATCTCATAAAATGGCTGCTCACTTGTTTCATATCACAGGTTTTAAGAACCTCTAAAGGTTCTGTAATAATAGAACTGTACAAGGAAAGTGCTCCTGAAGTTGTTGATGAATTCATCGACTTATGGTGCGTACTTCGTTCATTTTCCCTTTATACACTGTCTTCGGAGTTTGTTTATTGCAAACTTGTTTAAGCTCTTGAACTTTTAAGTGGAACACTTACAATTATATCTACCGATGGGTCTGTCTAAGCAATAAACAGAAATCCACTATATAGTTTAATTTTTTTAATAGTTTTGGTTAGGATAAAGTTTCTTGGTGTCGAGCATGTTGTCTTCTAGTTAGTGTTGTCAGTGGCAGAAGACAAAAAATCCACCTTGTAAACATGCCATTGCGGCCTATGGTGGCACTATGGTCGGCATTCCTTCAGAAATTGCCTATGGTGGTTGTCCAAAAAATCCACCATGTCATTCTGCCATGGTGGTGCCATGACTGCCATTTAACAACACTGCTTCTACAAAATCGAACTCTTACCATTGAGCTGACACCTCATCGATCAACAACTCTTTTCTATTAGGTTGAGTGATTTTTTGTCGAGTATTTGTCCACTCGGTTTGTGCAAGTAAACTTACATGCTTAACTTTAACTAAAATTATTTTTACAGTCAAAAGGGGCATTTCAAGAGGATGCTTTTTCACCAAGTAATTAAGCACTATGTGATTCAAGCAAGTCATAACAAAGGGGTAGGATCCACCGAAGATTGGAACCTGAGAGGGAAAAAATATACAAGGTTTTCCCACAATCTTTAGAACATTATAATGATAATCTATACATGAGAGTTGCTTAATTTTTTCTAATTACTAAATATTGTGATGATATTAATAACTATAGTATGAAACACGAAGCGTTCATGCTCGGAACTTCCAAGGGTAAATACATCAATAAAGGATTTGATCTTTTCATCACAACTGCACCAATACCAGATCTAAATGAGAAACTTATAGTTTTTGGTCGGGTTGTAAAGGGCGAGGACGTAGTTCAGGTAACTGAATTTTCTTTTTGTTCATGAGGTTTCATGATTACAATTAATATTGATAGTTTCACAATCAATCCTATACAGGAAATTGAAGAAGTTGATACAGATGAACATTACCAACCAAAAATTTCTATCGGCATAATTGATGTGGATCTTAGACAGATGATGTGAAGTCGATCTCTGTCTGAATCAATCACGCAACAACTCATCATAATTCTTTTAATCATAATCTGTTTTGGTACTCTATAGTCTTCCACAGAGATGATGAACATCAACTTAAGGATTTTACCTTTGGTTGGTAAATTATGAGCTTTGACGCGGTCTTAGCTACGTTTCAGTTGCTCGTGCAGGGTTTATAAATCTGTTTGGTCTTTTGATGCGGCGCAAATGCGCGATATAGGAAAGCCTTTTGTTGATTTGGTGATATATCATTATGCATTTTATTTTTGCATTACTCTTCATTTGTAACACAGAGGACTACAATATCATTATAGAAATGTTTTGTTTTTCTGTTACTTATGCAGGTCATGTATATTGTGTTTCATTGGATAGTCATTTTAGATGTAAGCAAAAGTGATTGGCTATGTAATCTATCTATTATTCTTTATTAATAATGCTGAATTCACATTTTCATTTATGTTGTGAAGTTAAAAAAAATTAGACCATTGAATTATTCCTCTAGTACATCGATATTGTGTAATATATTTAAACCAAGTGCAAATTCTCTAGCTTTCATGAAGTCAAACCATATTTGTCCAAGCATAAGTTGTTCTGGATTGGACTAGCAAAACACTAGGCCCAATTTTGCCCCGTCGACAGGCACACTTCATATGGCCCACGTCGCCGTCCTGTTTAAGTGCCCAAAAAAATCGTAGATTTTGTAACAACCGACATCTTAGAATGATGAATATTTATTGTTCATTATGACTTTTCTGCCAAGATTTTGACAGCCATTAATAGCGATGATACGATCTTCACCTTCCGATCAATTGTCTTAGCCCAACGCTGAGAGTATATATATGTTACTCTTGACATATAACTAGATATCTAATTCTCACCCTATGTAAACATTCACTTCATGCTATTACTTATTTGAGCGTCAGAGTGTCTTACATGTACAGCCCCTAATTCTCCACTGCAACTTTATACTGCATAGCAGATCATCCGCCATTTCCTTCAAATCAAGTAAGATCACAAGTATTTCCACATATCCATGTTTATAGCTCACAAGTAAGACAAATTTTACATCCTCAAATTATCCGTATCTTGACATCTCTAATGAGAGATATATATTGGTCCAATGCTGAAAAAGAAATTAACATGTGTAAAACTTATTTAGCGGTCTCTATTAGACAATATTACAACTTTAATTATAAGCAAAAATTATTTTTCAAATATATTGAATAACTAATGTGCCTAGTCCATAATTAAGGTCGGAGGGAGTAATAGATAACATTGTAAATTTTTTGAATTGAATAAAAAATAGCAAGAGTACCTAATTATAATGGCATATACCATTTGACCCCGCTTATTTTCTATTTTTTTATTCTCCTTAAAAATAGTAAAGAAGCAAAAAATTGTGTTTGACTCCACTTCTTCTTATTTTTTTACTTTAATTCCGTAATATTTTTAAAAAGAAATATGACTAAATTTAATTTTATATATTTCCTTATTTCATTTAAAAAATAAGTAGAAAATAATTCGGGTAAACTATACTTATTTTAGACACAACTCATTAGAAACTCACTTACAAAAAGTGTTTGAATTCCAACCAAATAAATAATTTTGATATTTTGTGAGAGAAGGCTATAGTTGACGAGTGCGTCATCACGGATACGGATACGGGATACCGTAGTCTTGACGTCGATCGAGCAGTACAGTACCCCTCCGTATACGCCTCTGCCTTTACATTCCCCGCGCTCATCGCTTTTTTCACACATTTTCCTCTAATTTCTCTCTCCGACTTTTCATCAAACACCTTCTCCACAATTTCTAGGGCACACAATGAAACCCGAGTTATACGAAATCTCCGACGACGAATGGGAAAATCACTCTTTCAAACCCTCACGAGTTCTCAAACGACCTCGCTCACCGCCGCCGCCTCTCGAATCCTTCGTTTATAAACCTCCAGCCGAACCCGTCGCCTCCTCCTCCTCCTCCGACTGCGTCGAAATCGATCCCAACAACGAGAATAATACTGAATGTCTCGATGATTTAGCAGATGCTGACTTGGACGATGTTGAAGCCGTTCCGACGACGAGACATGGTCGGAGGTTTATAATTGACGATGAGGATGAGGAGGAGGATGGTGGTGGTAGTGGTGGTGGTGGTGGTGTTGATGTGTTTGAGATTGATTCAACGGAAGATGAAGTGGAGGATTCGATTGATGAAGGGAATGAAGAGGATTTGGTTGGTAAGGCTTTGCAAAAGTGTGCGAGGATTTCGGTTGAGTTGAAAGGAGAGTTGTTTGGGTCTTCTGGTGCTGCTTGTGAGAGGTATTCTGAAGTGGAATCTTCTTCAGTTAGAATTGTTACTCAGGTGTGGTTTGTAGAAGAAAAAATGGCGATTTTTTTTTGTTTTGTTTCTTTTTTTGGCGTTTTTTGTTTTGAAGTTTGATTTAGTGATTTTGAAGTGTTTATGGGGTTTTTGTAGGATGATGTTGATGTTGCATGCGGGTCTGATGATTCGGATTTTCAACCTCTGTTGAAGCCGTATCAACTTGTTGGTGTTAATTTCTTGCTTCTGTTGTATCGGAAGGGTATTGGAGGAGGTAATTTTTAGGGTTTTTGGTTATGATGATTTTAAATTTTGAAGCTTGATTGTTGTACTCTGTTTCCTTGTTGTTGTGTTCTTAAAAGAGAATGCCAGAGTAGATTGATATTTCGTTATGGATTTGAGGATTTCTCAATCTTGTGACTATTTCATGTGATTGTAATGCGTCGTTGCATTCATTGTGTGTGTAAAGTGCCACTGATTTTTTTGAAGCTTTGTTGGTTTGATTATGGTAGAGTATTTGTGCTTTATGGTAGAGTATTAGAGGTTATTATAGGTGTCATGAATCTCTTGATTGACTTTTGATTTCATGTTTTCATACAGCTATATTGGCTGATGAAATGGGTCTTGGCAAAACGGTTCAGGTGTGCTGTCCTTTTTTTTTGTTCATTTCTCTAAATTTGTTTGTAAAAATTGACTTTTGTGAGTAAGCAATGTCATGTGTTTTTGTTTTCAGGCAATCACATATTTGACTTTGTTGAATCACTTGCACAATGATTCTGGTCCACATCTTATAGTTTGTCCTGCTTCTGTTTTGGAAAACTGGGAAAGGGAACTAAAGAAGTGGTGCCCATCTTTTTCTATTGTTCAATATCATGGGGCTACGCGCACAGCATACTGTAAAGAGTTGAACTCCTTGTCCAAATCAGGATTACCTCCCCCATTTAATGTTCTTCTTGTGTGTTATTCACTTTTTGAACGGCACAGGTTCTTTCCTCTATACTTTTGTGCTACTTTATGACATTTTTTCATTGGTTGATTGTAGTTTTAAAATATATATTTGCTCTAGTGCACAGCAGAAAGATGATCGTAAAATCCTGAAGCGTTGGAAGTGGAGCTGTGTGTTGATGGATGAGGCACATGCTTTGAAGGACAAAAATAGCTTTAGGTGGAAAAATCTGATGTCTGTTGCCCGAAATGCGAACCAACGCTTGATGCTAACAGGGACACCACTTCAAAATGATCTACATGTACGTATAACTTATGTAATGTATGTTATTGCTGCATTGTGGCTGTTTTTTCATTTAACTGTTTCCTGTTACTGAACAAATTACTGGAATAATTTATTCTCATTCAAAATATTCATATCTTTTGGCTGGACAATATTACAATGCTATGTACAAATAGAGCATGTTTGCAGTCTCAATTCGTGCTAAAGCCTGATACAACTACTTACCTTCTAGTCTGCCATATCTTAAATCTCTGACATTACATAGGGGCATACTGCTTATGCACTGACTGTGACTATCGGCTGAATGTTATGATTCAGAAGTAGAAATAGGATCCTCTCCACTAGTAATAGCCTTCCTTCTACTGTAGACCACCTTAGAGACTGCCATTATGAATTTATTATAGTAATTGGAATTTAATTTAATTAATAAGTATAGAAACGAAAGGAAAATTGAAAAGTGAGCTTTTATAGAAGCTGAACTCCTCTTCCCTATGACCGAAGCCAGCTACCCCACAATCACCATAATCATTCCCTGGCCTCCCCACCCCCACCCCTGACCTCATATTCACGTAACTTCTGCTGATTCTTGTATCTAATTATCTGCCCCTGCTGCAGTGTGTCCTGTTTGTTGGGACTCAACTAAACGAAAATAGGATCATGATCATCCCCACTGGTAACATACTTCCTTCTACTATAGCCCACAATATATCCTTTCCCACCCATTTGAGATGGATTTTCATGGGAGACTCATGACTGGGCCCCTTACCATTACTTTTTGTAGGAAGCAATGAATGGATGGGACTAAGCATATGTTTGGAAACTTTTGAAATTGCAGCGTGACCGCATGTCCACCCTGAAGTGATAAGTAGATCAAAAGTGGAATGGTGGGTGAATAATCATTTAGACAGAAGAGATGGAGTGTTCCATGTTTTGACTTTGAGTGATTTTGAGAGAGTTGAGTTGGGTTTTTTCAGGTTTGAGTATTTGAGAGTTGGTTTTAGGTTTTTTAGTTGCATTCACAGATCACACCTTTTTCATTTTTTAAGAAAAGAAGTAAATATATTGATTGTATCTCCTGCAGATTTAGGAGGTTGTCTCTGCCTCTTTGGTTTCATGGTTTCGGCAATTACCTACAGTTTCTTTCAGCATGTATTGAACCTTTTCAATTTTGATTAGGCTGACTGTGCTCTTCTCACTAATTTAGCTTCTCCACTTGGCTGCCATGTTCTCTAGATCCAAAGGCTTTTTATTTGGGTGGAATGTGGAAACCCACAGTTTATGGAGAAATGGAAATAATTGAAAATTGAGATGATCCAAACCCGAGATTAACGCCTTACAGCAGGGGAAGACCTCTATAATTCCCCTTAAACAGCAGTGCAGAAAAAACATAATGAAAAAAGACAGGCCGTGAAAGGCACTGCAAACTCTCACATTACCTACTTTTCCCTGCTACTGTAGATTTCTTTTATTCCCATTGTGAATATTTTGTTTAGCCTTCATAGTACTGTCTACATGCACACCTGGCATTGTTGCTCACCTAACAGATTCATTATTAGCATTATATTTGTATTTCTATGAAATTAGAAAGTATTACATCATTATATTAGAAAATAGTTTAACAAAAATTTTGAGCTCTTATTGATTATTACTATAGTCGGTAGATTATTGATCTCAAAGTTGATGTGTATAGTTGTATGGCGAAAACTTCCAGTTTTTCATCCACATTACATCATACAGTTCCTTTTGAAAACTGTGTGGTAATACACAACTTGATAGAAACATTTTTGCAAGTTTGTGATAGCCTTATGTAGAAAGGGTCATGTTAACATGTGCCACATGTTAAGAATCTAAAAATAGAATTATTCTCTTAAATTTTGTGCATTGAAAACATGAAAAGTTTGACAATTATACTACATACACGCATACCGATACAAATATTTCTTTATTTATCTCACTAAGATGTGCCCCAAGGGCACAAGTTAACATTTTCCTTTACATATTTATCAAAATCTCTGTCATCTATCAGTTTGTTTTGCTGGCATTAATTCGAATGTATTTCCTGAAGTAAGCCTTGTCATGAATTTGTTGCAGGAGTTATGGTCTATGTTGGAGTTTATGATGCCTGATATTTTTGCTTCTGAAGATGTTGATTTAAAAAAGTTGCTAAGCGCCGAAGATAGAGATTTAGTTGGTCGTATGAAGTCTATCTTAGGGCCATTTATTTTGCGGCGTCTGAAATCTGATGTAATGCAGCAACTAGTTCAAAAAACACAGCAGGTATGATTGTTAACTTCAACATACATTTTTATTTTTAAAATTTTATATTATGATAAGCTTGTTATATACTCCATCCAGTCCTAATTATAAGAGATTTTTGAAGGTTTTTATGGGGAAAGTTACAGCTTTTAAGTTGTATTTAATGCTTAATTGGCTTTTTTACCCTCATTTAAAATGACCGTCTTTTTAATATTTGTAAGTGCATTTAATGTCTCACAATTTCCCACAAGAGTATATTTAGTATTCAAAAGGTTAATGCAATAGATAAGTTCGTTGTTTTTTTATGTCTTTTTGATTTTATTCTCCTATAATAGTGACCAAAGGTAGTACTGTAAAAGCCTCACTGTGTTAGTGCAGGTTCAATATGTCACAATGGAAAAGCAACAGGAACATGCATACAGGGAAGCCATTGAAGAGTATCGCGCTTTTTCACAAGCTCGGTTAACAAAATCTTCTGATATGAACCCACAAAATCTTCTTCAAGCTCTTCCTCGGCGGCAAATAAATAATTATTTTGTTCAATTCCGGAAGGTTCTTGCTTCTGTACATATTTATATTTTGACTTAAAATCCTGCTATCTTTCCTCTTTGGATTCATATAGTCCTATTCCATTTTTTTTATATCTTGTGTTTCTATTCCAGATAGCAAACCATCCCTTGTTGATACGGAGAATTTATAATGATGAGGATGTTGTTCGCTTTGCTAGGAAGCTACATCCAATAGGAGCTTTTGGTTTTGAATGTACCATGGACAGAGTTATAGAGGAGCTTAAAAGTTACAATGACTTCTCCATTCACAGGGTAATCTTCTACTTAGGAAATGCATGTCCTGACTATCCCCATTTAGTTGCATTTCACCAATATGTTCAATTCAAGTAGTTTGTTAGATATTTTTCCTTATATATTTTAAGTTGTCTGTTGCAATGAAGTTCCAGGGTTATTTAACCCTACTTGTCAATGTGTTAGTTCAATTCATAGCTGTCGGCTACACCAACTAAAAAAGGACATTTAGGTGTTATGGATCTATTATATGTAATTTTACCTTGTATTTGCAATAGGATTCCACCACTCAAACTACTGCACCAAATGTGGAAAAAACTTATATTGCCCCACCTTTTGTTATGTAGCCATCCTTTTTAAAATAGAACTCCACCTTACTGCTTAACTGCTTAAGAAACTCTTGAGGGTTAGTTTTTCCTTCACTCCTGCTTTTCCGGCCAGTTCACCCGAGTTTTTTCAACACCCACAAAATCGATTACATCCTTCTGCCTCATCTGATTGTTACTCGGGTTTTATGGGTTTGGCCTAGTCCGCAACTGTGAACCTTGATCTTGATGTCTGGCTCAATTTTCTGGTGCCGCTTCAGAAAGTTCTGACTATCTAGTTTTTCGGTAACTTGATGAGATAATTTACTTTAGCAGAACCAAGAACTGTATAGAGGCATGAGCCATCTCTGGCTGCTGGAAACTTTTGATTAAGCGTAAAAATATGGAATGAAGGAGTTTATGGCGATCCTGTGGTGGTGTTCTAGGATGATATGACCCAATTGAGAATAGTGGGCCAAAATAGTGACATGCAAAAATATAGAAAAATGTTGGCTTAAATTATAATTAATCTAACTTCTTGATAATTGATGTTTTTGCTTTCTGCATATTGTTGGCTTAAATTTGAAGCTGCAAATTTTTTATTTGCAGCTTTTACTTCATTATAGTATCAATGAAAGAAAGGGGGTCCTTTCAGAGAAGTATGTTATGCTCTCTGCAAAATGTCGGGTATGGCTATTGAGACTCAATCTTGTGATTGTCAACTATACTGTTTTTGACAATTATTTGTTGGGCATGCTGAGATTGAGTTACTCCGTGTATAATGTAGGCTTTAGCAGAACTTCTCCCGTCACTAAAGAAAAGTGGTCATCGTGTCTTGATCTTTAGTCAATGGACTTCAATGCTTGATATATTGGAGTGGGCATTGGATGTCATTGGGTTGACCTACAAAAGGCTTGACGGAAGGTATTGCTTTTTATAGTGTTAAAACTTTCTTTACAATTAAATATGTATATATTATAGTATACTATACAAAACATATGTAAAATGACCATGATTTAGCATTTTTAAATAACCTAGATGTTACAGCTTTATGAGAAGGTTCCATAGTGCACAAACCATTGATGTTATTGTTGTAGCACATAACATGCCAAAGTGAAACCATTTGCAAAGAAGGTGAACAATGCTGTATTGAGTCTCAACCCCATAGCTCATGGCATAAACAAAGCCACTGACTAGAAAACATGAAGAAACCAATTTTTGCTAGGTTGAAATGAACCCTACGGGCCAACGAGGTGAATGACCCCAACTTTGGTGAGCCAAAATCTAGTTAAATCTCGCTCAATTTGGCTCCAGCGAGGAGATCCTAGTCTATAGTATTCAATTTGTTAAATTTCCCGCTATGGAATAATGGCATGGTGAATTTTTGTTAGCTGTCCCATTGGCCGAAATACATATTATTTCTGCCATTGACAACACTTGGTAATCTGAGTTTGATAACCTTGACAATATCATTGTCTTCTTGGAAACACTGATCTTGAATTAGCTGTATAATGTTTTTGTTGGGATTAGGATTGGATGGGAACCTTTTTTCAAATCCAGTACCAGACATTGGATCTTGAAACATTCCGAGAATTACAGAACCAAGTCCTGAACCCAGTGCCACCAAAAGGGAGATCAATGTTTTTTTGGTGCAGGGTCAAAATTATTTACAATCGATGTGGTTCACTCACCTTCCTCTAAATCCTTCCAAACTTTGTCAACTCAATGTAGTTTCTTTGAACTCACAAGACAGATAACATTTGTTAAAACTCCCATTGCAACCCATGCTATTGCTAATCAAATGGCTATAGAAGCAGTTGGAAGTTGCTGCATTATCAAATAACTGGTTAACAAATCTGGAACCTATGATCATTATTATCTGTTACAAAATAGAGCAAATGCTGAAAAACTAAGAATAGCAGTACAGTAGGAAATTTGTAAAATATATAATACATGTGTGTCCATACAATATTTTGGCTAATAATAAATAAAAAATTAAATATTCACTCTCTTCTGTTTTCATTTGACTGTTTTCTTACAGAAACACAATGTCACTTATTCTCTGTTTCCATCATTTTGTCCTACCTCGATTTCTGCACACCTGCTCTCTGATTCTACCTTCTGCACTTGATCTGAGACTATTTACCTGACATGTTCATTTTTTCTGACAAAAAATTGTTACATGATGATTGATTTCATGTTAAGTTTCTTTTTGACCAGAATATAGATGCACACCTTTAGCTTTTCTAGATAGAATTTGATGTTAATGTCCTTGTTCTAATTTACCATCTCAAATAATTTTAATTATTTAATACTATAATGTCTAGCATGTTTTTCAAAATCAAATATTTATCATCGAGTCACTGAAATGTGCACCATTTCAAGTATTGTTCACAAGATGCTGCTTTCCTTACTCTTTACTATTTGACTTCCAGCACACAGGTAGCAGAGAGACAAACAATAGTTGACACATTCAATAATGATACTTCAATATTTGCTTGCTTGCTTTCCACTAGAGCTGGTGGACAAGGCTTAAACTTAACTGGAGCTGATACAGTTGTGATTCATGACATGGATTTTAATCCACAGATTGATAGACAAGCAGAAGACCGTTGTCATCGAATTGGTCAAACAAAGCCTGTAACAGTTTATAGGTATTTGTCCATTCTCTCCCTTCCCATTAATATTAAGAAAATCCGAGGTTTTTTTGGGGGTGGTGTTCTCTTTTAATGCTCTCGCATATTGTTTTTTTATGATGCATTCCATTGCAGGCTGGTGACAAAGGGAACAGTTGATGAAAATGTGTATGAGATTGCAAAGAGAAAGCTAGGATTAGATGCTGCTGTTCTAGAAACCACAGAAGATATCAAAGAAGGGGACATGCCCGAGAGGACCATGGGAGAGATATTGTCCGCAATTTTGTTAAAATATTGAGCCAAAGAAAACATTCAGTTTTATTCATCATCCACCGTCTTCTACTTTTTCTCCCTAGGTTTGCATTTCATTTCCTTTGGTACTGAGCTTAACTATCCATTTAGAAATTACCGACCTTTGAAATTGGTACCAAAAGAGAACTTGCCGCCCTAGAAATTAGTAAGATTGCCAAATTGATGTACATTAGTCTTTATTCATGTACTATTGATGACATGAATAATCTCTACATGTAGGTAGATAGATCATTAGGAGAATTAGTATTAAAAATTAAAGGCAGAAATTAGAAGCCTAATTGAACAAAGCTCTTGCGGCGCAACTTTGTTCATTGTTAATTGTAGAGTATTGAATATTGAACATTTATACTTGGAAGTTGCAACTTTTTGGTAGTATGTTTGTTCTGCCTGCTACTGCTAGTCAATGCAAGTATACTTTCTCCACAATTTCCAAAAGCCTTTGAAGGGAGAAGAATATTCTCCAGCCGTCTGCTTTATGACAAATTTTAACTCACTATTTGTCAAAAGGAAAAAATTAAAATGAAAACTTCAAAAGTTTTATGAAAGAGTTATAAACGTGCACTATCTAATTCTTTGGATAACACCTCCAAGAATAAATCTTATAAATGGAAACGTTGAATCCACCTTAAGTTTGTGAATTTGTACACATAGTTATCCAAGTTTTCATGACACTTGATTATCATATTTAATTCAATGAAAAATGTATATCACTCACAAGATGACAATAGTTTGGATCAGATATTTCATACTCTGGCTTAATACTGTCCCTTCCATCGAACCTTTTTACAAGTGAGCTTGTAACAAGGTTTTGTACCTCTCCCTCCTGCCCAGAACTGTTTTGGCCACTTTATACCACATGCATTCCATTAAACATTTAACAAATTTTAAGGAAATAAACTATTGTACACGAGTTTATATTAAAAATGTACTTGTTATTTTAATTTGTGTTTATGATAGATAGTGCCAAAGAAAGAAATTCTCTACTTATTCTTTGTTGGCATCCAATATGCTGTTTTTAATTTGTATAACTTGTCTATTGCTGAATCAAGGAATGAGTCCAAGCAATTGAAACTAAAACCCCACGTTGATACATATAGACAAATACAATTTGCATGAGACTTTCCTCATAAAACAAGAGTTGTATGAAAACAAAGAATTGTAATGAGACAAGTTACGAAAGAAAGAGGAAGGAAGCCAAAAACTGTTACTTGTTATGTCACTCTTGATAAAGTTCTTACGTACGATAATATTTCAGTTTACGTCAACTTGATGCTACACAAAAAATCATCTTTGATACTCTCTTTATCCATTTTTGTATGTAATATAGCTATTACATCAAAGGTTTTGAGACGAGCAATTTCCTATTTTTCTCTACTATTTGATTATTATTTCTTATAGGTAGCAAGTTTACCCCGTGAAAAGATACTTCAACGTATAAATATGGTCTTTTGTTGTTTCTTTCACAAGAGTACTCTAGTACAATTGAAGTAGGAACCTCAAAGTAAGGTCAAAATTTTCTCTATATAAATCTCTAATTTTAAAAGTTCATATTAGAAATTATAAAATCATTTGAAAATAATATAAAAAAGTAATTTCTGCCCCATAAGTGTAGACCAGTTTGTAGATACCAAAGACATTATGAAGACGAGTCGGGTTCAAATATCGGATTTACCCTTTATCTACATTTTAAAGTGTGTGAGTTTAGCTACTAGACTATATGATAAAAAACTTTACATCTAACTCCATCCATATATACATGGCTAAATTTATTTATAATTTAATATAGTTATGTTAAAAATAAATTCAATTTTCTTTTAAATAAATGCAAGTTGTTACGTACCAATAATAACATGCAAGTGGTTATAACTTAAGAGATACATTCAAAGAGGTGGAAGAATGTATCTAAATTATTCAATACTTTCACTATCATGGAATAGAAGTACATGGAAATATGAGACTATTGATTTACGAATGAAAATAATTTATTTTCCTCATAACCACCAAATAAATACCAACAATGAAATAATCCAAAGTGTTACATATCTTGGCACACTTAAGCAAATGGTCAGAAATTTGATTTCTAACTTTTGCGTATGAAAATAATACATGTTAAGAATTGTAGATCTCTATTCTTGACGGATATCGTGGAGAGGTGACATATCTCCAAGACTCCGACTATGTCCTATCATCTGATGAGTAAGATATGAGTGCTATCATTATTTATAACTCTTGAGTTGAAATGAATTACTAAATACTAGTAATTTTATTTGTTTAACTATTTTTTGTGGACATAGGCAAAGACTATATGAATCACGTAAATCTTTGTGCATATTTATTAATCATCATGTTTATGGTGTGTTCATCTAAGATCCCATTGTAATGGAAACATTGATCGTAGTGTGATTATTTTAAAATGCTCATTGAATTAATTTTTATTTTAACCAGCTAGAATCAACTAATATGTTCCATCAGGAGGTTGAGACATAATTTTAAAACCAGCCTAACTCTCTTAAACTTTGTTTGTTTGGTAGTTAGAAGAGAAGGCTTGTGACTACTTTTTGTATATTTTAAAATTATTACTATAAAAATGATTTGATGCATTTTTCAGTCATCCAAAATTCCTCCCCAATTTTTTTAGTTTCATAAAGTGGTGGGTGGGGGGCTCTTTAATTTATTCAAACTTTATTAATAGTTTCTTCAAGAAAGAATCTATATATATATATATATATATATATATACTACTCTTTAAACTTTAATTTATTCTCTATTACTCACTTTTATTTATAAGAAAAAATATATTAATAATTATATTTTTAGTTTCCATGTGTACTAAGTTGAGCTATGGGGAGTATTGGTAACCTTGGAGTTAGCTAGCTTGGATATTGTGGACTCTGCGAATTGAGTTTTATGTTGATTTATGGGTGAAGTCTAATATTCATTTAGTTTGCTAAATTGTGCATGGTGCACAAGTTATTTATGAATATGAATTTTTAAAAATCAATTGTTGAATTGAAAGTTTATATCTTGTAGATTATTTATGTAAATTTTTTAAAAATAAATAAATTAGTGGATATGGTATTGAAATCCATTAAAATTAACGGTTTATGAATTTTTATTGAATACCGTTAATTTTGATAAGTTTCAAACTTTCAATAACATAAAATAATTTACAATTTTTTAAAAAATTTGCATAGATAATTTATATGATATAAACTTTCAATCAAATGATTATTTTTGTAAAATTTCTATTCATTATATTGGCATCCGCATAACTTTGTTTTGTCAATTAGTTTAATAGCTATAACTTCACTATTTAAAGATGAATAAATAGGCAAGTCATAGTTTTAAACTTTGCCTGATTAAAAGCAATGTTCTGCTCAAGTTAGTTTTTGTTTTCAAATTTGATGTTATAGGAGTTTATACTTTTCTGTTAGTTAAGATTTAGTTTTTTTTTGGGCTTCATACCTCTTAAGAGTATAAATTTAGAAAAAAAATTAAAAGTTTTGTAATCAAACACCTTAAAATCAAGATTTTGATTTTTTTCAATGCATAACTTTTTTTTTAATATTCTTTTTATGAGTTCTTTAACTAATTAATCCACCACATACACTAGTTAGCGAGAGTCATATACTTTAATCGACAAAGTTGGAAGCACTTTTTGGACCGATATGTTCATTCGTTTAGGGGTTATTTTGATAGAAATTTAAAGTCAAAAACTAATTTGATAGAAAATGATTAAAATAACAGACTAATTTGACGACAATAAGTTGAAAATTTGAGAAACTATATTGATAGCAAGTGAATAAAGATAAGATATAATTGTTTACAAGTTTTAGCTCAACTGATTGAAAATGTCAAAATTGTTAGGCCGGACATTCATGATCAGAATTTAAAACTCAGTCTTTTAATTTTGTGTGTATGAATTTCCAATAACTTTTTATTTCATCTATGTATTAAAAATTTCTTTCTTAAACGTCTTAACATTCACCTAAAGAAAAAGATAAGACATAATTTGACAATCAATATATTCATGTGACAGTTAACAACTCACATTAATACACTTAACATCGTCAGAAAACGAAGAAAATAAATGTAACTAATTGACTAAATTGAAAAACGTTCTGTTGAGGCAAAAATTCTTTATTGATGTTTTAAAGATAACAAATATTTAAATGTATTTTAAGCGTATAATTCTGATCATTTTGTAATCTAACAAGTGCTTTTGAGTGTCATCAGTAAGACAGAATCAATTAAGCTTTTTATCAATTTACACTCATATTTATAAAGCTTCAGCAGTTGGTCTGAGATTGATCTCTGATCTGAGAACTGGTTTATGTCAAGAACGCTCAACAAGCTCTATCATTTATTTGACTTTTGGCAAATTAAATACAAGAAAACAAATAAGCATGTTATGAAGAATATCATCTGGTTGTGCAAAGTTATTTAAAGTAAGAAATGTTCATATTCATATAATAAATGTGGTCCATCCATTTTTAACATGTTTAAGGAATAAACATGTGGACAAAAATAACAATGAATTTATATCTCAAGGCATTTGCTTTTAATTCTTTACTGTGGCAAATAGGAAGAATCATGGACCAATAAGAATTAGACAACAAGTTACAAATGCAAGTTGTCATGTACTTGGTTGTGAATATTTAAAAGAGTTTCTCTCTCATAGCCTTATCCTTTAATTGTGGAAAGGACAAAAGGCAAGCAAATGACAACTAATGAATAGCAACATACTCATGGACCCCACTATGTCTTTGCCTAAGAAGCCTAGCTTGCTCAACAAGCTTTTGACAGCAAGCATACAACTCATACATACGCTCCTCCCCTCATGCAGATTCTGGGAGATCGGTCTCAGACCATTTACTGTGAGTTCACATCTCAAGATTTTTAATGAGTTGTCATGATCCAATGGCTGAGATTTCTCCAACGGCTATATTATTTTCTCAAGCTTCTTGGCACTTCCATTTCCTATAAATAGGACAGCTTACAACCTTGAAGAGCAAGAGTTTCCAACACACATCAAACTTACTTGTTTTTATCATACAAGCAAATCACAAGCTCTTCTTTAGTTCTCTTTCACTCCAAAGCCTTTCAATTCAATACTGGATCTGTATTTTATTCTTTGAGTGATTTTAGAGAAATCATTTACATAAGCTTTTCAACTTGGTTGATTTTATAAAGCTTAGACAAACAACAAACCTCTCTTTAAAAGAAAGTTGTTCTCAAGTCAAGTAGTCAATCTTGATTGAGTGTTTACCTTTGATATAAGGTAGTTGTTAAGCGTGTAAGGCTTAAAGAATTTTGGTCTTGATTTAGATCAAAAGAAGTTGTGTAAATTAGAGATCAATAGTATCTCAAAGGACATAGTGAAGAAACTGGACTAGCCCACACATTAAGGGTGAACCAGTATAAAATTGTTTGTGTGTGATCTTCTTATTCTTCTCTTGATTTTATTAATCACTACACACACTACACAAATTATTATTATTGAGTTTCTATACACTTGATAATTATACTTAAGTATTCCTTATTTGAAAGACTAACCTTATTAATTTTTATAAGTTAATTTTAAAGGTTCACAATTCAAACCCCCCATTTCTTGTGAAAAACTTTGTTACTTCAATTGGTATCAAAGCTCCGGCTCTGTATTTAAGCATCTAACAAGTGCTAGAGTAAAAGATTCAGGAAGGAAGTAATGACGAAAGGATCAAAGTTTATCTCCGAAGGAGGATCCTCTCATAGACCACCTCTTTTTGAAGGAGAAGACTATTATTATTGGAAAGACAAAATGGAACTCTTTCTAAGATCACAAGACAATCACATGTGGGCAGTCATTGAAGTTGGAGAACATGTTCCAATGACCACAGATAAGGACAATGTCAAGACACCCAAAACACAAGATCAATGGACCACTCAAGAAGCTGAAAAGGTACTTTTAAATATTAAAGCTAAATTATTTCTAAAGAGTGCTTTGTGTAGGGAAGAATATGACAGAATTATGGAGTGCAAAACTGCGAAAGAAATGTGGGAAACTCTCCAAATTCATCATGAAGGAACAAGTCATGTTAAGGAAACTAGAATTGACATTGGTGTAAGAAAGTTCGAGCTATTCGAAATGAAAGAAGATGAAACTATTGATCAAATGTATGCAAGATTCACTATCATAATAAATGAACTCAACTCTCTTGGAAAGACCTATACAATACATGAGAGAGTAAGAAAGATGTTGAGATGTCTACCAAAAAGTTGGAGACACATTGTGACAGCCATCACAGAAGCCAAAGATCTCACCACAATGAAGTTGGAAAATCTCATGGGATCGTTAAGAGCACATGAATCAATCTTCCTAGAAGACAAACCCGTTAAAAAGAAAATGATTGCTCTAAAAACTCAAGAAGAAGAAAGCTTTAAGAACGATGAAATGTTTGATGATGATGACACAATACAAGAAGACAATGAAGAAGAATTTGCTCTTCTCTCAAGAAGAATTCAAAAACTGCTTATAAGAATAAATCAACTCAAGAAAACATTTCCAACAAAAAGAGACGGACCTAAACCTGAAGTGGATCTAAGCAAAATAAAATGTTATGGATGCAATCAACTTGGGCACTACAAAAATGAATGTCCAAAATCAAAACAAAGAAAGCCTCCATTCAAAAAGAAATCAATGATGGCAACTTGGGATGAACTAGATGAATCTGAAGAAGATGAAGATCAAGAAGCCAATATGTGTCTTATGGCAAAAACAGATTCTGAGGTAACACTTGAACCTTGCTCATCTTGTCAAAAAACTGAACATTTGTTTGACAATCTTTTATATGACGCTCAAATTATTACTCAAAAAAATGGTCAACTTAGAGACGAAGTCACTAAGATAACCAAAGAAAAGGATGAGTATAAATCTGAGAACATTCAATTAAAAGAAATGCTCAAACAATACAGAAATGATTTTTCTGAATTATCTGACCGGCTTGAAAAAATGCAAAAAAAACCTCAAGAATGTTCTAAGATTTTAGAAGAAAATGAAATCTTAAAACAAAATGTACATGAACTAGAAAATGACATAAATTGTTTTGTTAAGGCTACAAAAACTTTTGAAAATATAATGGGATCACAAGTAGGAATTTTTGACAAAGCAGGAATTGGTTTTAAAGCTTTACAAAATCAAAAATTATATGAAAACTTTTTTGTTCCTCCAAAAAAAAAGAAAATTTTTAAATATAAATGTTCATATTGTCATAAAGATGGTCATGTTGAAAGATTTTGTTTTAAGAAAAATAAACAATCTTCTAAAAGGAAACTTAGAACATTCTCTAAACATTTTAAAAAAATTGAGAAAAATGAATTACCAAAATTTCCATATAGGAACTCATCTTATCAACATAAGAAGACTCCTTATAAGGAAAAGAGTACTAACTACCAAGGACCCAAAAACTTGTGGGTACCTAAAAAATTACTAAACTTAAATGCAGAAAAGTCATCAAATAGTCAAGAGAAAGCCTTGGTACTTGGACAGTGGTTGCTCAAGACATATGACTGGAGATAGACAAAACTTCTTTGCATTTGAAGAAAAAGAAGGAGGAGAAGTTACCTTTGGAAACAATGGCAAAGGTAAAATCAAAGGTAGAGGTACAATTGGTAAGATTAATTCTGCTAAAATTGAAAATGTTCATTATGTAGAAGGACTTGGACATAACTTGATAAGCATTAGTCAATTATGTGATAATGGCTTTGAAGTTATTTTTAATCCTCATACATGTGAAATCAAAAAGACTTCATCTGGTGAAATCCTGTTTAATGGATCAAGAGAAAAGAACATTTATGTTATATACTTAGATGAACTACATGTTGAATCATGTTTTGTCTCTGTTGAAAAAGACAAATGGATTTGGCACAAAAGGACGGGTCATGTAAGTATGAAAACTATTTCAAAACTTTCTAAACTTGATCTAGTAAGAGGATTACCAAAGATAAATTTTGACCTAGATAAAATATGTGAATCATGCACAAGAGGAAAGCAAGTGAAAAGTAGTTTTAAACCAAAAGAATATATTTCTACAAAAAGATCTCTTGAACTACTTCACATAGATTTATTTGGACCTGTCAAAACTACAAGTCTTGGTGGGAAAAATTATGGTTTTGTCATTGTAGATGACTTTTCAAGGTTCACTTGGGTACTTTTTCTAAAACAAAAAGATGAATCTTTTGACGCTTTTAAAACTTTCTGTTTAAAGGTTCAAAATGAAAAAGATACCACTATTATATCTGTAAGAAGTGATCATGGGGGAGAATTTGAAAACGCTCTCTTTGAATCATTTTTAATGATAATGGAATCTCTCATAATTTTTCTTGTCCAAGAACTCCGCAACAAAATGGAGTTGTTGAAAGGAAAAATAGAACCTTGCAAGAAATGGCAAGAACAATGATTAATGAATCATACGTTGAAAAATATTTTTGGGCCGAAGCTGTCAACACTGCTTGCTATATCTTAAACAGAGTTACCATAAGAAAAGTTTTGAACAAAACACCCTATGAACTTTGGAAAGATAGAAAACCAAACATTTCCTACTTTCATATTTTTGGTTGTTATTGTTATATTTTAAATATCAAAGACAACTTGGGTAAGTTTGATTCAAAATCAGATAAAGGAATATTTTTGGGTTATTCTCTAACATCTAAAGCATATAGAGTTTATAACTTGAGAACACAAACTTTGGAAGAAAGCATGCATGTTAAGTTTGATGAATATGAAGATCAACCAAGTACAAACGATGAAGAAGAAGGAGAAAAAGAAAAAGAAAAAGAGACGGAGGAAAATAATCAAAATCTTGATGCTCAACAATCAACCGTCCCTAAAGCTTGGAAAATTGTTAATCATCATCCTCAAGATCAAATTATTGGAAATGCTCAAGATGGAATAAGAACTAGGAGATCTCTTCAAAACATTGAAAATAATTTTGCAATGATCTCTCAAATTGAGCCAAGAACAATAAATGAAGCAATTATTGATGAATCATGGATTGATGCTATGAAAGAAGAACTTCTTCAATTTGAGAAAAATGAAGTATGGAATCTAGTTCCAAATCCAAAAGATCACTCAATCATTGGAACTAGATGGGTGTTTAGAAACAAACTTGATGAGAATGGCAAAGTTGTGAGAAATAAAGCAAGGCTAGTAGCTCAAGGTTATAATCAACAAGAAGGTATTGATTATGATGAAACATTTGCTCCGGTAGCAAGGTTAGAAGCTCGTAGAATTTTACTTGCATATGCATCACATAAATGTTTCAAACTTTTTCAAATGGACGTAAAAAGTGCTTTTTTAAATGGTTTTCTAAATGAGGAAGTATATGTACATCAACTTCCGGGTTTTATTGATGAACATAAACCTAATCATGTTTACAAACTTACCAAAGCTCTATATGGACTAAAACAAGCCCCAAGAGCATGGTATGAAAGACTAAGCAATTTTTTACTTGAAAATGGTTTTTCTAGAGGAAAAATTGATACTACACTCTTTAGAAAAGAAAACAAAAATGATCTATTAATTGTACAAGTTTATGTTGATGATATTATTTTTGGTGCAACTAACGAAAAAATGTGTGAAGATTTTTCTAATCTTATGCAAAGTGAATTTGAGATGAGCATGATGGGAGAACTTGGTTTTTTCCTTGGCTTGCAAATCAAGCAACAAGAAAATGGTATTTTTATTAGCCAAGAAAAATACGTCAAAGATCTTCTCAAAAAATATAAGATGATTGAAGCAAAAATCATGTCAACACCAATGCATCCATCAACAAACTTAGACAAAGATGAAAAAGGAAAGGATGTGTCAGAAAAGGAATATAAAGGAATGATAGGATCACTTCTCTATTTAACTGCAAGTAGACCAGACATCGTATTTTCAGTAGGTCTCTGTGCACGTTTTCAAACATCACCAAAGGAATCTCATCTAACCGCAGTCAAAAGAATTTTTAGATATTTGGTGGGCACACCAGATGTTGGTTTATGGTATGAAAAAGGATCACATTTTGAATTAAAAGCTTACTGCGATGCTGACTATGCCGGTGACAAACTTGAGAGAAAAAGCACAAGTGGTGCATGTCAATTTCTTGGTGAAGCTCTCGTAAGTTGGTGTTGTAGAAAACAAAACACCATTGCACTTTCAACAACTGAAGCAGAATATGTATCTGCCGCAAATTGTTGCTCTCAAGTGATATGGATCAAAAACCAACTTGAAGATTTTTCATTAAGGTACACATGCATTAAAATTCTTTGTGATAATACTAGTGCTATTAATTTATCAAAAAACCCCATTCAACATTCAAGATCTAAGCATATTGAAATTAAGCATCATTTTATTCGCGATCATGTTAATAAAAAGGACGTTGAATTAGTTTTTGTTGACACTGAAAATCAATTAGCAGATATTTTTACAAAACCTTTAGTTGAAGATAGATTTAATTTTATCAAGGAAAATTTGAAAATTGTAAAAAATCCTTTTTAATCATGACAAAATATGGTCATGACCTTTCAAATAGTGTCTTAGGGTATGGGTTAAGTGTTGGTTAGTACAAAGATCTTCTCTCTCTCCCTCGTTTACAGCTAAGGCTTTACACTTCATCACTTGTTGATAAGTTCAAGTACACATTATTACTGTTTAAACCTATCACTCTACCACTATTCTACTAACTCCCCCGCTCCAAGGCTAAACCTCTCAACCGCTCCAGTTACTTCCTCTGCCTTTATAATCTCTTCAGTTACTCTTCTAATCTCTCATCTTCTTCCCATTCTCCTCACTGAAACCTTGAAACAAAAATGGCGAGAATCAAAATGGCAGCCCGCAAAAATGCTCACCCACCATCATCTTCTTCCTCTGACTCTTGTCCTTCACGTTCACCATCACCACCTCCTCCTCCTTCCCCTGTCAAGCACTCTGACAATGAATCAGTTGAATTTGACCCAGATTCACTTGATGTTTTGTTAAGCCAAGATCCAAACTTTGTATCTCAATCACAACCCAAACCTTCATCCAACAAACCAGTCACTAAACCCATGCAAAAACCTAAGACCAATCTCAAGGATTTTTTGAAGTCAAAAATCAACTCCTCAACTGCCAAATCTGACGGTTTCGTTACCCCTGCTGAAACTATCGCCATTACAAGCGCTGCTGATACTCCACCGGTACTAGTGAGAACCAAGAAAACTCAATCCGGTTCAAAATCATTTGATTCTACAAACTTAAGGCGTTCACAAAGAGTATTATCTGGCATTGGAACAAAAAGAAAAATTATCCCTGATGACACTGTGCATGTCATCACTGATTCTGACTGTAATTCAGATTCTGAATCTGATTCTGTGTCTGAATGCTTCACTCTTCAGAAAAGCTCAGATGACAGTGAAAGTGAACTTACTCCATCTCCTCCACCTAAACCAAAATCTGCTCCTGTCAAAACCCAGTCTCAAAAAACATCCTCTACTAACACTAAGAAAAGTGTCCCTGCTAAGATCTCTGTCAAACCAACTCCATCAAAAACTCCAATCTCTAAAGGAAAAGAAAAAATCACTGAACCAGTTTCTAGACCACAAACCAAATTCATGCCTTTTCTTATTCCTCCAGAATCAAAAGAAAAATTTGATACATTCTGGAAAATCAAACTGGTTGCTGCAAGTAGGGTCTTCAACTTTGATGAACTACAGAAAGGAGGAGTTGATCTTCTTAAGTACACTGAACCTTTTGGATGGACTGATTTCTTTAAAATCAAAGAAACCATTTTTCCTCTACTTGTGCAAGCATTCTACTTCAATGCTCAAGTAGATGCTAATAAGGGACTCATTGTCTCTTATATCAATGGAAAAGAGATTACTCTAACCTCTGAAGTGATAGCTGGCATCCTAAAACTCCCTCAAGAAGGAGTTATCGTCTATGGAGACAACTGGTATTCCTCTCTAGGGCTGAACAAAGAAGACATTGTTATGGAAATGTTTAAAAAGGAAGCAACACAGATGCTGAAACCCCCTTCTTCTATGTTGAAACATGAGTTCAAACTGCTCCACAACATGTGCCAACACGCTATTTTTCCAAGGTCTGGCAGCAAGGACAAAGTCACTGATGTTGATTTGCTTATGATGTACCATCTGGGAAAGGGAATCAAGATAAATCTCCCTCATGTAATTGTCCAACACATGATCTATGCTGCAAAATCTGGAGGTAAGAAAATCTCTCTGCCTTATGGGATGATTCTATCCAAGGTTTTTAGGATGTTTAGTGTTAATCTCTCAAACCAAACAATAGATAACACTAGCCATGTTTTTAACCTTAAAAATGTTCACCACATGAAACATGAAAACACCACTGATTCTGAAAATCCTATCCCTGATGTTGGTTCTAAAAGAAAAAGGGATGATGAAAATGTTGAGAAATCTGTTGATGAGAACTTGGGAGACCAACCAGAGAACAATCTCCCAGCTGAGAATGTTGGTTCTGCTGCAAAGTCTGATATGTCTATACCTTTTTCAACTGATACCTCTCTACAATGGGACCCAAACATTAGAATTCACACCCCACCATTCAATACTTTTGATCCAAAATTGCTGGTCAAACCTTCATGAATTTCTGTTCAACTACCATACCTATGAACAATTCTAGGTTTTCACCATTGATGAACCCCTCCAATGCAAGTCCACAATCCTTTTTTAGCACTGGCTATATGAAATCACTGTTTGCTGCCTCACCTACTTTTCCTAGGATGACTGATCCTGTGTTCACCAATAGCACTTTTCCATCCATTCCATCCTCATTTGCTACACTTGACTCATTCTGTTCCTCTGGAAGAGCTGGTCCCTCTGCTACTGCTACTACTACTGCTACTACTGCTAGTCCTTCAAAAAAGAATCCTTTGATTGAAGAATTTGTTAAGTTCTATGCTCCTAGGCCTGCCAAGAAATCCAAATTGGAAAAAGAAATGTCTAGGACAAGGAAGGATTTGGCCAAGTTGTTTGCTGGTCAACAAATTCAGAACAACTTGCTGATGTACCTGGTGTTGGAATCTCAGATTATGAGAGATTGGTTCATCAATGATGTCTGTCCCTAGCTCAACCTTGCACCACCACCTCCAAATCCAGTTCCTGAGGCTCAGCCAATTCCACAACAGAGCAACTCCACCTCAAGTGATGACTCTAGCCCTGCTGCACCTGCTTCTGCACCACCTGCACATGGTCCTACCCCTGCCCCTGGACCACAATGATCTGTTTGCTCCCCTCTTTTTGCTGTTAACAAAGGGGGAGAAGCTTATTTAGTCTAACTACTACTTTAACTTATGCTTTATTGACCTTATCTTCTAGTTTAGAAGAAAAGATATTTTGGGAAGTTCCTTTTTGCTACTATGGAACTTCTCCTAGCTATGTTTTAATTTCTAAACTTGTCTGCTAATTTTGAATCCTTTTTGGCATTAAACTTGTACTATGACATGTCTTGAATACTCTGATAAGAGTTGTGATGTTTAATGGAATATTGTTTGGATTCAATTCTCTGTTTTGATATTTATCTATCAAACTTTTATATGATTATTGAATGCTTGAATTGAGGGGGAGTTTGATAAATTAAAACATTGACATATTGCACTCAGTTGAATAAAAGAATTATGCTCTGAATTGTTTAAATCAGAATCATAAGTTAAAATAAATTTAAAGTGTTTGTTATCATCAAAAAGGGGGAGATTGTTGAGGCAAAAATCCTTTATTGATGTTTTAAAGATAACAAATATTTAAATGTATTTTAAGCGTATAATTCTGATCATTTTGTAATCTAACAAGTGCTTTTGAGTGTCATCAGTAAGACAGGATCAATTAAGCTTTTTATCAATTTACACTCATATTTATAAAGCTTCAGCAGTTGGTCTGAGATTGATCTCTGATCTGGGAACTGGTTTATGTCAAGAACGCTCAACAAGCTCTATCATTTATTTGGCTTTTGGCAAATTAAATACAAGAAAACAAATAAGCACTTTATGAAGAATATCCTCTGGTTGTGCAAAGTTATTTAAAGCAAGGAATGTTCATATTCATATAATAAATGTGATCCCTCCATTTTTAACATGTTTAAGGAATAAACATGTGGACAAAAATAACAATGGATTTATATCTCAAGGCATTTGCTTTTAATTCTTTACTGTGGCAAATAGGAAGAATCATGGACCAATAAGAATTAGACAACAAGTTACAAATGCAAGTTGTCATGTACTTGGTTGTGAATATTTAAAAGAGTTTCTCTCTCATAGCCTTATCCTTTAATTGTGGAAAGGACAAAAGGCAAGCAAATGACAACTAATGAACAGCAACATACTCATGGACCCCACTATGTTCTTTGCCTAAGAAGCCTAGCTTGCTCAACAAGCTTTTGACAGCAAGCATACAACTCATACATACGCTCCTCCCCTCATGCAGATTCTGGGAGATCGGTCTCAGACCATTTACTGTGAGTTCACATCTCAAGATTTTTAATGAGTTGTCATGATCCAATGGCTGAGATTTCTCCAACGGCTATATTATTTTCTCAAGCTTCTTGGCACTTCCATTTCCTATAAATAGGACAGCTTACAACCTTGAAGAGCAAGAGTTTCCAACACACATCAAGCTTACTTGTTTTTATCATACAAGCAAATCACAAGCTCTTCTTTAGTTCTCTTTCACTCCAAAGCCTTTCAATTCAATACTGGATCTGTATTTTATTCTTTGAGTGATTTTAGAGAAATCATTTACATAAGCTTTTCAACTTGGTTGATTTTATAAAGCTTAGACAAACAACAAACCTCTCTTTAAAAGAAAGTTGTTATCAAGTCAAGTAGTCAATCTTGATTGAGTTTTTACCTTTGATATAAGGTAGTTGTTAAGCGTGTAAGGCTTAAAGAATTTTGGTCTTGATTTAGATCAAAAGAAGTTGTGTAAATTAGAGATCAATAGTATCTCAAAGGACATAGTGAAGAAACTGGACTAGCCCACACATTAAGGGTGAACCAGTATAAAATTGTTTGTGTGTGATCTTCTTATTCTTCTCTTGATTTTATTAATCACTATACACACTACACAAATTATTATTATTGAGTTTCTATACACTTGATAATTATACTTAAGTATTCCTTATTTGAAAGACTAACCTTATTAATTTTTATAAGTTAATTTTAAAGGTTCACAATTCAAACCCCCCCCTTTCTTGTGAAAAACTTTGTTACTTCACGTTCGACAGATATAAACTATATATTTTGAGAAATTACTTTTGGTAGATACTCATTTAAAAACGAATTAAAGAAACAAAAACCAATTAATTAAAGATTTCTTCTTCAAAATAAATATAAAATAAAATAGACAATACCACACTTTACCCATTTCGTACGTATATGCGAATATTTGATATTTTATTTTTCTCTAAGCTAAGGAATATTTGTTATATATTATTGTCTATGCTACGGTTTTCCATTTCTAAACGATTGTGCTTGTTTGGGTACTTTCAACCACACCATCACCATGCATGTCTCAATTTTGAGGTACCCTTCAGAAGAGGGACCACAACACAAGGGTGACCCAACTTCATGTGTCCTTCTATTGTTAAATCACTACTCACTTCAGTAGAGCTTCAACAAGCAATTCACATGTATGCATCTATCCTTTTCCTTTGTTTATTCATATTCGCAATAAATTATCACAAGTCGTTAATAGTTGGATTTACACGTTGGAATTTTATTTATTTATTTATTTATTAGTACTCTTTTAAAAATGTAAAAGATAATGTCATTTATTGAGCATGTTTTGTTCCATACAATGATTTGATATAGAACCATGTTACATGCTAATCAAAATATTAGAGTTAAATAATACGGTTAATGAGTTTTATTGAAGTATAAATTTTGGAACTACACATATTATTATAGGCTTCAAATAAGCTTGGAAATTGTTGTATAACATGCGTTGCTCGTGAATAAAGTAACAGTCTTAGCATTCACACCATGAGAGGCCTCTTTATCTCACTTGATATCAATTTTTAGAACTTTCCATTTCTATTTTAGAATGAACCCATCAAGACTTGAATATTATTACAACTTGACCAACTTGAACTAACAATTACCAAAAGATTTTTTGAGTCCAAGTAATATTATTAAATTTCAAAAGATTTTTTCCACCAACCCCCAATCAAAAGAAGTGTGCTTAACGATATTTGGATTTTGAACAGTGGTTAGAGATCAATGGCCAAAGATTTACATCCCCGACTTAATTAGAGTTCAAATGCATATAAATTTAACATTATATGATATTACCAACAATAAATTAATTCAAATATAAAAATTGACGGTGAAAACGTCGTACTTATATATGGTAACTAAGAAAATATACTATCTGCTATTTATTTTTTTGGCTTTCACTATTTGCTATTATTTTGTTGAAACTATTTAAAATAAGTAGTTAATAATTTGTATTTTCATGGTTAATGCCATTAATTAAAGTGGTTAATGAAATATATGTTAAAAATGTGATTAACATCATACATTTAAGTTGTCAAAAAAATAAACATCACACATTTCTGTTTTATGAGGTTAATAACATAACTCAATTTTTATATTACAAAAATTCTTAAATATATTTAAAAAGTTGATTTTATTTTCTTTTCAAAAATATGATAAAAAAGAAATGTACTATATGGAGAACAGTTTACATGTATAGACATTTAGTGTATATAAGTGTGTTTTAATAGCACAACTTTTTGTTCAATATACTTTTTGCTGTAAAATCAACATGTGAGTAGATAGTACATGATTTATTTATATATATATATATATATATATAAATCATTTAAGAGATGACAACGTGGGGTCAAGCCGTTATCTAGCTAGTGGCTCATATACAAAGTTATAATTTGCAAAAAGGATAATATATGAGTAATCTCTGCACCCTAAACTAATATATAACAATTCTCAATATATACCTAAAAATACCAAGATAAAATAATTGTCCATGCATTCCTAATTATTATATTAGATTAGATGTTAAACATTTATATAATCCAAATCTTGATTCAGAATGCATTATTTATAAGACAAATTAATTATGGTGAAGATTCTCTGAATCGATGCTAATTATTTTGAGCCAAATGAATTTAGAAAGATAAAAGAATATTGTTAAACAAAAATTATAATTTTAAACCATTGTTTAATTAAAGATACATATATATAGTGTATTTCACAAAAAATTGTCTTCATCAATGTAGAGTTGGCACCAACCACTAGAATGCTTACCTTTAATATACAAGTTGATCTTGCCTTGCATGAGGTAAAATTGAACAGATAGAGTAATGATTTTATTTAACAAAAAAAGTTATCAACAATTTACGACAACAATAATTAAATTGATATTACTCAATAATACATCCAATAATACTTTTTATTTTTTAATTATTCTATCATCATATAATTCCCTTTAGAGTGTATTGAGTATTATGAACGGTTAATTATTCACTACAAAAAAATAAACACTTTACGATATTTACATTACAATATTTGATGATTTGTGCAATTAAATCTACTCCTTAGGCAAAAAATATATATTTTTGACCCTAAATTTTACAATATGACAATTTAACTCTCCAAATTTAAAAATAATATTTATTTTCCTCTTAATTTTATTCCAATTGTTAAAGTGCAACCTCAATGATTTTAATTCAATCAATACATACATATGTTGAATGTTTTAGCTAAGTCTCACTTGCCATGATGGATTATAATTAGAAAAGAAAAATTGTATCTGAAATGAACATGTTCAACATAAATTAACTATGATAAATTAACTTATGCATAAAAACTCAAAGAAACAATGGAATAAATAATACATATTATCCACTAACAAAGTTCTCACATTAATTCATAGTGAAATTCAAACTCATCAAATCTTGTAGAAAACTTTGAACAATTACAGTATGTTGTACCCAATTTTATATGAGAGTGAACCTTTGTCATCTCACTCACAATTAGCTCAACTTGTATTACCAACTCAATTAACCACAACATATATAGTATTATTCTTCAAAACCAATTTATTTCTTAATAGTATAATAATGTAAAACAGTCATAACTAGTCACCATATAAATAGATGTCCAATCATAAAAAAGTAAATTACTATTCACTTCATATTTTTAATAACCAATTTGATATATCAAAAATTCAGAAACACCCAACTTGATATTAAATTTAAGTTGATAGAATAAATTAAAAAAACACATATTCTAATTATAACATCTGACAAATGATGGCAGGAAAAATAAGGAAAAAAACAAGTTGTGTGTGCTTGTTGGCAATAAGATATGAAACAAGAGTGTAAGGTCTACACACAGGTCGGTGTGGCCCCAAAAAAACTACACTAGCTTATGTGCTGTTCAAAATTTTCATAATAATAGGGACATTATTTACCCTCCAAAAAATTTAATTTCACCACCTTAGCTAAAAATTATTTTTCATTTGAAAAATAATGTATATAGAAGCAAAGGAAAGAGACAAAAGAAATTAAGAAAGAGAAAGAGATATGGGTATGGTATATGTATGGGTGGACAAGTATATATGTTGAGTAGTATTATTTATTTATGTAGAAAAAAACATCAAATGATTGAGGAATAAAAAGAGAGGTGAAGCAAAAAATTTACTCATAAGTTGTTTTTTTTTTCTTCTCTTTTATTTAAGGATTATTGTTGTCTCCTTAGATATACAAATTCTTCTTGGTGTTTTCTGGGTTTATTCTCTCATAAGCTTTTTTCAAAGAGACAAGAAAGCAAGGAAAATTCAGGTCATTACTTTCTTTTGTTTTCACTTTTTTTATTTATAGTTTCAAAGAGACAAGAAAACATGGAATTTAATTTGTGACACACAAATACACATAATATTTTTAGATTGTGACAAATTAAATTTTTATTAAATTTTTTTGTGAAATTTTCAGATTTGCATCAAGAAAACATGGCAGCTTCTTCATCATCTACTCCTTTTTTGGAAATTAGACAAGAAAATCAAAGTCAGATTACTCAACAACATCAATCTTCAACAGATGCTTCATCAACTGCTGCTCAACCTTTAGTTCCTCAGAAAAAAAGAAGAAATCAACCTGGAACACCATGCAAGTACCTCTATGCATTCTTCATTATTTCATTACCTTCAATTATTTATAATTACATAAAAAAAATTACCCTTTTGTAAAATATTTCTCAAAAAAATTAACTTGATAAAAAACCCTAAATGAATCTTGAATTATATTATTTAGGGCTTTCAAATTCTTTGACTAAAAAAGTTGTTAGAATTGAACAACTTTTTTTTATATATGAAGAATGCAAAAAGTTCTTCTCACTATATCTACTATTGGATTTGTGACTTAACTTTTTTTTTTAATTATTCATTAGCTACTATTAAACAACTTTTATTTTTTTTGAATTATTGATTAATTGGTGTTACTTAATTAATTGAATTCAACATGCAATTGATCAACCATAAAGTTGTGTAACTTTTTAATTTTTTTGGCTTTTTGCTTTTAAAAAAATATTTCAATGAAAACAGATCCAGATGCAGAAGTGATAGCACTATCTCCAAAGACACTAATGGCAACAAATAGATTTGTATGTGAAGTGTGTCAAAAAGGGTTTCAAAGAGAGCAAAATTTGCAACTACATAGAAGAGGACACAATTTACCTTGGAAGCTAAAACAAAAGAGTAACAAAGAGCCAAAGAGAAAGGTTTATTTGTGTCCTGAGCCTTCATGTGTTCACCATGACCCTTCAAGAGCTCTTGGTGACCTCACTGGAATTAAGAAGCACTTTTCTAGAAAACATGGTGAGAAAAAGTGGAAATGTGATAAGTGTTCCAAAAAGTATGCTGTTCAATCTGATTGGAAAGCTCATTCTAAGACTTGTGGTACTAGAGAGTATAGATGTGACTGTGGCACTCTCTTTTCAAGGTAACTAACTAAATTTTTAATCACTCTTTTACATAAGCAAATTTTTGTTTGTTTGTTTCATTTCTAGTATTTGATTGTTTCTCTTTCGAATTTTAACATATTTTGTATCGAATTTGAGTATCTCTTATTTTCTTGTTTCTTTTCATATCAAAGATTTTTTCCACAGAAAACAAAAATATTCGAACTCAATTGCTAAAACAATGTAAAATCAAACAAACGATCGACATTGTCTCAATCATTCAATCGGGTTAATACACCAATCAAAAAACAATCTTTGATCTCTTTCGCATTGTTAGTAAACCTTATGTTGCATCATTTCATCATTAATAACTAAAACTACAACACAATTGATATCTTCATTTGTTCTAAATTTTGGTTTGATCTACTTATGAATTTTAAGTTGATGCCCAAGTTTTAAATTACACTATTTTTTTCGCAATGGCAACAAATTTATTGATAAAAAAGCGAACCGGATTACAAGCCATTCCGAAAGAACACACAAACAATTAGACATTTGTCTTTATATTTTTGACAATTTTTAGTATTAAAATAATTTTTTGAGGTAATTATAATTAATTAAAGCTCTCTAAGTAGCATTTGATTGAACCATTAACATTGTAACACAAAAATATTCTTCTCACCTATAATTAGTTTCTTGTGGATTCAAGGAATATAAGATTTGAGTAATTTTTAATTAATAATAAATAGAATAAAGAAATATATAGCAATGTATACTTGTATAGTTGAAGAAAATGGTCAAAAGAAAAGTTAAAATGAGGCAAGACCATTGAAGCTTTTTGTTGTGTTAGTTTATGCGTGGGTTTTAGTGGAAGATATGGCAGTGTGAGTGTTTGCACGTGAGCACACTGTACTAATTTGGTTCAAAAATTGAAATTGTTTTTCATTACAAAAAAATTAGAAACACAAAAACAACCAAAACAAACTTAACTTATTTTTTGTGTGCCTTGGGAACGACGCCCTTTTATTGCTTATTCCAATTCACATGTTGTTAAAAGGACACAGTGTGATACTGTGTGTTTGTTCTCACATGAGTTGAACTTGCTTGCTTTTGTTTTTTTTGTCTTGGAATTTTATACATTGTTCAAATTTTTGTGTAAATTTTACTATTTTTTATGGTGAATTCTTTGTGAGTTAAGTTTGTGTTTCAAGTCCATAAATATATAATTGGATCCTCTATATTATTGCATGGGATTGAGGTTCTATATTTTTTGTACAATGTTCATAATTTTTTAACTCATTGTACAATGCTAATAAATAATGGTCAATGATTTATGTTACCATGAGCATATTTTAATTATTATGAGTATAGAAGTCGGAGTTTGAATTTGAGACTCTTCCTTATGCATTTTAAATGGTGAATTTTGAGATACTTTAAAATGGTCAATGGTTTATTTATTTCTTCAAGTGAGTTATGCATCAATGCAAAAATTCTCTAGCATTAATTTTGCATATCTAATGTTGATGTTTTCTTAAAGATTTTCCGGGAATATAGCACCCTTTTAATAGTACGATCTTATTCACAAGAATTAAATAAGATGGTAGGAAATGGACAAACTTATGAGACAGTTTGCATTAATTGAGGGTGGACCCATTTTGTGGTTTTGATTATTGGCTTTCATCAATTTTGTTAAATAATTCTTTCATTTTAGTCATCAAAGAGAGGTCTTAAAGTGGTAGTTCGATAAGGAATTGTTGGTGTGTATCAAAATTTGGAATAATCTCATGGGCCCTCTTTTCTCATTGTTTAATGCTTAGAACGAATCTATATCAAAATATGTCTACATTATTTTATGCTTAATTTCCATTTTGTATCCTTAATTGTTTTTTTTTGAAATACACTCATCTAATTTATTATGATTGGTCTAATAGTGAAGGATTTAGATAATATGTATTAAGTTTTAGGTTCGATTTTCATTAACTCAATTGCAAAAAAAAAATATATATAGTCATTTGCGCATATATTTGTTTTCAGACATCCCTACATACATATACATACTTGAAATTTAATATTTCCAACCTTAATTTTTTTAATCTCACTCTTGATAAATTTAACTTAATTATTGTTTTTATAGAAATATGCTAGCCATAACAAATTTGTTAATTATTTCCAATGTTTTTTTTTTGCAGGCGTGATAGTTTCATCACACATAGGGCTTTTTGTGATGCATTAGCACATGAAAATGCAAGACACCCTTCCAACATGAACCCATTAACAACTCATCTATTTTCCACAAACCACATGGGCTTAACCCTAAACCACCAAAATCAACAACCATCTTCCACAAACACCAATATCTTAACCCTAGGTAATATTCCTTGTACACCAAAATATGAACATCACTTAATCTCACCTTTGCATGCATCTTCATCATCATTTGGTCAAAACCAACAACAATCACCACAACAGAATTCAATGTCTTCATCACCTTTCTTCATAAATGATCCAAATCAAACTTTTCAACAAGAACATCTTCAAGGACCATTCTCAAACAAACAACTTCATCTTCATCATGGTCTCATGCAACTTCCTGATCTTCAAGGTAACACCAATAATAACACAACTTCTTCATCGGTATCACCTTTTAACCTAAGTTTCTTTCCAAATAGTAACAATACAATGCATGATCAATTCAACAACATAAGTGAAACTCATCATCATCATCATCAACAACATGATCATCATCATGAAGGTTTTTCTTCACTCTTTGGTAATTCATCAATGCAACAAGAGAATTTGTTGTCGTCACCGCACATGTCGGCAACAGCATTGCTTCAAAAAGCTGCTCAAATTGGTTCAACAACAACAACTATCAATAACAATGGTGTTGATCAATCTAATGAAGCAATAAGATCAACCATGGAAAATGAACACAATCAACATCTACATGGGTTGATGAACTCTCTTGGGAATGGAAACACTTCAATATATGATAACAACAATCTTGGTCAGTTTCACAATGTTGAGGAGAATAAAAAAATGTCACAACAAAGTCTTGGTAATTTATGCTTTGGAGGATCAGATAAGTTGACTTTGGATTTTCTTGGTGTTGGAGGAATGGTGAGAAACTTGAGTAATAGTACTAGTGGTGGTGGATTTTCACAAAGAGATCAACAATTACACTCTATGAGTGCAATGAACAACAACATGGATCCTAAAATGGAATCAACACAAGGGAACCAACCTTTTTGAAGCTCAAAACGATGCAATAAGCTAGCTCTTGGTGATATAAATTACTTAGGGAGAAAAAAATGTTTATGAACTTTTTATATGTTTTAGTTTATGCACCCAAAAAAAATGTCCTAGTTTTAAACTTTTTCTACTTTTCTTTTGTAATTGACAATTGGTATTTTAGTTTATTAATTCTAAAATGTGCAATCCATTTTAGTCAGGACTCTCTTCTTGAGTCTAATCTAATATGAATATTTTAAAAATATTAAATGTGATCCTTTTATTTTTAGTAAAATTGAATTTCACATTTTCACTTCTAAAATTGTTTGACTAGATCTTCATGAATGTGAATTCAACAGGTAAAAAATGTCGTAATTGTTTGACTAGATGTTCATGAACCGGGTTCGAGTTAAGTCTCTTTATTTTGTGTATGTGAATTTTCAATGACTTACTATTTCGTTTACGTTTAAAAAAAAATTGAATTTCACAATAAAAAGTACAGAACAAATGTAATACTACTTTATTAAAATTTACCAAAATAGTAAAGTCTACACCATATCCATATTAGACACTGCTTCTTCTTGTACCAATCTATGTATTTATCTCAAATAACCCTTTTCCAATTTTCAGTCACTTTCTCAAGATAAATTCCACTCCTTTTGGCAGTGATAACTAAATTTACCACTGTTACATTGAATTTCATGAAGTAAACTTAGTAACTGTAAAAGCACGTGGTAAAGGCAGTTTGTGTACCATAATGAAGCTGGCTCTCACTTTCTGAGAATCTTCACATGTTGGCTATATTCCAAGGAATACGACAAACACTGATTTCACTTCAGTTTCATAATATATATCTTCCCTTCAATATATTCATCATATATAATATTGACTACTAAATTAAATTTCCTATACTGTTGTAAAAAATAACTAATTATTAAGATATTATGATTCTTCACCTAATACCATAAATTTAACTAGAAATATTATAACTAAGTTTCAAAAGTAAGAGATTGCTACGTGAAAGAAACATGCACATAATTAATTTTAATATATGCATGTTGACATTCTTTTCTTTTGCTTATAAATTATGTCATGATTGTCATCCGTTAAAATCTCTGAAACACCGACACTTTTTTCTTGAAAACATGTCTTACGAGTTACGATTGTCACGGGTCAGCCACTTTTTGCTCGAAAACATGTCTTATAATTGTCACAGGTAAACATTTTTTGCTCGAAAACATATCTTATGAGTATCACATGTCAATATTTGAATTCACCAAAGATTCATATAATTCATCTTTAAAATTATTGTTGTTAATGTGTCAGTATCGTGTCTGATGAAGACGTAAGATTATCGTGTAAATTAATTATATGCATTCATCAACATGAATGTTGACTTGTTTTCATGAATAGTGAATGATCTATCTTGTATCTGAAGAGTGTATGTATAACTACTTGCTTTGCTTGCATGTTAACATGCACTGTAGTGAGTGTACTTCCTTTCCTTAGTCAATATATATCGTTAGTGCATTTGCTCTCATTTGATTTCACGTCATTTATTTATGTAATTAATTATTCAAGTGGTGCCTGACCGTATGTACTGACCGTGTGTCCCAGAAGAAGCAGATCAGAGGTGTAAGTTCGTTATGGTAATTATAGGTAAACATAATGTGACACTTTGTCACATTTGGGAATCATTTAGTCCGTGACCAACTATTTCATTAATGCTACGTCGTTTTTGGTAGACCATCATGCCACATCGGCAGCCACCTCTTTCTTATTTAGAGGGGGATATTTACCTGGTCAAGAAATGATTTTTTTTTCGATATCCGGATATTTATCGCCGAATGTAATCATTATTTCTCTCGTTGAAATAAGAAGCATTTCAAAGAATGGAATAATTAATTTAGATGTTTAAAGTTGTTTCGTACTCAAAATGAGAGTCGAACCTTCCATTTTTTAATAACGGAGGAAGAACTCCAACTGATCAACCACACCTCTGGGCTATGGGTTGGTCAAAAAATTATATTTGATCACACTTAAAAAAAATTCATCATTTAATAATTTAAAAAATAAATATTATTTAACTATTTTTTTAAGTTTTGATTCATTTATTTATGAGTGTGATCAAATAAAATTTTCTTAATCAGGTGACCATGTAAAAATATCTTTATTTAAAAGTAAAGTAATAGGTGTATATCAATATCACTACTTTGAAATATTGTTCAAGGATCGTAGATTACTAATTTGTAAGACAAGGATAAGTAAATTAGTAAAATTTAAAATGAAAATTATATTTTAAGTTTAAGTATCATTTTTAATGGCAAGAATAATTCAAAAATACATTTTAAACTTTATTGACAACTGCAAAAATGTAAATTCAGACGAAATAAAAGTGTGTTGGCAGAAGAATATTTTTCCTAAATAGTTCTCTCGTATATATGTCTCTCTCTCCGGATAATTTCTCATTCCACCCCCTAACATTCTCTTTCCCCCCTCCCCTCATACAAAAAGGTTTTTACTCTCATACAAAAATCATTTTGGGGGGGGGGGGAAAGAGAATATTAGGGGGTGGAATGAGAAATTATCCTCTCTCCGCTGATATGCTACTGTAGGTCCATATTATGGATTATCATTATCCATTTGCTTCAACAGCACATGGGCTTGGCCCAATTAGATTTTAGTTTTTTTTTTGTATATTGGAATTATAAATACTCTAGAATTTGAACCCTAGATCTCCTCTTATTTAACACATGTCCTCTAATTCTTACTATTTGAACTATCTTACATAAAATTAAATTTTAGTTTGCAGACAAGCAAAACTGTACTTTTTTTTTTCTTTTTCATTTTAATTAGTTTAACTTGGTGAGGAAAAGGAACCTATAACTTAAGGAGTAACCCCACCCAATAAGTTGAAATTAATGAGAAGGATTCTAAGATGTGTAAGTTTATGTCGTGTCATTATCCAATTTTGTTGGAATATCAATATTATTAAGCTCCTCTCAAATGGGGATAAAATATATGAGAAAGTAATATGGACTATTAGAATATGGAAAATGTTAATGTAATTGTGTTCTTATATTATATAAATATAAAGACAGTATTATGATATTGAAATTTGAAATAAAATATGGAGAAATTTGGTTAAGAATTGAGATGTGAAAGTGAAAATTGAGAAAGAAAAAAAAAACAGAAATTTTTTTAGAGAAAATTCATTTTCTGTGAGTAGGCCAGCCCAAGAGAGATAAGTGAGGCAAGCCACCTTAGGCTCACATTTATAATTTTAATTGTATTAATTAAATTAAAAACTAATTAATTTAGGTCATGCTAAAATTTTTACTCATTAATATAATTTCGTTATCGATTTACTAAAATTTTAATGATTATTTTATAAAAAATGTTGAAATGATTTCTGGGTGAAAGTAACTCATTTCAGGATATGGATACCGAAATACATTTCGGGTTTTAGATCACGAAATTTTCGTATAAGGGTAAATAAGGTAGTTAGGGGGGGAAAAAGAATATCGGGCGGGCAGAAGAGAAAATTTCCTATTTTTCGTAGTTAAATTTTGCTTGTTTTTGGTGTTGAGTACTTTTAGTCTTTGCAATTTTTTTATTTTGGCTTTGTTTTTTTCCGGATAGTTTAGTAGTCAAAATTTCATTCTCTAAAGATGAATAAATGATGAGTGTAACAGAATTCAAACTCTGATCGCTGCGCATAACATGCAATGTTCTTACAAATTAAGCTTAACTCATTGGGAGACGTAAAAGCTTCTAATATACTACTCTCTCCGGTCCTTATTATAAGAAGAAATTTACTTTTTAGATTCATAGAATGTTTGATGTATCTAGTTCATAATATGGTCTAGATTCACAAAATATTCCAAAAATCTAAAAAGCAAATTTCTTCTTATAATAAGGACTGGAGGGAGTATATAATAGAAAAAAAGAACACATATGATGGATAATATTTCTATACATAATACTATTAACTTAAGCATTATGACTTGTTCTTACATATTAAAACATCTCACAAGAAAATCTATTACATTAAACCATTAAAATTTAAAGAAAATGTTTGAAATCCTAGCTATAGTTGATACCAATTATGTGCTTACATTATTTTCTTTTCATTATTTTTGGCACATAATTTTCATTTCTTGCTAGCCTTTGTATATACATTTTCAAACTCCAATAGTAATATATATGAATCCGCAATATTGTTGCAAGATGGACTTATAAGAGCCAGTTTTTAATGGAACTAGTGGACATCCTGCAAAAAGTCAAACTTGAAAATTGTTAGTCATCGAGTTTCAAATTTTAGGCCAATAAAAGTTAAAAACAATAATTTTTTATACTACGTAACCAAATTTTAGTAGTTACTTTCCTAATTTTAATTTTTTTTTGTTAAAAATTATAATCTTTATTAAGAAATTTATTGAGCTTAATATATTGGTACTATTGAGTTTATTTTGTGGATACAAATTGTGGTGGTCTAATAATGGAAATCTTATATCATATTAGATGTCTGACCAGGAAAATCTCATAGTTAGTGGCTTAATGGATTTTGGAGAAAACTCCGATATCATTTTAGAATTTTAAAAGTAAACTATTTAACTCAATTCTATAAAATGATTTATAACCTAATTATTGTTCTCACTTATAAACATAAGTATTCTCAAATCATCTCTCACTCTCACCTAATGTTGAATTCTTAACAATTATCACTGCAATTGATTTGAAAAATGGAGTATATTTTAATCTATTTTCTTATAATATATGACTATTAATTGTTTAAATATTGAAACATCCTGCATCTCACAATAGTATTTGGTAAGCTAAATTATTATGTGAATTAAAAGAAAGAAAATGACACATATGAAAGAGACTCAAAAAAAGCATCTGAGTTGATGATAATGGTATAGACATGTTTGGTCCCATACCCTACACCCCCTCCCTCCAATGAAGTAGAAGGACACTCGTGACTCTGCCAACCCAAAAATTAACTAAAATATATCCAAAAATGATACCAATTGAAAAGGAAAAGACAATAGAAGAAACAAACTCTTGCACTACGTCGCACTCTCCCTCCCTCCATGCAAAGATATATAACATGTTTGTTTGGGTCACAAAACTATAATAATACCTTTTTATTTTTAAAAACAAAATTGAATATAGAGCTGGAAGTGGAAGTGACGGGTTGGTTTGCAAATACACACACTAATTTCTTTTTTTTTCTTCTATGGTAGACCTCTCAAAATAGTCTAAAAGTAATATTAAAACAAATTTGATAATATCAAATGAACAAAATATTTTGTTTTTAATTATTACTACATAACTAGAAAGAAAAAAATTTGGGACAAATAGTATAGTGGCTATAAATTCTACTCGAATCCATACATATAAAATAAGATATATCTCCCAACTAATCTAATATCGCGGGGACTATATTTGTTAAAACTCTAATGGGTTATAAAAATTAAGTGTTTGGAATTAAACTCTTTTGAGAATGAATTAATCTTACTAATTAATTAAAATATGTGAAAAATATAACAAAATAATAAAATAATATTAAATATTTTTATATTTATCACCTAGTAAATCTAAAATATAAAGCTCTATTCAAATTCAAAAAAAATCTAAAAAAGATAAATAAATAAATAAATAAAATTCCTTCATAATTCAACTGATCATTGTCCAACAAACAGTAAAAGGTGTTCCCTATCAAGCACATTTACCAATGAAATCTTACTTTAATCATCAAACAAAGAAAAAGGTAACAGTCACATAAAAAACCAGTGATTTTTTGTTCACGTACCTTTTTGTTTTTTCTTTTCCGAATTGCATGTCCAACAAAGATTCACAACACAATCACTCAAAATTCACCAAAATATCCATTTTTCTCAGTTTCCAAGTTTCTTTGACCAACTCCTCCACCATTCATATTTCTCATAACTATTTGACCAACTCCAAGAAAATCTCTAGTACCTTGTCCATCACAATCACCAACCTTTGTTGCTAAAGAAGAAGAAACACCAAAGTTTCTTAGTAATGTGTTGCCATTGTTGTTGTTAGTGCTTGAAGTTGCACCCATTTCTGAAGCTTTTTGAAGCAAAGCTGTAGCTGACATGTGAGGAGAGATAGGACTTGTTTGGTTGTGATTAATATTATCAGAAAAGAAATTATTTGAAGATCCTTCATTGTTGAAATTTTCAGATAACAGCATATTATTGTTGAGTTGAGACAATGATATAAGTCCTTGAAATGATTGAGATTGATGATCATTATGGTAGTTTTGGTTAGGTTGTTGTGTGGAGAAATTAAATGGAGGGGTGTGAAGGGTTTGTTGTGGGGGTGTAGATAGAATGTTTTGGTTGAATTGTGAAATTCTTGTGTTACCAAAACGCAAGATTTCAGTGGATTGGTTGGTGTCATTTTGGTTATGGATTGGAGAGATGTGTTGTGGAGTAGTTTGAGATAAGGCTAAGGATATGTTGTTGTTTATGTTTCCAAATAGGGAGTTATTAATGGTGATTTGGTTTGGTAATGGTGGTTGTCTTGAACTTTCATGTTCTTGAGCAAGTGCATCACAGAAGGCTCTGTGTGTGATGAAACTGTCTCTTCTGCATCAACAAATAAAAATGAAGAAATGTTAATTTAGATAGATTATATATCTATAAAGTAACTTTTTATGTAAGAAATTCGGAATGGGAGAAAGTATTAGTAATTACTATAGTAATTAAAGTGAATATTAATGATTATTTTACGACTATCTGAAGGGGATTTGTATTTTGTCACTTGAACAATTTATGAAACAAGTAGTTTGAACAAAAAAGCAATGTGGAAGAGGAACATAAAATTCCACTAGACGCTAAGTTTTATTTTCATATCTGTGTGTTTTTCGCGCATTTAAGAGATGAATTTCCTTGTTTGATCTCAATTGTGTGGTATGTTTGAAAGTTTTGTAATGAATTAATATTTTTTGGTAACATTGTTTTGAATATTGAGCAACCGGTAGACAATAGAAAAAAAATCCTATGAAAGTGATTTTTGGTAAGACATCGGTCATTCTTGCACTTACTATGAATGGGAGGTGAAATTTGGCCTTTGTTGCGGCCAAGAGTGTTTATGGGGTCGACTATGATCAATCGAGCTTGTTGTTTGTCTATTTCCTAGTCCTCTTCTTGGGTGAGTCTGCTTCTTGTTACTTCTTGAGTCGGTTCAGATTTGCCTAGCTGATTACTACTCTAGTACGATCTACTTGTGGGTTTCTTCTCCGTTTTCTCCTTGTTGGTTTTAATTGTTTTTCAGTTCTAGTTGTGGATAACAATCGAACGACTCATATTTTAAATTTTATTTAAAATACAATTTATTAAGATAAATGAATATATTAAACCGTCCGATCTTCATCCAACAATTCTAACTTACTAATTTTGGTGAACATATTTGGTATTGTGACCATATATATACAATTAGGTTATGGTACTTTCTTTGAGTAATTTAGAAGGCATCATCAAAATTGTAAAGAGAATCTATCCCATTTGTAAGCAATGTCATTGTGTACTCTTTAGAATATATGAAGTACACAACGTGTAGATGAACTCAACTTCAAATCTTGAATTGAAACAAGAGAGAAAAAGAAATAGTACAAACACGAAATAGAGGAGAAAAAGAAAGAGAGTTTGTTAGACACTGACGTTAGTTATCATGAAAAAAGAAGCTCCTGCAAAGGAAACTCAACTCAAACACATCTTCACAATTCACTAGAGAACAAATCCAGTAAAAACAATATGTACAACACAAGACCCCCTTTAATACTAGCTAGTAATCTATTGTAGCTAAAAACAAATAGATATAGAAATTATATAGTAATATATTTTCTACTTAAAAAAGATATTATATAGAAGTTAAGTCATATATTTTTTTTAAAAAAATCAGTTTCTAAAAAAATTCAATATTTTTACTTAAAAAATTAAAGAACTTGACCAAACCATGACTCGAAACTATGACAATATTACATCAAATGAATACGTAAAATAGAACCGGGTTCTATGTGGTCGGCATGCCACGCTTAACTGCATGTCGTTAGCAAGGTCAGAGTTGTCCGATCTTGATTGGAGAGTTTAGATTCTAAGGTTAGAATTTTTATATTTTAAAAAATCAAAACTGCATTTGTTCAAAAAATTAAAGAAATCAAAACTACATTAAAATAAGTCATTTAATTTTGATACAACAACTCCAATCCGATAAGTGCAGTCAAACTGCACTTAACTGGTTAAAATTGAGGTGTATCTAATATAAACCTCTAAAAAAATAGTTCAAAGGTAGACATTTACCATTTTAATTAAAATGATTTTATCATAAAAAAATAAAAAATATTCTATTAAATCTTATTATAAATAGAGTTCATTTTTTTAAACCAATTAGCTGTTAGCTGTGTTTGCTAGAGAAAATTGGAGTCTATTTTTTTTATATATTTTATAGAAAAGAAAAAAAAAATTATTTTGTTTGAGGGTGCTGTTTCATCCGTGTGTTTTATCTGATTTTGAAAGATTATTCACGTGGGGGGATGTTTCCTTTCATTTCACTTGGTCACCCTACAAAATATGAGGGCAACATGACAAATAAAAGCTTACGAGAGAAAGAGAGGACACAGAATCTTAATCAAAATATGTAAGAAAACCAAACTCAATAGATAGATTAAAAAAGAAAAGCATCTATCTCCTTTTCATCTCTATGGGCACCAAATATCTAATAAAACCCTAATCTAAATATACTAAACCAAATCAAATAATTACTCCTCCTAGCTATTACACATTACTCATGTTTAATTTTAAATTGTTGTTCTCAACCCCAAATGTGTAATGTAAAAGTTTTCATCCTTTTCTCCTTAAAAAAAGTTTGCTGTAAAATCTGGATACGGATTTCCTACCGCAGCTGCACGATAGTATCTCTTAGAGAAGATTACATAACTGCAACTATGTTTGCATTAGTCAAATATCGTGAGTCGCGACACCACCGACAATCATAATGGCGTAATTGTAACTCTTAGTTTGCGTACAATGCACCTGAGGTGTGTTTTCTGAATTGTAATTAAGGATTGCGCACATTGCGTCAAAAAAATAATTAAGGATTGCGTACACCATGTATTTTTATAATTAATATTTTTGCTTATGAAAAATAATAATTATTGTAATTGTGAATAGCATTGTAGGGAATATTGTTAATTATGATCCATGTAACTATACTCTATCAACTACGATTTTAGATTGTTGTCTGCAACCGCAAATGTATTTGTATATAAAGATATTTTGAAATTTCTACAACAACATTGCAACCGCGATTTCATCCAAATAAATTGTATTTTTCCACAATATAAATTACCGCACTATCGTAATTTAAAACCAATTTATCAACTAAATATAAAATTGCATGAACAAAAAATGCAAAGTGAAAGGAAAATGAGAACCAATTAATAAATCAAATATATGCTATATTATTACCTTGAGAAAACAGTGCCACAGTCACATCTATACTCCTTAGTACCACAAGTCTTAGAATGAGCTTTCCAATCAGATTGAACAGCATACTTCTTAGAACACTTTTCACATTTCCACTTTTTCTCACCATGTTTTCTAAAATAGTGTTTCTTAATTCCAGTGAGGTCACCAAGAGCTCTTGAAGGTTCATGATGAACACATGTTGGCTCAGGACACACATAAACCTTTCTCTTTGGCTCTTTGTTACTCTTTTGTTTTAGTTTCCAAGGTAAATTGTGTCCTCTTCTATGTAGTTGCAAATTTTGCTCTCTTTGAAACCCTTTTTGACACACTTCACATATAAATCTGTTTGTTGCCATTAGGCTATTGGGAGATAGTGCTACCACTTCTGAATCTGGATCTGTTTTCATTGAAAAATGACAAACAAAAAATATTAGAAAAATAAAATCATCATAAGTATAAAAAATTATTTAAAATTTTTAATTAAATTGACAAAACCTAATAAAGACAACTATTTCAATATATTATATACCCGTTTAAATTAATATCAATTCAATTCAACTCACATAAATTTATTTATGTTTTAAAATCAGAGTTAAGAATTATATTAATGAAAAATAAAATAATTAACAATAAGGTGGTCAAAAAAATAAAATATTTGGAGACATGAAGCCAAAAAAAAAAAGTATTGATAGGAAATTAAAAGATAATTTTTTTGAATAATGAGATGAATTAAAAAAAAAAAAAATTAATAAAATTTGAAGAAACTTACTTGGTGTTCCTGGTTGGTTTCTTTTTCTCTTCTGAGGTGGTGGTGCAGTTGGAGTTGTTGATGATGATGGTGTTGATGAATTTTGTTGTTGAATATTCATCTGATTCTGACCCTCTTCACTGATTGTAAAGAAAGATGCAGCTGAAAATGATGCTGCCATAATTGATTGAATTTTTTATATATGGGATTATGAAAATGAAACTTGAAACAAAGAGAGAAGAAAATGAAAATCAAGACTTCATAACACCACTTGATATGAATTTTTCTCTCAAGTGGGCTTATTTAAAGTGAAAATTTTCTAAGGTAGATTCATTATGAATCTCTTCATTGATTTGGTGTCATGCATATACACTAACACATATCACACATGCACTATTTCACTTGGACTATATATTTTTTTCTCACTCTTTTTAATTATTTTCTGCCTTTTTTTTTCTCTTTTTAAAAACTTTTTTCCAGAATTTGGTGAATGCTTTTGTAAGAAATAAATTTTAGAAAATGAAATTTTGATGAAGAAATAGAGAGGGTGTATGGCCTACGGTTTTGTGGACCCCAATTTTTTGTCATGTAACGACATATAGTATGTGAGTAAGCAGCAAGACAGGGCTATAGCTATATACACCACACTGTCTATCTTTTTTTTTCTTTCTCTTTCCTGTTTAGCATATTCTGACTCACTCCAAGACAAAGTTTTACTTATCATCATCCTGCCCCACTTAATGAAATTTAAATTTGTACTTAATTCACAAACTTTTGTGATATTGGATTGAAGTTCGTTGTCCGCGTCGTTGTGAGAAATAAGTTGAGTTATAATTTAGAAGAAGTAGAAGTCGTAATAAGAATTTTGTAGGTGAATATGTAGAATGATTATTGTCGATGTTTTATATGTTGTTCAATATGTGAATATGTTTAAATAGTTATTATTTATTTAAGGTGTTTAACACCTCGGCCTACATTTTAGTTCGGAGGTGAACGATAAGTCTATTATTCTTTGTGCTTTGAACAACTCTTTAGATTACTGTAACTATGATGTATTCTTGATTTTGCTGCATGTAGTGGTATTTTTGGAGACTTGAGTGGTGCAATTTTAGGATGTTTTACTCTTTATGTGGATTTTTCTCTTGCTTTCCACATTGAGCTTTAATTTCGTGCCATGACATCTTTTGAAATTTCTTATTGAAATCATCCATGGTTGAAAGATGAAATGATCCACATATGTCATTGTTGTTATATGATGATTTTGCACTCTAATATTTGCTTTTAAAAAAAAGTTAATAGTAAAATTCATATATGAAATTGTAAAAAATGACATTTCGCTCCCTGAAATTTGTAAATTGGCAAAAATAAACTTTGAATTTGATTGACGTTAGACATAATAGTTATTGTCAGTGTGTTATGTTATTGAGTTTGATGTGAATAAAGATGCAAGCCTGGCCCAGAGGCAAGGCAAGCTAGGCCATAGCCTTGGGCCTCAAATTTATTGGGGCCTCTCTATTTTTTTTCTTCAAATCAATCATATAATATTTGGTTAAGTAATTATTTCCTAGAACATAAAACATGAATAAACGATTGGTTCCATTGCATATTTCCCGCCCCTAAATCCCCAATAAGTGGAGCACGTAAGTTCAATTCCCGCTGGAGAAACTTTTGTTGTTTTTTTCCTTCTTCATATTATTAAATAAATAAATAATTAATAAGCCATAAAAATAAAATAACCTTAGAAATTGTGTTGGTGACTTGGAGGTATCCTACAATAAGCAAATTAGCTTTAACTAGAATCATTTTTTTTTCAGGTAGCTAATTATATCATTATTTATTATATTTTTTTATAAAAGAAATTTTAATGATAAATATTGTTCTAGTCCATTACTCGCATCAAAAAATTTTAGTTTTTTTTTCACCAAATTATATTAACTATAAATAAGAGACTCTGATTTATTATTTTATTTTATAAAAAAATTATAATTTTTTTATTCTTTCAAAATGAAGTTGCAATATTTGTTTAAAATACTATCAGTTTTTAACGATATTAACTCGAATATGTATTTTGTTATTATAAATTAGAATATGACTATTTTTTATATTATCAAAGTTATTTATATTTTAAAGTTTTTTTTAAAAAAATTGAGTTTTTCAACAATTTTTTTTTCTCCAAAGGGACTTCTCTTTACAATTTGTCTGGGGCTTCTAAATACTCGGGACCGGCACTGTAAAGATGTCATACGCAACTCCAGTTGTAAGACGCGACATATACGCTACATCATAGAGTCTAAATTATCTTAAATGAATTACTGTTTTAAAGAATCATTTTAACGACTACTTTCATAAACTATTTTGAAAAAGTTTAAATTTATCAAATTTTTTTATTTATTCCTCCCTCTATCTCCCTCCCTCCTAATTTGTGTATTTTTCTATTACTCTCTCTATTTATCTATGTAGTCTTGATCTTGCTACTTGTCATGGTATATTTGGAGATTTGGGTGGTGCATTATTAGGATGTTTTACTCTTTTTATTGATTCTTCTTTTGCTTTCCATATTTAGATTTGCATGACACCTATTGGAATTTCTTATTTTAGATATTGAATTTGAAAGAATCCTCGATTGAGAGCTACTCTCTCTTGATCTTTTTTAGCTCTCAAGTCTCCTCATAATCTTTATTGATAAATGTGAAATCGTTGGCTCCATTGTTTAAATATTATTAAGAGTTTTTCTTTTTATTGTGCCTTGTATCTATCAGTAAGAAAATTGGGAAGGAAGCCATTTTGAGTGCAAAGATAATTGGAATTGTAAAAAACGTCATTTCACTAGTTGAAATTGGAGAGAAAAACCTTGAATTTAATTGACGTTAGATATGCTAGTCCTTTTGTTAGTGTGATATGTTATTGAGTCTGACGTGGATAAATATGACATATTCAACTCCAATTGTAAACTGCAACATATTGATGTGTCATATGACCTAAATTGTCTTAAATGAATTACTATTTTAATGGATCATTTTGACATTAAGTGACTATTTTCTATCCCTCTCTCTCTCTCTCTCTAAGTCTGGCGTGGATAAAGATGACATGCGCCACTCTAGCTGTAAGTTGCAACATATACGCTATGTCATATGACCTAAATTGTCTTAAATGAATTATTATTTTAATGGATCATTTTGACATTAAGTGACTATTTCCTCTCTCTCTATCTCTCTCACTCCTCTATCTATCTATCTATCTATCTATCTATCTATCTTCTCTCAATGTACTGTGTTATTGAGTCTGGCGTGGATAAAGATGACATACACAATTTCAGTTGTAAGGTGCAACATATACGCTATCTCATAAGCAGGGCCGACCTTTGCCCCAAGCAAGTTTTGCCTTAGCTCTGGGCCTCCCAAAAATAGAGGTTTCAATTTTTAAAAAAATATTTATATGACTAGATCCAATTCATATTTGACCCAAAATATATAATATGAAGACTTGATTGAATAATTTGCTTCAAAAAATGTTAGGAGGAAAACCTTTTTTAAGTAGCTAAAATGTATTTTGAAGATTATATTTATTAGAAAATGACCTTTTGTTTATGTTAGTTATACAGATAAATGACTAATTTTAAAGTTGTTGATACTATTTATAATTTAAATAGATGATGTTCTTTTAAAAAAAAGTAGTATGTTTTTTTTGGTATAATTATTTGTTTTAATCCAAGAGTAAGCCCACACAAGTTCTTCCTTAAACTTCATCTCACTCAGCTCTTAATTATATTATTTAAGTATAAATATCAATAATATTATGGTCACGAAGGGAACAATTTTTCCAACCTCACATTTCTAATAAAACACTGATATTTCACAAAATGTAGATCAGTATAACATAATTTGATCAAAAACGTACTTCTGCATAATACAAAATTCATATTATTTCTCAAGATGTACATCTGAGGTGATATTTGGGGTGTAGAAAGTTTTTCCCTGCCTTGAATGTTGTCGCGTATCAATAATGAATTTGTTTAACGTACTGATAAAAGGACCAAGAGTTTTAGGCTTTGTTTGTGAGTTTGGAGGGGAGGGGAGGCATAACAAATTCATAAGGAACCAAGAAAGTAATAGTAAGAGGAAGTATAACAAATTAGCAGGTTATCTTGTGATGCGAAAATTGAACATGGGCCTGGCTAGAAAAACAAGTCTTATTTGTCATCTTCAATCCAATAGCTCCTTTATACCAAATTGATGCAAGTTTTCATACATTTTCTTCCATTGGTTAGCCAGATTTGCTGTCCTTTCGTACTCGTGTTTCAGTTTCTCTATCTCGATTTCAGAAGCAGCAGTTGAACCTTGTTGCTGAGACATAGATGAAAAAAATCGCTTAATCACATGTAGAATTAGGTAATAAAGCTATCTATGCGGCATCAGAGACACTAGATATGACACTGACTTGGATAATAAAATTAAAAAATGGACGCAATCGAATGTGTCACTACAATGTGTTGAAGTCAGACACTGACAAGGATAATAATTGGAAAAATAAAAAAGGACCGATAAGATAACTATAGATCACCAAGGCACACAAACCTGAAGTTCTTTAGTGTGAATAGATATCAAATTAGAACTGCTGTATGAAACATCCATGCATTCCCTGCTACTCCCTAAGCTGATAACAGTCTTCACATCAGAATCTTCATCTGTTGAATTTGCATACTTTTCTAAAGCCTTCTTTTTTGTGGATGCTTGTAAATTGTAAGATATATGATTACTTGGATCAATTTCTTGTCTGACAACAAGAACATTAGTTATAGGTCCTGCAACACCCAGAAATATTAACATGTAGAAAATGCACGCTTACTCAAAATTGAAAACAAACATGATTGATATATATAAGTATTCACATGCACTTAGATAATCATCCAGAGTATATTGGGTTGAAAATTATGCATCCTAGTCAAAGGGAAATGACATAATGTAGCAGCACAGGTAGGTCGCAAGTAAAAGCATGTACACACACTGAAACGAGAAAGCATAGTTATCAATATCATATGCTATATTAGTTGCTATAACATACAACATATTAATTGTTAGTTGTCACTCTCAATACAGCTTCTAATTTGGCAAGGAAAAACATCTTGAGCATTAGTAAAAGCAAAAGTTCAAGACATAGGAAAAAAGGTTCATAATAAAAAGAATAGCATACAAGCTTAATTAAACATAGATATGCAATCACCAAACCAAGAATAGGCCATATTTCACAAAGTTTATGCCATACCTTTGGCGTGTTTAAACATGCGAACAATGTTGCGAGTTTTAGTGTTCCAAACACGAACTATTCCATCCTCAGACCCAGAAATTAACAAATCTCCAACTTTGCTATATGTTAAGCAAGTAACTGCCTTACTGTTAAAACGAGGAAGCTAATTAGTTAACTGACACTAAACTAATCAATTTTACAAAATATATGTAACAGAAGCAATTAATAGACAGAAAAGCGCAAAAATAATAGATGCCAAATGAAAAGATAAATAAAATGAAAGAGAGGACATTAACAGGTCAGTATGAACAAGATCTGGAAAACAAGAGGAGAAAAGATAACCTGTGGTTAGAGAATGAACCAATGATATGCTTCCCATAATTATCAGTAGTAGTGATTCTTTCAGTGTTAAGTGCAGCTATAAATATGTTTCCATCACTACTCCCAGCATAAAAGACATGTTCAGCAGGATCCAATGTAATAGCATTGACTATTGAAGGGAAAACTATACTTCTTAGCAGTGTTCCACTAGATAAGCTCCATACCTAAAGAAAATAAATTAGAATCCAGGTAAATATACTTCTACTGATTATCAATTTTCCTACAACAAAATTGAAACAAAAAAGAATAAAACAAACCTTACACGTCCGATCGTCTGATGCTGAAATTATAATTGCATTGGATCCTCCATAACCAATCACCACATCAGTTACACGCATGGTGTGCTCCGAAAAACTATACTCATAAAGATTTTTTGCTTCCCGGCTACTCAAATCATCAAATAATCTGAAACATGGCATGCAGAGTAGTGTATGCCATAATGGTTAGCACTTAGCACTGCAAGTACCTAAGCAGTATATTATACCAAAAGAAAATAAAAACTAAAAATAATAGAGAGACAACAAGATGAATATATCAAATACCTGAAAAGAGACCAAACTCTTACATATCCATCTTCAGAACCAGATATCAGCAGCGAGTCATCTTCAGAAAATACCAGGCAAGTGACGGCCCTTAAATGAGCATGCCACTTCTTAAGCAATCTGCCGGTTTCAACCTTACAAATAATGCATGCAACTCAGTCCAGTATAGTACAGTGCAACACGAAAAAAATGCTATGTGACATAGCAGATAGCCTTGCATTTGCAGGTAAAAAGCGGAAGTCGTATAATGGTTGAAATAACAAGTCAATTACATATATAAAAAAAAGATACAATGCATACAAATTAAAAAGGGGATGGTCGAGAGTTGTAGCTTATATATTGAAAATATTGAAATGTTTACATGTTATGACAAATAAAAGAGTAATACTCATTGACTCTTCAGTTTTTCCATTACAGAAATAGGTCATGTTTGGCACGCGTGCACATTGTTTAATTTTGTTATTTTAAAAAACAGTAAAAATTACACCAACCTCCCTTCAGGTTTTGTTAAACACATAGGCCCCCTCTAGTTTAAAAATGAACAATCACCTCCCTCATTAATTTCTATAAATGACCCACACCAACCTTGTAAGTTAACTCCGTTAATCCCCTCCTAACGTAAGTTTGAATAAGCCATAGCGCTTCAGGTTCAAGACGGCAATTTACGGTACTAAAGTATGGATTTGGTTCCTCCATGGAATTATTTAGTGGTTTTAATGTTTGAAGAGACTACATGTAGCGACCCACATTAAACACGAAGATTATTTGTCTTTTTAAATCTAGACTGGAAAAAAATACATAAACTTATTATTAGAGATTAGGGAATTACCACTGCTCTATTTTTGAGAAATAAAACTTCATTATATGATGAACCCAAATTGTTTAACAGCCGCAAATCAAAGAAAAACAAATGATAAGAGGCCTCGTTACATTATCCTGAATTATCCAATAGCCAGTTCATATAAATCAGATATATGAAAAAGATTCATGATACTATCACCCTTGATCATAATAACAATCGCAGTCTTTTTAAAATTCAGCAACATCGCTTCACTCCATATCAAGAACATTAACGGCAGACTTGGTACGTTGGTGGATATGGCTGATATGGTAGCTTTACATGGCAGTTTTTTGGCTTTCGGACGTGGTCTGCCATCAATAAAACTGCTTAAAATAAACTTTTTCCCACTATTGCCACTACATCAGCTAGCAGAAATGCCCTAATACTAATTGCAACTCTAGGATAGCTTTGCAGTTTTTATAGCAGATTCATCAAATTCTGCTGTTCGTTAGCGCTATCATCGCTATTGACAACACCGAGTACATTACAGAAAGATGAAACTGAAAAACCATTTTCCCACTTTCAACACATAGTTTTGCACTACCAAAAACACTTTAGGGGTCTGTTTGGATGGAGACTTTTGAAGAGGAAGGGAAGACTTGGTTTTCTAAATTCACGAAGCTATAAAATGTGTGTAAAAACGAATAAGTCCAATTGAAATGTTATACAATCATCTAACGTGTTATTTTTTCTTCTTTATTTTAAAATCTCAAATACAATGCATACCAAAATATAAATTTAATTCGCCAGAAACCTTCATCCAACACCAACACGGCATAAGTGTAAATTCATGTATTAAATTTATGGGTCATGCTAACAAGTGACATAAAGACATTTTCTAAGGAATCCATACAAGGAAATTTTGTCTTGAAAATACAAGCACTAGTCAATGTAATAATTACATCATTTTCTACACAAAAAATAGCTCTTTTAGTTGCTTAAGCAATGCCATAAGGGCATTTGTTAGCATTTTCCTAATTTTAATAACTCCGTTCATCAAAAAATATAATTAACAACTCCCATTAAAAATCAAACCTGTCCCAATCGTAAAACTCAATTATTAAAAGGCCGCAGACTACTTCTCGACACTAAAGTTTCACCGCTAAACTCTTCATAAAAAATAAAAATTCAACCATGAATGTTTAAACTGACCTCCCACAAGTATATATGACCTGACAAAGCTCCACCAGCTAGATAGGTCCCTTGGTGATTAGCAGCAAGGGGCTTAATAGCTTCAGCAGGAAAGCTCTTAACTTCAACTTGAGGCTACAATGCAATTAACAATATCATCATTCCTCATCAATTTATCATCTAAATAATTGCTACTAATTGTTTTTTATCGGGTAGCGCCTAGTAGCTAGCCCGGTCCTGCACATAACGTGCAATGTACTTACCAACTGAGTTAAGCTCACCACAAATAATTGCTACTAATTAACAATAATAATAATTAAAAAAAAATAGGAATAATTAAAAGACCTTGGAGAAGGACCAGAAGAAAACAGAACCAGAGGTAGAAGAAGATTCTGGAAGCTGAGAAGAAGCAAGAAAACGAGAACCGAGAGAGACAAGTCCATGAAATGGGGAACAACATGATTTGTAGCGTGGATGTTCGGTGCCTGTATGAAGGTCCCAGCAACCTATTCTGTCATCAACTGAGGAAGATGCTAAAACAACCTCCATTTTCAGTCGGAAGGGTTTTCCGGCGGCCGGTAACCGTTTCCGGGCAGTTGAGGTGTTCAGTGTTATAAGGGCAAAGTGGCGGCAGCGGCAGAATTTTGTTTTTTTTTTTGTTGGAGTTTTTGTTTCTAATGGGTATGTTCAAAAATATTTTGGATTGGGCCTTGCAATATAGAATCTCAAATGTTCTTTGGAATTTCTTTTCGCGCATTTCGGACACGGTCTAAAATTTTAAAAATACTCGATCGAGCTTTGTTTTTTAGGTTTTAAGTTCTAAAACTCGAACCAAGTCGGTTGTCAAGGAGTCTTGGCTCCTTGGCAGGTGATCTTCTTATTGGCTTTTGTAGAGGTCGTTTCTTTTTTTGATGAATCATTTATACTGATTCAGTTATAAATTAAAATATTTTATCTTTCATTTAAATTGTTTATTTTTCTTTTCTCTATTTCTCTCTCTCTCAATATTCGTGAAATTAGTGTATCGGTCAATCAAAATTAACTTGGCAGTATTTGAACATTTTAACAAATCATGACATATCTTTAAAGCCCAACTAATATTGTCTTCCTTCCCATACATAATATAAGCAAATGAAATTGACTATATCATCTCAATAGAAATGATGTTGTCCTCCGTGGACTTTTTGTTAATGTGACATGAATCAAAATTCATTCATATTATAGGAGATAAAAACCAATTAATTTTTTAAAAATTAGAACTTATTGATCATTGTATGACAGAGAGAATATTAGTTATTTTTGCTTATATTAGCATATACTTAAGACATAATTCATGTCATTTTTAACTCTAAAAAATTTCTTGTCCTTCCTTTTACTCGTGAAAGTTTAATTAGGAAGTCATGGATTAGCGTTTTGTTGAGCGCACATTCTTGCGGCACATGGCTCAATAATAATATTTCCTCTGTTCTATAATATAAAAGAAAATAACTCATATTTTTGTTGTCACGTATTATAAAAGAAAATGAATAAACATTTATCTTTTTATGAAAAGTTTACTCTCTCTTACTTTTTCTATAATGAATAACCAATAAAAATTGTTTTTACATCTTTTCATATGAACTTTTTCAAAAAAAAACATATTTCTAATCATTATATATATTATTTTTTCTTAATAAGTGTGATTGTTGTACTTTTTCTTACTTTTTCATTTTATTAAAAAGGAAAAACAATTTTTTTTTGACAATTTTGACAAATAACATTTAATTATTCTAATTATATTTTAAAAGATAAAAAAAATCTCTTTCAAAATATACTCATTTTCTATTAATTTTACAATCTATTGTACTTTTTTTGGTATATCGAAAATATAAAATGCTCCTGTCAAGAATCAAACTCCGTACTTTAGTTTATTGTACTAGTACAATAGAATAAAATTTCCTATATATGATGGATGAACAATTAAGTGCATGTTTGGTATTACAATAAATGTTTTAGAATTACAACAACTGTGTCATCTACTGTGATACTCCCTCCGGTCCTAAATATAAAAAACTTTTTACTTTTTAGGTTCATGGAATGATTGATGTATCTAGTCCATATTATGAACCAAATACATCAATCATTCAATGAACTGAAAAAACAAAAATTCTCTTATATTTAGGACAAGAGGTAGTATCAAATAAGTATAGGCTAAGTATATCCGCACCCGGCCGTACTTTGAAAATGGTAGATGCTTTAGCCTAAGTGAAGCCTGTGAACTGAAGGCATGCATAGTTGAACACTGTAGGTAGCTGCTTTATGCTTTTTTGTTTGTACAATTGATATTTTGTTTTAGGGTACATGGTGTGCTTTATGTATTGGATCTAGCTAGGCCTGCAAAGTTACTCAACTGTGTTTCATTAATTTGATTTGATGATTTTTGTACGTTTCAACTTATCTGTAGATGCTTCAATTCATGAGTGAAAGCATGCGTGTATTTATATACTAGTTGAACAATGAACAATGTAAGTGCTTTAATATGCTTGAAGCTAAGCATGTATTAGTAGTATAATTGAGTTACTAGGTGATTGTTGTTTCCTTAATTATTTGGGTCATGTTATTAAGAATCTAAAAGTAGAAATATTCTCTTAAATTTTGTGCATTAAAAACATAAAAAACTTAAAAATTACACTAATACACGGATACCGATGTAAAAGTTTCTTTATTTATCTCACTAACATGTGCCCTTGAAGCACATGTTAACATTTTCCTATAATTATTTTAGTTCAATATCAATGCCTATGAAGTAGCTTTGGTCAACAACAAAAAAGTAGCTATAGCCTCCATGAAATTGGATAACAAATTTGGCAAACCTTACTTCTGTTTGTTTTATTTACTCGGGTATTCTCTGCACGCAACTTTAGATACTCTGTTCATTTTAAAATGAGTGTCGTTTTAATCAAAAAAATTGTTTCAATATGAATATCGTTTTCAATTCCAATACAATATTTTTCAATTCTACTCCCTAATCATTTGTGCTAAGCACAAAAATACAAACTAATAAAATAAAGTTAATTTAGTAAAAAAAAATTTTTTAAGTTCGCGTGTTTTTTATTTTTGTCTTTGTATGTTATTTTATTTTTCGGAATTAATCCCTAAAAGTTAAAATTATTTTAGTTTGAGTCTCTAAAACTAAAATATGCAGGAAAATTTGCAAGTTTTTTGATGATTTTTCTCCGAATTTTCTTGTGGATTTGAACTTTAGAAATTAAAATTAAAATAATTTTAACATTCATTCATAGATGAATTTCATAAAAAATAACATACAGAGACTAAAATAAAAAATACGTAAACATACAGAATCAATTGATTATTTAATTTTTTTTATAACATAATATTACATTCTTTAATATGTTTTCAAACATCATTTATTTTAAGATGGAAAGAATACTAATCTTAATCCTAGTAGGAAGCAAATATCCTAGTTACTGGCTGCTAGTCACATTATATTACCATTTGCAGTTGCACAAGCCAAAGAAAGTTAATTAGCGGCCCCATTCTCATCTGATCTTCACTGTTTTTCCCTTGGTACTTTTCAGTGTTTTACCACGAAATTTGTTTTTTAGGCCCCTCAAAATGCTCTCAGGCCCTTCAAAAATCCGAAAATACCCTCAATTTAGGGAAATAAAATTTTCAGATTGTATAATCTGTAAAATGCATTTTTTCGGATTTTATCTACCAAAATAATATACATTTCGGATCGTAACTACCAAACTGGGAGAAAATTCGGAAGATATCTACCAATCTAGTTTCGGAAGTTTTCTTCCAAATTTTATGTATACAAAATTTCTTAAAAAAAATCAAAAACTAATCACTTTAAAACAAAGGTTGCTTGTTTTAAGTCTTCAAATGAGTGTGTGATGCTCCAAATGAGCGAATAAATGATGATTTATAGCTTGAAAACGTGAAAAACCTAAAAGATTACCTGTTTCGCCTGATTATGTTTTCTCCTTTTTTTTTGGATTTTATCTACCAAAATTATATACATTTCATATCGTAACTACCAAACTGGGAGAAAATTCTCATAATTTGATATTTTCGGTTTGTAACTTCCGAAAAATATGATATTTCAGATCGTAACTACCAAAATTTTTGTTTCCAATCGTATCTACCAAAAATTATGAATTTTCGTATTATATCTTTCGAAATTTTTTACTTTTGCTATGTTTCGGAAGATATCTTCAGAAGAGTATTTTAGATACTTTGGGGGGCGTGGGAGTAATTCAAGAGGTGAATAAAGCAATTTTCTTTTACCACACTTGCAAAAACAGAACATAACAGATAAATAAAATAAAATTATGTTCCTTAATTTAATGCACTATAGAATAAGATAACAGTAGTAATAATGACGAGATTAAATTTAATACAGTAAGGTTTGGACCTTTTCATAGACCATCATACCATTGGTGCAGGAATTTCCATCATTCCATTTTATTTTTTCTTACCTTCTGAAAATTTTCATCATTAATTCTAAAATTTTATACTACTGACAAAAACAAGAGACAAGAGGGAAAATCCTGAGAAACAATCAGAGTGTTCTTAATTTCTATTCCTTTTGCCTTTTCCTTTTGTTGGCCCACAAGTTTACATTTCTGACATCTTTACAGCGATTCATTCTCATTCATTGCCTATCCTCTTTTGCAAATTGTCAACCTTTCAATTGGTATGAATGAATGAATGAGCCATCTAGTTATACTAATAGAGATCAAAATGGATTACTATACTATATCCATGCATTTATACGACATATTGTTTGCTCGTAAAGAGAGTTTAATTGATCCTCAAATTACTCTGAATAATCACACAAAACGTTGAGTGAGATTTCTATAAGTTAACACTTGATACATGAGCAATCTACTGCATGGAGTGAGGCCACCAATCACCAATGTCATATGCAGTCATGCACCACCGTTCATCAACAGAATATGAATTTTGTTCCGTTCCATTCTCAAGTACAGAACACTACGTTTTGAAGTATTGTCCACTTTAAATTGCAATGAGACTTTACAGATTTGTTTTTTGTAAAAATCGACTCGTTGGATTTAAATGTGTGACTGTTGTATATAAATTACCTTTAGTATCAAATTTTGAGTAGTATGAAACTTTTTAGATGTATCGGAACAACTATTTAGACATATTTGGTGGATTATGCATTTGATATCATCTCAAAAGTTTGCAACATCAATACATTCAAGAATCAAGAAAAGACATTTTGTAATCATTTTTTTGAATTATTTATGTGCCAATTTATGCACTTCAATTGAATTTTCTTTTAACTTTTCAAATTCATTCGATCTTCTTCACAATGTCTATGATTTTTGAAAGCCAAAGTTCACCAATCCCAATTCTTGCTATCTTATATCCCCAAATTCACAAAAAAAAAATGTTGTTGCAAGTGAGAGTAAGCCTCATATTGTTAAGAAATTTGGAGGTTGAACATTTTATAAGTTAGAGGACGCATAAACTTATTGTTTTAAGGTTTTGAGTAAAGATGTGGTGTCTGATTCACTTGTATCTATGTTTTTGGACCAAATATGGATGATCCCTCAGGGTTGCCCCCTCGTTGATCCAACAGTGATATCAAAGTCGATGGTTAGATCGAACTCCTTGTATCGAAAGTCTTCTTGATAGAGGTGGTCAAGCGGCGGGTTCTGTTGGATGGCTTCCGCTTGAGGCGGAGTATAATGAATGACTCACACTTTGAGGGAGAGATTGTGGTGGTAAATGTGAGTAAAGAAGAAATTGTTGTAGCAAGTGTGAGTAAGTCTGACATTGTTAAAAAAAAGTGAAAATTAATCACTTTATATCAATGTTTTAGGTAAAAGTGTAATTTCTAACTCACTTATATCAATATTTTTTAATCCAGTGTGGTTGATCTCAAGACTTGCCCCCTTTTTTATCCAACAAAATTCATTTCCATATTATTAGACCGTTGCAAAAGTTTGTTTCACTCAATTGCATAGGCAATGGAAAAACATAAATAACATGCCGAAAAATGGATCACTTCGAATTCATTCTCATTATTCAATATATATTATTCGCTTCGTTCCAAAATAAATGTTCTACTTGTCAAAATTATTTGTTCCAAAATAAATGTTCTTTACAATTTATATCAATGGTTTTTTTTTTATTTTATCATTTAAAGCAATCATTAGGTGAGAAAAAAAATATTTGTTACACTGTGTCAATCTCATCAAAGGTCCACATATTAAGTATCATACTTATGTTGTGCTGATCCAAAATATAAATAAATTACCCTCTCAAACCAATGTTTTTCTCTATCACACTCTTAAAAAAGGGAATTAATGTGCAGACTTCTTCGTAAAACTTGGAGCTTTTTCAGATGTCAACTTCTTGACTCATACCTCTCATTCAAAAGGGCTATGTGATCTTCTTAGAAATGACACATTAGAGACTTTCTTCCCTCGTAAATAGTTTCTTTTTTTTATTTTCTTTTTCTATTTTTTAGCTTCCGTAAATAAATTGAACATTTTATATGTAAAAAAAAAAATCAATATCTTAAATTAATTTGGATTAATATACAAGGTCCTTTTTACCATATATATATATATATAGAGAGAGAGAGAGTTTGTTTGTTTGAGATTATTTTTTTAAATCTCTTTTAATTTTTAAGAGTGTTTGTTATAGATTTTTTTTAAAAAATATTTTTAACTTCAAAATGAAAAACTAGTATTAGAAATAGTTTTTATAAAATCTATTTTTGTTTTAAAATTAAGAAACCAAAATAAAAGAGTATCAAATTTTATAAAATAGATTTTTATGAAAATAAATAAACGGAAACTATTTTTAATTTTTTTTAAGAATATCTAAAAAAATTACTCCCTCCGATCTTAAATATAAGAGAACTTTTACTTTTTAGATTTATGGAATGATTGATGTATTTGGTTCATAATATAAACTAGATATATCAATTATTCCATGATCCTAAAAAGTAAAAAATTTCTTATATTTAGGACCGGAGAAAGTATAATGCATCCAAGATCTCTTCATAATAGTATAACAGTCTTCATCGCTGATGAAATAATAGAACTCTCTTTGTGCGGATTATGTCAAGATTCTTGCTCCACATGAAGCAACGACTGGTCTCAATCTTCTCAAGATTTTTTCATATATACTCGGAGTCTTGGTCTCATTATCAAACATACTCAAAAGTCTTTACCTCTATTTGCTTTGAGCTGATGATAGCTCTCTAGCTACAAAAATTTAACCTAAAAGAACATGTTTAATTACCGTTTTAATTCTTTTATTTTCATTCACTTATAAAATTGGGTTTCCTATTTTTAAATTATTAAATTTAATTTTTTGTATTTAAAAATGACGATTTAATATATTTTAATTGATGCAACATACAAAATGATGATATTAAATTATGAGAAGTTAAGAAATTATAAAATAAAAAAAAAAACTCATTAAAATTTTGGTTTTAAGTTAGACATATAGACTCTATTTGGTAAAAAATAATGGATAACTTATAGTGGATGAACTTATATAACTTATAAGCTAGTTTATAGTTGATAAGTTGATGATTAAATTTATAATATTTGGTAAAATTAGTTATTGAATTGACTTATATATATAAAATGACATAAAAAAATATGTTTATTTAATATTTAAATTTGTAAAGTAAGATAATAGGGTTAAACTTGAAAGGGCCGTAACAAAATTACTTTATAAATAAAAATGAAAATTATATAATTATTTCATATTACATATCAAAAAATTAAGATGTTATAAACACAAATGTAATCATCAAATAAAATTGAACTACACGATTTAAAATACTTTAAAATTATACATTACATGTTGAGAGAACTCTGAATTCATCAATAATAGTATCTGAACAGGTAGATGTAGCAATTTTCCTTTCAATATAAATTGACATGATGTCTAAAGTTGCTTTTGTTCAGTGAAATTTATATGATGATATTTTTAATTTCAAATAGTTTCAATCTTAAAAGCTATGTAATTTATCTTAGGAGTCAAAGTATAATTTAGAGTTGATAATTTTATTGATTGCTCATTAAATACTATACTATTCAACTTTTGCAATTGTTTGTTAATGATATTAAAAAACATTTCAACTTTAAAGTAATAGTTATTTTTCACGGGGCGGGTTGTGGCCCTACCCTGTCTAAGTCCAGCTCTGCCCCTGCTTGAAAGAAAAATCAATAAATTATACCTATAAATTAATTGAATTCATTTATTAAAATAAATTGAAAACTAATTAAAATAAGCTCATGTAAAATTATATTGAACTTACAAACTACGTATAAATTTAAATTTTGACATTACCAAACAAAACAGAGTCGAATTCTCTGTCATTATAATAATAGGAGTGGTATATAGTGATAGGTCATTGACATATTAATTTAGTAGTAGTATTTTAATTTCAGAACAGTCTTTAACAAACAAGACAAAACAAAATATGAAAAAGCATTTTGATGGGATCTATTATATTCTTACACAGTGATTATGACGAACTTGTCTCATGCATTATTACTAGTATACTGTTATTTACTAGTCAATCCAAAGAGAAGCAAAGGTCAAACTTTATAATGGTAACAAAAGACACTTATTAAAAGTACTATAGTTACTTTGGTTCATAGGCACAATCATTTACAATATCAGAATTCAGAACCCTCCCCGTGATTTTCACTTCTGAAAAAGTTAAATGCTTTTTTGAGATTTTATTTCTAAGCCATTAACCACTTATACTCTTCAGATTAAACATATTCACATATGTTCGACACCGACACAACATTAACATTTACAATTATATTAAATAAATTATGTGATTTTCTTAATTTTTTAACGGCATCGACATATTAGTGTCTATGTTATATTTGGCGTATGCGTAACACCGACACAACATCGAAATTTCCAACTATATTTTCAAATTTTTATAAATATTAACGTGTGTGTCAGTGTTCATGTTATATTATGTCCAATATCTGTGTCTATTATCGTGCTTCATAGTCCCTAGGATTATAGAGAGGGGTAAAGAGGGGGGACACGTTAAGGGACAGCACCTACCATAAGACATAAGGTATTATCAGTGACATGTTAAGGAATTTGCAGACTCTTCCCATTGTCATGTCCTTTTCTTTCTCGATATTTTCACCTTTTACAATCATGATTCTGTTTTCTTCTTCTACTTTTTCACACTCTTATATATGAACAAGTTAAGTGGCTACAATTGTACTGCATTGAAAGAGAAGTAAAAAAGTGATTTTGAGGGATTATTTGAGGACCCTTTTGGATTAGAAAGAAAGAAGAAAGTGAAAATGAGTAGTTGTGGAAGGGAAGGTGTTGTGAGACAATATGTAAGATCAAAAGTTCCTCGTTTAAGATGGACACCTGAACTTCATCGTTGCTTTGTTTATGCCATTGAAACTCTTGGTGGTCATCAAAGTATATAAATTATTTCTACATTTTTGTTAGTTTCTTGATTTGTTTCTTATACTATACTATATGGTTAATTTCTGATGAAAATTGTGTTTTTATTTTTATTTTTATAGGCTACTCCTAAGCTTGTTCTTCAGTTGATGGATGTTAAAGGGCTAACAATTTCACATGTCAAGAGCCATTTGCAGGTTGATTTTGATATATATGCTTGCAAAATTATTTTAAGTGTACTTGGTCAAATTAATATAATTTTGTTTTAGGTTGTTAATTTATTGGTTTTTTCTCTGTTTTTCTTTGTTTAAAACAGATGTATAGGAGCATGAGAGGTGACTCGTGTAAACAAGGTACCAAACATTTTTTGACATTCTTTCTTACTTATAACAAAAATAGTATATGAAGCTTTGATATTTATTATATATTTTTCATTAGAGTATTAAGATCATTGGATTTGATTAAAATGTTATTCATTATTCATTAGAATGTCATCATATATTGTGCATTTTGGAGTATATATTTTATAGTACTTCAAATCTGCACATTGTTACTACCTCAGTTTTGCACTGTTAACAATGTACTAGATGCTTTATGGATTGAAGCTAGGCATGCATAGTTTCTCATCAATTGTCATTTCCTTAATTTATGACTTTTTATAGTTCAAAAACAAAGCCTATATGAGCTAGCTTCTTCCATGCACAAATTTGGATCTACTATACATTACTCATTTATATTATATTTTTCTAATTATTAATACTATTTTTGTCTCTATCATAAAAAAAATTATTTTAAAATCTATGAAATAATTAGTTTTTTTTTTATCTTTAATTATGACTAATATTCTGTTATTTGACAAATCAAAAGAATGTAATTTTTCTTATAATAGCAACATAAGGAGGTATGTAATATGAGTTCATTTATAGCTTGTGTCACTTCAAATCAAAACCTTGTTAATGATATTTGGAACATGTACTAATTATTCCCAACAAACTTTAACAATCTAATTTCCTTATTATGTTTGCATTGTTTATATGTGACAGATAGGACTGCATCCGTACACAAAAGACCATCTTTTGAAGAGCATGATGATGATGATGGGTTTGAAGATGAATCTATTGGAAAGGAATCTGATTCTCTCTTTAGCTACACACATTTCTCCCCTAAAAGGTAACCATAGCTTTATTTCCTTTATCCATTGAAATAATTTTAAACTTTTCAAAGATTAAAATCTTGTAGGGTGGCATGATATCGATCTACATTTGCTGCGATAGTATATGGTATTATCGCAACTCTTCGAATAAGATAGAATCATAATCAATTGTTGTTGATATGACTTTAATTACACTCTTTTTGTGTTTGCAAGGGATTTGATTTTGTTGAAAGTCAGCACATTGTTGACCGTTGGATTAAAATCAGATAATATAAATTCTAAATTTTATTTTAGTTTTAAAAAAATCAAAATATGTACTAAATTTTAAAACATTTAGTCTTAATCTTAATCCAACGATTATCGACATTTTGAATACGTAAATGCATGAAACTCCTGATCGACTACAATAATCCAAATTTGTTTGTAAGATAAAAAAAACTTTTAAGTTGCTTTTGAAGACTTATAAAAAAAAAAGTGTTCTATTTAAAAGTGATTTGTCTTTTTGTACTATTATTTTTAGGCTTTTATGATCAAATTTTTAGGGGTGCAAAATAATTTCAATAACATTTGGATTCTCTTCATTTCAGAGCTAGAATCGAGAAGAAAAGTAATTTCTCAGGAATCATGCAATGCAGGGAAAGAATATGTGAAGCTGTTCCAAATCCATACACAACTTTTTATGATTATGTGCAGGACATGGTTCAGCAACAGCAGAAGAGAATAAAGGATATATGTGTTGCTTCACAATATTGCACAATTTTTCCTATGCTACCAAAACAAGAAACTGATTTCATTCAGGTACTCATTATTATTCCATATTCATCCATTCAAAAATTAATCCATGCTTTTGCTTTTTTAGGTTATGAGCTTATTTAATTTCCTTACCATGTGATGTAGCTCATAGTGGATAGTGGATACTATTAGATTACTTTAATTTAGATCAAAAATTAAATTGTGAATATAAAAAATAGTTCGTATGTTATATGTTTTTATGAGCAAGATTTGAATTATGATACATTAAAATTTACAGTGTAACACTCACACACATTGCGCATCAATCACTTGTATTAGATCCAATAGTATATAGTTTTTACATTATATTAAAAATGCATTGTGAACTTTATATCAAACTTAGTTTTAGGGAGAAAAAATTCAAATATAAATTACTTTATTGTTAACTAATTTAAGTTTTTAACAAATAAACTCATTTAATTTTTTATTAAATTAATTCTACAAAATAAAACTATTAACCTTTGGAAATTTAGTACTGTGGGGGCTCTCAAGTTCCATCATAATTCAAAAATCATTTTGGATGTCAAGGTGCATATTGGTATATGTACTTTTGCTATTTCATTTTCACAATGTTACTTAATTAAGCTAATTTAAGATAATTAGAAAAAATTGTAGACTTCACATTTCAAAGTGGATAGATTTTTTTTGGGGTCCCCTTCTTGGTATTTTCTTGATAAAATTGATGAGAGAGTTGTTATTATTGGGGTAAATTGACCAACAGTTGCACTATGACAAAAAAAATTATAATCATTGCAACGAATTTGTACATTAATCATTTCTATATTCAGTGGTCCTACCAATGTGTTAAAATTTACACTTCTCTCATATTCATATTCAGTGGTGGTCCTCCTAAAATATTGAAATTTTTAAATTGAGAGTTTTTTTTGGCTTTGTATAATGGAAATTCAAATTGGTCCTTTGTTGGAATTTATGCAAAAATCACCTTTTTACTAATAAGATTAAACTAGCTTATTAACTTATATGAAAATGTTCATGTCACTTTCTTATAGCTAGCTATTTTTTTTGCAGGTTACAAAATTAAATGAAAAGAAGCATATTGTTAATGACAAGATTAAGAGTGTACGTGCAGAAGATGAAGTTATAAAGGGTTGTGAGTTGTCATTATCAATTTCACCTCAAACAAGTAATGTTTCTTCAGCCAATGATATGAGAGACTCTGGATTTTGCAACTTTATGGGTTGTTCCAATGTCCAAAATAGAATTAATTTGGACCTATCTTTGGCCATTTGATTGATGAATGTTAACTTAACTAGACTAGATTGTTTTTTTGAATATTTCTAATTAATACACAAATGGATGGATGCATGCATTATGGTGTACTTTAGTACTAACATTCCTAGGAAGGTACTATTATACCTCTTGGATAAAAACATATGGTATATATATATATATATATATATATGCTGAAATTTGATGTCAGCTGAGTGGGATATTCTAATTAATGAAATGTAATGTTTAATAGCTTGGCTTACTCAAATATTGGATTAAATATCCGTCAAAAATAAATTACTAGAAAAATTCAACAAGTTTTGCTCATTGTTTTTATTGGTTGGATTTGCTCATTGTTTTATTGGTTAATCATAAAGATGATTTTCTTCAATTAATTAGTGTTGAAAATTATGCTTATCGAAGTTATGTTATGAAAAAAAATTGAAAGAAAAAAGGATGTGGAATTATGTTGATGGAACTGATAATTAGCAAAATATGATACTACTCAGGAGTTTGGTCTGGTAATTTTGTTTACTTCTCTCTGTTAGTATGTTAATTCAATTCATCTCTTTAATCGTTTCTTCTTTGGTTGATCTTTTCCTTGTTGTTAGTTCTCCCTTTTGATTGTGTTTCTTGTCTATTAATGTAATATTTGTCTTTGGTTGCACCTCTCTTCCTCTCTCTCTCTCAATGCTTATTTTTAGTGCATTGTGAATTTGAGGGGAGACAGGAGATAAATGCAATGTGTTTTTGGTTGTATTTGGACTAAGGGTAGTTTAGTCTATTTATATTTCATTATATATTTTTGGCTTAAACATACATTTGGTCCCTGTATGTACACCAGATTTTGGTTTTAGTCCCTGTATCAAAAATTTTGACAAAATAGTTCCTGTATCAGTCATTTTTTTTTGCGTTAGTCCTTCCTTCCAGTTTCCGTCCAAACTGGTCCAGGTGGCAAACGGTTAGCCACCTGAACCCTGCCACGTGTGTAAAAAACAATGGGTGATTGGATAAATGACATCTAGGGACCTAAAGCAAAATTTTAGGCTGATTGCACATTTGAACCCTAATTCCTAAATCATCAAAATCAGAATCGCGTGTTATCTTCTTCTTCTTTTCTCTCTTCTCTGTTCTCTTCTCTTCTTCTCTGAAATCTCGAAACCACTCTTAGATTCTATCCACGACGGTGACAACAAGGTGCAATGGAGTGATCTATGTTCTCTTCTCTTGTTCTTCTTATTTCGTTTTAGACCTCTTCTCTTCTTCGTGGTCTCTGAATACTCATGAGTTCTTCATCTTCGTTTTCGCAATCAATTCCATACCATATCCCAGTATGTGGTTGCATCAAAACAATGAAGATGTTCATGGCAAATACCATTGAAAACTCTAACAGGAGATTCTGGAAGTGTGCTAATTGGGGGGTAAGTTTGAAAGAATGTGTAATTTGTTTTTCCATGTCTTGCATATGAATTTTGTATTTATTGGTTATTTGAATTGATAACGGTTAATTGATGTGTAGGCTGAAATTAATTGCAAATTGTATCTATGGGATGATGAAATTGATGGTCATCCTCCATATGTTCGACCAACTCCTCGTCCAATTGCAAATGAGAAAGCAAAAATGGGTGAGAATAAAGATTGTAATTGCAACTGCTCCGAGCTTGTGAAGGATATAATTTCCATTGCTGAAGGTCTTGAATGCAAAAAGAATGAGAAGTTGAAGAAGAAGTTGCACAATGAAAGGAATGCAACAAAGTTGTACAAAACTTTGTTTATTGTATCTTGGATTATGTTCTTTGCATACTTTAAGTTGTTTGGCTAAATATTGTAACTTGTTTATGGGAAGCAAGGTACTTTGGTTGTGTAATATTTGAAAATGTAATGGTATTGTAAGATTTGATGAGAATTTGTGTATGAGAATGAAATTGTGTTTTATTATGAATGAATTTGTGTTTTAGAATGAATGATGTGTATGAGAATGAATTTGTGTGTTAGAATGAATTATGAGAATGAGAATGAAAGAATGAGTTTGAGTATGATTATGAGAATGAAAGAATGAATTTTAGTTTGAACAATTTTGTTTGTCGAAGAGGGTTTTAGGTAGGTTCTAAAGCAATCGGTTAAGGATATCGAGACTTTTCTAATTGATCAAAACTTAATAATTTGGAGTGGAAGAATGTCCTATAATTTGAAGTTTGTTTTGTTAATGTTCAAAAAATGTGATATAATTTGGTTTATATATGAGCTTTAAAAGAGGTAAAATGAGCGAAAAATGACCTATAATTTGGAGTTTGTTTTGCTCTCAAAGTGACTTATAATTGAGCCGTCATAATGACCTATAAATTCATCCATAATTTGACGGTAAAATGAGCGAATTTTTTTTATAAGATTGTGCTATTACTTGTCATACATAATCAAAAACATATGACCATTAAGGCATATGATACAAAGATTCATAATACATTACTTTCACCAAAAAAACATATGACCAACAAGGCATATGACTGAAAGTTTTGCAAAGCACTAAGTTTAACTAAAATTCATATGGTTGTCTTTAAGGTTTGCAAACCAAAGCACCATTAGATAGGTGCCAAATTACATACTAGTTGTCTCAAAATACATAACTTAGAGTTAAATTACATAGTAAATTACTGAGTAAATCTTCTCAATGCACCCAAGCATCCTCCAACTTTTGGGTCATTGAAGTTAGGTTGTGATGATGGACCAACACCTTGCATATCTTCATCATCTTCATCATTTTCATTATATTGGTGATCTTCATCTTCATCTCCAGAATCAATTGTCATAGGTTGGTTAGGATCACTTCCAGGCCCTTTTATATCTTTGCACCTCAGAGTTCTCATCCTATCACTCCTCCTTAAATTTGAATAATCCAATTTTGTTGGAACTTTCTTAGTTATTTTCTTCTTCTGTAAAATATGATACACAACCAAAATATATCCATTGATATCAGAACAACTTATTTAATTATATTGAATTATAGCCTAAAAGTGCTTATCAGTTGCAAAAGTGCTTATCAGAATTTAAAGTGCTTATCAGGTGCAGAACTGCTTATCAGTTCATTTAAAGTGCTTATCTGCTGCAGAAGTGCTTAAAAGTGCTTATCAGTAGATTAAAAGTGCTTAAAAGTGCCTACAGCTGAAGTTTTGCAAAACAACTTATAGCAGAACAACTTATACAGACCCACTAGTGCATGTCATATAAGTGCTACAATGAGAACTGCTATAAGCACTTATTACTGTCATATAACTAAAAAATGCTTAATTTATAAAATTTGCAATACTTAACTGGTTTAAGTACAGTGCTAGTTCCAATATTTGCAACTTCCTTTGGTGAAGCAAATCCAACATTAGCATATTCATCTACTGCTGCATTAGTTCCAACATTAGCATTATCATCACCTGCTGCCTCAGTTCCAATATTTGCATCATCATCAACTGCTGCCTCAGTTCCAACTTTTGCATCTCCATGAATTGTTGGTTCAGTTCCAACTCTTGCATCTTCCTTTGTTGTTTCATCTCTTTCAACTGGCTTTGTTGTATTCTTCTTCTGATAAAACATATCAATTCAACAAGAATGGGATCAACACAATGAAATGTACAGTATATGAGTTTTAATTAACATATACAATATTAATTGTCATATAAACTTAACTGGTTTAATAGTTTTTTTTGTTTCATTCCTTTTATGCTTCACAACTGCCTTTGTAGTCTTCATTTTCTGTACCATCATCAACAGAAGAGCAACAAATTATGGGAGGCTGAGTATAAAACATGACAAAATAACTTGAAACATTAAAACTTAAATTAATCACTCAACTGGTTTGGGTACTGGAGGAGCATCAGTTTCAGCAGGCTGAGATAAAATGTAGTCATTTGAAGAAGAGTTAACTACTACATTTTCAACAAAATTCACACTTGGATCAGATACATTAGGACCAGTCACAATAGTAACAACATCAACAGAATGTTCAGCAACTAATGGGGCAGTCACAGCATTAACATTGGGTTGAGTTTGAGTTGCCTCAAATGTAGGTGTAAGATTTGCAGCAAGCATCTCAAATTCAGCATCAACATCATCTATAGCATTTGGTTGTGCAACATTTGTTGAAGTTGTTGTATGTGGAGCTTGTGGATTAGGAGCAGTAGAAGTTGAAGCTGTTGTAGCAGGATGTTGTGGATTAGGTGCAGTAGAAGTTGAAGCAGTTGCAGAAGTAGGAGCTTGAGGGTTTTCATTTGTTGTCTTCTTAGGTTTCCTCTACAATTTATTTTAAAATCTGGATTAGCAATTAATTTTAAATGTAAAATAACATAATTAGCAAATGATTAGTACAGTAAAATTACCTTTCTCTTTTGAGCTTCTGGGTTACTACACCCCTAACCTCATCATCTGAACTACTACTGCCTCCATAGTAACTACTATCAGAAACCTCTTCATCATCAGTTACTCCAACATCATTTCCATCACATCCATGTTGTTCTGGCTCAGCAACAACTATGCCTTTACCAGAATAATCAACAAAAATTTGCAAATCTGTGTTTGTTTCAGTTGCATACTGTAAAGCTTCAGAAGCATCTTGGTCATTCAATATTCTTTTGTATTCATCATCACAGTCCTTATACCCCCATATCCTATATTTCTCTTCAACTTTACAGTCATCTTTCACTATACCATCAATTTCAAAGAAACTCCATTTATCAGCATCCATATTAGAGACTTCATGTTCATTACCCCCTTTGTAATGCACCAAAATGTCCCTTACAAATTCACCCCCATAATGAATTTTCAGATTGAAAGTCATCCCTGAAAATTATTTGTTTTTATTAGCTTATATTACAAGTGTCAAACAACTATTGGTTTAAATCATACTACATAAAGACACAAAAAGAAACACTAAACCCTAAACAGTAAACAACAAAACAAACATCAACTTTGAATATCAATATTCTAAGTCTACAGTTAACCCACATGTATAATGGTCCCTACCACCAACCTCATTCACAAAGCAACAACACTTAATATTCTTCATTAACTACACAACAACTAAAAAGCCAAAATTCAAAGCACTGTAAACGAATCTATTTTTACCTCAGTTCTGCCAGTTGGAAATTGTAACCCACGCAAATATCTTGACAGTTGATCCTCTTCAACAACAAAATCGTCGCCGTCGCTGGTTCTTCTTCAACTCGTACACGCCGTCGTCGCTCTCTAATGAACTGATATCCTCTATCGCCGTCGTATTGCAATGGACAATTGATTCTTCAAGTTTCAATTAGAAGGACAACTTGAGTTTCACCAATTTTACAGAAGAGAACAGAGCAAAGAAGAAGAGAAAGAGAGAACGATGAATTTGTTTCTGATTTGGGGAATTAGGGTTCAAATTGGGGGGAAACTTTGCAATCAGCCTAAAATTTTGCTTTAGGTCCCTAGATGTCATTTATCCATTCACCCATTGTTTTTTACACACGTGGCAGGGTCCAGGTGGCTAACCGTTTGCCACCTGGACCAGTTTGGACAGAAACTGGAAGGAAGGACTAACGCAAAAAAAAAATGACTGATACAGGGACTATTTTGTCAAAATTTTTGATACAGGGACTAAAACCAAAATCTGATGTACATACAGGGACCAAATGTATGTTTAAGCCTATATTTTTTGAGTATCACTTTTGAATTCAAGAAGTTTTGCTCATGCTAATATAAAGTGTAACCTCCTCTTCACATGAATGTTTGTTAACACTATCAAAATTCAAAAGTGAATAGAATCTTTCAAAATATTTTTGAGAGCAAAATGTAATTAAATACTCCATCCATTTTTATATTTTTTGTTGGTACAGAGGGGGAAAGGAAAAGAGAAAAACAAAGAAAAAGAACACTATTTAGAGTAAAAAGTCTCACTAATATTAGCTAGTAGGAGAAAAGTTAGTAGAAGAAAACTCATTCCAATAGACGATATAGCTATTGGAGAGTAAGTTTTCATACTACAAATACCAAATTTAGCTAAATAATTTGCACAAACATTACCCTCACGAAAGTTAAAGATAACTTTAACTCTATAATCTCTCGCGAGAAGTTCCTTGATATATATTATGGATGATAGCCGCATAGTGATGTCAAACATTAACAGGATCATAAATCAACTGAATGACGGACTTAGAGTCAGAATAACACCAAAGCTTTTTAATATCCAAACCCCACACTAAAACTAATCCATACAGCTAGAAGCTCCACGTGAAGGATATTTGAGTAACCTATACTGCCAGAACACTTGTGAATCCACGCACCATTAGAATTCCGAACCAATCTACCGAAGCTGAAGACTCCCGGTTTACTGATACTACTCACATCAACATTCATAATACTCCATCCACTGTAAATTGAATATCACTTTGGACCCCTCATATTATAGATCCAAATAAAATTATAAGACCTTTCAACTCAAATAGAGAATGAATGTTAGAGAGTTTGTTGAAAGAGAGTGAACTTTTTTATACATATTATTTGTTGGAGTTGGATCATCTTCTTCTGCACTAGTATATTCTACTATCTCTCATGTCTTAATTAGACGATTGTAATTACTATCATACAAAAAAATCAGAGAATCCGACTCTTTTTTATTTATTTTTATATATTTTAGTTTTCACTTGATTCCTAGATAAATGAGCTTATTGGTCTAGAGTTCAGTGCAAATTTTAACATCAAATAGTTTTAATCCCCTCTCAAACACAATAGCGAAATCAAACTACAATTTTTTCTACCAAATTTAACATCAATCACTGCTAAACTGATTAATGTTCAGTTATCCGACCATTATGGATTAGTGTCACTATTAGCTTCCAAAACTAAACTTACAAGTAACAAAATTCTCACCAACTTCATTAATGCATGAATCTAATCTAATTTAATCTACTACTATCGCCGTCATCATGCGTTCATAACTCACTCACTCACTCACTCACACCCTCCTTTTTCACTAATATACCCCACCACCGAACATGACCGCACCGACGACACCAAATGTCCCTCTCACACCCCCGAACGCTTCCTTCTCACCGCCGACGAACCCTTTCCACTTCGCACTTCCACTTCCCAACTAACTCCGCCTCCTCCATGTCACCGGAATCCAATTCCCTCCATTTCCGCCATATCCTCACCGCCGCTCTGTTATTCACCATAGTTTCTCTCTCTTGTTTACTCCTCTTCAGAGACGCTGATTACTCTCACTTCGCTTCTTCTTATTCGTTTCCGCGTTTTCCAACCGTTTTTCCCTTCGCTTCCGATGATTCTGTTGCGGTTAGTTCCGTTTGTTTAATCGTGATTTGGAATGTGTATTGATTAGATTAGATTATTCTAATTTAGGTTTAGTAACTGTTTTAAGAATAAACTGTGACGGTTATTTTTAGCTGAAATTATGCGTTGTTGAGTGTGTGTGAAGCTATTTGTATAGTGAAATTTGGATGAATTTGAAGGTGATCAATTGGAACAATACTTTAGATTGTTGAATAGTTTTCTAATATGGTGTGTAATTTCATATAGTTATTTATTCGTCGAGTAAATGATACAATGTCACTTTAGTGGTGAATATATCGTAATTAGAAATCGAAAATGATTTTGTGACACCCGTGTACATCTTGTCAGCCCGCCTATACCTCGAGGGAGAAAGAAATAGAGAGATATAGAGAGAAAATGATGTGTTGAATGAGTGTTGGAGAGCTCATTACACAACATTCATGAGTGTGTGTTGTGTTATAATGTTAGTAGTTTCGTAGACCAAACTGATTAACATCCATATTTAGATATGCTTTTATAATTTCGATAAACGCAAGGACTACATTGACTCACACATTCAATGACTATTTACTATTTGTTTGCTTAAGAAAGATTGATGATCGGTGAGAAATATGGTTGGTTGTGGTTTGTGGAGTAGTTAAGGTGGAGGATGGGTCATTTAAGTACAATGCTTAAGGTGCAATCAAATGTGAATGTTAGGTATTAAGTAAGTTTATATACCGATTTTTGTTGTAATTTGTCAAGCCCTAGTTTAGTGGTGCTCAGATAGCTAGTGAAGCTCATGTTTTCATCTCCACATACCTATAGACTTGTTACTTTAAAATAAAGACGGAAAAGATCGCTGCTTTGACAGATATTAATTTCTTTATTCGAAAATATGAGCAAGACTAGGCATTCTAAGCTACTTTAATTTATCTAATTTAGATACATTTATTTTGTAAACATGTGATTTCTTGATATTGTGTTCTTGTCGGTTAATTATTGAATTGTTTGATCAATATGACAGAAGCTGAACATATTTGTCTTTGCTAGACGCAATAGAGTTTCCATTATTAAGTCACTCTTTGGTCTTGTGAATATAGTCAGTTCAACCATGTTTTTTTTTATTACTATACATGTGTTTGTATTCAATTTGAAAGAGATTTCAACCACGGATTTCCTTGAAGCGTGTAGCTTTAGCTTCGTTCTGGCCATGTGTTCAAGTGTTAGCAAACTGTAGCTTTAGCTTTCTTCCTCAATTTCATGTTCATAAACCTAGCATACCTGAAAACAACATTGCACCCAGATTCTGATTACCATTGACACTTTTATATCACATTCCTTCTCCATCACTCTAGTAGAGCCTATCAACCACGGGCTTGTTCTTTAGTAAGATTAGGCTATCCACTATCCCGACAACACACCATGCTTTTAAAATTTTGGCTAGGCCAAGTGAATTTATTGAGCCGAACTTTGTCATAACCATCAGGTCACAATATATTATCCTTGGGCCATTTTCATGTTTTATGTTAGGATGAAAAATTACTATTTGGGGAAGATCTGCCAAAATGGACAGGCTGAGCCCAAGCTCTTGTTGTTTTGTAGTTTGTTTGTGTAATTCACCCACTGAAGAAGTTGACACATACTTTGTTCTTTTGGAATTGATTATTCTGCAGACTAGCAATGAATATCCACTTGAAAAGATTCTCAATGAGGCTGCTATGGAAGATAAAACTGTTATATTGACCACATTAAATGATGCATGGGCTGCACCAAATTCAGTCATTGATCTTTTCCTGGAGAGCTTTAGAGTTGGAGTTCATACTCGCAGGCTTTTGAATCATTTAGTAATTATTGCATTGGACCAGAAGGCATTTATACGCTGTCAGGCTATACATACCTATTGCTTTTTGCTTGTTAGTGAAGGTAATGATTTTCGTGAAGAGGCATTTTTTATGACTCCTCGCTATTTGAAAATGATGTGGAGACGGATTGATTTCCTGCGTTCAGTTCTTGAGATGGGATACAATTTTGTGTTCACGGTAAGTATTTCAATTTTCAATCACTAACCTCTTGATGTTCACTTGGACTGATTTATGTAGTCTTCAAGGTCTTGTGAACCTTGGGAAACATTTTTAAAAACTGCGAAATTTGCAAATATCCTCTAAATTTATCTTCTTTTTTTTCTGATAATTAAATGTATCTAAATCTAACACAACTGGTAGGATAAATGTATCAGTAAATAGTTTAATTGCAACCAAATTTATAGCTATGCTTTTTTGTTTATCATTGTATCTTATGTGTTTATATTCCTTCTGCATAAAACATTTTTTAAATACTAGGAAGTTAAGGCTATAGAAAAAGCTAAGTCAATTTCTAAGGTGTCTTAATTAGAAACTTATTTTATATTTCTCTTATAGGATGCTGATATCATGTGGTTTAGGGATCCATTTCCACGGTTTCATCACGATGCAGATTTCCAGATAGCATGTGATCATTTCACAGGTAGATTTGACGATGTACATAACAGACCCAATGGAGGGTTCAACTTTGTGAGGTCCAATAACAGGTCAATAGAATTTTACAAATTCTGGTACTCCTCACAAGAAACCTATCCTGGATACCACGATCAGGATGTACTCAATTTCATCAAGATTGACCCTTTCATTATTGATATCGGACTGAGGATGATATTCTTGGATACAGCTTATTTTGGTGGGCTTTGTGAACCAAGTAGAGATTTAAATCAAGTTTGTACTATGCATGCAAATTGTTGTTATGGTATGGATAGTAAGCTTCACGATCTGAGAATTATGCTTCAGGATTGGAGACATTATTTGACCTTGCCTCCAAGTTTAAAGAGATTGTCAATTATATCCTGGAGGGTTCCTCACAAATGCAGGTTGCCCATATACTCCAGCTTTTCATTCTTATATTTTTAATCTTTGGTTTACCTTTCTTTGTCTGCTTTTTCATTAATGGGTTCTTATTTGGGTGATTTTTTTTTCAGCCTTGATGCCCTCAAGCCCGATGGGCCACCAGATAAGAGTATTCAAGAAGATTAAAGTTCTCACGTCTCATGTTAGTTTCCCGTACATCGATTGGATATTCAAATGGAATGCGCAAGTCGAAAGGTTTTTATTTTTTTTTTTCAGGTTAGCTTTATTACTGTAAACAATAAGAATTGGACCATAATGCTATTAATGTATAGACAGCTCTAGCCAATATAGATTTGAAAAGAAAAGTCAATTTTGCTAAACTAACTATTGAAGGAGTTATCTTTACACTTCATTTTTTGGTCAAATAAGGAGTTATCTTTACATTGACGCAATTTAAAAGATCTAACATACTCTCCAATTAATTGAAAATGTGTCTGTCTTTACCCAATTTTGTACAACATTATGTTGTATTGTCCATTTTGTATCCTCCCAATTATGTAGTACACAGAACACAAAATCCAAGCGATTTATAACTAGTTAGAATTTGACTACAACTAGCTGCAGTGAACAATTGACAATTTTAGTGATTTGGTAGCTAGTTTTCGACTTTCTGTCTTATGTCTGACAATGATGATGAGAATTTTTTTCCCCCTCACACAAGTGAAACATAATCTCTTTTCTCAACTGTCATATTAGTACATTTTTGCAAGGGTTAATTTTATTGTTTTTTTACAAATCAATCAATAATAAGAGCAGCAGATACCGACTGTATTATTTTGGGCCTGCTTTTTGTTTGGAGGCAAAAGCGATCTAAGCTGCAGCTTGAGACTTTTCTTTTTTGGAGGGCTTAAAGGCCTAACTTATGGCTGACTTGGTCTATGTTTGGTATCATGGTATTGGTGGGTGTGCGGAATCACAATGACCCGTCTAATTTTGCAGAAGTTAGACTTTGTAGCATTTGAAAAATCACGGTGAATCATCATGATTCTGGCATATCCACTGTGATACCAAACATACACTTAGTGTAGGGTCAGTCCTGTTCATCATATAGCTATATTGCCCTTCAGATGCCCTTACTTGAGTTACACTTCACATAAATAAATCTCAAGTTGGGTTCTGTCATTCTTATTCAACATTACTTATATGGAGTATGTAGGTGCAATATTTCCAACTTGTCTTTCATCTTCTCATTATCGTGATTGTTCACTATGTGATTCTACAATCTCTGTTAGGAATTTTAAATAAAGACAAACTTTAGGCAGTAAACAAGTCCTAAGTTAGTGATTTAAATTTTGCACTTGTACATATATGAAAATCTCATCTATTTCAATCTGTTTTAAAATTTTGTCAGCAGTGATTTTGAGCTAGTCATTCATACATATTCTAGTCGTCCGGTGTAGTACAATTGATTCTTTGATTTATAGTTATACCCCATGTTTCAAATTCATTTAAAACAACTTACTACAAATAGTAAAAGAAAATTTACATGATTGTAATAAATAACTGGTGGAATAATGTAGACGAATCTATGCTGAGCTAGATAAAGGAGGTTTATATTCCTGCTCTTTCAACATGTATTTTCTTGCTTTATTCAACAAAATGTGTTATATATTCGTTGAATTTATATACAGAGCATTTTGTTGGCACAATACCATCGTTGAAAAATAATTTCATAATAATACAACCAAAGAATTCAAATTTAAAATATATTGTACAAGATTTTTTCCGGTGAAGAAACATGGCACATGCCCACATTAGATAGAGTTTGTATCTCTGTTTCTTTTCATTTTTATTTTCTCCATTACTTCCTTCTAGAGTATTTTGAAGAAAATAAAAGAAAATGTTTAAACTAATTTATTGACAAATTATTATACTTTTTTAAGATTATAGTAATAGTAATGGAAATAATTAAATGTGGAGGAGATACTACCTCTATTAGGTCACTCTGTTTAGATTAGGGTTGTGTGTAGTTACAACCTACTTGCAAGTCAACTTATTTGATTGTCTGATTAAGATCAAATGGTTTAAATTTTAAGTTCGTGTTTTAAATTGAAAATAGCTAAAATTTAAATTTTGAATTTGAACTGTCCGATTTGTTAACTATAGTGTTGTATGCATGTACTTAATCAAAATCCACTAATTTCTTTTATTCTTGTGGCATATCATTATAATATTTATAATTATAACAAAAAGTTACAACATAATTGCACAATGAAATTAAATTATTTGCCTGGTGGAATTTTCACCAAACAAAATATGTTGCAAAAGTTTTAATGGCTTCTAAAAGTCTTAAAGATAGAGAATATGCATCTTTTTTTTTCCTTTTTGCAGAGTGGTTTGTTGATTTCTTGAAGCCAAAATGGGATAAAGCTAAATATACGAATGATATAATATGAGAATCACTTGCAACACACAAATTAATAATTGGGAGGAATCACTTTCAATGACACTTAGTCAAGTGATTGAAAAGAGGCATCAAATAGTTATAGAAATATTTTTCTTCCAATATATGCTTTCCAACTCAAAATAAGTTTAATAATCAATCAATTTGGAATGCAAATCTATAAATTTTCTATGAATCTGACAAGTTTGGTTAACCAAAAAGTTTTCTTAATTTTATCCTAAAAGTCATTTCTATTGCTCCACAGAAAAACCTTGACTTTGGTGACAGGGTATCTCAATTATATCATCTAACTCAACTTAGAGGAAATTTTAGTTAATTAACCCTCCATATGGAATCAAAGATGTTTATTGTGCTCTATTAAGTTAGTTATTCCCATGATGGCTTTCCATGAAACATAGCCCGATGTTACAATTAACTAGAAAATTGGTTTGTGTCTACCACACGCATTTCATTTATGGATTGTAGACGAAATCAAGAATAATTTTAGATTTAATTTCGGATTAGATAACTTTTTTTTATAAAATATAAATTACAATTAAATTTATTTTTATGATATTATCTTTTATTTTTGTAGTTACTAGCGTTTTTTTTTTGTTGACAAATACTAGGGTATTTTATAGTAGGAAGTTTTTATCACATTTATATTTTTTTTGTTGACAAAATCACATTTATAATTTATTGGATGACTAAAGGTCTAAAGCAATTGAACTGATTCACTGTGTATGTGGATAAATAATAAAGTGAAGATAATTTTGCTCGAATTTAGATATATTTGCTCCATTTATCAATGAAGAAATGATATCTATAAGTTTTTTTTTTGTTTCAGTAATTAATTTATCAAGACAAGACAAAATACCAATTTTAATTTAGTATATGAGGAAAATCAAATCAAATCAATCTGACAGATTATTTGATAGTAATCCATAACATAATTGGATTGGTTGGACAGGTCCACAAGACAAGGGGAGTAAAAATGCTTAAGCACAAACAAGGTGGCATAAACACCAAGCATCATGAACATAGAATAATTCTTATCAATAGATTTTTTTTCTTCTTCTTATTATAGGCTATTCTTAATTGTACAATCAATTAAATTTATTTTTTTGACTCAATCAGTTATTTTTAAGAAAATATATTTTTATAACAAAAAAAATCATAACCTACATGTAAATGTTGTGGAAAATCCAAACACTCCTAGAATTTTAGATGGAGTACATACACAACAAAAGTACACACACGACGCGCCAAAAAGAGAGGAAAAAAAAAAGAACACACAGATTTAATATAGTTTGACACCTACTGTTTACTTGAATCAATATACTTAGCGGTACGTTGGTCGATAAGGGGAGGATGAGGAAGGGAGATTGAGGTAAGGGGGGAACAAAAATCCGATATTCTAATTATGTTAGCACCCGATAAAAATGAAAGTGCAAATGTATTATTATGAATAATTACAATTGCAAGCAGAAAACCCTAACGTCACGACTCTAATTGCGAGCAGAAAACTCTAATGCAAAATTGACATGTAAACAAATTAATGGCCAAAAACCTAATATCCTTTGTGTCGCATGCACATAAAAGATGCCTTAATATACAGCATCTTTTTTTTCTTTCTAATTTCACAGGGTGTAATTAAAAAAAATATGAAATTTATAAAAAATAAATATAGTGTGTATAACTTTTGTAGCATTATATATTCTCCACAATGTGTAGCCATTATCCACATTCACCAAACAAATAGAGCTAAAAATAGCAATAAGGTGTGATCAAATAAGTGATTATATAGCAATGATGAGGAAGCAAAAACAAGTAGAGAAAAAAACAAACACATTCCTACTAGAAAAATCACCAACAAAAGAATACAAAATCACAGCTCCAAGTCATGATGATCAATATTATTCCAAAGTCACAACTATAGTCACAAAAAAATCACCTCCTCCTCCAATTGAATTTCCTACTTCTCCACAGCTTATATTTGGAGAAGAAATAATTCATTTTAGTCATCCACAACATCCTCTTTCAATGGTGGATCTTCCTGACCTATTTATTTGTGTAGGATGTAAAGAATATGGCTCTGGAAAAAGATTTGTTTGTCAACAATGTGATTATCAACTTCATGATTTTTGTGCTTTGGCTCCTCCTGCTCTTAAGGCTCATCCTTTTCATTCTCAACATGCAGTTTTGTTCCATTCCAAACCAGGTCCAACTCTCTCTCTAAAATTTTAGCAATTAAAATTAATGGTTAAGTTGTTTGAATATATGGTTTAATTATTTTTGTTTAACAAAAATAAAATAGGGCAGATACAAAAGAAATTTTGGGGGAACTAGACTAAAACTCAAAGTGTGAGAATTTTCTGTCTCATTAAAAACTTTCTTAGAAATATCTATGGACGAGATAAAACTTTGAATTTGGTGAAAGGAAAAAGATTGCAGAG